>JASUXV010000012.1:0-669536 GCA_030411845.1 Friedmanniomyces endolithicus
GCCTTTGCTCTTGTTCGCACGGTCCGTCTCTGGTGAGATCGACGCTGCGGAACCTTTCCGTTACAATGTTTGTAACATTAAGCCGCTGCTTTCCTAGAAGATAACCCTAACTAGGCCAACGTCGGCCTTAGCGGCAAAGCATATCTCTTCCTCTACCAAGGCCTAAGCTACACCTACAAAGAAGCTAGCACTAAAGAAGGGCAAGCGCAAGGCCTAAGACGATAAAGACGAAGACTTAGATAATCTAATACTAAAAGCGCTCTATAAGACGCAGGCGGCTACGGAGAGGGAGGCTAAGAAGATTAAGCTTACTAACACAGCCTCCGCCGCTAAGACTAAAGCTAAGGAGGACGCAGCGAGGAAGGAGAAGAGAGCTAGGGCTAACGTAGCGGCAATACGGAGGGCATAGGCCGCAGAGAAGGAGGTCTTAGAGGAGGGTAATTTTAGCAGTAACGATAGATAGGACAGAGGGACAAGACTCAGGCTCGCCTTAGCTACGGCTAAGAAGGGTTTAGCGCCCTTTAGCGCAAGTATAGATTAGATTAAAGTATAAGACTAAGGCTAGAGGCTAGTGCGCGCACTCTTAGCAGCACGAAGACTAAGCTAGCTTATACTTAGCCGCAGCTAAAACCGCGTTTATAAAGACTAAGCTAGCGTAAGCTTAGCCGCAGCTAAAGGGTGCGCAATCCCTTCGCGTAAAGACTAAGAACAGCTTAGCTTAGCTTAAGGACGAGCTAGTCTCTCCTTTTGCTAAGGGGGAGGTTAACATAGGCATAGTCCTTAGCTACTGTGCCTATGCCTCTTCCTCTTTCTTAGCTAGCTAGATAGTAACTATCATTAGTTCTCTTACATGTTATCGTTGCTGGTCCCTTCGGTCCCCGTCAACCAGCTTAAAGTAATGTTAGTAGAGGTAAAGGCTCGTTAATAAGCTAGCTAGAAGAGCTATAGGAAGTCTCGTTTAGTAATCGATAAGAGGCCTTAGCTCTAGTAAAGGTACTAGCTTAACTCCTAACTATAGTAGATAGCTATAGGGCTAAAGAGGCTTATATTAAGGGGTTATAGCTAGTGCGTTAAGTGCGGTAGATAAACTATTACTAAGATCTAATACTTAACGTACTAATTAAGCTACCTTATATTAATATAACTGCTGTAGCTATTAATATATAGCAGTCGCCAGTTATAGCTATTACGAGCCTTCTGCTTCGTAAACCGATTAAACACTCGTAGCAGCTACTCGAATCTAAGATCGTCGTTAGTCTAGCTAGTTAGTAAGCTAGTAAAGAAGGCCTTATACTTAGAAGTAAGGTCTTAGAACTATAAGTCCTATAGACAGCTACTCTCCCCCTTATAGATTAACGTAGGTAGTATGTCGGTGCCGTCGCTATAGATGCAACCTATTATCGTAATCTACTCTCTATTGCTATCTTAAAGCACCCCCCTAAGGTTGCTATTGCTATAGGCCGACTTACTAAAGATCCTTATCGTTTTAGTAACTATCCCTATTAAAAACCCTTTCTTATCTATATTATAGGTATTATAAGCCTCTACGCTATAAGACTTAGTCTTCTACTTAACGAGGTCGAAGTATACCTTATAGGAAGCTACGTTGTCGGCCTTCTTACGTAAAGCGTCGAACCCCTTAAGGTAATAACTATTAAGGCTTTTATAATGTTTTCGGACGAATCTTCGATACTAGCCTTTTCTTAGGGTCTTCTTAACGATGTCGGCTGCAAACGTCGTTACTATAGCTAGTGTTAGAGGGATACTAAGTATCGTAAGCTTATTAATATAGTCTATAAGGGTCTTCTCTTATATTATAGTAAGGAGGCATTAGTTTCGAGCCTTTTAGGTTCTACTCTAACTACTGCCCTTTAACTAGTCCTAGAGCGTCTCCCTACTAATCTAATAAGCCCTTATAATAGTAGTAATGTTAGGAGTACTAGAGCTTTAAGCCTCTGCAATTGCGGTATCGATTAGGGCTATAGCTATAGTGCTATAATAGTAAGAAGCTATCTAAAGTAGAAGAAAATCGGCGGTCACGTAACAACGGCGGCTACTTAGGGCTGACTTCTAGTGTCGGGAGAAGTAATAATAATAAACACGACAGCCCCGAGCAGACGCCTTACTCGGCATATCCAGTGAATAAGACGACATACCTGCAACATCGATCGAACATCCCTCCGACAGGACATTGCGCGCACATCCTTGTGTTCACAAAGCTCTCGACCGCAGCCCGCCATCCCGACGCAATGTCGCAGGTCAAGTTCGAGCAGCGAGAGGACATTCGCGTCACCAACACCGGCAGCAGCAACATGAACGGCATGCCTCGAGGGCGTGGCATGCCGCCTCCGCCAGCTGCTTTACCCACCAAGGAAGGCTTCATGCACGAAGTCGGCGATGCCCTCACCAAGGGTGCCGGACCTAACGGCTATCTCGCTGTAAGCTTGCTCGTGCGCCAGCGTTCAGGGCTGTAGAAGCAGTGTCGCTGACGAAGAGCATGGTAGTGGTATCTCAAGAAGCTCCAGGAGGACCCCATGCGCACCAAGATGATCACCTCCGGCACTTTGGCCGGCCTACAGGAGTTCCTCGCATCGTGGATAGCCAAGGACCGCAGCAAGCACGGCCACTACTTCACCAGCCGCGTACCCAAAATGGCCATCTACGGCGCGTTCATCAGCGCGCCTTTAGGCCACGTCATGATCTCGCTACTGCAGCGCATGTTCGCGGGACGGACGAGCCTGAGGTCAAAGATCCTGCAGATCGTCGTCTCCAACCTCATCGTACGCGAACCCCAGACTCCCTACGTCACCCGAGCGAACTGCTACTGACACACTACGCACAGGTCTCCCCCATCCAAAACGCCGTCTACCTGACCTCCATGGCCGTCATCGCCGGCGCCCGCACCTTCCACCAGATCCGCGCCACAGTCCGCGCGGGATTTATGCCCGTCATGAAAGTCTCCTGGGTCACGTCGCCGATCGCGCTGGCGTTCGCGCAGGCCTTCCTGCCGCAGGAGACGTGGGTGCCGTTCTTCAACGCTGTGGGGTTCGTGATCGGGACGTACATCAACGCGCATACGAAGAAGAAGAGGCTGCAGGCACTGCGGAGGAAGTATCAGGAGACGAGGACGACGGATACGAGGACGGATGTTAGGACGGATTATGAGAGGACGACGGATACGAGGACGGAGTTTGAGAGGAGGAGTGGTGGGGGGCCCGGTGGGTACCAGTGAGTTTGAGGACAAGGAGATGGAGGGTGATTGATACTGTGGACGGAAGCGAGGGCCGAAAATCCGCGGAAGGGAGTAGGCGCACCTACGATGCGGTGGTGAGGTAACGTGGAGAGCGGGTGAGCAGGCGCTTAAGGCGCTTGAGGTATGTAGTATGATTGTATATTGAGTCGTTACCTTGACAATCTCCCTGCTAGGCAGCCATTAATCGCCCAAGGCCATTCACCGAAGCGCAGTAAATGTTTGTGCTGCACGTCTGACGACGAATATTGATGCTCCTGGCCTTCCGACGTTGGGGTCTTGTGCTACACCGACAATTACTCGACATTTGGTGCAAGCGGCCAATGAGTGGGATGTTTGCTGCGGCCAGGTAGGACCGTCGCTGCTGTCATGGCGCCACCCCAAACATTGCATTCGGTGCAGACGCAGGTTTCCGTGCAGAGTGTTACTTGATCCCGTGGGGGTGCTGCAGACGCCTTCAACGACCGATCCAACTGATGAGGAGAATACAACGCGAGGCGCGGCTGTGGGAAACACGAGCCCAGAATGCTGGACCAGAGGCGCCTGGACTGGCCCGAGGGCTCTTGTTCTCTGAACATGACTGGGTTCACCACGACAAACTACCGTGTACCAGAAGCGGCGCTCGTGATCGTGCCGTGCTGAAGCAGGTCATTGCGGTCGATGCGCGGGCGGGTAACCAACAGCAATCCCACGATCTTTCGCCCGAACAAAGAACACAATCACCGAGGTACATTGACTACGCATCGCCGCACAACCCCCTCGGCGCTATAAAGCACCCCGACCGGATTCAGTCAGATGCAGCGACGCCCGGTTCTGCCCTCGACAGTCTCACCAGGACTGTTACGCAAGAGTCTGGCCACCTCGTTGCCGTAATCCACCCCCATGGGCAGGCGCAACTTCTCGAACGACATCCTACCGTTTCCTACCCCGGACCGGAACAGGAACCTCTACTTCCCCAACATTCGTCGTGGCCGGCAGAGCCGAAGTCCATCTCGGAGACGTGAGAATGAAGCGGCGTGGGAGAGGAGCGTAGCTGCGCTCCGAGACAAGAGAGTGAAGGATTACGTCGGCGATCTTGGATGGGTGTTGGAGTACGCCACCGCCTGGCTTTACCGACATCTCCTGCGCAACCAGACCGAGGTCGCGGACGCCATCGACCATGTCCGTCAGGTCGACGGCGTGGATGCCGACACGCCGTTCTTCATCTTCGAGTACCTCAACACGGCGCTCTTCGGCGGCAAGCTGAGAGGCATGGTGCATCTGAAGTGGAAGGCGCTCGCGAGCACTTCGCCGGGTACCACGAGTGCGGCTGGGGTGGTGCCGGGCGTGACGAGGATCTGCATCGAGCTCAACAAGACGCCATTTGAAGATGGCGACGGCGAGATTGACGAGCTGCTCGACTCTTTGATCCATCATATGATCCACGCCTACTTCTTGGTCACGTGCGGGGCGCAGAAGAAGGGTGCGCAGCAGGACGGTCGACTGTTGGACGGCCTCCATTTTGGCGTGATCATGCACACGATTATAGACATCGCCAGAGGGTGTAGAGGCGAGCCTTTGAAGCTGACGTTCTACGCCGCCACTCGACGCGAGAATGATATCGGTCCTTTCGGTCGACCGTATTTGCCCGGCGGCAAGAACAAGTTCATCGCGCTCAGCACGAAAGGCTCGGCGATTGCTGCCGCGCCCGCGGACGGGCAGTCGCATTGCAGTCTCGATAACCGCGCGGTTCGGGCTCAGCAGATCAAGAATTGGCAAGTAGAGAGTTACTCGCTCGCGATCGACCTCGACATGGAGGGCAAAGGCGACAGCATCTACGACTTCTCGACCTCCAAGACGTTCGATCCCGTTGACCGGTTGAAGGGCCCGCCTTCGTCGACGTACATAGAACTCATCTGGGACAAGAAGCGCGTCATGGTCAAGCGCGAGCACCTGCACAAGTACGCCAGTATCAAGAAACCGCTGGAGAAAAACAACAAAATGGAACTCGCGATCCCTGATTGCTCCCGACGCGTCTTCGAGAACATCTACGACTTCGTCAACGCCGGCTCCTACGTCACGGGCCACGACAGCACTCCCACGCGAGTTCACCCGCAAGGCCGCAAGGGCCCACCCACACTGGTCGTCTACGACCGGCCCCGCGGCCAGGACGCCTGGTCCGACGTTGTCGCGCACTTACAGACGTTCAAGGTGGCCGAGGCGATGAAGTTCGAAGAGCTGCAGGCGTACACCCTCAGGGTTCTCTGGGACCTGCAGGAGACGGATAGCGATCCCATTGATGTGCTGAAGGTCCTCTACAACGAGAACGACAACAGCGGGCCCATCCACGCCGAACTGCACAAATGGGCGCGGGACTTCCTAGGCCAGACCGAAGACGGCGGCATGCCTAGCCGCAACCGGTTCGGGTACGGCAGCAACGCTCTCCTGCACCGGGGGCGGAGTAATCTGGATAAGATCCTCGAGCACTACGGCGAGCTGTTCAAGCCCCTCTACTACCGCAACATGGCGCTCCAAGACGACGTCAAGATCGTGCGGGCCGGGCTCGACCACATCCCGTACGGTTTCCGGCAGGATCCTCTCGAGGACTGGCGTGCGGTTCCGGGCATGGCGCAGCAATACGCTCTCCCGTCTAGCGCTGTCCTGGGTATTGAACCGGTGTCGGCGGCGTCGTCGCTGTCGTCGTTTGATCTGCTGACTTTAAGAGATGAGGAGTGGCTGCGCGCGGCTCCGAGACCGCTGGGGTTGGCGGCAAGGCGGGTGCCTTTGGCGCTGACGGGAGTTGAGCCAAGAGGGAGTCAGGCGAGGTTTGGGGGTTATGGGCAGGGTGTGCGGGTGCCGGGTGCGAGGCGGGGGTTTGCGGAGGGGGTGTTTGATGTGAGTTATTGAGCACTGAGGGAGCGTGTCAATAGCGAGTTCTCGGGGCGCTGTCCAAAGCGAACTCTGCGTCTTCGACCCAAGTGGGATAGGAGGTTGCGCAGGACTTTTCGGTTTGCCCTGCGAGTGGCATGCGTTGCCGCGTCGGTGACGAGAAGGCAGCCAGTGTGTGGTAGCCATAATATGTAGATAGCGCATTGGATTCGAGCGTTCTGCATTCATGCTCGGGCCAAGGTAAGCGATCTATCTTGACTTAGGTCATTGTAAGTAGCGAAGCCGCGTGTAGATGTCCTCAACTCATCTCCTCACGACCTTCTACTCATACTAATCGAGTTTGGAAAGATATCGGCTTGATATGAGGCCTGACTCGCGCTTTACATCGCCTTAGCTACCTTCATGAACGCCTTCACCTTCGTTCCCCAGAGACACTCACCAACGAAGGCCGTACATCAATTCTTGACTGGCCCTCCAATGCGGACGAACGTTCATCTCGCAATGACCGATCCACTCACGAATCTCATCAACACCTACCACGAGCTGAACGCAGCAGTCGTCGATGAGCTGGACGAACAGCCAAGCGCTCTAGAGTTTATGCGGCATGTCGCAAAGAACCGACCCTTCATTGTTCGCTGGGCGATTCGCGAATGGCCTGCTTGTCGGAAGTGGGATGCTGCATACCTCCGTCAGGTAATGGGGAGAGAAGAGGTGAGAGTGGCCATAACGCCGTTGGGGTAGGTAAGTCGGCTCGATGAAGGATCTCTAAGCCCTTGTGACCACCTTCAGGAGTGGCGACGGAATGTGGCGACTAGACTAACGAGGATTGTAGAAATGCGGACGCCGTCGTTGAGAGTAAGGCGGACGGTACGCTCGTCTTCGTCGAACCGCACGAGATCTTCGAGCCCTTTGGCCAGTTCCTCGACTCCGTCCAACGGAGCTTGTCTGGTACAACACTTACGGGAGGACACGTCAAGTACGCCCAAACGCAAAACGACAACCTCCGCCACGAATATGCTAACCTCTCGCACGATGTACCGACCGACATCCCTTTCGCACGAATCGCTTTGGGCCAGAAAGCGGATGCGATCAACCTCTGGATCGGCGACGATCGGTCGACTACAGCGCTGCACAAGGACAATTACGAGAATATTTATTGTCAAATCAGGGGCGAGAAGGACTTTGTGCTGTTGTCGCCGGTGGAGATGCCTTGTGTGAACGAGCAGATGATGGCGAGGGGGCGATACGTCCCTGTTCCTTCTGCTGCTACAGCTACTTCTACGTCTGATGATGGCTACAAGCACGATGATAGAGGTGTTGGAGAGTTGGAGGCACAGCTCGACACTGGCGCCGAGAGAGTGCCCGTCGCGACTTGGGATCCGGATGAGCCGGAGAAGCGGACGACGACTTGGTCGCACCTTGCGAAGCCTTTGCGAGTCACGCTGCGCGAAGGAGATATGCTCTACTTGCCATGCTTTTGGTACCACAAAGTCAGTCAGCGGGTTGGCGACGAGGGGTTCGTGTGTGCGGTGAATTACTGGTACGATTGTTCGTTTGAAGGAGAAAGTTTTGCAAGCCATGGTTTCGTCCGGGATGTTTATCTTGCTGAGCAGAGGCGGCCGGAGTATCCGGAGCTGAAAGTGGGCGGAGAGACAGGAGGAGGTTGAATGTGTGAGGACGTCGAAAATCCCAATATCTGCGCACTTGGTGCGGGTGTCATTTTCTCAATCGTCTCACCATCCATCTTCATATTTGCCTCCATTGGAAGGCCGAACATGAGCATATGGCAGATGTGACATCGCGGAGACGCTGTGAAGCGGTCGTCCAATAGCACGTTTCATGAGGAGTGTGGCCATTCCTGGGAACGAGTGGCGAACGCAGAATCATGCTCACTCCAACTTCACCCGCGCCCTGGTAGTGAGAAGGAAGGGACTTGAAATGTGTGAGAGAGACAGTCTTTCCGCTCTCTACACCCTAAGTACGAGTATCAAGGGCTCGAAACGCAAAGCAAAAAGGACAACGCCTCTCCATACTCGTGTCACTGCTTCCGAATCTTGATCCCTTGTATCCCTTTCACGCTTTGTGCCACCGACCCGCTCACACTCACTGGCAGCTTCCTGCCCTTGAGCCGCTGGTCGATCAGCCACATACCTATTACAAACTCCTCTTTGCTCAGACAGCCCACGCCCTCGTTATCAACGAGATCCCAGACCGCCTCCAGCACGCTATCAGGCAGGCGTGAGCGAGCCCAGATGTCGCGGGTGACGATGTTGGAGACTTGCTCTGACGCCGGCGCGCGCTTGGGCTTCGTATTCTCTGCATTCGCCACACGTTGGAGACGCTGCTCCTCTTCTGCCGTGAAGGAGCAATGAATACCTTTGTTCGCCGCCCACACGCCTTCGTACCGTTTCCGCTCGCGCTCGGTCACTGCTTCTCGCCAACGCTTACGGTCGCCTTCGTGATGCTTGTTAGGGTGCTTGTGGACGATGCGTTTCTTCTTGTGCTTGCCGTACGGATGGTGCTCGTTCTCGGTGTCGGTCTCCTCGCTCTCTTCTTTGCGGAGAGTTTGTCGCATTCCTACATGCTTGGAAGGACTCGGTGTGCGTGAGAAGCCTAACTTGTGGTGTTTTGGGTTTCGGAGCGGTACTGGTGGCGGATCTACCTTGTGTGGAGATGGTGCGCGAGCGGATGCCAGGCTTGAAGCTACGATTGCGTTGGCTAGGTCATTGCCAGTGTTAAGAGGTGTCATCCGGCGTGGGTGCAGCATGTTGTACTGCGCAGGGATGGACCTTTCAGACTGCGAGGAGATGGACATGTCGGCCGGGGAAGTCAGGTTCCGTGAAGGTGCCTTGTAAATCTGCAGAGGCTGTGTAGACGAGTGTCGTAGAGGAGATGGTGACGGCCGAGGACGCCTGTCTCTTGTAGTGACCATATCCGAAGCAACGCTAGGAGCTCGGGATTCTCTTTTTTTGATTGTAAGGGGCGAGCTGAAGGGCGCCGTGTCCTCGGACGCAGACACGTAGTCATCACTTGAAGAGTGCTCATCATCGTCACCCGGACGTGCCATCCGTTCGCGATTGCCTGCCGCTATAGTTGCAGCCCGCCTCGGAACATCGTTATCTTCTCCGAACCCCCCCATCTCCATATGGAACACCGATGTAATGGCACCATCGCGAGCAGACTTGCCATCCCGCATTGGAGGATCATGAACCGGACGACTAGTCGCAGGAGCCGGCGGATTTCCTGCGTGGGGTGACGTAGACGTGCTTGTCTTCTTTTCGAAGAGCTTGACCAAAGAGGTAGTGGGCCTGATCGAGGTGAAATCCGTTGGCCTGTCGGGGTTGCAATCGTTGGTCTTGCTAACATGGCCGGACAAGCGTCGGGGCTTTGGGGCAACGTGCGGTTTGTGGGCAGTGTCCGCACGTGGTCTGCTCCTCAGCCTCGGAGCGGCGGTATCAGGCGACCTGATTACGGCTAGTTGCGCTGCTTGGTGGGATGGCGACGTCCCGAGTTCATGTCGATTTGATGGGGCCAATCTTGGCCCATAGTCAATCGTTGATATCCCATCTGTCCCATCGTATCCGCCATCCATGCTGACGAAAGCGGCACCATGTTTCGGGCTTGGGGTGGTGCCCACCCGGGTCGCTGCTGCTAATGCGCCATCGGTGCCTGAATGTGTGGTTGAGGTGACCCTTTGCTGGGGAGTTGCGTGCTTATTACTGGCGAATGCCTTGGTCGCTCCCAACAAAGCAGCGCTCTGCGAGTCGGTGGTGTTTATGCTGGCGATGGAGGGAGTCCGCGAGGAGCTGCGCTGCCCGGGCATAGACGCATGGATGATGGTGATGCACTCGATGAAGATCGCAGTATCATCCTCACGCCAGTCTCACTACTGCGCCGAGTACATGTAGGGGAGGGTATGGCCGGCAACAATTCTTGGAGAAAACATGCAGTCAGCAAGGTGAGCAGCAAGCAAGGTGACGCGTGCCTGAGGTGCTCACTTCTTGGTCACGTGCGGTTGCATGTCCCATCTCGCCGCTATTAAATGTTTCCGGGTTGCCTTCTAATGTTCGTCCCCTTCGCACACGATCATTCTCAGAAGAACACTTGCGTCCGAATGTCAACCTCTCAGCAAGTGTCGAGTGTCTGGTGAACGGGGCGTGCTGTCTCACACTCATCAACACCCATCTCCTCGCAACCCAGATCATACTTCGACTTCAACATGTCGGAACGTGAAGACGACGACGTCGAGATGCGTGATGATGATGCCGTTCACGAAGAGCATATGATGTACGGTCACGGCGCCCTGACGGAACAGGAGCTCGACGAGAAGTATCCTCATCGCCCACACAATCACTCCAAGACTATCCCTTTCCACGAACTCTACCTAACACTGTTCAACCCGCTGAACGACAACAAGAAGAGACCAACGGGTCCTGTAATAGCGCGCAAGAAGCAAGGTCCGCATGGACCGCGAACATCACCACATGACATTCGAAAGGGCATCATCCAGCGCTTTATCTCACGGTGGCGAAAGGAGGTCGGCGACGACATCTACCCGGCTCTCAGACTCATTGTCCCTGAAAAGGATCGAGACCGTGCTATGTACGGCCTCAAGGAGATGACGCTTGGCAAGATCCTCGTCCGCGTCATGAAGATCGACAAGAACAGCGACGATGGCTACAATCTCCTCCACTGGAAGCTACCTGGTGTCAAGTCCTCGAGCGCGATGGCCGGTGATTTCGCTGGACGGTGCTTCGAGGTGATTAGCAAGCGGCCGATGCGAACCTCTCCTGGATCCATGACGGTGGGTGAGGTCAACGAGCTGTTAGATCGGCTGTCAGTAGCGCAGAAAGAAGAGAATCAGCAGCCCATCATCGAAGAGTTCTACAAGCACATGAACGCCGAAGAACTCAAGTGGCTTATTCGAATGATCTTACGGCAGATGAAGGTTGGTGCGACGGAGAAGACCATCTTCGAGATCTGGCACCCGGATGCGGAAAATTTGTTCAATATCTCCAGCAGCTTGCGGCGGGTGTGCTGGGAGCTGTACAACACCGACGTCAGGCTGGAAGGTGACGACAAGGGTATCGCTCTCATGCAGTGCTTTCAGCCCCAGCTCGCTGCTTTCCAGATGCGCTCGATGGAGATCATGGTAGCCCAGATGAACCCGACGGAGGACGACCCGGAATTTTGGATCGAAGAGAAGCTGGACGGCGAGCGTATGCAGCTCCATATGATTGAGGATGAGACCATGCCTGGCGGGAAGCGTTTCAACTTCTGGTCGCGAAAGGCGAAGGACTACACCTATCTCTACGGCAATGGCTTCGAAGATGACAATGCCGCCTTGACGCGCCACATCAAGACCGCATTCAACGACGGTGTCCGTAACATTGTGCTGGATGGAGAGATGATTACCTGGGATCCCACACAAGATGCCATCGTAGGTTTCGGCACGCTCAAAAGTGCTGCGCTATCCGAGCAGAAGAACCCTTTCGCTGGCGGCAACAGACCACTCTTCCGTGTCTTCGACTGCTTGCTGCTGAACGACGTGGTACTGACTCACTATACCCTCCGCAAACGCCGGGAGGCTCTCGACGCAAGCATCAACAACGTTCATCGCCGCCTGGAGATTCACGAATACACGAAAGCTAGTTCTGCCGCCGAGATTGAGCCCTTACTCCGCAAGGTCGTCGCCGAATCGAGCGAAGGCCTCGTGCTAAAGAGCCCGCGCAGTCAGTATTCCCTCAACGAACGCAACAACTCCTGGGTCAAAGTCAAGCCAGAGTACATGACCGAATTTGGCGAGGCACTGGACTGTATTGTTGTTGGCGGATACTATGGCTCTGGCAATCGAGGCGGTAGGCTTAGCAGCTTCATGTGCGGCCTACGATTAGACAAAGAGCTCTTTCCGCACAATACAAACCCGCAGAAGACGTGGTCGTTCTTCAAAGTTGGCGGTGGCTTCTCTGCTGCGGATTATGCCGAGCTTCGTCACCGGACAGAGGGGAAGTGGTTAGACTGGGACTTCAAAAACCCGCCAAAAGACTGGATAGAGCTCGGCGGCGGATGGGAGAGACAGTACGAGAAGCCAGACGTGTGGATCAAGCCTGAGGACTCGGTGGTGATCTCGGTCAAAGCCGCCTCGGCGGGTACAACGGAGCAGTTCAGATGTGGCCTGACGCTGCGGTTCCCGCGATTCAAGAAGCTGAGGCTTGATAAAGACTGGAAATCGGCCTTGTCGTGGGGTGAGTTCTGCACGGTCAAAGAGAGGGCGGAAGAGGAGAAGAAGGAGAAGCAGTTCAAGATTGACGATGAGAGGAAGAAACGGACGAGCACTAAGCGGAAGAGGACTGTTATCATTCAGGGCCAGGAAGATGATGTGCAGGCGCCGTATGCTGGGCCGGCGACTAAAGTCTTCGAAGGGCTTAGCTTCTGCGTACTGACCGAGTGTGTGAAGCCGAAGAAGAGTAAGGCGGATCTCGAGCAGCTGATCAAGGCGAATGGCGGGAACGTTGTGGCGTCCGACAAGGACTCGAAGACGATCGTTATCGCCGACAGAAAGCTGGTGAAGGTTGCATCGGTGCAGAAGCGAGACGAAAAGAACCTCATACGACCCTGTTGGCTATTTGATTGTATCCGGCAAAGCGAGATAGATGTTGGGCGCCCGGGTCTGCTGCTGCCGCTGGAGCCGTATCACCTCTTCTACACCATCACGGCGGAGAACGGGAAGTACGACGAGCACGTTGACGAGTTCGGGGATAGCTATGCCCGGGATGTCACGGCTGAGGACCTCCTCGCGCTTTTCGGCACGATGCCGGCTTTGGTTGAGGATGGTTTCGATGGGCCACAGTTGCTGGAACAACTCAGTGAGCACGGACATGAGTTCAATGCTATGCCTGGTTGGATGTTCCAAGGGCTTACGATATACTGCGAAGATGTCCCTACTGAGGTCAAGAGGCTGCTGGAGTTTGCCGGCGGGCGTCTCGTCCAGTCTCTGGAGGATGACCAACTCACGCATGTCGTAGTTCTCGCCGGTAATCCGAGAGTGAGAGAGATTCGGAAGCAGCTTGGATCGAGACGGCGCCAGCCTAGAATAGTGACTGATGCTTGGGTCCACGATAGCTGGGTGGAGAAGACGCTACTGGACGAAGAACGTAAGTGCAATTCCAGATCGACGCAAGGTTCTAAGCTGATACGGCGACAGGTTACGTACCTGTCTGACGAAGATCTAGTGCTTCGTATATGCGCAGACGACCTAATGTCGCCACGTCGCGCGACATCCGGAGGAAAGAACAAGCCTAACGGCTGATCAGCCCGGCAGTCGTAGTATGCGGGCAGCATTACCGCCCATCACTGCGTCGACCTTTTCCTCGTCCTCTAGAGCCGACTGCACGGCTTGCGAGTTCAGCTTGACGCTGAGCCACTCGGTCTCGCTCTCGTCCAGCGGCGGGAAGAACGGGTGATCCGTGCCTGAGAACAATCAGCTCATGCCTGTTGATGAAGCCTGGATCACCTACCAAACATCAACCTATCCACGCCAGAAGCATCAATGGCAGCTTTGAGTCCAATTTCGGAGTAAATCACAGCATCGAGAAAGACATTCTCCTTCAACACGCTCCAGACGTCTCGCCTATTCTCCAACTTGCCAAGCTTCTTCAAATGCGCATCATGAGCGATACAGCTCTCTATCCGACCCGCAAGGAACGGCAGAGTACCTCCACTATGCGCTATAAGCACGTTCAACCTCGGAAACCGATCCCATACTCCACTCAACAGCATCCGGGTAACAGCTATGGTAGTCTCCAGTGGGAAACCCAGGGCAAGCGGCAAGACGTGACCGTAATCGCTCGCTCGAGGGCCATACACCGAGGTCGGCAGCCCATAATGCGGATGCAAGAAGACAAGCTGCTGGTGCTTCTCCAAGGCAGCGTAGATGGGATCGAGAGCCGGGTCGTCGAGACCGGAGCCCAGACCTGTGGTGCCCATGATGATTCCGCGATGGTGCGGCAAGCTTGCTAATCGCTCTATCTCCTCCACCACTTGCTCGGCGGGCGCCGAGAGTGGGAGGGTACCGAAAGCGTAGAGTTTGCTCTCGTGCTCGGCACACATACGTTCCACGTCGTCGTTGACTTGGCGTGCTGTCTCTGCTGCTTCGTTCGAGGGCAGCCAGTCAAGCCAAGGGTTCGCGAGGCTGACGACGGAGATGTCGATGTGGTGCTTACGCATGAAGGCCAGCTTCTCGTTGACATCGTAGTACTCGGGTCCGATGGGCCGGCCGCGGGACGTGGATGCCGTGTCTTCTGCTGGAAGGATGACTAGGCGGTCTCCGGCTGTTGGGTCGTCGGGAAAGGACTTGACGTAGGGGACGCTGGTGCGGTTGCGGAGGAGTTGCATGTATGCCCTGGGAATAATCAGCAGGTTTTTGCGTTGCAATGGTGACGAGAGGTGGCTCACGGAGGGTACATGTGCGTGTGTACATCGACTACAGGCATTTTGGCTAGGGCACCCAGGCTGAGGAGGATGAGCTGTGGTGTTGGGACAAGTCTTTGTTCTTCCGATCTTACTTCAAGAGCGATCTCGAGGGACTCAACTGCACCGTCACATCGGGTACACCTGCACAGTACTGTACATGTACACATGCGGCCAGACTATCGCCCCGCCATTGGCCTGAAGGTGGGCTTATCAACACACTTCCACTTCCCGGTATGCAGACGCATGGAGGTTGGTCTTAATAAGGTAAAGCAACGCTCTCACCTCAGTTCCACCCCTCTTCTCCGTCGTCCCACATGTGAGAAAACATGAAGCCATCAGCAATCAGCAGCGCCGTATCGTCTGACAACCTCGAAATACCCTTGATCGACTTCTCGGCCTTCGTCTCAGGCGACGCCCCAACACGACGCACCACAGCCCAAGCAATCCTCGAAGGCTTCCAAGCTGCTGGCTTCATCTACCTGCGCAACCATGGCATTCCCAAATCAGACGTCCAGGCCACATTTGCCGAAAGCCAGAAGTTCTTCAAGCGCCCGCAAGCTCAAAAGGAACTCCTGTGCTGGACCACGCCCGAAGCCAACAGAGGCTACTCCCAACCAGGCCGAGAGAAAACGACGGACCTAATAGACGCTGCTGACATTGAAGCCAAGCGGGCGGAGGAAGGCGCCGACCTCAAGGAATCAATGGAGATAGGCCGGGAAGGCGAACCGGACCACCCGAACCAATGGCCCGATCGCTTCGACGACGACGGCCAGGCGTTCAAGAAGCAGATGCTGGCTTTCCACGATACGTGCAAGACGCTGCATGGCCAAGTCATGAGCGCGATCGCGGTGGGGTTGGGGATCGACGAGCATTACTTTGATTCGTTCTGCGATGGGGGTGATAACACGCTGAGGCTGTTGCATTACCCGGAAGTGAGGCATGAGGTTTTTGTGAAGAATGTGAATCAAGTTCGTGCTGGGGCGCATACTGATTATGGTGAGGGAAGCTGGGTGCGCTGGGGACGGGACCGATGCTGATTGAGGCAACCAGGTTCGATCACGCTGCTTTTCCAGGACATGGCGGGTGGACTGCAGGTACTCTCGCCGAACAAGAATTTCATCGACGCGACGCCCATCGAGGACACGATTGTAGTCAATGCAGCCGATCTGCTGGCGAGATGGTACGGAGATCAAAGTGGTCCTTGGAGCTTCGCTGACACGCGTGGTGCTTGGCTCAGGTCCAATGATCGGCTCAAGTCTACCAAACATCGTGTCGTCGAACCGCCCACAAAAGCCGATGTGCATCCGGCGCGATACAGCATCGCATACTTCTGCAATCCGTAAGCGCACATCCTTCTCATGTTTTTGGACTTCTACTGACCACCGCATGCTTTGTATGCAGGAATTTCGATCGCTTCATTGAAGCTATACCCGGCACTTACAGCGCGGAGAGCCCCAAGAAGTATGAAGGTATCAACAGGTAGTGCTCCCCAAGTGTCAGACACGAGATGGGCACCAGGCTGATGAAGACCAGTGGCAAGTATCTTGCTCAGCGACTCGCGGCAACGTACTAGGCAACATGTGCGTCGCCGCATGACCTACATTCAAGCATGTCGTGTTTCTTGCGAGCTGAGGTCGATGAGCTGACCGCGAGTACCGAATCGCACTCTCATCCAAACATATGCAATGAGCAAAGTGTGGCATGCGGAGTGTATTGCGTTTTTTCTGCAAGGTGGCGGTACTAGAAGCGGGTATGAGTCCGCGTCGGAGATGGCCGACGAGAGCAACACAGAACGACAATATGCGCGCCAAGCAAAGCAACTCTCGGATGAACGACCACGCACCGGACTATCGAGTGGACCGCAACCCGTGTCGCACCGGCGATGCCATCCACTTCGAGGTCCCGAAGCCTATGCTCGTCACCCGAGTGTTGGCCGAAGGTCGTTAGGTCGCCGGCCAGCGGGGCGAAACGTGGAATGTGCATCAGCTGATGAGGAAGGCCACTCTGGAGTAGCAGCTGATCGTTGCCACCGCCGCCCCGGCGAGCAGCCCGCCAATACGAGCACCGAGACACGGTCACGGACTTGTGCTTCAGCTGGAGATGAAGGGCTTGCCAAGTCGCCGCGTCCCACGGAAATGCAGAGATCAAGAGGCTCTGCAGCGTAATGCGGGGATCTCGAACGACACGCTGCGCTGGAAAGGGCCACGTTCGGAGATGCGACTGGCCAGGCGGTGTACGTAGTGAGGAGTCGTGGAGTACTGCTGACCTTGGTACTGCTCATCACACGTCCCAGGGCGCACTCGGGCGTGGTGTCACCGTCAGACGCACTGCCGGAACCGAATCTACGGCGTTTCGGGGTGGTCGCCGTCTCGTCAGTGGATCGGGTGCCGTGGGACAGGGCCTGGTACTGTTCGTCATTACTAAATCGGTTCGGAAGTGCCTGCTGTTATTAGAGATTTAGGGCGGGGGGAAAGTCTAGAAGGAGTCTCAGCGAAGCAGCAAGTGCGTGCAAAGGCGGGGCGGATTTTACGGGCCCTGCCGCATGGACTGGCGACCGGCGACGGTGGACCGGCTGTGGACGTATGGAGTTGATTCTATTACTCGATCGTTTGCTTGTAGAACACGCTTGGTTCGGTCCAAACATGCTCATCATGCCAACATTGAACTTTTCTTTCTGATCCACCGTCGAACACAGTTTTGTGTATAAGGTTGGAAGTCTTCTTGACCCTCCGTCTTAACAGTCTTGCAACAACGACGTGAAGAGAAGGGAAGAACCATCCGTGACGCCCTGCCAAATCCTCGTCATCGCACCTCCGGGAGGTGCTACCTAGCGTGGTCGTTTGCTGCCGCTGCCCCAGGGAAGATCAGCGCTTTCCCACGCTTCGCAGGACTTGACTCCGGTCATGCCAACAACACTCTTCGGCCTTGGGCTCAAACGGTCTTCCAACCAACTAGACTATCCACCAGCTATCTCACGCAAACAGAGCAGTACTACCGCCGTTGTTGAGCTCAAGACCCCGAGTATGGAGCACTTCAAGCGGCCCAACATCGGTCTGGGGAAGAAACATGCCTCAAATGACAAGCGGGACAAACAGAGCAAAGAGCGCTCGCAGTCCAAGCACAAGGATGCGGCACCTGCCCCAGCCAAAGCGGTGATGAAGCCGGTCAAGCTGGGCATGATCATGGAGTCTCCCCCGATCCTATTCCTTGGAGGTCCGCAGGAAGCCACCGGCGCCATCATCTCGGGTCGACTACAGGTCTCTCCGAGCGCCGGCGATGTCGTTATGAACACCATCGTCATGTACCTGGAATGCACGACGACCACGGCACGGCCGGTCGAGGCCCGGTGTCGGGAGTGCATGTCGACTGTGACGGACCTGTACGAGTGGAACTTCCTGTCGAAGCCGAAGACATTCAAAGCGACCGAAGGCACGCAGGAGCTTCCCTTCTCGCATCTCATTCCCGGCCACCTTCCGGCTCTCACGCACGGGCAGATCGGTACCATCGACTACTCGCTTCACGTACGTGCCAAATCCAGCGATGGGCAGGAGACGGAGCTGCGGCGCGAGCTCATCATCCAGCGCGCTCTGCGACCCGGCAACGACAAGAACAGCGTTCGCATCTTCCCGCCGACCGACCTTTCACTGCACGTCACACTCCCGAGCGTGATCCACCCAATCGGCGAGTTTCCAATCACATGCCGTATGACGGGTGTGACCAACAAACGCAACGACACTCAGACACGCTGGCGACTTAGAAAGCTCACCTGGCGCATCGAGGAGAAAGAGACCATGGTCAGCCCCGCCTGCGCCAAGCACGCCGCCAAAGTCGGCGGCGAAGGCAAAGGCGTGCAGCACACCCACGACCGCGAGATCGGCACCGACGAGCTCAAAGTAGGCTGGAAAACCGACTTCAGCGACGGCCAAATCGACGGCGAGTTCATGGCCGCCATCAACAGCGCGGCCAAACCGCAGTGCGAAGTCGACGCCCCCAACGGCCTGAAAATCTCCCACATCCTCGTTATCGAGCTGGTTATCGCGGAAGAGTGGGCGCCGAACAAGAAGCCCGACCAGGCGACTCCCACGGGCGCGGCTAGGGTGCTGCGCACGCAGTTCAACCTGCATGTGACGGAGCGGGCTGGCATGGGCATCAGCTGGGACGACGAGATGCCGCCGACGTACGAGGACGTGCCGGCCAGTCCGCCGCATTACCAGGCCGACCACACGTTCGTGCGGGAGTACGACGGGGAGGATATCCGGGGCGATATGGAGCAGTTGACGCTGGAGCATTGAGGGATTTTGAGAGAGGGGCGTGTGGGTTTGAGTGGGGACTGGCGGGCGTAGGGTGTGGGTGTTGGGTGGAATGTGGGCATTGCGTATATACCCCCTTTTGCTTTCGTTTCAGCGTGGGACTTTTCATTACTACGACAACAGCAGTATCGGACGGGCGGTTCAGGCGATCATCGGAGTTGTCTTTGCTTTGTTCTAGTCACTGCATGAGGTAGAAATGTGAAGGCGGTCATGGCTTCAGTCATACATTCAAACCCATTGATTCTTGAGTTGCGCATCTCGTATCGTATGACTGTATGCACCCATATCGCCGCCCGAGTGCGAAATCGGTACGATGAGGTTATCTATACCTTGGAGGTTGCAAGATGGGCTATTGGTGTTGGCGTTGGTCCCGATGTCTTCCAAGTCGCTGACTGTACAAGCCACGGACATCACTCGACTTACATCATCAAGGAACACGTCCAGACTTTCTTTCCATTGTATACACCCGACGTCTGTCGTGATGATTACATTAATAGCGGACGATGAACCCAGCAACCGATCCCGACTACGGCAACCCGATACCTCGCTTCGTCCAATTCACCTCGCCAGTCAGCACGGACGACGCCGTCGACCGATCCTCCCCAGTCGCTCTCCCCCTCAACCTCATCGCATTGATCACGCAATGGATCGACGACAGCGCCAGCCTCGCCTCTCTCTGCCGCACATGCCGCCTCCTCTACTACATGACGCTGCCGCAGCTCTACCAGCGGGTGGCTCTGCGCAGCTACGCCGACATCCGCTACGTGAACGGGCGTCCGGAGGGGTATGGCGGGGGCTCGCCGTTCGTCATGGCGCTGAACGGGCTCATGACGCAGAGCCATACCGCGTCGCTGGTGGAGGACTTCCGGGTCTGGGGCGCCTGGCGCGAGGAGGGCCATGAGAGTTTCGCCAAGGGCCGCGTGCCCGACAACAGCATGATGCTCGCTATTTTGATGCGCTCGGCGACGGACAAGATGGCTAAGCTGCGGACGTTCAGCTGGGAGCTCGACTGCAAGCCGTTGAAGACGCTGTATCAGGGTTTGGCAACGCATGTGACGCTCACGAATTTGACTCTCCGGTTCCCGGGCAGCAGGGTGCCGAGGCCGAGTGTTATGATACCGCCTATGAAGAGCTTGCGCGTGTTCAAGGCGACGGATATCGACCCGCTGTGCTATCCCGACGATATCAGTATGCTGTTGCTCGGCTCGCCGATGCTTCGCGATCTGCGCCTGCACTTCAGCCCGCGTATGAGGCGCGAGGCCGAGCCGACTCTGAGCTTATCAACTTACTTTGGTAGATGCGCCAAAGCGAACTATTCAATCCCTTGTACGCATTTCGCAATGCAGAACTGGTTCGGTCCCATGGATATGTTCTCCATGCAGATGTGTAGAAGCGTGACCTTCCTGGATACTTTCGGAGGGATTGGATCAGGAGGCAATGCCCAGAATGTCTACGTCGATGACACCTGGAAGGATCTGCCGCCGGTAAGCCGCCATCAGAGTCAAACCAAGCAGAGGTCGAGCATGGACTAATAGTGGTTATGCGCTCTACTAGAACATGCGTCCTGGCTTCGAATCATACAGGACGAACGAGGTACTCAGACACCCAGCCCGTGAGCGCAGACAATCTCCTCAAACTCACACATTCCCAGGTCGCAAGCCAGCACGTCGAGCTCCTCCGTCGCAGCGACGCGGGCGTCACGAACATGTACTTCGTCGGCGCCAAGACCCCCAAGCTCGAAGGCGCGGCCCCTCACCCTACGAGTCCCATCACGCCAGGCGACTCCCCGCCCGCCGACGAAGAAATGTCGCGGCTCGGGCAGGAGTACCTGCACGTCCTCACGCGACAGCACGGGCAGAGCTTGCGGCGGCTACTGCTTCGCGAGGAGTGGCCCTTGACGCCTGACGAGGTGGGCGATTTGGCCAGGTATATGCCGGATCTGGAACAACTGGGACTCGCGATCGGCGCGGAGAGCTCGGCCGTGCTGCGGCTTCTCGCGCCATACTGGCCCAAGTTGATCGCTATCCGGCTTCTGCACAGTGAGGTCTTGGCGGAGCATATGCGGACTGTGTCTCATGAGGACCGTATGGCTGCTTTGGGCGCTAATTTGTGGCAAGCGGGCGTGGAGAAGTTGCAGTGGATTGGGTTCGGGGACGTGGTGTACAGGGTTGGGAAAGCGTACCAGCATATCATTGAAGATGGCACGTGGGAGTGGAGACGAGAGGTCACTTGGGCCTCGAAGGCTGATGTGCAGCATATTGAGGTTTGGGGCCTCGATAACCTGGATATATCTGCGGATCCCATTGCACCCTTCTCGCCATGAAGCAGGCACACGAAAGCTTCGGATCGACAGACGCAGTCACTTTGACTGCGACACACATAATACAACGCTCACCCCCGACAACGGTCACTCAATGACAGCCGACCGCGGCAAATCAACCGGCAGCCTCGACCACCGACTCTCCAGCACACGACCCTCTTTAATGACGGCCAAAAGGTGCTTCTGCGGCCGATCTAGCACCTCGATATCCTCCAGCGGATTCGCATTCAACACAATCATATCGGCTGCGTACCCTTCCTTCAACCGACCCAGCTTCTCCTCCTGCCGAAGCCTGAGCGCCGCGTTGACGGTCGCGCTTTGCAGGATCTTGAGCGCGCTGAGCCCGGCTTCCTTCCGCAAAGTAAACTCGCCAGTCTGCTTCACCTGCAGTGGTCCCAAGAGATCGGTGCCATAGCACATCGTCACGCCCGCTTGGTCCGCGATCTGCACGCTCTTCAGGCCTGCAATCAGGACCTGCATGTTCTTCTCGGCTATGGACGGCGGCAAGAACGAGCCAAACTCCTTCGAGGCCATGGTCTTGTACGTGATCAGCGTGGGTGTCAGAAACACCCCTTTCTCCGCCATCAGCTTCGCCGTCGGCTCATCAATCAGATTCCCGTGCTCGATCCCAGACACCCCATTCTCAACCGCGTTGCGAATCGCCGCGGGCGTATACGCGTGCGCCGTCACGTACGTCCCAGCATTGCCGGCCACTCTCGTAAACGCCCGGATCTCCTCAGGCCCGTACTGAACAGAAGTGAGGCGGTCCGTGGCCGACACCACACCCCCCGACACCATAATCTTGATGAAATCGGCTCCCTGCCGCAGCTCCTCGCGCGCAGCGTGCAGGCACTGATCCACACCATCCGCGATCCGCCCCAAACCCCGCGTATTGCCGCCGCAGCACGCGAACTCGGCGTCCTTGGCGCTGCGGAAGTCGCCGTGCCCGCCCGTCTGCGAGATGCCGTGCCCGGAGATGAAGAGTCGCGGTGCCGGGTAGAGGCTCTCGGCGAAGGCTTCTTTGAGCGCCAGACCGGCTCCGCCGCAGTCGCGGACGCTGGTGAAGCCGCGTTGGAGCATTTGGTGCGCCAGGTAGGGTTGTCGGAGTAAGGAGGTGTTGGGGTCTTGGTGCAGAGTGTCTTTGAGGCCGTCTTCGCCGGGGGGCGTGGCGAGGTGGACATGGCAGTCGATGAGGCCCGGGCAGAGGAATCGGCCGTCCAGGTTGACGATGGTGATGTGTTCGTTGGATGTCCAGGCTAGAGCCTCGTTGCCGGCTGGGGTTCCTTTCGAGAGCTTGGTCATGCGGTGGATCCGGCCGTCCGCGAGGTCGACTGTGACGTGCTCGTAGACTTGGCCTGTCAACGTAAATGTCCGTTAGTCGTCATTCTGTTGGTTAGGGTGGCGGCTCGCCGACTGACCGTCCTTGGGATCGATTAGAGAACAGTCCACGAGACGATAGCGCTTTGGCGGACCCTGCTGCCAAGGCTTGAGTGTCGAGGCCATCCCGTAGGCTGTACTGTACTGGTGTGCTCATGAGTTGTTGTCGTTGGAGACATGCATGTCGATGTACTGCAGTCCCAGACTTCGTGTTCAGGGCAGATCGGTGGGCATCGGCGTCAATCACACCTGCGTCAGAATCTCGGAGATACTACGGACTGAGAGCGCAACAAAGTCACGTGCACTCCATGAAACTGCCCCTCCATTCCAACCGAATCCCAAGTCTGTAAGGTACATGAACTGTACAGGTATGGAAGGCAAACCGTGGACACCAGGCACAGATGCTGGTTTCCCGTCGGCTGCACTGTACAGATCCACAACACCCAATAATGCGTAAGGCTGGACGGCTGAAGGCTTGCCAATCTCATCAGCCCGGCACGCCCAATCCTGTGAACAGCCAGCCTATCCGAACGACCCCACTGCAAAGCGATCTCATCACAGTCCGGCGTGATCCTTCTGTCGTGTCCACTTAAACGTCGTGAACCGGTGGGACTGGGTGATTGCACGTCGCACAGTAGTAGCAGGAGCGCGTGACAGTAGTGCTGCCACCGCTCCAGTACCTCTCCAATTCGCTGGGCTCCTAGCAGAGCAGAGCGTTTCGTACCGGGTACATGTACCTCTGTTGCGTGGTTCCGCGGCGCCCAAGCTTCCAGGACGAGGATCGCCTGGTCGGGCTTTCCACCACCATCATTATTATCGTCGTTGTGCCAAGCTGGGGCCTCCCCGACGTGATGTTGACAACGTCGAACCCTATCCCGATCATCCTGTCGACGTTGCTAGTAGTGCAGCCTCAGTAGAATACAGAGCCACCCTCTGAACATTCGACGGCTCCACGCGCTTCAGAACGGCCGACGTTGCGTGCATGTGAACGAGTCTTCATCGAAACCTGACCCCGCCCCGCCGCACCAGCCAATGACTCAAGTTCGACATCTCCCCCGAATCCTCGGATAACAGTTCCAACCACAGAGCAGCCGTAGAAAGGCTCTAGACGGATTCCGTGGCGGCGGAGCACGTCTCGAAACGAGGTAGGCAGGAACGCCACACTTGTTGCAAACGAGGGTGTGATTGGCGGGGGGCTACAGGGAGTCGCTGCGGAGGCCTGCGGTGAGCAGGACCAAGGCCCGCTAGCGACTGTGCATGAGTGGTTGCGGGCGGCGATGGGGGAGGTAAGGTACTGTACTGTACATGTAGTACATGGACACGCGAGTGGTTCGGTCGTGGCTACATGTAGATGGCGGGCTATCGGGGGGTCTCTCTGCGACCTCGATTTTTCTTTCGGGCGTCCTTGAAGTGGAAGTAATGAGATTGACTAACTTCATGTCGGCGGGATCACTGCAGCAAAAGCCTTCCACGACCGCTCATACATTGACCATCAACAACATGCTGCGACCAGCTGAGACGAGTTGGTGAGCCGTTGTCCACCGACACCAAGCCCCTCGAGGCGACAACCCGCCGATATGTCGTCGCTGGACCGGGTCGAAGCGCCAGTCACAGCCAAGGTGAGTCGAGACGGCAACGAGCCTCGCAATACCACTGACATATTCACAGGCATACCTGATGTGCGCTTTCTCAGCCTTCGCGGGAATGCTCTTCGGCTACGACTCGGGCTACATCGCATCAGTTCTTGGCATCGCAGAGTTCAAGAAAGCCTACGGGAGCCCAGCGACTGGCACATACACAACGTCGCAGAAGGGTCTGATCGTTGCCATCCTATCCTGCGGCACTTTCTGCGGAGCCCTCATCAGCGGCTCGTTAGCGGATCGATTCGGGAGACGGACCATCATCATCGCTGGATGCGTCGTCTTCCTGGCCGGCGTGGTGATCCAGGTCGCTCACATTTCGATTCCCGCGCTCGTCGTTGGTCGGCTGGTGGCAGGATTCGGGGTTGGCTTCGTCTCGGCGGTCAATATCCTGTACATGTCGGAGGTGGCGCCTCGGCGGGTGCGCGGTGCGATTGTGAGCTCCTACCAGTTCGCCATTACGCTTGGGATCATGCTGGCAAGCTGCGTCGGGTACGCCACCCAGGATCGAACAGACTCGTCAGCTTTCCGGATCCCGATCGGGATTCAATTCCTATGGGCTCTGGTCTTGATCATCGGCCTCCTCCTGTTGCCCGAGAGCCCCCGGTATTTCGTGAAGAAAGGCCGGCTCGACCTGGCTATGAAGGCTCTCGCACGAGTTCGCGGACAGCCGGTGTCGAGCGAATTTGTCCTGAACGAACTCGCCGAGATCCAGGCTAATTTCGAATACGAGCAACAACTTGGTGAAGTAAGCTGGCTGGGTTGCTTTAGTGGTGGTGTGTGGACCGGCGGCTCCAACGCTCGCAAGGTCTTCATCGGCACAGCTTTGCAGACCTGCCAGCAAGCGACTGGGATCAATTTTGTTTTCTATTACTCAGTCACTTTCCTGCAAGAGATCCACGTCCGCAATCCATTCCTGATTGGTCTGGTCACTACCATCGTCAACGTCGCATCGACACCGGTGTCCTTCTACACCATCGAGCGTTTCGGTCGACGGCCGCTCCTGATTTACGGCGCTTTGGCGATGATGGTCTGCGAGATGACCATCGCCATCGTCGGCCTCGCGCTCCCGAACTCGCAGACGGCGAACTACTGCCTGATCACGTTCGTGTGCTTGTACGTCTTCTTCTTCGCCTCGACATGGGGACCCGCGGCCTGGGTCGTCGTGGGTGAGATCTTCCAGCTCAATCTGCGTTCCAAGGGTGTGGCTCTGAGCACGGCGAGCAATTGGTTCTGGAACTGCATCATAGCCATCATAACTCCCTACATGGTCGACGGAACCGACGGCCACGAAGGCCTCGGTGTCCGCGTCTTCTTCATTTGGGGAGCCCTCTGCGCCGCCTGCGCCATCTTCGCCTACGCGGTGGTGCCGGAGAGCAAGGGCCTGACATTGGAGCAGGTGGATCGCATGATGGAAGAGGTCTCCGCGCCACGGAGCGGTAGGTGGCGGGCCTGCGAGAACTGGGCGCGAGATCTGGATGGTGGCCGGATTGGAGGCACGGCGACGATAGAGTCCATACAGATGGATTTGAAGAAGATCTCGGCTGCGACGTAGCTCATCAACATTATTCGTGATCAACGAAGTCCACATCATGTCGAGTGCTTCGGAACGGGGATCGCGCCGCCGTCCTCGTCATGATGATCCGCCTATCTACCGCAACGGTCTGGATCATGATCCACACGACTACTACAACTGAAGGCACGTCGTCTGCCTTTGAAAGATCAGGCCTGAGCTGGGGTGGAGAGAGGCGACCATAAAGCATCCTCCGAAGTCGAGAGAGTGCAGACCCGAAGCCGGTGAGCTCCAACATGATCCGAGGAAGGGCGTGTAGACAGCACGGATTGTCCTCGTCGCTGCGATGGCCCTTCCGACTTTGAAGTCAGGTCGTCTGCGCTGTAGTCTGTACCGTGCCCGTGTCCGTGTGTGCGACTGTGGCGCGTAGGTAGCTGCCACAGTTAGCGCGCAACAGACGCCACCGTCCGACGCCAAGACGAGTGGGCGACCCCGCACACATGCGATTTCCAGACAAGCACAGACCCGGTCGTGGCTGGTCGACCAGGGGACACACGCAATCAATCTTGAGGGCGGGAATGCTTGATGATTAGGTTGTGGTCACACCAGGTCGGTGATGCGCAAGTGTGCATGCGCTTACATGTATGGACTGCCCGTGGCGGACAGGGTCGATCAGGGCCGCGGGAGGACGTCAACCACCTCACTCCACCCCTCGCTTCCACGACGATGATGATGATGATGATGATGGGGGAGAGAAAGGCGACGCACGGTCGAGATGATGATGTTAGTGCTGCCAGCGTCGTGGCTGGCGCTTTCCACATGCATGCGCCCACGCATTGTGACGTCACAACGGCATGTCGCCGCGGGCTTTCCCCGTTGAGGTGTCCAACTTCCAACTTGCACCTCCCTTCTCTCCCATCCACTTCCAAACAAACACGCCTCCCACCCTCCAGTCTTCGCGCGCTTCCACAGACCGCCCCGGCCACCTTGCTCACGCGTGCATACTACACTAATACCCCATACCGCACCATACCACTACGTGTGATTTCCATGCAGTTTTAGTGCTGCTGCCATTGTCCCAGTCATCACCACCACTCCATACCACACCCCCCCCTCATCGCCAAGATGTCGGTGAACGTGCCAGTCAACCCGGCCATCAAGGAGAAGGACATCAACACCAAGCTGCAGCTCTATGGCATCTTCACCGCCTTCGCCAATGGCAAAGTGCCCTCTGTAAGTGCAAGCGAGCAGCGACCAACTGAAAATCTCTGACACCCCTTCCAGAACAAGCAGATCGATGTGGCAATGAACTCGGCGCTGCAATGGAACCAGCTCCGGAATCCGCCTAAGAGCCTTTCCACCGAGGGTCAGGCCCTGATCGGAGACCTGCGCAACGTTATGGAGCAGGCCAAGACCCTGCTGCTCACCAAGAACGAAGGCAACCTTCTGCAGGACTTCATCTGGCAGACGCAGCACCTCGACCAGGGCAACGCGGGCAGTCTCAATGCCCCTCTCGACAGGAACACTGCCAAGCAGCACGGCAACCAGGCTCTCGAGGGTCTCCGCACGCTTGGCGAGCTGCTCATCACCAACGGCCAGTTCCGCAAGCTCTGTACGTCTCAATTCCACTCCGCTACCCCGTTCAGACCGAGTCACTGACCTCTTTGTAGTGAGTGATGCCACCATTCTCCTTCGCGACATTGCGGGCGACGCCGCTCAAAAGGCCGCAAATCGCGTCAACCCATCCGAAGATAGCCTCCAGCACCTCGACGAGGCCGCGCCCGACAACACCTGGCACGAGAAGCCGGATCTCTCAAGAGACACCCTCCGCCAACAGGTCCAGTCTAGAATGCCAGTTGGCAAGAAGGATCTCCAAGATGTCGCAGGCGACGCTACGCAGCAGGCTCACCCGTCCGGCGAGCGCGACCCGCAGAGGGCCGCCGAGACGGCCGCCAATGACGCACAGCAAGGCACCGACTCTGGCTACGATGCTCAGGGCGGCGCGAAGGCCGGGCTCCAGAGTCTCAAGAACAAGATCAACGCGAACGCGAGCGACGAGCAGAAGCAGCAGCTTGACAACCACAAACAGACCGCGAAAGAGTACCGGGATCGCACAAACAACTACTTCAAGACCAAGATGCCTAAGGAGCGTCGTGAACAGATCATCTTCCGGCTGAAGAAGATGGTTGTCGAGATCCAAGGCCACCAAGACTGTAAGCTGCCAGTCATCTCCACTGTGCGTCCACAATGCTAACCAAAACGACCAGACCAGCAAGCCATCGACACCCTGCTCCGCTTGGCGGAAGAGTACACCGGCCACACCAAGTCTATGGCCGGGCAAGGCCGGGAGGCCGTGAAAGGTGCCCACGACCAGACGAGTCTGCAAGCCGCAGAGGCTGACCTCAAGGTGATTTCCTAGGCTTCACGCAGAGAAGTCAGCCAATGCTGACAGATCTGAAGACACTCCTCGAGCGTTTCGCCAACAACACTTCGTTTGACGACCTGTTGGACTCTTTCAACCAGATCTACAGCGATGCTGACCGTGACCCGGAGCTGAAGGGCTGGTTCCGTGACATGGACAGGTACGTTCGCAAGTGCTTGAAAGAGCCCGGCTTCATCCTCCAGGACGACGCGGACGAGCAATGGAACCGTCTCTACGAGCACGGCAACTACCTCCTGCGCGACCGCTACAAGCACCACACCGACCGTATCTTCGACGAGTTCAAGCACGTTGCTGGCCAGTACGATGAGGACCCGCAGAACAAGAGGTTCGCCAATTCGATGCAGAAGCTATTCAACGATTTGGGTAACGATGAGAATGGCAAGCCCACCTTCAAGCCCCACTTGCTCAAGGACTTCACCGAAGTCATCCTCCCTGGCTTCTTCGAGCACATCCGCTACGTACCGATCCCGAGGACCGAGTACTCGGACCCCATGTTCGATGCCGTCGTCGAGAACCTCGTCATTGAGGGTGACAATCTGACGCCTAACATGTTCGAGTTCGGCAGCGACAACTACTGGCGCTGGGGCCGCAGGGGCATTGCCAGCAAGAACAAGAACAAGGTCATGCTCAATGTGTCCGGTGTGCAGATGGACCTTCGTGATGTCGCCTACTACGTCAAGAAGAAGGAGGGCTTCCCAGGCGTCACTGACAAGGGTGTCATGGACATCTTCCTGGGTGGCACTGGCCTCAGTTTCAAGGTTGCGATGGAGACTGCCGATACCACCGACCAGCACCACTTCTTCAAGATCAACACGGTGGTCGTCGACATCAAGAACCTGAACATCAAGCTTAAGCAGTCGAACCACAAGCTGCTGTTCGCTTTGTTCAAGCCGCTGCTACTCAAGGTCATGCGCCCGATCATTCAGAAAGTGGCTGAGAAGCAAATCCGCGACAACCTCCAACAGCTTGACGCCATGGTTTTCCGTATCAAGCGGGAAGCCGATCGCGCGCAGCAGGAGGCGATGAACAACCCGGATCCCGAGCACATTCAAAACATGTACCAGCGCTACTTCACCGCCTTCCAACAGCAAATGCAGAAGGGTCAGCAGAAGAAGGAGCAGGCCAAGGCCGCTGCATCCGACAAGAAGGTCAACGTGGCCATGACCAAGCACGACTCCATCTTCAAGAATCTCTCGCTTCCTGGCGGCATCTCCACCAAAGCTACCGAGTACAAGGAGCTTGCGGCCAAGGGCGACAGGTGGGAGTCGCCAGTCTTCAGCATTGGCTCCGGCAGGGAGAGTGCTAGAATGGCCGCGGCCGGCCTGCCTTCGCGCAGGAACCAAGGCATGAACAACCGCGGCGCCATGGGCGTGCAGGCTATGGAGGGCAACACTCTTGGTGGAGGTGGCCTCACCGGCCAACGTGTCGGCGGCATGGACGGTGCCACCACAGGTGGTTACGGCGATGCGAGCGGCGGCCTTGGAAGCACCGGCGCTGGCTACGGCAATACCGGCGCTGGCTACGACAACACCGGCGCTGGCTACGGCAACACCGGCGGCGGATTTGCCAATCAGGTCAATGACGCCTTCGCGGGCGACAAGAGCCAGGGCCTCGGTCTGAACGGCGGTGCTGGTGCTTCCGGGCTTACCGGCGCGACCGGCACCGGCACTGGCATCACCAGCGCCGGCGAGACAGGAGGGACCTTCCTCGGCCGTGACAACCCGGTGCTCCGCGGGCAAGTCTAAGCTGGCACTCATCGCCACACCAGGCCTGCGCGGCTGAGGGTACAACTGAACCTCCAGCACGAGCTGCCGCAGCCGTCTCGCCAGCGCGCACACCATGTGCAGGCACTCTCGCTGTCGTCAGCATGATCTAGCTTCCCGGCAGCGACCATCACACGCGCAACGTCTCTTGTGCTGCGCAAGCTGGTTGGATGGCATGCTTCGGCCGTTCCGCGCCTCTTCACGGGCCCTACGAGACAAGAGGAAAGGAGATTGATGGCTATTGCTTGTGCTTGCTTGCTTACTTTTGTGCATGATACCACCATTGCGTTTCACAGGAGTGCTTTTCCGACGAGAAGCGAAAAGTTGGGACGGTAGACGATGATGGCTTTGCACGCTTTAATAACGTATGAGGGCGTGGCAAGGTCGTCTGTCTGTCCGTTGGGCGGGTTGTTGTATTGCGGTAGTTTCTTTTCGTAATCAATGTTGGCGCTTTACTGTCTTCTCACCATGTCATCGCCGGACTGCTGCCTCGTGTCGTAGAGTGCTCGTGCTTTGACAAGCTGACGCCTCCTCATAGCAGGTTTCCAGTGTCTTTCTCGGAATGGTAACGAGACCCTTGAGCACCGAAGTAGTCATTGCTCGACTACCTGTATCTGCTTCATCAATAATTACGACGTAAGCTCTCTTAAGGTAGGCTTAGACAAAAAAGCAGAGCTCCGGGCAGCACAAGACATCGCGGTGCTGACAGGAGGCCGCTTGCTCGATGCTGGGCACTGTGGACGGCGACGGACACGAGCGAGTATGAATTGTCAACATCGCTCGATTCCACTCGTGATCATTACACATCGTGCACGCACAACACCGCATCCCTAACATCAAACCTCACCACTACCCTGCTCTCTCAGCCTTCCGCCACCACCCATCCGCATCCCCATGCACCTCTGGTAACCCGATATACTCCCTCCCCTTCGCCTTCCGCCTCCAATCGACCCCGAACCTCTCGTCCCGCTCCCCGACCACCTTCTCAAAATCAAATTGCCCTTCCGCCGTGAAACTCACCATCAACTCCGGCTCCCCCAGCGGCAGCTCGTCGCCCCGATCCGTCTGCCAGAGATGATACACCTTCCCGTACAACTCGACCACCTGCTCCATCTCCTTGTGCTCCGCGACCTCCCAGACGGTCTCCGGAACCCCGGGTGGCGTGGGCATGATCAGCATCCCCGATTTCACTTCGAAGACGTGGCTATGCCACAGCTTCCGCTCCGCCGGGTCTAGTTTCTCGTACAGGTGCGGTTTGATCATGTATTCGATCCCGATGAGGCGGGCGTTGGGTTGGTCCGAGTCGTAGAGGATGCACTGCCGGACGTCGTCGTTGAGGTGCGCGCAGTAGTGGTTGGTTTCGACGTGGCGGGTGGGGTCCGAGGCGTAGGCGTGGAAGGCGTTGAGGTGGGCGCAGAGGCGTTTCGGGGGGAGGAGGGGTTGGAGGAGGGCGGCGCCGGTTTCGAGGGTGTTGTTCAGGAGGGTTTCGGGGGCGCCTTTGGTGGAGTTTGTGGTTGGGAGGGTGTCCATGGTGGGTTTGGTGGGAGGGTGTGGCTGTGGGGGAAGGTTGAGGAGTTGTGGGTGAGAGAGGATGGTGATGGAGGTGAGTTTCAGAGATACTTATTGTTGCTTCGGGCGTATGGTGAGTATACTCACCTTGACGTCACCTGATTACAACACCATGACGGGCCTTCGCAGGCCAATGTTCCATCATAGTTCGCGTGGCATACCTTACACTTCGAGAACCTGGTGGCATCGACATGTTTGAGAGGAGATGAAGGTTTGGGGGAGATCCAGATGCGGCCTCAGGCTGCAGTGATATGCGGGCGGCGACCTTGCATCATTCCTCGCAGAAGTGTCTCGTGCCCACTGCCCGCCCGACTCCCTCACCTGCTACCATCCTCGCCCGATCTCTCACTTAGGATAGACTAGAAACCCCACTGGCATTACTAGCACGCGACGACGTTCATTACACACCCTCCGGCAGCAGCGGAACAAGCCGAGAAGGGGACGAGGGTAGTCGCATAGGTCATGCACTGTCGCTAGCCCAGCATGAATTGGAACAAACCCTCCACAGCGAGTGGCACCGCGAACAAGCCCGTCGTTCGGAAGACCACCGTGCAGGTACCCGTCGCTCAGCCTGGCGCCAATCCTCCCCCACCGCATGCGCCTGCGTCTGGAGCAATACCCGCGCGACGACGAGACCCGAACCGGTTTCAACTCTCGCAGACATCTCGCACGAAGAGCAAAAGCGCTGCGACCAATCGCCCGAATGCTGTCTCTCGGCGCGCGTTGGACTCGGTGAGAGGGGTGAAGCGGAAGAGCGCGACGCCGGACGTGAACCAATTCAGCGACGAGGATGGCGACAGCAGCGAGGTCGGGACCACGGATTCGGAGGCGTCGCGCAAGCGCCCGAAGAGTAGTATCAGTTCGGTGGACTCGCATTCTGGATCTCGGAGGAAGCTGGTGTCAGAGGATGCGTTTCGGGAAGACAGCGACCCGCTGAGCTTCATCCACGGCGCAGATGCGACGTCGGCGTATGCTGCCAAGTTCAAGAACGCTTTCGATTATGATGACTACTCGAGTGTTGAGCTCTTGTACCCTAGTAGGAACGGGAAGGAACGCTTCGACCTGAAATGGCCCAGAACAAAGGACGACTACAACCCCATGATGGATGTCATGAATACGGTCGAGAACCTCGTCACATTCTACTTTCCCGAAGAGCTGAGCGGAGAGTATCTGCACGGCAACAAGGCATTTCGAGGACGGCTAAACCGCGCAATGCAACGTGAAAGCATCCCCGAGTGGATCGAGATCGTCGAAGAGTTCAACTCCGTCCTGGCGCCACTCATCCAAGACGGCACAATCCAGCGCGAACTCCGGCAACGCCACTCTCTCGCCCTTAAATGGATCGAGCGCATCCTCATGCAAATCTGCGAGCGCACCGTAAGCCCCAAAGCGGAGAAGTTAAACGCCTACAAAGTCGGCTCGAGCAACGTCTACGGCGAGCTCCTGCCCCGCCTGATCACCGACATCTTCCGCAAAGTCCAGCTCAACCACGAGCAAATGTTCATCGACCTCGGCTCCGGCGTCGGGAACGTCGTTCTGCAGGCCGCGCTAGAGATCGGCTGCGAGAGCTGGGGTATCGAGCAACTCCCCACCCCGTGCGAACTCGCGGAGATGCAGGTCCAGGAGTTCCGCGCCCGCACTCAGCTCTGGGGTCTCAGTACCGGCGCTGTGAACCTGCTCGCCGGCGACATGACCACGCACCCTTCCATCCCCGCACTCCTGCAACGCGCCGATGTCGTGCTGGTCAACAATCAGGCGTTCCAGCCCGATCTCAACGACAAGCTGCTGAATATGTTCCTGGACTTGAAGCCCGGCGCGCGAGTGGTCAGTCTGAAGCCCTTCGTCCCTGTTGGCCACAAGATGGCGATGAGGAACGTGGACTCAGTCGTCAATCAATTCGTGCAGCAGTCTTTTGAGTACTTTTCTGAGATGGTGAGTTGGAGTGCGCAGGGCAATGGGCACTGGTATGTTGCTACCAAGGACGCGAGGCCGTTGATTCAGTTCAAGCGGCGGATGAAGATGACTTACTAGGATGGATGGTCATGGCTGGACATGATGGGCATTGCAGGCATGCATCGGGAGGGGGGTTTGTTTGGCTGCACTTTTACGGGGCTTTGAACACGATACCCGGCCTAGTCTTGTTGTTTAGGCAGCATGAGGAGGAATGATTGCTTTTGCATGACAGTCTTATGATAGCGTGTATGAGTAGGCCGGATCACATTGCAGCAAAGCACAGTCGTGTATCCGTCCTGCATTCATTCCTAAGGTATACAGTGTGTGCATATAGTCCCGTCAAGTGAAGTAAGGTAAACATGAGTGGTCTTGGCAAGCGCCATCGTCCGACTTCACGTGGTGTGCGCCCAGTTTTCCACACTCTTCGCCCAAGTATGAGAGCATATCGATAACACCGACCCAGCGGAGACCATGGTAAATCCAACCCTTGCACCCAGCCCTTTCGTAACCCTCTGACTCCTCACCAACCAGCCTCCCAAACGCAAACAACCCCCCGCCTCCACCCGCGACGCCCCCAAACCCCCCGCCACAGCAGCCCCACCCAAACGCCGCTCCAAACTAGCCAAAGAGCACAACCTGACCCCCGACCAAGAAGCCGAAATCGCCGAAGCCTTCTCCCTCTTCTCCGCCCCCGACGACACGGCCCACGGCGGCATCGCGACCTCCGAGATCCGCCGCTGCCTCGTGGCGCTCAACGCGCCGCCCGCGGACCAGGCGGAGATGAACGAGATTCTCGCTACGGTCGACCCGGAGAGGACGGGGAGAGTGGGGTACGAGTACTTTGTTGCGGTGGCTGCGTTGAAGATGCGGGCTCGGGAAAATGATGGGGGGGACGGGGAGGAGCGGGAGAGGGAGGAGGTGGGGAGAGCGTTTCGGTTGTTTATGGGAGGGAGGGAGGAGGGGGTTATCGGGTTGGGGGATTTGAGGCGGGTGGCGCGGGAGTTGAGGGAGGAGGTTCCCGAGGCGGTTTTGAGGGATATGGTTAGGGAGGCGACGGGAGGGGGGTTGGGTGGGGTGGGGAGGGAGGAGTTTGAGGGGGTCATGAGGAGGGCGGGGGTGTTTGGGTGAGGTGGGGGTTGGGTGTGCGAGGTGTTAGAGGCGTTTGTCATGGTTATACCCCGGTGCTTGCGATTGATTTCCGCGAATCATTCAAGAGATACGGACATGCTGAATTGCGTGATGGCCTCTACGTCTGAGTGACTTGATTCCATAGCTTAATGCAAGACTAAACCAAGAAGAGTGGGAGCTTTTGCTCTATCTCACTAAGTCGCCATCTACGTCTAGAATAAGGGTGCTCGCAACCCATCAGTACCGCCTACCTCGCCACAGGCTCCTAAGGACCAGCTCGCACTCATTCGAAGGCGACCAAAGCCGCTGGTGTTCACTTCGTCAAATCGGCACCATCGCAAGCAAACCTCATGCACTGCCCAATACTGGACTGAGGTGTTAGTCTTGGCTTCTAATATGAGCTCGTCGTTCATGTCCTGGGGGACCGAGACCCAGATCGCCGGCCAACCAGTGAGTGCATAGACACTTGTTCAGCAGACCACTAGGCGGCGAATAATTTCCCATCGTTGGGCATTCTTTGGCGCAGCACCTCGGGAATGACAGGCATCAGTGGGACACCATGCATAGCGCGCGAGCTGCTAGCCCGAGGAGCATGGTTTTGCCTTGTGGCTGTTTCTTGCAAGGTGTCTGGATGTCGGCAGTGGCTGTCATTCTCCAGACGATGTCGCACCTCCGAGAGGTCTGTAGCTGTGCACTATGGACCCGGTGAGGAGCACACCATCCTCCAGGCAAACGTGTGTTCAGGTCTCGCGAACGACAGATTCTTTCCGACTTGTTCGTCAGCAGAGATCTGCTCCGTCGCCAGGCATAATAGCTGTAGCGAGGCGTTTTATCATGTCTTTCAGTCCAGCGCATCATTCTCAGCACACGCGGGCTGCAACCCATGGTTCAACTTCCTCCACCCGTGACGAAACGAAAACACCCGCACCACCTTCCCCGTAACGAGCGCCAACGGCAACGCCCCAAACGTCCTCGAATCCCTCGACCAAGTCAGGTTGTCCCCAATAACCCAACAATGCCCGACCGGTACCTGCATCATCCTCCCGCTCCCACCCTTCCCCGGCGATCCCTCCACAACGAAATCTCCAGGCAGCCCCACGATCCTCTTGACAGCGTACTCGCCCATCTTATCCGGGTGCTTGAAGCTGACCACATCGCCGACGCGGAGGTTACGGCCGCGTCGGTAGAGTTTGCTGATCAACACCCAGTCGTTGGCTGAGGCTATGGTGGGCAGCATGGAGATGCCCCAGGCGAGCTCGAGGACGAAGAAGTATTCGAAGAAGATGTGCAGGAGAATGGCGCTGGCGAGGAAATATTTTGTGAAGCTGTAGGTGAGGGAGAGTCGTGGGGAGGAGGGGAGGAAACGGGAGAGCGGACGGGAGTTGGGTGCGGTGGTGGTGGAGGTTGAGGTGACTGTAGGTTGCGGCTTGGGTTGGGTGGAAGCGCGGCGGATCGCCCTGATCAGTGGCATTCGGAGGCTGCCATGCTCGAAGCTCGGCAGGCCGAAGAGGCACCGGCGACGAAGCATGTCAGTCTTTCGTTGGTGACAGTCGTGTGTTCATGTGACAGTTGAGGTACAGTATCCTGTCCAAGCATGAGTCGCGTCTACGCCACACTGCGCCACACTATTTAGTATCCGCGCGCGTGCGCCCTTGGGTTGTCTGACGATGAGGGTACCTTACTGATTATTGATTTGCTACATCCTTACACCAGCATCATCGTCACGACGGACTCCGATACCCACACCAGACTCGTCTCCGCCGACACCGCCTCCACCGCATCTCACTTCAAGATGCTCCCCCCTACTCACCACACCTAGTCCGCCATGTCCGCCTTCGACTCCCTCCCCGCGACCCTCGCCCGCCCCTCCCCACCCTCCAGCCCCCGCCGGTCGCATACCTCCAAGCACTGGGCCCGCCGCCTCGAGCGCTGCTGCTGCCGCACCTTCGCCTACTTTCCGCTCCTCTTCGTCTACGGCCTCACGACCTGGGCAGTATGGGTCGAAGTCAACGTCAGCTTCTTCGGGACGTCCATCTCCGATAACACGGTCGTGAGCAGAGCTGGAGTCTGGAGCTGGCTGAAGGCTGTGCTCGGGGTGGCGCTATGGGGGCTGGCGAATGGGAGTTATAGCATTGCGGTGTTCACCAGTCCGGGTTCGCCGGTGGATGATCGGCGGGATGGGTCTCGGCGCAGCAATTGGAAGGGGGTCCGTGGTGGGTACGAGGGTTTGCCGACGTATGAGGATGAAGAGCAGGAGGTTGGCGATAATATGGCTGTACCGCATGGAATGACGATGGTAACGGCGAAGAGTACGGGACAGCTGCGCTACTGTAAGAAGTGCCGGACGCTGAAACCTGATCGCTCGCACCACTGCTCATCATGCGGGCAGTGCGTCTTGAAGATGGACCATCACTGTCCCTGGTTGGCGACATGCGTCGGGCTGAGGAACTACAAGCCTTTCCTGCTCTTCTTGATCTACACCAGCTTGTTCTGCTGGCTCTGTTTCGGTGTGAGCGCGAGTTGGGTCTGGGCGGAAATCGTAGACGACACGCAGATGCAGGAGGGATTGCGCGTGGTCAATACCATCTTGCTGGCCGTTTTAGGGGGCATCATAGGACTGGTCTTATCGGGCTTCACGGGCTGGCACATTTACTTGGCTGTTACGGGCCAAACGACGATCGAAAGCCTAGAGAAGACGCGGTACCTTTCTCCGCTGCGCAAAAGCATGGAGACGAAGCAGACGCAGCGGAGCTATATTGGCGAGGACCACAGCCCAGGCCTCGCGGATCAACTCAAGGAGATCCACGCTAATGCTCTCCCTGGAGTGCTTCGACCCGAAGAAGGCGAAGAGTCCTCCGCCAACCCCTCCCGCTCTACTACACCCTTTGGCCCCACAGACCGAGCATCATCACACCCTTCAGCCGGGTCTCCCGCGAAAGACAGCCTCAATCGCTCTTACGCTTCCATGGAACGCCAGCGCGAACAAGACCGCTATACCGCATACCTCGACGAAGTTGACAGCGAGAAACTGCCCAACGCCTTCAACATGGGCTGGAAGCGGAACCTCCTACACGTCTTCGGAGATAAACCCCTCTTCTGGGGTTTGCCAATCTGTAACACCACCGGCGACGGCTGGCGATGGGAAGTCAGTCCCAAGTGGAGTGCCGCACACGAGGAGGTCGCTCGGCAGCGTAGACAGCAGCAACTGGAGGAGGAAGCGAGCCGAAACCGCGGCGGTATTGGAAGCAACAACGCTGCGCCGGACTCGCGCCCGCCAGCTTTCGAACCACCCAGGCGGGATTTCCGGTGGACCCCCGGCCAGGGCTTTGTGAACCAGGCGCGCAATACCGCAGCGCCAGCACCGCCGCTCGTCTCCAGAGCCCAGATGCTCTCCCCTACGCGCCTGACAAACGGCCTTCTTCACCAATCGTCGTCGCCGGCGGCGGAGTCCTCAGATATGCAGATGCAGCCGCTCGACCGCCGGAAAGGCGGTGGCGTAGTGGAGGGCAGCGATGCGGATAGTTATGATACTAGTAGTGACGAGGACGTCAAGAGGATGTATGCGCATGCGCAGATTCAGGGGACGGGGGGCTGGAACGATGTCCCGGATGAGCTTTTGGCACCGAGGAAGGAGAGGGGAGCGAGGAGTCGGAGTCGGGGGAGGAGGAAAGGGGATTGAAGACCTGTGTAATTACCTTACCCTGTACAATGACCTCTGTGTTTTATGCTCTTGCACATTGGGTGCAAAGTGTTGCTTCGTCAATGCGATGCGTTATCGTCGAGACTTTGGCAGCTAAGCGCCTTCTCGTCGCGTAGGACCCGTACAGGTGACCGTCTACTCGAATCTCATAGCAACGACCCGGGTATCTCATACAGACGTAGCAAGCTGCGAAGGACGTAGCAGTAATCATGTCCTCTTCGCCCTCTTGCTCTTCCCCGGCCTCATCGCCCCCTTCCCGCCTTTCATCTTCTTCACCGAATACCCATCCCCCTCAGCCGTACTCCTCGCATCATTGCTCTTCGCGAACCGCTTCTTCCCGCCGAACCCATGCTTCTCGTCTTTCTTCTGGCGCTTTCTGTTCGGTCCCTCGTCCCCGCCTCTCCTTCCTCCTTCTCGGCCGCCTTTCGCGCCCTTGGCTCTCCGTGCGGCGCGGTCGGCTTTGTCGGTCACGGCTGCGTCTTCGAGCGCGACGTCGAACATGTCGTCTTCGTTCGCTTGGAGCTCGGCGCCGCCGGCTCGTTCTGTTCACGTGAGTTAGCTGTGATATTGTACTTAGAGGTGATGGTGGAGTACGTACTTCTCTTCAGCGCACCAATCTTGTCCAACGTGTCCCTCTTCGCCCGATCCCGCTCCTGCAGCTTGACGACTTGCACCGCCTTGCCGAATTTCTTGAGATCTCTCTGCCGTCTCGCGTCCGAGCTGGCCTTCTTTCGCGCCGCCTCGTCCACCATCTTCTGCCGTACCTTGCCCATCTGCTCTTCATTCTTGACCATCTCCGCAAAATAGTCTGCTGGCCGAGAGAAAGGCACGCCTTCTTTCTTCAGCTGTATCCGCGCTTCTTTGACTGCGTGCAACGATTGTTGGTAGAACGACAGCTCACGATTGAGGTCGTCTTCGACGTCTGCGATCTCCACAGGCTCCGCGGTAGTCAGTGATTGCGTGGCTGTGAACGGAAGACCGGGTGGGTGAGCGAATGATTTGAGGGAGCGTTGCAAAGCGGCGGTGTTGTTGATCGTTAGGCGTTGGTACGGTATCACATCGCCCTTGTCTTCCGAAGCTAGCGACTCGATGTCCGAGAGCGGTATCTCTTCGTCTTCCCCAGCCTCAACCTCGTCCTTGTCCTCTTCCGGAGCAGCGTCACCGTTTGTTCGTACCTTCTCAGGCGAGCTCGCAGCTGCCGTGTAGAAGGTCTGATCCTCGTCGGAATCCGATTCCGACTCGTCCTCGAATGTCTCGATGATGACACCACCCTGCTCTTCTCCCTCGTCGTCCTCCTCGTCGTCCTCATCTTCCTCGAGTCCCTCAGCATCTTCACTCCCATCCGTCTCCCACCCATCTGCCTCGCCATTCGCTTTCTCCATCAATGACGCCCATTTTGCAGCGACCTCCTCCTTCTGTGACTCGGCTGGGTCTCCCGCCAACATGTGAGCCTCCGCATCCTCCTCCGCGCCAGCTACAGACTCTTCCAGCGCTCCAACATCGATCTCGCTCCGCTGCTTCTTCGACTTCCTCTTCTCAGCGTGCTTTTGAAACTTCTTCTGACGCTCCTTCGCGTGGTCGACACCCTTGACTCGTTCAAGCGCCGCTTTCAGTTTGCGATCTTTGGCCATTGAAGCTGTGCGAAAGTCGTTTCGTGTTCGCGATCGGTGTCTCGAAATTTCTCGAAGTCAAGCGAGCAAAGCTTCATTACAGCGCGGAACACGACCGCTTCGGCCTGCAACTCTTGCATGCCTTAGGCTTACATGGACAACGTCGTCTCCAAGACCACAAAGGAAAGCAGTACGCGTTCACGGGCGGATAACAGTATCAGAACAACTTCACTGAACCGGGATTGAAGGCCAAGACGATAGCGAATTCGAACGACAGTTGTTAGGACACTTGGCTAAGAACATGTCAACCGACAACGCCACACTGTCGGCCCAGGTTAAGAAGCTCAGCATCACCGACGAGACAGTGAGCATCCCAAATGCCTTAGACGCTACATCAATGTCGATGTACATTAGGGTCACTGTAGACAGACACATGAGCTGATCCCTTTCACAGAAATCTGACACGGCACCATCAGACCTCGTAGCCGTGGTGGACGATCTACTGAATCAATTGAGTAGCAAGTTCAGCAACCTGTCTGGCGAACTCATTGGCAAGAGTATGCTGCAGCCGCACCATATTCAAACGAATCTTGGGCTAAGTCTGGGCAGTGGACGAGATGTCTCGACGACTTGATAATCTGGAAGCCACGATCCAGGCCGGCAATGAGCAGGGGAGGACTGAGGGTGAGACATGATCTTACCTTGCATTGAGTGGGAACAGTCCTTTAGCGTGGCGTTGGTGGGACCGGTACTCATCTCTTAACAAGGATTCGATGCGAGTGTGTCTTCGAGAAACTTGGCATAAAATGACTGGACTCACCATCCTAATTACATCCGCAACACATCGTTCCAAGACCTAGAAGAACCTAGTTAAAGTTTTGGCGATACAGTCTTGCTGCCCATTGGTGTCTCTACTGGCTCAGCCTCAATGTCTGACAGGGTGATGGACCCGGCACAATGGCCTCACACGGGACATCATATCATGAGCATCGTCTTCGTCAATCTTGAAATAGAGCCACAGCGCTTACAATAATTCATCAGTATCGTCCACCATTTAGCATCCAGCATCTAGCAACAAGGATTCAGCATCCGGAACCCATCATCCAGTATTCAGCGCTCAGAACACAGCACTCGGGACCCAGTACATCGAATCGAGCACCCAGTATCCAATACCCGACATCCGCATTCAGCACCCATCATCCAGCAACTATGTCATACCAGAACAGACGCGACGTTCTCGATCCCGTGACCCAAAGACTAGCCATCGCCGTCCGCATCTTGCACTCGCTAGAGACCAGGAAAGCCGCGCTTGCGGCAACGGGATTGAACCGCTTCGCCGTGGACTATGATGGGCTCACAGCCTACCAAAGAATCGATGACACGATGGATGCGTATCTGGCAGGTCACGTCGGCGGTATGCCGCTCTCCGGCGAGGTTCGGGGCGCATTGTCTCTCACACAGTCCAAAGGACTCGGCGGGACCCTCGGAGCCGCTACCAAGATTCAGCTGGCTCTGGGTATTGCGGTTGAAGCGGCGTTTATCCTGGGTGCGGTGCAGTCGCAGTTGGCGGACGCGCTGCAGGCTCTGATACGTACCTTTCGGTGGTAACCGGGGTGGGGAGCGACGCACTTGAGGATTTCGATTCAGGGATCACGAGGAGGCAAGCAGACGAGTCTTGGTAGGTGATTTGCGTACTTACGAAGTCCGGAGGACCCTGAAACTGGCAGAGATCGGCATATGCGGACGGTGTGAGTGTATTCAGTCAGCTACAGTACTGCTGGCGGTAAGCGTTCTGATGCCGCCCTTTCATGAGCCCGCCAGCGGAAAATTTGGGTATCGATATGCCATGTGCCAACTCGCTTGGGTTCTTCTCGCGTGCCACCAATGCGTGTCGTATAGGCTTAATCCGTCTGCTGCGAGTCCCCGACGGATAGGTGCGTTCTCGCGTCAATGGGGAGTCGCCATCCGTAGAATCCGTATGAACTGCTTGGAAACCTGGTCTGCGCTGTTTGCACGAGGTAGTGGGTCCTGGACGTGCTCTTTCATCTCATCTGCTCATCTTCCCAATTCACTTCACAGGAACACTCATCTCGTGTGTCTCATGGTGCAAAGCAAGGGACGTACCGAGAAGATGGAAATTACCGATGGTAGGTTGACCTCTGCTGTGAAATCAGAAGCCTCTGACCATCGTGCAGGAGCTCCCGGAAATGCAAGTGTCACACCAGCAGCGGGCCATAAACGCACAGCGGATGTAGCGTTCGATGGCCCTAGTCCGCCAAACGCACGCCAGCAGTACATCGAAGGCACAGCAGGTCAGTCTTCGCGCCTCTGTTGCACATGGCAGATTGCATGTCTGGCTACCTCGTCTTCTCTCTCCAGCTTAGTGACTAATCACATGATATCAGATAGTACAAGAGGCGAAACAAATACTGCGGCAAGCAGTGCTACACTTCACATCGACGGTGCCGAATACAAGCTGATGCTCCGTGTCGAACTGTACTTCACCGCCGCAACACTCGCCTACGGCGAGGCAGGCCGGCCACCGACAGCGGCGTACGTCGCTGGGTTCCGGGACAGCCAGAGGTCTCGGGCCCCGGAGCATGAGCGGCGCCATGCTCTCTCTCTCGCGAAGCAACGCTTCCACGCCTTTCTGACGAGTCTTGAAGGATCGACTGAATCCAGGGGGGCACACCTCGTGATAGGCTGGGGTCGTCACTACGCTGAGGAGGCTCTGCGTTTGTTGCCTGCGACGACGCCGGATATACTTGCGGGGTTTGCGGCGGTCCTGGATCAGCTTCGCTAGCGGTGAGAGAGGCGTGTAACAGCAGCATATGTCAGCTTGGATGGCTTCCTGGAGAAGAGCGCGATGAGGTTGTCGGCGAGAGTACCGGAGGCCTTGGAAGGAGAAACTACAATGTTAAGAAATCTACGCGGGTATGTACCGGGTGCGGATAGCAAAGAAGGACGGTACTTTCATCACTGTGCTGCATGTCGTTCCAGCTACGCCTTGGCGGCTGCCGAATGGTGCCATGAAAGGCGGTTTCGTTCGCAGTCTGGTACAACATCGGGGCTGAAGAGTGTTGTTGGTTTCAAGTTGGCTTGAACGCTAATCTGCTGAGTCAGCTGTCTTGACGCCGACCGTCCGTCTAGGACGGGTGACTCTCGAAGCCGTCCGCCCTCTACATAAACCTCACATCGCTTTGTTCAACGATGGTAGACTCTTCTGTACAAGGCTTCCAGCGGATTCTGCCTTGTTACGCCGTTTTCATATCATCTGCAGTGCACACAAGCTTCAAAACCATCACGCCACCTGGTCGGGTCGCCTTACACCAACATCGCGCTACCGTGAGCGCCAACTTGCCAATCCTGGTCTAGTATTGACATCCTGGCCCCCAAATTGGGACGCCTGGCAGCAGCTGAGAAAAGCCGTGACGCCGCCTACTTTACGGAACGGAGAACGACATGGCGTGTGCGGGCAACTACAAGGGCTTTGACCGGTCTCTGTGGGCGTGAGTATCAGCTGTCTTTCCCTTCAATCTCCTACGCCTGTTTCCTCTTCGTCTCTCTTCGCCGCTCAATGGCTTACTCCATCGTGGAGCGGACTGACCAGCCATATGGCCCATGGTACGACTTCGCGACCGCCAGCGGGGTGTACAACTGGGGGTATTCTGATGCCAATGACGGCGCATGGGGGTATCTCCAGCTTTACGACTCCGGCTGCAAGGTCGATAGTGGCTGGAACTGCACCGCGGCGTGTCTAGATACGGAGATTGGTCCAAACCTGCTCTGGAATACCACAGGCACCGGGTACACGATGCAAAACTGCATCGTCTTGCCGTTTATCGCTGCTCTGCTCGCGGCCTCCGACCTCACGCCCACAGCAGTGAAACTAGCGCAGAAGTATCAGATCGCACCAGACTCAAGCCTTTTCAACAGTTCCAATGCATCCGCGATATCTTGGCCTGTTATCAATAACTGCATCAACCAATTCTGCGAAGGGAACGGTGCATCGACTCCAGGCTGTGACACGAGCCATGCGCCCAATCAAGACGCCATGCTGTGGTATACCTTTACACCGAATGCTACCTACTACGAGGATGGTGACGGCCAGAACTACACGCAGAACATCACATTCGATGGGGTACGGGTGGACGACCGCAAGGAGCGCACGCACGTGACTGATGGTCCGCTAGATTACCTTCAACTCTGGACTCTGCTATGACCTCAATGCTGGGTACGACTCTATCCATCGTCAGTGGCGATAGCGCTGACGATATCGTAGTACGTCTGCCCCTTGACCGCCCAAAATTTGGGCTGGGACCTCGTAGAGAGCTACAACGTGAAGCTATTTCAAGGAGATGTCCTGGATTCTCCCGCGGTGGTGCCTTTGTATCATCTCGGGTATGAAATACGCTGACTCTGAACCCGCAGTCATCAACGGCGATATTGGAGGTATTGGGGTACGTCTGCTGCAACGATGAGCTATCCCCCGTTCTATGGGACTGATTCGCGACTCCAGATGTTTGTCTCTTATCTGATGCAGATGTTCATCATACTCTCCGCCTGGCTACTGTACCACTTCTACGAAACTTGGGCAAGATGGCCCGTGGCTGTGACTCTGATTCCGTTTCACGGACCGAGGAAGGCATCGGTGCTCGCCAAGCAGGCACAGACTAGTCTGCGCGTCTCGGACCACGCAGCTGCTCTCGTATCGGCGCTTGATGAGATGCAAAAGGTGAGAGCGATGATTGAGGTGGAAGCCGAGTGGGAACAGCATTCACTGACGTGTTGTATCGACAAATAGGCACAGGTGTTTTTCATGCTTGCGGTGCAGATTGCGGCCCTAATCGCTCTGCAAAATCCTACATACATTCAAGCGACATCGTACGTCGAGCTGGGCAGTGTTCCCGTAAGGCAATTTTTGACAACGGCTAATCAATCATCTCCATGTGCATAGATGGCAGCAGTTGTTCAACAACTACGGCATCTTATTCAACCTGGTGAGTTGTCCCGATGCACCCAACCCTTCTACCCAGCAATACACTTTCCTTCGGACCACCAGAGCTGGCTCTTGTGAATGCACAAAGTAGCCTCATGGCCTCGGAGGCGTACTTTACGGCCACGTTCGAGCGACGAGCTGAGAGACTGGCTAACCCACTCAATCAAAGGCCTTCGGCGGTATGCTCCCAGTAGTCTTCGCGATGCTAATCAAACGCCTGGCCGGCACCACCGCGGTATACACCATCATTGTGTCAACCTGCTGCGTCATCGTCTCATCCGTCACTTGGTTCCTGACCTGGAACGCCAACCCCGACCCCGACACATCCATCGTCTACACCGGCCCGCCAATACCGCAATGTGCCGGCATCGCGCCTACAAAGTTCTGCTACCAATACGGCTGGTTCTACGCCAATGCCGATGCGACCTCCAAGGCGTTCCCAATGCTGGTCTTTTGCTGGGTGGTGCAGCTGTGTCTCATTCTGGACGTTATTACACTTTTCCTCGTCAAAGATCCTGACGGCAGTGAGAGCAAAGGCAACTGTTTCCAGTGGGTCGAGCAGAAAGTCCTCCGGATGCCGTTCTGGACGACATACGATGATAAGCACTTTAACCAGTCTCGCTGGCGGACTATGCTGCACTTCGATACCGGCGAGCGCATGGTCCGGCTATTGCAGAGCTGCATAATCTTTGCCACCGAATGTGGTTTCGTTGGCCTCAATGTCGTCCTGATTACGGACTATGCCCACCTCCTCCTCGTCAACGACTTCCAGACCCTGGATCTGAAGAATTGGACGTTGGGGCAGGTCATCGCGGTGACGATCTGGGTACCGGTGTTTCTCGAGTACCTGTATATTGCGGCCGGTAAGTCTGTCACCATGGCTAGCACGCTTTGCAGTCGCGACCGACTACTAATTCGTATTATACAGGCGGGCCGGAAGCGATCTACAAAGGCCGCCTGCACAAGGACTTCGAGGTCGTGAGGAAAGGGAGTACACAGGAGGGGCACGCGCCGCACGACCATGACGATCGCGAGAAACTGAGTGCCACCGTATCTTCTTCAGCGGTGGAGTTGACGCATGTCGAGCCGGTGACCCGGCCAGGGTATGAGCGGGTGAATTCGCAGGCTTGGCCTTGATTTGTCGTTGTATAGAAGATACAGAGCGCATAGCGGGCGGTAGGCGTGACTATCCCTGCCCCGTTTGAGACAGCGCGATGGATACCAGTCTTGTCTACATGTACTTGCCACAGCACACGCTATTAGTGCGGGCTGGCGAGAATCGCGTAGTGAGGTCTCAGCGGCATTGAAAGCGTGTCTAGCACACAGCACAGCTTTATACCATGATAGCAGCATTCCAATGCAAATATAATTAGCTCTTTTTCCGGCCCCTCCCAATTCGGAAGCTGTCGTCTGCTCCACACTGACGTCCGTGGAGATCCCTCACAATGACATGGGCAGCACTTTTGCCGACCACGGACGAGTGGACCAAAGGTCAAGAGCCTCGCATAGCTTGTAGAGCTACCCGCTCCCTGGCTACCTTACTTAGACCTCCGTGATGTCTTCGTTCGCACGCACATTGAGAATTGTGACCACTCGCACCGCACCATTGATCAACTCCAGAGCAGTGATCAGGCCAGCAGCATCTTACCTTAGACAGCAGAACAGTAGCTTGTCTACCTCAACAGCAAGAATGGCAGAAAAGACCGGCACCTCGTCCGGCCAGCCCATCGCGACGCTGAACGTACGTTCCGGAATACCCACACCCACCACCCACCCCACCCATTAACAGAGCCCTCACAGCAAGACATCGTCCACCGCCTCCCCTCCCAATCCCCGCTCCTCTTCGCTGCCAAAAAGCAAAAGAACCTCTCCTTCGAAACGCTCGCCAAAGCGCTCGGCCGCGAAGAAGTCGCCGTAGCAGCCCTCTTCTACGGCCAAGCCAAAGCGAGCGAAGAGGACGTCAAGAACCTGGCCAAAGTCCTCGATATCCCCGAAGCGAAGCTCCTGGAGACCGAGATGACGGGGTTCCCGGACCGGGGGAGGCAGATGGAGATGCCGCCCAAGGAGCCTTTGGTGTATCGGTTGTTTGAGATTGTGCAGAATTATGGGTATGCGTATAAGGCGGTTATGAATGAGAAGTTTGGGGACGGGATTATGAGTGCGATTTCTTTCTCCACGAAGGTGGAGAAGGAGGAGGATGATAAGGGGACGTGGTGTGTGATCACGTTGAGGGGGAAGTGGTATGTTCTGTCGTGTCTCCTGGAATTGCTATTGCGGTGGGCTGACTTTTGTGGCACAGGCTTCCATTCACTCGCTTCTAGGGTAGGCGTAATGTACGACCGCCTCACGAGGTGTAGATACGCGAATACACTTTGATCCTCTTCACCTACATGCCAACACAACGCTCCCGCGGTGGTTCGCTTGTCACGTATTTCACGATGCTTCAGATGGTCATCGCTCTTGCGAGGGGGGCGTCGTTCCACTTCAACCAACGTCACTACACGCATGCCATTGCACTTCCCACAGCCCACATCGCACTTTCAAAATCGTCCGTCTTCGACACTGCCACACTCCACAGCATCACGCTTACCTCGCGCATCTACAAGCATACCATTGCTATTCTATTCTCCCAACGCCCACACATCTCTTCATTCCTCAGGCGCATCTCGCCACCGATACCATCCGACTTGATATCAATAGCCATTCTCACCAATCTCGGAACGCCAGACGACAATGGGCGCACATCATTCAAAGACGGACCGGAGCGGCAGCATGAAGGACGGCAAGCGCTCGCCAGTTCAGGAGAAGCACACCTCATCAGACTCGACCACCCCATTTGCCGTCTTGAACATCGGCCGCTCCTCGACCATCGACAAGCGAGTCAGCTTCGGCGAAAAGTCAATGGGCCGCAGTCGCACCAACACCATGAGCTTCCACGGTACGTCCCCCCCTCATCCCTGAAACCACTCCACAGCACCCCACTGACCGCCCACCAGGCTCCACCCACACAGCCGACTCCGTCGCCACCCCACCAACCGCCATCCACGACCTCGACGGCCACTCCAACGTCTCCCGCCCACCCCCGCCACCCCGTCTCCACCATCTAAGCGAGCTCATCGATCCCGAAGAGGTCCCCTTCGACGGGCACGTGAGGTCTCCGAGCGGTCAGCTCCTGGCGCCGGAGGAGTACCTGGTGCATCCCGATCGGCCGCTGAGTATCCGCGAGCGCCAGGAGGAGATTCGGCTGAGAGTGCGGGCGGCGAGTCGGTTGGGCGCGGCGGCGGCGGCGGCGGAGAAGGCGCGGGTGGTGGCTGCTGTGCCGGCGAAGGAGGTGAGCATCGTGACTGTTTTCTGAGTCTGAAGTCCGGTGACTGACTACCAAGTAGAAGCGTGCGAGCTGGTGCTGTTTTTGCTGATGGCTCACTTGCGCTGGCACATGCCATGCAGCGGCTGGAGGTTGTGCGCGGTCACTCTGCCGGCGGAAGCGAGGGTGTGATGGCGTGTTGGATGCTGTGAGGACATTTACGATGACTGGAAAGGATGATTCGACTATATGAGGTGGGAGGGGCGTTGGAGACTGCCACGAGGGGTACCACATTGAGTATATGGTCGCAATTGCGTTATCTGTTGCACAATAGCAAGCTCAAAGGTTCAATAGCATACTGTACCATTTCAACTAGGTACTGCGCCGGGAGTGACTCTCGTTGCGGCCGTCTTACTACGATCGGTCGGCTTCGAAGAACTATGTCCTCACTATCACAACGCGCTGATCCTACACGGTGAGATGAACACGATCTGTGGCCCTGTCGCCAGCCATCTCACCTATGACTGATATCTACTCATTAGTGGCGAGCGTCACTCCTCCTGCCCCCTCACTCAGTCGCGCCTTCCTCATCCGTTTACACAATACTTAGGTTGGACAACCTAGTTTAGTCACCGCTTCATCGACTTCAAGCTACCGACCTCCTGACAACACCTCACGACAACGACTCCGATCTCATACAATACAACAAGTCTCTACCGCATCGGACAGTGCAACAGACAACATGGCGGACCATTCACTCGGCGGCCAGGAGATCACGACGACCCGCAAAGTAGCATGCACCTATCCGAAATGCCAACAGCGATTCGTCTCCACCGAAGAGATGCAACGACATAAGAAGCAGGCGACCGAGCACGACTACTGCAAAAAATGCGACGTCGACTGTGCCGACTGGGAAGAACTCCTCCAACACAAAGTCAGCGTCATGGACGACTTCTTCCGCCACCGCCACTCTCTCGGGCCAGACGCCAAATGCGCCCATATCACCTGCGAATTCTGCGGCGAGGACTTCAAGAGCTTCGGCGGGCGACGCGGACACCGCGACCAGATGCATCCGGCCGACCAGGAGATCCGATGTTCCGGGTGCGAAGCCCTCTTCACTCGAGCCGGGAATTTCGTCGCGCACCTCGAGGGAGGCGATTGTCCTGAGATTTCCCCGTATGACTTCAGGGCTAGTGTTATCCACAAGCATTTGCTGAAGGAGATTTTCAAGGATCCGGGGGAGTTCAACGCGCGGATGGAGGCTTGCAGAGTGGATCTGGGGCTGCCGGGGTCGTCGGCCACGGATGGTACGGAGGGCGAGGAGCCGGAGGAGGGAGGTGTGGGTTTGCTGGACGAAGAGCATGCCGAGCAGAAGACTGGGTATCGTGCTCTGGAACCGGATGTGGAGAATCCATTCACGAGACCAATCTGCGAGACGTGGCCGCGGCTGCCGGGATTGCAGATGCCGGAGCTCAGCCGGGCTATGAGGAGCATGTCCATCACCACGAACGCGAGCTCCGTCAACGGCTCGGAAGCGGCTGCGAGCGATGTTACCAGTCGCCGCGGTGGCCTCAAGGTGCTTACCGAGTCCACACGCTCCGATGCATGGCCCTCTCTAGGCTCGCCAATCAGCCTCGCTTCACCGACTAGCGAGTCCTCACACTCCAGGCCTTGGCCCTACGTCAACTCCCCAGCAAGTAATGCGTCGGTGGCCAGCCACGGCGAAGATGACACGATCTCGAACCCAGCCTCGGACACCACTACCGTCAACTACCCGACCACCAAGAAGCCCACAACAGCATGGACCGGCCAAACGACCAAAACCCTCTTCAAACCCATCCGCCCCTCCCCTCCCGCCTCAACACCCTCCACCGCCCTCCTCCCCCGCCGCCAACAACCTCTCCAACACCAATTCCAATCAAACAACAGCACAAACTTCCTCTACCTCCGCTTCTACGACCCCTCCTCCACTGACTACCTCCCGACCCGCTTCTTCAACCCCCGCCTCCACACCTTCAGCTGCCCCTTCCCCGCCTGCGACCCGGAAGAATGCCAGTACGACTCCCGCTCGGATCTGGAGCTGCACTTCCAGCACTGGCACCTCAGCCCGCGGTTCGTGTGCCCGATGTGTCTGAAGCGGTTCCAGAGCGCGGGGGCGCAGGTGGCGCATATGGAGGGGGCGGTACGGTGTCGGGTTAAGGAGGGGAAGGACTATCGGAAGGTAAGTGACGGCCGCGGTCGCCCGGCTATGGGCCACTTTTTGCTTTTTGGTGCGCGGCTCACTAACTTGGGGTGAGTCTCTGAACAGGTTCTGGATGAGATCACCGGCGGTTTCCTGAAAGCCACGCGCGTCGAGGAGCCGTTGATCTACCAGGTGCAGCAGGCGTTGGTTGTGGCGGGACGCAAGGCGAGGAATGGGGTCATGAAGGTGGAGTACCAGGCTAAGCTGCCCGGGGAGCAGTGAACGGGCTGGACTAGGAAAGGGACGGTATGTGGCGGTGGGACCGGGGTGGGTTGATACAGCTGCTCTGCTCTGCCTCCTAGTCCTCTGACTTCGTGACGGAAGGGGTAGTGAGGCGCGCGGCTTGTAGCTCGGATCGATTCCATGCTTCAATTTCTTTTTTTTAGAGATAGCGAGTGGCCATCTTCTATCAGTGGCCCGCCAGTCACAGTGCCAATGTACATGCATACGGATTTTTCGCGGTAGCGTTGCGATCGTGAGAGGAACGGGCCATGACGGCCATGACAATGCGAGTGCCTGTCCAGAATGATCTCGCGCGCGTGTAGCAGCGGTCACTCGACGCGACTCCAGGGTTGGCCGTGCATGCTCTTCGCGGTAGTAAGTGCCAGACCTCGTTTGCAAGCAAGCCAGTGCCCAGTCGACCTCTGCAGTCTGCATCCCCCGGACTCGCCATTCGCACACCCGTTGACAGCCCGTGTCCTGGTCTACAATCCCACCCCCTCCTCTTCCTTCACCCCCCTCCCTCCCCTCCCAGCCCCCAGCGGCACCGCAGAGGCAGCAGCAGGCACATTACTCCCCGCCACGACTCCACTCCCCACCTCCCCACCATCCTGCATGAAGAAATCCACCTCATCTACAATGTCCCACACGACATCCTCCGCAATCTGCTCTTTATACCTCTCCCCGACCCCCCTGCACACACGACCAGGATTCCACCCCTTCCTCTCCCCGCTCGCGTCAACACCCATCCCCTGCCCCGCCATCTCCCCCGAAGGCTGCAAACCGTGTACGGCCTTGGCCGTAGGCGCAACGACGAGGTGTTTAGGCGGCGCCCAGAACCCCTCCCTGCCATCCCCGAAATTCACCTCCGCGACCCCGCCGAAGAAACACGATACAGCGGGGAAGTACCCCACGATCCCGTCATCGAACCCCTCGCGGGCGCCCATGGTCTTGCTCGGCGCCGACGCCGGCGGCAGGAACGCGAGGAGGTTCTCGAAAGCCGTGCCCACCAGCGCGCCATTCTTGTAAACCCGCAGCGCGCTATGCGGCAGCGTGCGCAGACTCGCGTGCTCGTGATTAGGGCCTGGCGGGGCTTTGACGACGTCCTTGGAAGCCGTGGCCTGGTTCGTGAGAGCGGCGGCGAGGTTGGATAGCGGGGTTTGGCGATCGGCGTAGACTTCCATGGGTTTGGAGGCGACGTGGTCGAGGACTTCGAAGTAGCTGTTGCCCTTGTAGGCGACGGGGATGCGGTCGCGGATTGCGTCGGGGGGTTCGGTGCCGGGCTCGAGGAAGTAGGAGGGCTGGTCGAAGCCGTCGCCGACGTCGACGGCGGGGTTGTAGACTCCGGAGACAATCTTTTGGTGGAGGGTTAGGGAAGGGAGTTGGAGCTCGAGGCCGATGATGTCGCCTTCTTTGATGTGCTGGTCTTGGGAGGAGAGTTGGACGGGGAGAGGTGCAGCGCCCGCGAGGGCTTTGGCACCTTTGCCTTTTGGTTTTTTGGCTTGGAAGGGTTTGCCGGGCCGGGACCGGTGCATGGTCTCGAAGCGGAGGTCGGTTATGCCGTAGCTGTAGCCGTCGAAGCCTACGGGTGCGTCGAGGGGAGCTTCTCGTCTCGCAAAGCCGAAGCGAACGTGGGGCTGTGGGCCTTGGGCGTCGGGTTCGGGTCCTTCTGGTGGGACGCCACGGTGGACTTTAATCTCGAAATATGTCGTGCCTTCTCGCGCGCAGACATTGGACCTCACCATACGCCAGCCTTTCTCGTTGGTGGTGATGAGAGCGTTGGTGGTGAAGTGCATCCAGCGATCCGCATCCTCGAAGCTCAGTCGCGCGTAATGGGGTGGGGGAGAGGTACTCCGGTAGAACTGCTTATGCGGGAAGAGTGGATCGGCGATCGCTCTGCCATAGCGGTATCCTCTCTTGTTCTCCGCCAGCTCAATCGGCTTGTACAGTTGGCGGTCACCGTCCGGCATCTCCAGCGGGTAGGGCTCGTGGGACACCATGATGTCGTCTTTGGGCGGGTCGAAGTCGGAGGGTTTCGGCGGCGGGACATTGAAGCGTTGGGGTGATGGGTAGGCGTGCGCCGCATTGGCTTTCCGTTTGCCCAGCGACGACGCTGAAGCGGAGCCATTTGGGTTGCTTTCGCGCTTCTTCAGCGAGTCCTTCTTCTCTCGTTGCTCGCGGGGGAGTGGCATCGGGGCTGGTGCGGGCGTCTTCGAGGAAGCGTGCGGATTAAGCGGAGAGGGGATGGCGGGGGAGTAGCCGTCCAGGACGAGCCCCTGCATCGGAGCAGGTGAAGTTGATGTGTCTGCCATGGCGACGAGGCTGTCGATGTCGGGGTGGTGAAGATGTGTCTGAGGCGTTCCCAGGTCGTGTTGGACTTTGACGCGACTGTAGGGACTTTGAAAGACGTGCCGAACGAACTGTGGGGGCGGACCGCGAAAGGTGGGGCGAACTCTTGGGACGTGGGGGACTCGAATTTATCGAAAAGTGCGACTGGGAAATCCACTCAACACTCATATCCCACACCCACACCCACACCCACACCCACACCTACCCACGATGCCCAAGACAGCCAGATCCAACTCAATGGCGCGCCACGAGCGTCGGCACAATCCGCTCAGCGAAGAGTACTCACCCACAACACCTCTCAAGCAGAAAGCGGGCAAGAAGCGCAAGCAGTCACACGGCGAGGAGAATGCGCCAGAAGGCTACGTGGACAGCAAAGCCTCACGACGCATCCTCGATCTCGGACAGGGTCTGGCGGACGAAGACGAAGCGGAGCGGGAAGCGAAGCGGCCGGCGACCGCGAGCTCTGTGTTCGATGGCTTGGGCGGTGGCTTCCCGAGAGATGTCGTGAGCGACGAGGAGGGCGAAGGCGGGGTGATGGTCGGCGAGTACGACAACGAAGAAGCATGGGGCTCAGAGGAAGAAGTGGAAGAAATCGAAGTCGACCCGCAGGACCTGGACACCTTCAACAAATTCAACCCCTCCTTCGACCCAGCAACCCTCCTAAACGACCACCCGGACGCCGAAGAACCGCCCACAAACCTAGCCGACCTCATCCTCTCCAAAATTGCCGCCCATGAAGCCCAACAACAACAACACCCCTCCTCCACCACCACCACAGCCCCCCCTCACATCCTCGGCGGCGGCCCACCCGAAGACGCCATCCTCCTCCCCCCCAAAGTAATAGAAGTCTACACCCAAATCGCCACCCTCCTCTCCCGCTACAAATCCGGCAAACTGCCCAAACCCTTCAAAATCCTCCCCTCGCTCCCCCTCTGCCAAACCCTCCTCTCCATCACCTCCCCGGAGAACTGGACCCCCAACGCCGTCTACGAAGCCACCAAACTCTTCGTCTCGGCCCGCCCCGCCTTAGCCCAGGCCTTCTGTGCCGATATCCTACTCCCGCGCGTTCGGGAGGATATTCTGGAGAACAAGAAGTTGAACGTGCATCTCTACAAGGCCCTCAAGAAGAGCTTGTACAAACCCGCGGCGTTCTTCCGGGGGCTCGTGTTCCCGCTCGTGGCGTCCGGGACGTGCACGCTGAGGGAGGCGGCGATCGTGGCGTCCGTTATCGCGCGAGTGAGTATCCCCGTGCTGCATAGTGCTACGGCGTTGTTCCGGCTGTGCGAGATTGGCGCCGAGCAGATGCTGGGGGATGTGGAGAGCGCGGGGGCGTGTTGTGTGTTGATCCGGACACTGTTGGAGAAGCGATATGCGTTGCCTTATCGGGTGGTGGATGCGTTGGTTTTCCACTTTTTGCGGTTTCGGGCTGTGCAGTCTGCTCAGGACATCGGTATGAGTGGGGGTGGGAATGGGAACGGGAACGGGGGTATGGCGGGGGGCGCGATGGAGTACAAGTTGCCTGTGCTGTGGCATCAGTGCTTACTGGCTTTCGCGCAGAGGTACAAGAATGAGATTACCGAGGATCAGCGGGAGGCACTGTTGGATTTGCTGTTGGTGAGGGGACATCGGCAGATTGGGCCGGAGGTGCGGAGGGAGTTGTTGGAGGGCAGGGGGAGAGGGGTCATGGTCGAGCCTGCGCGGGTGGAGGGCGGTGGGAGAGAGGGAGAGGGTGCGGCGGGAGATGGGGATGATACTATGATGGGGGCGTGAGGCGAGGGTCGATGCTGTCATGTGGGATTGCATGGGTGATGCCCGCAGGGCACGATGGTTACGGGCCACGTCTGACATGATGTGGCGATGAGGAAGTGATGATATCTGCCCGCTGCATCTCGAGTCGAGAAGAGAAAGCCCGGTGTAAAGGCTCTTCGTCTCACCGACACTGAATAGTTTGAGAAGCCATCCCGTTCGCAAGGAATAGAATAGTTCCCGCACGTGGGAGCCTTTCGCTCTTGGTCTGCACTTCCTTGTCCTAGGACGCGAGTAGCTCGAATTACTTTCGTCACGCAGGTTCTATCGATCCCCTGGTCGACATGATATCGCGACCTGTGACGACCCTCGCCACTATCAGTCATCTCCATGACCCCGAGTGGCAAGCCTTATAGTTATGCTCGCACAAGCACAGGCGAGGCAATGCGTACCATTCAGTCACATTTGGTATCAGCACGACGGTATCGGCGGGCGTGAGGGCCCATGTCTTCGCCCTAGATGAGTTGTCTGAGCCAGTGTGTCCTACGGCCGGCGAGGTCGAGTTCGACGACATCGTCTCGTCGACTTTGAGCTTGTAGAGCTTAGATCCACTGTAAGACTGGCTTTCACTCGCGCGACTGCTGCTTCATGCGAGTCATCGGCTTCGGCGAGTTGAGCGTCTTGTTCTGGTCCTGGACGAGCACCAGCGACGAGACAAGCTCCGGGCGGTTCTTGGCGTGGAGCCAAATTGTCCGCTGGCTGGAGGCTTGGAGAGACCTAGTCGGTATGCTGTTCCAGCGGTGTCGGGCCGGCCGGATGTCCGATCATCTCGCAACGTGTCCGTGCCGCCAGGAGATAGGTAGGCATCCCATCCCTCATCTGCCGTGCTCTACGGTACTTGCAAGCTGTCCTTCACACAACGCACAAATCACCCACCCGCCTCCCGCGTCTGCAGATCCCGAATACATCCAAAACACAACCGACTCCGCTCCGGCGCACGCCCCCTAAGCCCCACATCGCACAACTCACACCTCCCCTCCAACCACCCCTCCTCCACACGCTCCACCAGCAGTTTTCCCGTCGTGCGCACGACATTCGCCACAATAGACGGGTACTCCCGCTCCACAGACGAGAAATACTGCCTCATCAGCTCGTCAATCGACGTGTCCCTCGTACTGACCGCCGGCCTCGGCCTCTCATCCAAAATCAGCTCCTCGAGGTTCGGCGAGACGAGTGAGGTGTAGGAGAGGACTTCCTTGCGCAGGAGGTCGCGCATGGGGTAGTAGAAAGCCGTGCCCGTGCCGAGCTGGGCCTCGCCGTCGCGGGTTTGGGCGGGGAGGGCGAAGGCGCGGCCTTTGGCTGTTTCTGCGAGGGTGCGCTCGGCGAGGCGGGTGGTGCTGGAGGCCCAGAGGATGGCGGAGCAGGTGTGGGATTGGGCGGAGTGGAGGACGAGTTTGCGGAGGAGGTGGTGGTGGAGGTCTGTGCGGGAGGTTGCTGAGGTGAGGGTGGTGAGGATGGTGGATAGATCCAGTGGGATGGTGGCGGCGGGTTGGTTTTGGATGAGGAGTTCTTGCATGCCTGGGAGAGCGAGAGCGTCGGAGAGGGGGCGGGTGGAGTAGGTGTGCTCGGGGTAACGATGCTGAATCAATTCGTACAATTTGGAGGCCTCGCTTGCTTCCCCTTTTCCGTCTTCGACGTAAAGTACATGGAGTCGATACCCGGTCCTTCCGCTTTTCTCGCCCTGCACCCTCAGATGCTGGCTGAGTATATGCAGCAACACGATCGAGCAGGCACGCAAGGACAAGGGAAGCAGTAGCAGACGTTCCTGGCCTACTTCAGCGTGTCGGACCCGGAAGCTCTCCATACGTTTGACGATCTTGGTCGAGACATATTTGTTGAAGCAGGCAGAGCAAAGTGGTTCGGTGCGGACGGTGATGCTGGGGGCGTTGGTCTGGCAGCGCCTGCAGAGGCTATTGTCGACGGCGACATTGTCACGTCGCGTCTTGGGAGGGCCGGCCATGGTGTGGCCCTAACAAACCCCGAGGCTGGTCGATGTATTACGACGTGAAGAACAGCATTCGATAAGGTATCGAGTGTCGTCGGTTGTTAGTCATCATTGTGCATTTTGCTTGGCGGTGGAGATGCAGGTGCAGGTGCATGTGGTGTGAGACGGGAAATGTCAGATGGAGAGAAGCGATCGATGTCGATGAAGTGTCCAAGCGACGTCTGATATTCGACTGCAACGCTGCGAAGATACATGTATTCACATCAGTTTCGCACAGCCATTTCGAACATCGTCGTCGATGCCTCGCCACGCCACCCGGTAGACGACGCCGAGCGTGCCAAGTCCGGTAGGGCCTTGGTAAAGCTTAGGTTGGTGTCGTCTCATCGTCCTTCTCCTCTCCCCCCAGTTCAACCAAATCTTTCGCTGCAAGGGCGGATACTCATCACTTCCCTGCACACGAAGCACCCCTCGGTGCCCTCCTTTCAACAAGACCATCCTTCTCACACTAGAACCGACATCTCCAAATACCCGCCAAGCTTGCCGAAATCGACCCGGGCATCCACCACTTGCACCATCGTTGGCAAACGGCTTGGCTGATGCGCGGCACCGTCTTCTTCGCCATCCATTCGCTATAAGACCATCCTACCCGCACCCACACCCTCTCTTGCCAACTAGGGCATGCTAGGAGCGGCGACTGGGCGCACCACATCGTACATGCATTCGACACGCATTCGCTATCCCACCCTTGACCGCAGCGCAGCCGCGGCCTTCTACGACGAACGACTACCCATATACCCGACGTGATCGCCTCCACGCATCACCCAGAAAGACGTAGGATTGCAAGGGTTTCAGACCGTACCTTCGCTACCCCCTCGAAAAGCACCCGCAATCCAAGATGGTGTGGGCACAGATCGACATCAACAAGCCGCACTTGGTGTATATCATACTGGGAGGCTTCACGAGCCTGTTCATGTTATGCTCCTCCGTCATCAAAGAGCGGCTTTACATCGGTGAGGCCACGGTAGCCACCATCTGCGGCATCATCTTCGGACCTCACGGGGCAGGCCTCATCGACCCGCTGACATGGGGCAATACGGACCAGATCACGCTGGAGTTCTCTCGCATCGTCCTGGTCGTGCAATGCTTTGCCGTGGGCGTCGAGTTGCCACGGTCCTACATGGAGCGCCACTGGAGATCCGTCACCTTCCTGCTCATCCCCGTCATGACGTTCGGCTGGCTCATCACCAGCCTGTTCATCTGGGGGCTGTTCAAACCTTCACTCAACTGGCTGGATAGCTTGTGCGTGGCGGCGTGCGTAACAGCCACCGATCCCGTCCTGGCGTCCTCCGTCGTCGGCAAAGGCAAGTTTGCCAAGCGCGTCCCGAAGCATCTTCGAGATCTGCTCTCTGCCGAGTCCGGCTGCAATGACGGCATGGCTTTTCCCTTCGTTTATTTGGCATTATACCTCATTAAATACCGACCGGATGCGAACGCAGTCACGCTACACTGGATCTGCTACACTATCCTTTACGAGTGTGTTTTCGGCGCCGTCTATGGCGTTGTCGTCGGCTATATTGCGCGTCGCGCTATCAGATACGCGCACGAAAAAGAGTGGGTGGATCGAGAATCTTTCCTCGTCTTCTACTTCGTTCTCGCTCTGTTCTGCGCCGGATCCGGATCGATCCTCGGTATCGACGACTTGCTTGTGGGCTTCGCTTGCGGTGTCGGCTTCAGCAACGACGGATGGTTCTTGGAGAAGACGGAGGAGTCCCATGTATCCAACGTCATCGACTTGTTGATCAATTTGGCCTTCTTCGTCTACTTCGGAACCATCATACCTTGGGGTCAGTACAATTCCGGGATGTTGAATCTGAACGTCTGGCGCCTGGTGGTCATCGCGTTATTGGTACTGTTCTTTCGGCGTATACCCATCATGCTGGCCTTGAAACCAGTCATACCGGACATTAAGACGTGGCGTGAAGCGCTGTTCGCAGGCCACTTCGGCCCAATTGGCGTGGGCGCCATCTTTGTCGCCATCCTGGCCCGCGGAGAGCTGGAAACGGACTACGAGACCAGTACACCTCTAGCTGTCCTTCCAGAACCGGGTTTCCCGCACCTTAATATCATCGAGGTGATCTGGCCCATAACGACGTTCTTGGTCATCTGTTCAATCATCGTGCATGGCTCGTCCATTGCTGTCTTCACACTCGGGAAGCATATCAACACCCTCACAATTTCCATGTCGTACACTCAAGCCAACGATCAAGGCCCGTCCTGGATGGAACGCCTTCCACGCATCGCATCACGTTCGCGCACTTCCATGTCCCTGCAACGATCGGACTCAGAGTTCGACGAGAAGAAAGAGGTCCCACCCGGCATGCTACCGCCCATCGGCCAGCCCGGGACGTTTCTACGCAGACAGCGCGAGGAGGACAATCCTAGCAGGAATCCAAGTCGTGCATCTAGCAGGGACAGGGTGAAGCAACGTTCGAGGCGTAGCCGGAAGTGGGACTCCGGTGCCGGTCCCGGCGGTCCGATCAGTCAGTCTGCTATCGCACCCGCCCCACGACAGGATATGCAGGAGAGCGAAGAGCCTGCGAGTCGAAGTGACTCCGACACTATTGCTGTGAAGAGCGATTCGCCGCCCGATTCGGGAGAGCATGGGCTGGCAGCGCAAAAATCGGAGGTTGGACCTGAGTTCGAGGGCGACAAGAACGTGGATCCCGAGTCTGGCGAGATCTTCGAAGAGGGTGATAACACGGTCTACGAGGATGAGGAAGGCAGCGTTCTGGCTGTTGAAGACAGTCATGAGGTGCCTGCCGGCGGGCGTGAGGCCTTTGAGAGGCAGGAAGGCGCTCGCTTGATGCACGAGAAGAGTACACATCACGACCGCGGCGATGCAACGACACGAGATAGTGCTCCGCAATCTGACACCGCCCATGACGCTGAACACGGCTTGGAAAAGCTGGAGTCCCAAACCAAGCAGATTGTCGAGCGCCCCGCCAAAATGTGGCGCCAGGGTATGAACAAGGTAGGCACTATGGCTGGATTCAACAAGCGCGGCGAAGAAAGTCAGCCCAAGCCCAAACCAAAACCCGAGCACAAACACGGGCCCGCTCGAGCGTACCAATACGGCAACACCATCATCGTCGAAGACGAAGACGGCGAAGTCATCAAAAAGTACGACATCCCCACCCCAGACAAAAAGCCGCAGCAGCAGTCCCAAGACGCCTCCGCCGACCCGGAGAAATCCAACCGCCGCCTCGGCCAAATGGGCCGCATGCTAGGCCTCAGCGCTAAGGACGCCGACGGCCACACCAACACCCAAGCCGAGTCCAGCAGCAGCGCCGCCGCCAAAACTACTCCTCCTGCTCGGCCTACCGTGCAAACCCGCATGAGCTCCATGCGTCCCGGCGCCATGAAACGGCGGGAAACCGCTCTGACGGCGCAGGAGGCGGACGATGAGGGGTTGCGGTTCACGATCAATACGGGCGGGAAGCGGATGAATCGGTTGGAGTTTATTGACCAGATCCGGCAGATGGACCCGCGGAGTCGGGCGCAGGTTGTGGAGGAGAGCGATGCGCCGGAGGCTGTGAAGAGGGAGGCTAGGAAGGACGCCCGGGAGCAGGGCGCGGTTGATAGCTCTGCTGGGCGGTCTGGGGGTGGAGGGAAGGGGGAGGGGCGTGTGCCGGTCGTGGGGCAGCATACGCCCCCGGAAGCGCAGGGGCATCGGGGGAGTCAGGCGGCGTTGCACCCAGTGCGGAGTCATGAGAGCGGGGAGTTGAAGCTGGTGGATTCCAATGAGGAGAGTATCCCGTTCCACGACGTCTCTTCCGAATTGAGGAGGTATCAGCGTGAGTCCGAGACGGGCGGGGAAACGGCTGCGGAGCGGAGACGGAGGCAGGCGTTGAGGTTACCCACTAGTCGGGAGGAAGAAGAGGAGGACGAGGGAGCGGTGGGGGAAGCGGAAGAGGAGGACTCGGAGGACGATGGGACAGAGCGCGTCCCGCCAACCTCCACTGCCACTACCACCGCTGCTTCGACGGTCTCGACGAGCCAGGGTGGACTGATCCCCGCCAAACACCGTCCCTCCAGCACGCCGGGCGAAACCGCCGCCGAGCGCCGGAGACGCGAGGGCGCGTTGGGGCTGCGGGAGACGGAGGAGAGCGATTCGGAGGAGGATGAGGGGCCGAGGGTGGTTTCGGGATCGTCGGCGGCTGCGGCGGCGGAACAGCAGCAGCGGCAGAGGCCTGCGGGGATTAGGTTCGCGGATGAGTCGGCGGCTGCGGCGGAGTCGGTGGAGAGGCCGGGGAGACAGAGTACGTTGAGGTGGGGGCGGGATGTTGGGCGGTAGGTCCCAGGATGGTACTGCATGTAAGAGGAGGTGTTCGGGAGGGCGGGTATATGGGTTTGGACTTGGGGGTTGTTGTTGCTGCTGTTGGGGTTTAGCGAGGTGTTGTCGGTATACTCGTCGCCATCGTTAGAGATGATGTGTCGGGTCTTCCTGTACATACATACACGTGTACACACTTGTGCACAGCCGTTTCTGGGCACGTCTGGCGGTCTACTTCCCGCTGCTACCTGTGCGCTCGATCGGGGACGCGGCTCAGAGTCGAGGCTGCGTTCTCGGGCGTGGACGGTTTTGCATGTAGGTGCGAAAGAAGGACAAGAGGGCGGTCCGATTCGCACTGCTAAGGTATGCTCCAGTACGATGCTACGGGTACATGTCAAGTATTCTGCAGGTATCATCTCTCAGTGCTGCCTTGCCCAATCATCCATCCCCCCCTTCCACGTCCAGCAGACGGTACTACTGTAGGACCCTCACGCCTTCCAAAGATCGATACAATAATGCCGCGATGAACAGCGATCTCGAAGACCCGAACGCTCAGCACTCCTCGAACAGCTTTCCTAGCGCCGTGTCCTTCTCGCCGTCGATCGTAGCAGACATACCCCAACTCAACACCGATGCGATGGCTCAGGCGCCCATCACTCCTAAACCGCCAGCGACACTAGAACTCCGACTCACAATCGAGCAAGGCCATTCTCCGTCGAGCCCTCGGCAGCGGCGTGGGAGAGGGTGAACAGTCCAGCACCACCCCCCAGCTCCTCGCTCGTGAATCCCGCGTTGATGTTCTCGATGCCGGACATAATCGCGTCGTCCATATCCTCGTTGATGTCTGGGTGGTAGGCTTCGTCGAAGAAGTTGATTCCGTCGAATTCGGGTTCGGGTGCGGGGACTGGGACGGGGTCGGGAGAGGCGAGGTCGGGGAGGCCGCGGAGGAAGTCGAGGAGACGGTGTTCCAGCTCGAGGTCTTTGGCGTCGGAGCCGGAATCTGGGAGATCGGGGTCGAGGATTGGGAGGTGCGCGTTGATGACTGGCGGGAGCTGGATCTCGGGCGCGAACAGGTTGTCGACGACGATGCCTTCGAACTCGGCGTTGATCTGCTCCGGAATCGCGACGCCTTCCATCCCCTCCATCAGTCCCGCGTCCGCCACGACCGGCCTTTGCAACGGGAACGCCACAAGGTCGAACCCGCCCTCCCTCAGCAGCAGCCTCGTCTCCGCTTCGGGCTGGACCGCCTGCGCTACACAATTCAAGCAGCTGCAATACGGACTCGGCGGCTCCCCGTGCGCGCCGTGAAGATGCATGAGTATCTCCTCGCGGATGCCGGACCCAGCCTTGCAGAGATAGCACTCCAGCTGCATGGGCTCGAAGTTGCCGGCCGCTACCGCTGGACCTGTAGCCTCCTCCATCCGCGGTGGTGCTTCCGTCGCCGCATCCACCGAGACATTGAGACCGTCTTCCGGCTGCGCTTTCTTCGCACGAGACTTCCGACCTCTGCCCCGTCCAGGCCCGACGATCAAGTTGTGGATCTGGCGTAGGTGTCTGTTCAGGCACCACTGGCGGTTGAAACCCCTGCGTGCCATGCCGCAGATCCGGCATTTGAAGTGGCGGGTCTTCGTGTGCTTCTCCGTGACGTGCTGCTTGACGTTGAATTTGCCGCTGAACATGCGTGGGGCGCCGGTGATGTCTGTGCAGTTGTAGGGGCAGGGGAGGGTCTTGCGGTCGGACCTCGGGGCGGTTGTGGAAGTGGAGTCGGGGGTGTGGGCTTCGGAGTGTGAGTGGGTTGGCGTTGTTGGCCGCGGTGGTGATGGATCTGGGGCGGATGAGGTGTAGCACGGGCTGCTTTGGTTGCTGGTCGGTGGACTGTCCATGGGTGGTTCTCTCGCTGTTGCTTCGTCGGCGTACATGGGGTCTTCGAATAGTGTGTTGTACTCCATACTGAAATGCTTGCACCCGATCCTGCTGTTTCGTGCTTTGCTTCCTCGTTGTATGAGAGTGGAAACACCGTGGAGGCCATCGAGGTATATGTCCTCTCCATGGCCCTACAACACATGTGTTCTCCATGCCGTCGAGTTCACCTGGAGGAGGACAGTCCATTGTGCGTGAATGAAAGAAGGTGTTGCGCCCAATTAGGCAGGCACGCAGACAAAGAGCTCGAGGAGAACAAAGACATTGTATTCGAGGAAGTTGAAGACAAAGAAAAGCGCGGACTGAGGACGTGAGAAGAGTCGCTAAGACTGCGGTGATGATGGTTGGATGTTGTTGAAACCATGCCATAGCAACTCGTACGCATGTTGGGGGGCTGACGGAAAACCCAACCGTGAGCGTCGATAGAGAGATACGCGAGATCGCCAGCTGTGAGCTTGCGCCATCCGACTCGCATCGTCCATAGTTCTGAGAGTCATACCACGTCCATGTAAGCATATTGCACATCTGACTGAGAGCCATGTCGTCAGCCATAGACTATCAGTACGACCCATTGGCGACATACCTGACACGCACAGTATCTAGTGCCCTCAGCTCAGGCCCCATCGTACCACTTCGTAGACTGCACTGTCCCATACATTGGTCGTTGATGTCTTGCCCGTTCGCTTATTGCTCCTTTTCATAGAAGATCTGATGATACCGATGCGTCGCGTCCACCACCGCATCCACAGCCGCGAAGTCTACCATCCAAATTAGCAACGTCAAACAACAAGACTCTGGTCGGAAGCGACACAACAGTCGACTCACCGATATCTCCCTCCGGCCCCAAGTCACTACAAGCCATCACCCTGACACTCAGATCATTCTGCACTTTCCCAATGATCTCCACAGCGTGATTGAGCTGGAGATGCGCGTCCTGTGACCACACGTAACGGTCAGCATATCGGCCTCGCCTCAAACTCATCCTCCCCTCCATGCCTCCCCTCCACTCGTATGCTCCTGTCTGACTCCTGTGTTCCTCCCCCTTCTCGCATCCCCCTCCCTCCGCTCTACCCTCCTCCTCCCCCTCCACTTCTCGACGTGGATGTGCTGCTCACCCGATTCAAATGCACAACCACATCCCCACCCGCATCCACCGTCGCCAGCTCCCCGCGCAACTGGCGGACCTTGCCCAGCAAGCGAACGGTGCGGTGGGAGAATTGGGAAAGGAAGGGCGCGTTGATGCGGGGGGTGGCTTCTGCGGACATGATGGCGTCGTCGGTGATGTTGTCGTTGGCGTTCCCGGGTCGGACAGTATGATCTGGGAAGAGAGCGCGCTTAAGCGGGGAAGTCGATGGTGAGGGTGGTGGTGGGGATGGAACGCGTTCGGCAGAATTGGGAGACGCGTTCGGGTGAAGTGGTCTTGGCATTGTGGAATGCGGTCACGTGCCAAAACAGTGACGGCGACTATTCAGCATAGTGTACAGTGCTTGCTACTGGTGTACATGGAGCGAAATTCTATACCCTCGGACTCACCTCCCCATCCAGTGCTTGTTTAAAGGCGCTTGTGTATGCAGAATGCCGCCCTCGCCACCCTTGCTCTCCTCAACACCAAAAGACACCCCTGGACGCAGTCCATCCACCTTCCCTCTCGTCTTCGTCCGCTCCCTTCCCATCATCCTCGCCACTAATCCCCGCTGGATCTCATTCACGAACATTGCTCGCTCTCCTCTCTCAGCACGAGCTTTGCTCCTAATTGCAGACTGCTCGGATTCCTCTTCATCTCTGCTCTGCTCAGGGCCTCGCCCACTGACTCCCAAAGCCCCAAGACTCTTAGTCCCTGCTCCACCTTTGCTACCACGCGGCGGGCTGTATCCTTTCCCCACTATATCCATCCTCTCGTGCACCACCCCATCTGGCCAGAGACCGGCGAACTCCGCGTCGAGAAGGTCTTTCCATATCACCGTTACGTTGTCCGCGCTGTGGATCGGGGAGCGCAGGCGCTGGAGTTTGGCACGCAGAGGGGAGAGTTTGGGAAGCTTGGAGATCTCGACCGGGGGGAAGGAGGGCAAGAGGGCGGACCATTCTGGGATTGTTCTGCGTTCTGTCGTCGGCGTGGCGGGTTCTGTGGATGGTTCGGTCGACGAGGATGCGGGCTCGCTAGCTACTGGGGCGTCCTCGGTATGTGCGGGTGCAGTCGTGGATGTGTCGCCCGATTCCGCGACCCCATCTGCCTCTGCCTCTGTGTCGGCCTTCACTTCAAGTGTCTGCTCCGGCTTCGATGGATCCTGTAACTTCGCGACCGCATCGGCTGCAAACTGTATCCTCGCTATCCTCCCCATCAAGCGCCCTTGTTCCCTTCTCAACATCCCCTTACTCATACCCTCCGAATCGGGCTCCTTGTTCTCCAGCCTTGACCTCACGCCCTCCAACTCACTTTCCAAACCCCCAATCCCCTGCTTCCTGTATTCCCGAGCCAAAGCAAGTATCTCCTTCACCTCCACTCTCCGATCCTTCGCCACCTCCACTTCCCGCTTGGCCGTCGTCTTCCTCCCAATCTCCTCCTGCTCCAGCAATACTGCAGCCAAATCCGCAATCGACGTTGCCTTCTGATCCATCACCGTCCTGACTCTTAACGCCCATTTCCGCCGCTTGATCACATCGTACACGTTCTCCTTCTTGCTGCCGCCCCTTTGATCCAACTTCTTCTGTTCGAGCTCGACCTCCACATCAGTGTACGGTTTTGTGAGAGCCAATGATGGTTTCCAGGTCAACTCATGTAGTCTGCGATACTCGCGCAGCTTTTTGAAAGCGTGCAGGCCTTGGGCGCGGGAATGCGGGTTCGCGACAGGCAGGGCGAGGGTCCAGAGGGGGCGCCAGATGTCTTTGCGGATGTGGGTTGGGGTGTAGTTGGCGCCAATGTCGGGAAGCTGCTTGATGGCAGCATGGCTCTGAAAGTAGTGTTAAAGGATGGAATGGGGTTTATGGTTGGGACGGTGGGCTTGAGTACGTACGTTGAGGGTGTGGGTTAGAGAGTAGACCACTTGGTTGGTGCGGATGTTGCAGTAGGCGTAGATGTAGCGGCCGTGGTCGGAGCCGAACCTGGGCGGAGCGGAGATGCGAGCGCCACGCTTCATCATGACGGCGTGATGTGGGTGTGAGTGTTATCGAGGCATTGATGCACGAATTGCGCGAGGATGCAATGGGGGATATGTGTGGAGAATGTAAGGTACATACATGTAGAGTACATTTGATGTACGGACGATAGTTGAGATGGGCATCCCCGAAGCTCACCTCACTCCGCAAATTAGACCGATCACCTGACTCCCGTCTATATACACATCCGTGTGAATACATCCTTCATCGCCACCACCAAGGTCACTTTATAGACACAGTATGAATGGCCGCAAAGCTCCCGCGCCCAGCGTCGTCTTATTTTCAACAACCTGTTCATCATGACCGCTCCTCCCTCTTTCTACCCACAAACCGCAAGCTCCGGAATCTCACCTCGGTCTCGCTCCGCAACCTCTCCCTGACCCCATCGTCCCCGCGTCGGATAAGGGGCAAGACCATCGACGATGACGGCCTGCCTGGTAGTCTTGTCTCGCCTGCGAAGCTCGTCGCATTGCGGGAACAGAGGGGACTGGAGCATTCGAGGAGCTCGCAGGATCTTAAGGCGGTGCGGGAGAATGAGGATGCCGTGCAGGTTGAGGCCGAGGGCGTGGTGGGGAAGCATGGAGAACAGGGAAGCGGAGTTCCGAGTGACCAGGTGCACCAAGGCATCGGCGGTCCACAGGACAAAGGAACTGTAAATGGAAGCCCCAAAACGCCTTCTCAACAACGGCCCCCTTTGTCCAAGATGCGCAGAAGGAGTACATTGGAGTGGGCAAACGCTACACCTCAGCGTCGACAGGAGAAGTTGGAAAATGTGACTGCAGAACGGATGGCGGACATCTTCTTTAGTGTACATGTAGACGGCGTCCACGGTTGGTAGTTGTCTAAAGAAGCTTCCTGGTCGGACTAGGCTGATGCATCACGTGCAGAGCCGGTTTACATCAGTGAGACGGTGGAACGGACGATGAATCCCACCTTTCGACATATTGATTGGTCGGCATGCGGGCCGGGAGTGACGAGACTCGATCACCTTACTCTTCGTTTCTGGGTCAAGAGCGCGAAAGTCCCGAGTTGGAGGCAATTACTCGAAATACAGCTAAGCTTGATCAGCCTGCAACATCTGGGCAAAAGCGTGCGTTCTCGAGCCCACACATTCGCTTTCTTCGATACCGCACCGGCTAACGACGTGATCAGCTTGAGCAATACCACCATGCCCTCCCACAAAACGCCATCATCTTCCATTCAATGGATGGGGTCTACACTGTCTATCCGTCTCTCATCTCCTACGTTCCTCCTCCCATAGCGCCCTCCACCAGGAAAATAACTGGCACCCGCCTCCTCTCAACCTCCTCCTTCGACGCTCTTCTCCGCCTCTCCAAACTAGACGACAGTATCCAAGACGCCCTCGCCACCCGCAACAAACTAGCCTCGGATCTCGAAGATCTTTTACAGACCAATCACTCGGCTCTGACCAACAGGGACAAAGTACCCGAAGCCGAAGATCGTCTCAAGACTATCGACTACGCCTCGAAAACCGTCCAGAAACAGCTCGACAAGGCGCGAAAGCAGCAAGACGAGAAACGCGAGTTACTACGCTCACGACGAGACCTCATGGCCGCGGATCTTGAGTATCGTAAACTTCGCGCTGAAGAAATGTCCGCCCATCGCCCCGAGCTACAGCATTGCCGTGATGATCTCGTGACGCGCAGGCGCGCTATCACGGCCCAACGGCGACGGATCTGCGAGGATTTGCAGAGGATCTACCCCATCTCTCCACTTCCTGCTGCGAAGAAAAGCCTGGAATTCACGATCCGCGGCCTTCCGCTCCCGGACGACGACTGGGAGACTAGAGACCCACCACCACCTCCCCTAGAAACCATAGACAAAGACACCCTCGCCGCCGCCGCCCTGGGCAACGTAGCGCACATGCTCCTCCTCCTCGCCTTCTACCTCCACCAACCCCTCCCCTACCCGCCCGACCCCCAAGGCAGCACCAGCACAATCGCAGACCCCATCAGCCTCCTCAAAACCTCCACCACCGCCACACCTACACACACCGACGACCCCACCGCCGAAAAGCGACTGCGAACCTACCCCCTCTTCAGCAAAGGCGTCCCGCGCTTCCGCTACGAATACGGCCTCTTCCTCCTCAACAAAGACATCCAGATCCTGCTCGAAGCAGCCTACGGCGTCCGCGTCGTCGACGTCCGCCAGATGCTGCCGAATCTCAAGTACCTGCTCTACATCGCCACGGCGGGGGAGGGCGAGCTGCCGGCGCGGAAAGCGGGGGGCGTGAGGGGGTTGTTGAGGGGAGTGGTGATGGCCCCTGGGGTGCAGAGGGAAGGGAGCGAGGAGTCGGTTGGGAGCGCGGTTAGTGCTTTGCTATTTGGGGAGGGGAAGGGGGAGGGGAAAGCGAGGGATGCGGTGGAGAGTTTGAGGAGGACGATGGGGGAGGTTGAGGGGAAGGGGAAGGGAAAGGGGAAGAAGGGGTGAGGCGAAGTCTGATAGCTACGTGAGTGTTGGTGCTGACTAGACGGTGACCTGTCTCGCCGCAAGACGAAGCTGCAGTTGCTTCGAGTGTGATTTACGAGATACATCACTGCAACGAAGTATCTTCCACCACTGGTACGTCGTCGTGTTCATCTCCATTAGGCTTCCGATCTTCCACCTCCGGCAGCCCCTTTTTCCGCGCCAGCACATCCAGCCCATTCCGTCTATGCTGCTCCCTCCTCAGCGGATCGGGCAGGGGCCACCCCTTCTTCGTCGTAACCCCTTTCTCCCCATCACCACCATCCACGGCAGCGACAGCAGCGACAGGCGCGGCCGCCCTCTTCGGCCCACGCTTCTCCTTCCCCACCAGCGACCGCGCGGTGGGACATAGCCAAATCTTCGGCCACACCGCCTCGGCATCCAGGTCATCGAAGGCTTCGAGCGCGTTGTTGATTTGATGCACGATCGTGCGATTACTGGTCACGGTCGTCCGGCCAGTCGCCCAGCCGTACAAGAAGACAGAGGCGTTGATCGGGGTGAGGGCTTCGCTGATGCCTTTCGCTTCCGGAGGTAGATTCCGCTGGCAGTCTGCTTCGTTTTGGTCCACAGAGAGGATGGGGAGTTGCCAGTCGCGGGGGACTTGGTAGGCGGACCATTCTTGCATTCCGTCCAGGAGCTCCGAGCGGGACTTCGAGGCGTCGTCGCCCATCATTATCGCTGTGCGGGCTTTTTCGGATGAGGTGCCGATGGTGCTGACGATCTCGCGCATACGTTTGGCGGCTTCGTGGGTGCAGACTAAGGGGCGGGAGGCCATGGCTGGGTAGAGGAGGGAGGGGAGGAGGTTCTCGTTGTCTTCGATTTCGACTTGGCGTTGGAGCGCGGTGTGGAACCAGGGCTGCTTGTGGACTTTGGCGTGGGAGAACTCGGAGACGAGGGCGAGGAGGACGGTGCAGTCGATGTTGAGAGTGGCGGAGAAGGACGTCAGGGGGTCCGGAGCCATGTTGTGAAGGGCGGTGGCGATGGGTGTGGATGCTTTTTGCTGGTCGCTGAGGAAGAGAATGGCACCTGTGGCCCGGCAGGCGTCGAGGATGTTGTCGACTTCCGCCAGCTCGCCGTATTGTATACGAGGGAGGATGAGATGAACGGTGGGAGTCTTGGTGCGGACGCGGAAGCATCTCGCAGCGCTCGTCAATGTCTTGGCGGTCTTGAGTAATGGCACATCGAAGTCATCGTCGTCGTTCTGCTGCGCAGTGGCCTCTTCGTCGTCATCATAGTCCGAACCTCCCGAATTCCAACCCTGTTTCGCCAGATCGAAGAGCAGCCGCTGGTTTGTGACGTGCGAGACCTTAGACCAAATCATTCCCAGATCGGTAATGGCGTCTATAGCCACCGCACCCCGTTTCTTCCCTCTCTGCTCCACACTTGCCCCGTTCGTGTCAACATACCGCATGCCTTGCGACGCCGACTTGACACCAGGGGAGGTGTATATTCGTTTCTGCAGTGACACGACATCCTTGGAGGCCTTGGCAGTACTCCAGATCGTCTCGAGGAACGGCAGGTTCGAAGACCTCGCCACATGCTTCGTAGCATCGTCGTCGGGCTTGTCGCTGAGACGCTGTAGCATGCTGAGCTCCGACTGGATGGTGCTGCGGAAGTGGGCAAGCTCGACGTGAGACTCGCGTCGGAGAGTCCGGAGGCGCTCGTAGAGTAGCTCCAGTTCGGAGAGCAGCGTCTTCGCTCGTGAAATCAGGTCATCTATCATGGGCGGTCCGACCGGGTTTGGGTCGTCCAAACGACTCTCTTGGTCCACGGATGGCATTGGCGATATGCCGTTCATGGTGGCGAATGAAGCAGATGCCGCCGGTAGTATACATCAACGACTCACAGAGCAAGAGTCCCAGCCTTGCTATCCTGACCGTGTACAGCCTCGAACCCTATCTCACGGGTTTGTGAACACCGACATCGAATATCAACGTGTGAGTCGACGAAATTGCAAAATCGCTGCTTCCTAATCGGGAAGTCTTCGCTTCGGCCCGGCTTGATCAGCGGCCCGATACTTAGCTTTCCCGTCGTCCTTGACGAATTGCACATGCGACCAAACCACCATATGTGGACTTGAGGACTATACTCGCAATGGTCTACCTCAAAACCCCCGAAGAATGGCAGCACCACTCCGCGCTCCTCCTCCAAGCCCGCCCGACAACGGTGCGTAAGTACCCCCCTTTCCTCGCCTCTCTCGCTCACCACACTCACGTCCTATTCGACAGACACGCATCACGACGAAGTATAAGATCCCCAACCTAGCCTCGCCAAAGTACCAGAAACCCAACAGGCGGAAGCGAGATGGCGGCGAGGGAGAACAAAAGGAGCAGCACACTGGCTCGAAGGTTTCTCGAGCGGCTCTCGTCCTGAAGACTTACGATCCGGAGTCCGGCGTCGTGCTTAAGTTGAAAACGGACAAAGCCGCGGATGTGGGGAGGCTGATTGCGGGGCTGGGGCGGTTGGGGAGACGGATGGCGGCGCTGCCTGAGAAGGCTGAAGGTAAGTGGAGGAGAAGGTGCGGGCAGCGTTTGATGGGATTGGTGTGCTGATACTTTATCTGGTGTTACAGAGGCAGTCATGGAAGATGCGGAGGTGGCCGAGCAGGCTGCTGTGGGGGGTGCTGCTGCGCCGACTGGCAAGGAGACTACGGCGGCTATCAATGACGGCAAGGCACCACAGGCACCTGGGGGCGGTGGCGGCGGCGGCGGTGCGAAGAAAAAGAAGAAGGGCAAGAAGTGATGCGCTACATGAGCAGTGGAAGACGATCGCCGTCGGACTCATGCGGCGGTTGTTTGCTCTCACGCCTGGCCCCCCAACGTTCTGAGCGTACCCTATCCGACGACATTTGGGCTGAATACCAGATGACAGCCATGTGCAATTGCCAACATACCTCCACTACCCGATCACAGTGACCGAGCTGCTTCTCCAACAGCCACTCCATAACACCTTACGCCCTTGCACTTTGTCTCTGAGTACTCCATTTCTTTGGACGTGCCCACTATCGTCGAGCCGTGTAGGCCGCGATGATACAAGAGGTCAGTCACGTTTCTGTCACAACAAACACTACATACCTGCACACCGTTGCAGTCCACTGCACAGAAAGGCGCACGCCGACAACCACGTCTGATCAACACCCCGCCTAAACTTCGGCCTCTTGAGCTATAGCCCGCAGACAGTCCAGCCGACGGCTCGCCAATGCCTGTACCCAAGGTCCTCGCCGTGAAGTCTTACTAGATCGTGGTCTCGGCAGGGCGTTTCCCATCGTGCATAAAGCCGAGCTGGACGCTCAAGCGATCACAGGGCCAAAGTCATGATGGCTGCTTACGCGGCAAGGCGGGACGAACGCAGCCGACTTTCGCCACATCACTCTCGTCGGGAAGTGGACGGCTTGCCAGATCGGGCTTTCCGTGGCGTGGATTTACTTCACTTCTGCTTTGTGCCGCGGTGCTGCCATAGTAGTGCTCTACAGCCGATGTGCTCTGGTCTGCATTGAATTTGTGTGAAGATCTTTTCGTGACGCGGGTTATCGCATGTGGAGGTCTCGATTGTGTGTCGGCGTACGAATGCCGAGTTCGGAGCCTTCAACAAGGTGTCCCGCACAAGTCAGCGTGACAAGGCAGGTCTGGCGAACGTCTCACTTGCTCAAAGCAGAGTGCATGGGTGATCGTGCAACAGGGTGCCCCGACTCGAGTCTGCAGTCTTCTACGACTGCCATCCTGACTTCGCGCCCTGCATTCATCTTCCCCAGCTACCATGCCGGCCTCGACCCTCCAGTGCCAGGGTGCGCAACTATTCTGGCTGCTCCCAGGCTCGCTAGGCCACCACGCTCACCTCACTAAGCTCCATAGATGTTGTCAGCTAGACCCATTATTATTTATCTCCGGAGGTAGTAGGACCTAGACGCACGCCCAGCAAAAGCGGCAGCAGGCACGCTGCGGACTGCATCAGTAGCTCGACAGTGGAGAACTCCAGAACTCGAAGCTAGCAGCAGTTTATCCTAGCCACCTCAGGGCCTCGCACCGCAGCTCTCACATGCACCATGACAGCGAAGAGATCGTCGTGCGCGCGCGTGTGCAGCGCAAAGAACCGTTTCTGCGGTACCCACTTCAGACTGCAGAGTGTGCAAGCGGTGCCAATCGTTCTGGGCTGCCATCCACACTGCCTCTGGGCGCCTTTCTCCAGGAAATGGCGCAGGCTAGTTTGCCAGGGTGGCCCATGTCGTGCATAACGTTGCCCCAGATTTTGTGTGAGCGTGGACCATGGGGTAGCAGAGCGCGGCTGTGAAGGCTGGGACGGGTTGTGCCGAGGAGGGCGATGTGGTCGACGGGCGGGTCTGGAGAGGTGGGCGGGCGGCATATGGAAGCGACCTAAGGCCGCTTCTGTTCACTCCCAGTCCGTCCGGTTAACATGCGCGGCGATGATTCGTGGGAGGCAGGTGTGGGTTCGAGGAACCAGCTGACCTTTCTCCGGAGCGGAAGCTGTGAGGTAAACGCTTGATGACGATCGCCGACCACTTTGAGCTTCTTTGCTGCGGTTCGTGGCGGGAAGCCACTGGAGCAGTTGGGTCACGGGCACGATCCGGTATATGCCATGCAAGCGGGGGTTTTACCATTGACGACAACATTGAGGGATACAGGCACAGAGGCCAGACGTCTCTTATTAACATCTCACTCTATTGGATGCGGACATACATGTAGGGTGATGAAGTTGCCGAGGTGGAGTGGTGCAGGTGAGAGACCGGAATGGTTCTTCGCCCTCCACGCTGCAGCCTGCAGGTGTATGGCAGAACTACACCTCATGCGTCCCTCGGATCGCCATACATATCCGCGAGACTTCCTTGTGACTTGGCTGGAGGCGTCAACCGCTGCAAAGTCCGCGGTAGCTGCTCGTACTCGTGCAGGTCCTGCAGCTCCTGCTCTCACCACAGGTCCACAGCACCGAAAGAATGGAGCCAGATTGTCGGCCTAGGATCAAATGGGCTAGTCGTTCGCACGACCTTCGGTCATGCACCAGAAACCCGCCACACCAGGGCACTCCCGCCCTCTCACGCGCCCCGACGCCCACCTTATTATTACCCTGGCCCAAGAATTGCGTGTATCAATTATTGCGGGCTTGGGGGAACGGCCAAGCATGCATGGGCGGCATGGCCAAGCTCTGGCGAGGGTCTGGCGGCACGGCATCGATATGCATGGAGCGCTCATGCTCCATGCTCCCATATGCTCATGCAACCCTAGTTCCACTGTCCATCGCAGGCACCCGGCCAGGGTTAGAATTGCTAGCGAGTAGCTCGGTCAATGTCACTCCGTCAAACCCTCCGTCCGCGAGCGAAGCCAACCGCCAAACTCTCGCGCAGTCCATCCACGGAGTCGTCGACGACCAGGTGTGCACCTTTCTCCCGCCGCTGTCAGCTTCAAAGTCATCAACTCTCTCGGCTCTAGCTGAAACGTGATCATTGGATCACTTCGGACTTCGATTAACACCAGGCCCGTGCTTGGAAAGCCGAGAGCCGCTCTTCTCCTCTTCAGATCGATTTTTCGCCGCCCAGAACAAGGCTTCCCCGGACTCCAGCTTTTTACCCCGAGGGACTCGAGGCGCTGCTTCATCATCCGAGCATCTGGAGGCGGCGTGCATCAACTGTTTCGCTGTCGTACTACTAACCGACATTGTTGACATCGAACACTCTGGGAACATTACCTCTAAAACATCTCTACCGGAAACGAGCTGGCCAAGTGAATCATCCCAAAGGAACATATGCAACTCCGGGTTTGGGCAGCTCCAGCGTCGCGTGCGATTGAGTTCTGCGCTTGTTCGAAAGCCTGCTTGACCAATCGAGAGTCTTCGTATGGTCACCTTCATCTGCTGCTGCGCCGAACTCTGTCGCTGACAGGCCGTCTAAGCATCACGAGAAAGTGAGGATCAGCTGGCCGCAACATATTACAACATTAGTAGACGAGGACCATTGCAGGCCAGACACAACGACCACTGTCTTTGAATCGCAGTGTGGGCTTTCTGCCAGCGTACTCGTTATCGGAGGAGCGACGTCGAATCGCACCGGGAAACCACGGGAGCATTCCTACCGAACAGCATTGCAACGTTTGCAGGTCGAGTGAGAGCATACACCGCATCGACCGTATTGCTGGGCAGGACGCGAGAGGACCTTGTGAGAACCATTGAAACGTGGCGCTGCGATCAAGAGCTTGGAAAGTCTGACCCGGGAACGCGGCGCAAGAGATTGTGTTGATGAGGAACGGGAGCATGCCACCGGAAAGCATCACAGCGTCAGATCCGGACAACAAGTCTGCGGACATCAGCAAGCTTGATAGCATCGTCGGCAATGCCAAGAGTGGTGAGTGGAGGGCTAGGCTACCGCGAGGCGGCCACCTTCGAGACGACCGCTAATCCACAGCCTCGTAGCCCGAAGCTCCGTGAAGGACAAGACTAGCACCGACCACGATGTAGTAGGTAGTCAATTCCCACCTCCGAAGACGGATAAACCGAGGCCGCACGTCTGCGGCACCTGCAGTCGATCATTTGCTCGGCTAGAGCATCTCAAGCGTCATGAACGGTCACATACAAAGGAGAAGCCATTCGAGTGTCCAGAATGTACGCGCTGCTTCGCCAGGAGAGATTTGCTGCTTCGGCATCAGCAGAAGCTTCACATGACCAATCCTGCTTCGTCCCGGCCAAGAACCGGACGGCGAGAAAGCGTTAGTGGGTCTTCTGTGACGGGGTCCGCCAAAGTCCGCAAGAACTCGACCGCTGGTGGTTCCGCAAACGCGGCGGGGGCGGCAGGACATGGCGGACACCGGCCACGCGCGAATACGATCAGCCATATCGATCTTTCGACTCTGGGTTTGCTGGACGGCGGCAATCCACACATGAACCGGATGAATGCCTTAGGCATCCATACTGGCCATCATATGGGCATGAGTGGACTGGCTGCGCCGATGACCTTCGATTATCGCGGAATGTCCAATGCGGTGGGAAACCATGGGAACCTGCATGGCTTGCCCAAGCTCGACATGTCCACGATCAATAGCTTTGACATGAGCAATTCTATGAGGACTGCGCCAATCCTGAATAGCTATGGCGGATTCGACCTCGATCAACTGTTCAGTTCAGGAAACACGGTAAATCCGGCTCAGCTGCACTTTGGTGGGCCAACCTCGGCCACGTCCCAATTCCCGAACTACGAGGCGTTCACGGGCCAGCATCCCATGATCCCGGAGGGCGATGACTTTGGCTGGATGCGCCAATGGAACATGCAGATCCAGCCCGGAAGCGACACCCATGAACAGGCTGTCGACGAGTCTTCCCCTTCCCATATGAGCAGCGGAGACAGCCCGGCGGGATACAGCGAGGGTATGAGCCACAGCACACCTGCAATGCCCATGGCGAACACCAACTACCAGTGGTCTCAGCCGGATATGCAGCCGCAACAGGCGTTCGCAGCTACCGCTCCATTCCAGCTGGACACGCTAGGTACAGGTCTTCCGACATTGGACAGCCCCGTCAGCACAGTCTCGCCATCGCACCTGAACGACCCTACCTCAACTGCTGGTGCCTACTTCGACCGCTCGCTAATGCCACAGAATACACATCACCCACAGCAGCATCATCATAGCGCGCACGCGCATACTGTGCAGAGCCAGATGCACAGCCAGAATTCGCTGTTCTTTACGCCACCATCATTGTCAAACTTCAGCTCGGATAGTCCGAGCATGTCGTCCTCCTCAATGACCGGTAGCGCGAGACAGAGCTCCGTGACATCGAACTCGACCGACTCCATCACAGACGCCACACGGCAAGCGCTGCTGGCGAGCCTGGCACAACCCTCGGTCTTTGGCCACAATCACCGGAAATACTCACAGCCGAACGTGAGCTCTCCGCTTTCACCAGGGGCGGCCAGAAACTCCATGCAGGGACCGAATCTGCCCAGCACGGCCGACATCCGTCGGTACGTAGACGCCTTCATTCAGTTCGCACATCCACATATGCCAGTCGTGCACATACCCACCCTGGCGTTCGACTCCCCCGAGTACAGCAGCAGCATCCGAGGCGGAGCGGCTCATCTCGGCATCAATCACAACAGTATTGTTGGGGGTGGAGGATGTCTCATCCTGGCCATGGCCGCCATTGGCGCTCTGTATGAATATGATCATCCGGCATCGAAGGAGCTGTTCGATGCAGCGAAGAAGCTGATCAGCTTGTATCTAGAAGAGCGCCGAAAGGCTGACATGTCTGCTGCGGTGAACGGGCAGAACGGCGATGCGTCATCGCCGCACACGCCCCTCTGGCTCGTGCATGCCATGCTGCTCAACGTGATCTACGGGCACCAGTGCGGCGATAAGACAGCAGCGGATATCGCGAGCACGCATTGTGCTGCGCTTGTTAGTTTGGCGAGAGCGGCTCACTTGGCACAGCCACCGCAAGGAGCGAACACGCCAAACGGCGACACCCCGAGTGAGCAGCAAGAGTTAGGCGACGTTGGCATGGTCGACGCAGGCGACGAGAAACCTGGTCGCTGCACACCTCACGCCACTCATGAGCTTGACCTGCATACACAGTGGGTGAGCTGGAAGACGGTCGAGGAGCGCAAGCGGACTCTGTTCGCGATCTTCATTCTGTCGAGCTTATTGACGACGGCGTACAACCAGCCTCCGACCATTATGAACTCGGAGATCCTCTTGGACCTGCCGTGCGATGAGGAGCTCTGGTCGGCCGAGACCGCCCAAGAATGGCAGAACCGCGGTGGCCTGAATGCTGCCGAGCTGAACGCCGTCTCATTTGCCGATGCGCTGAGTACTTTACTGACTGCGAACCAACGGCAAGGCAGCACTTACGCACCATCTGCATATAATAGCAGCAATCCACTGGGAGCACTGCAAGCCGGAGACTCATCTGCCGAAAATGACTTGAGACCGAGCACTTTCGGCTGTCTCGTGCTCATCAACGCATTGCACAACTACATCTGGGAGACGCGCACCCGCCACCACGGCAGACAATGGACGCAGCAGGAGACGGACTCGATGTTCTCGCACATCGAGCCGGCCCTCAACGCCTGGCAGGCCGCATGGAAAGCCAACGACCACCACAAGCTAGAGCGACCCAACCCGTTTGGCCTGGGCCCGCTTTCCGCTGACAGCATACCCCTTCTGGACCTGGCTTTCGTGCGCCTCTTCGTCAACCTCGGCCGCTCCAAAGAAGCCTTCTGGCAGCGCGACTTCGACGCCATGGCCAACGAGCTCGCCCGCGGCACCGAAATCGTCCAGCATGCCTCCGGCTCCCCCGGCACCGACGCCGCAGACCCCACACCCGCGGACCCGAAATCCGCCTCCGGCTCCCCCGACAACGCCGTCCAGCGCCGCGCTTCTCAGGCCCACGGCGCCCCGGACCACTCCCCCTCCTCCACGCGCCGCGAGCGCCACCTCCGCAAAGCCGCCTTCTACGCCGCGGACTCGCTGACCATCGCGTGCAGCTTCAACCTCACGTACGCGGACATGACGGCGCACGAACTCCCCGTGCAGTCCGCGATGTGCTTTTTCGACTGCAGCCAAGTCCTCGCTGAGTGGGCCTCCACTGTCCAGGAACGCGTTGGGAGGTACCTGGGTGTGCTGGGCAGGGACTCGATTGATTATACTATGGTGCCGGCTATTATGCTGTTGGAGACGGAGGATGTGGAGTTGTTGAGGAAGATTGAGAGGATCTGTGAGAGTCTTGAGGCGAAGAGGTTTCAGCAGGAGAATTTGCTCGTGTTGGATTTGCAGCAGATGAATGCCGGGGCTGCTGGGGCGGGGATGGGGGGTGCGTCGTCGATGATGCATCATGGCGTTAGTTTGGGGGCGTGCGGGTACGGGAGTAAGGTTTTGAGGATCACGGCTATGATGTTGGAGAAGGCTGTTGTGTGGCCTGGTAAGGAAGCCCTCTCTCTGTGCTGCTGCGTCTGTGTTCTGTGGACCGTGTATCGGGGCGATTTGCTGACGATGTGGGTGTGGTAGTCACGCATGTCATGGCCAAGGCTCTCGAGACGCAGGCGAATCACATGGATCAGCGGGCTGAGACGTCGACGACGCAGTGATCGGATCCTGCTTCCTCGCTACATGTACCCACGCACTAAACGACCGAACTCGGAGCTGCTCAAAAAGAAGGCTCGACTGTCGATGCCTCCTCGACCTTCTCCGGCGCATGCTCCTGCACTGTAGCTCTCGCTTCATTTCTGTTCATACGGGAGAACGAAAAGTACAACAATTACCTGTTCATAAGACCACCACAGACCAGCGCGCACTGCCGCCTTTTTGTATAGGGGAGCGCTTTGCTATGCGCGTTGGAGGCGCACTGGATCCGAAATGGATTGGGGATGGTTTGTGACTGTCACTATACGAATCACGAGGGTCACGAGAAAGTGCGGATTCTCTCTGGTTCCTTTGGGGGACGGGGACTGGGGGCTCGGGGTGTTGGGGGGGTGATGTTTGGGATGGATCAACGGGATCGCTAAGTGGAAAAGTTGAGTGTACAGAGACTGTGCTCTTTGCTATCACAGACGAGTCAGGTCGACTGCGCTGGCTATCATGCGCCAATGCCAGTCTCAGAACTGCCAAGGTATCATTCTCTTTGGTGATCGGAACTATATGTCGTGCCAACAGAGTGCGCACGTGACTCTACGATATGATCCACCTCACCCAGCTGTCACATAATAGCCCCTACAATTCTTTCTAGAACACCCAACTCCCCGGAACATGACCTGCATCCACCTTCCCTCCGACCCGCCTCGTGCCTGTCAACGACGGTGCATCTGACAATCTCTCCGCCGTATACCCTAATCGACCCCTCCCACAACTCCGCACCCCACCGGCCCGATTGCCAGCCCCATGCCCCAGAAGCCGTTCCCCGGGAACCGCCACATGGCGATTGCGTCTTCAATAATGACAGCTGTCCAACGCACCACTCACCGAGCGTCGTGATTGAGGGGAAAGAGAAGGGAGACAGCGCGGGGGCGTCAACCTTACCAAAGAGAGATGTGCCGCTTCCTCATCTACTCGGGCCACTCCCCCATCCTCCTCTCCCACCTCATCACCTCCCCCACCCACAGCATCCTCACCCAGTCCTACGACTCCCGCCTGCGCCTCGACCAGACCCGCCCCCACAACGGCGACGGCTTCGGCATCGGGTACTACACCGCCTCGGCCCCCTCCTCCAAACGGTGTCGCGTGGGCTCAGACGCAGCACGAGATACACCACGTAGACCCGGAGCAGAAGGAGAAGGAGAAGCAGAAGACGACGACCCCATAGACCTCGGCCCGGAACCCTGCATCTTCACCTCCACGCTCCCGGCCTGGAACTGCCCGAACCTCGCCCGCCTGGCGCGCAAAACCACTTCCCCGCTCGTCTTCGCGCACGTCCGGGCCTCCACCGAGGGCTCCCTCGCCGACAGCAACTGCCACCCCTTCTCGCGGGGCGCGCTGCTGTGGATGCACAATGGCGGCATCGGGGGCTGGAAACTGGGCGTGAAGCGGAAACTGATGGGGGATATTGCGGACAAGTGGTTTGAAGCCGTGGGGGGCAGCACGGACAGCGAGTGGGCTTTTGCGCTGTTCCTTGATTCGCTGGAGAAGGACGGGGTGGATGCCGATGATGCGGGACTGCAGCGGAAGGGGTTCGGGCACAGCGTGTTGAGGCGCGCGATGCTGCGGACGATTGAGCGGATCAATGGGTTCCGGGAGGCTTTGCCCGAGGCGGTGAGGGGCGGCAGCGATACGAGGAGTTTGTTGAATTTCGCCGTCGCGGACGGGAAGAGCGTGGTGTGTACGCGGTATGTCAGTTCGCGGACCGACGAAGCCGCGTCCCTGTTTTTCAGCTCCGGGACGAGTTGGCGCGAGCAACGAGCTGCCCCTTCAACCTCTCGCGGCGGCGGCGCGGGCGAGGGTAAGGGCGAGTACAGGATGGAGCGGAGGGATAAGGGGGCCGATATCGTGCTGGTTGCTAGCGAGCCGTTGACTTTCGAGAGGGATAATTGGGTCACGGTGCCTACGAATAGTATTCTGACGATTCACAACCAGACGGTGTTGATTCATCCGATTCGGGACGAGTTTTACAATGCGGTGCCGAGTTTTGTGCGGAGCTCGCGGTTTGCGGCGGATAGGGGCCAGGGGGTTGGGGATGGGATGGTAGGGGTGGAGGTGGGTGAGGTGTGTGGGTGAGGGATAGGGAATAGGGGAGGTCAGGTGGTCTTGATTGAGGGTGTCGTTGCTGCGGGTACCTACTTGGGCTTTCTCGTGGAGTGCTGAAATGGGGGTGGAGGGGACGCGATGCCATGCTGCGACGGCCGGTCGTGGAATTTGGCGGTTGAACCGCCAAAAGTCTCGCTACGGCGGGCTGTGAATATGGTTCAGTGAGCTGCACTTTCACGACTACTCCACGCTCAACCTCAAGCCGACACTCGCGACTAGCCCACGGCGTACTCGCCGGAACAGGCTCGCGCGTTCATGCCCGCCGTCACTGCTCGTGCCTCTTCCCCATCCTCGGCCCTCGCGTCCCGGACCTCGAGCCAGGGACCCCGTTCCGCCCCGAACGTTTGCGAACGCCCAGCATAGCGTTGACCAGCCATTCTCGGCAGTGCGACTTTCGACGGAGGGGCACGGCGCGTCTGCGGCCTACTACAGCCCACCACTTGCCACTCTCCTTTGTTCCCTGCGGACGCTTCCGCCCTCCAGCTCCGGCTTCTGCGAGGTGGTCAATCGACAATCGACGTTTGCCCCCTTGATTATCTTCCTCTCCGTTTCTCTCTCTTCCTGTTCCACTCTCTCCCTCTCTTCCCCTCGCCACCGCCCTCGTCAGAACGCGCACCCCCTCGCCACCCCTCGCGCGCCCGCACGCGTGAAAGGGGGCGCCCTCGCGGCCTCCTCCCGGGACCCGAGATAAGTCCAGAAACCGGGTCTCGCGCGGTCGGAGTCACGGAAGGGGGGGGCTGTGGGCGAATCGAGGCGTGGTGTGTGTGTGGTGGTGGGTGGTTGGCGGTGCCGGTGCGGACGGATGGAAGGCTGTTGTTTGGGGGCCGTGAGGTCTCCTGGGCACGGTAGGGGTTGGGGTTGGAGGGAGGGAGGGAGGAGGAAGGGGGGGATGTGGTAAGGATGGGGGTTCGCGGGTCGGGATTCGAAACGTCGAGCAGCGATTTTCTCCGCCAAGTGAAAGGCTCCATCCGAGTATGACAGGCACCAGATCACCAACTATCGAAGTTCCCAAACCCACCACCGCCCTTCTTCACCTTCTTACTCATCGGCTCTGGCTCTTCCCACTCTCCCACGATCTCGTCGTCCCCACCAGTCTGCACAGCACACTCACCCTGCTTCATATACTTCCCCACTCCCGCCTCCCCACCGTCTCCCTCCACCACCTTCCCATCCCCTCTAACCCTCTTCCCAGTCCACGTAGTCCTCTCATCCTCCGCACCACCCTCTCGTCGAATCTGCTCCCGTCTCGCCTCCTCCGCTTCCTTCTCACTCCGCTGCTTCATGAACTCCTCAAACGGGTCCACATACACGACCACATCCTCTATCCCACAGTCCTCAAGCGGTCGGCTCTTGTCATCCACTTCCACGGCTTCGAGAGCGTTAAGTGTTGTATTCAACCCCTCAATCACACGCCCGAAAACCGTATGCTTCCGATTCAGATGCTCAGCCTTCCGATAAAGAACGAAGAACTGCGACGTATTGGTGTCCTTGCCTTTGTTAGCCATCGCCACAACGCCCCGACCATCGTGCGTCAGCGGTCCCTCGATCTCGTCCGCAAACGCCTTGCCCCAGCAACTCTGACCGCCTCTGCCAGTACCCGTCGGATCGCCACCTTGCAGCATGAAACTCCGGATATTCCGGTGGAAGCCGACGCCCTTGTAGTATCCGCGTTTGGCAAGTTGGATGAAGTTCCAGACCGCTTTGGGTGCGAACTCCGGGTAAAGTTCCAGAGTGAGATCGCCATGCGTGGTGGTAATGCGGGCGTAGCCTTTCTGCTTGATGAGGCGGGGTTTGCTGAGCATGTACTGCTCGTCAGATAGTATTGCACGGGCGCCGGAGGTGGAGGGAGTGAGCCCGGTAGAGGTGAACGAGGCAGCGGCCGCGCCACTAGTATATTGCGCAGCGTTGTAAGGTACGGGGTTGGTCGTCCGAGCGTTGGACTTTGCGACTTCGGCGTGCGCTTTCCGTGCATTGATTAGGGCTTGCGATTCTACGCTGTTACCGTTCTGGCCAGCAGTCCTCTTCTCCCTCAGCTCTCTTCTTTTGGCCACTGCCTCTTTCGCCTGGAGTATCTTCGCTGCACTTCCCTCCTTATCTCCATTCACCACCGCTTCGCGCTCCACCTCTTGCCCCGGCGCAATCACGCTCTTTTCTCCCTCTATCAAGAACTTGAACCGACTCATGTCCCGACTCTCCACATTCTGCGGGTCCTGCAGCACAACCACATCGCTGCGCTTGAACTCCTCATCGCTGACCAAGTCCCTCCATTTCTTCGCCTTTATGTTTAGCTTTTCAATCGTCTCGTACGCGAAGACATTTCCAGTATTCCGTAAAGCGACCATATGGGTATTATCGGTGAACACCTTGAACGTCACGGGATCAACATACTCGCCTTCGTCGTTCTTGGCAAAGTGGAGCTTGATAAGGTCACTGCTCTTCAGGGGTTCGCCGTTGACCGGGTTCCTACCAGCATGCTTCCTCAGCCATGGAAGGATGTGGGTAAGGTCGAAGATGGTGCCGTTTGGGGTGCAGACGGGGTGCTCGAAGGGTTGGAGGGAGAGGGCGCAGAAGTTGTACGGGAGGCGCTTGAAATTGGACGATGGGTCGGTGGACTTGCGCGCGTTGGCGCCGGCGGAGGTGCTGAAGGCATCGGCGCTGGACCATTCGCTGTGTGTGATCTGGGACGGATGTGTTAATGGAGTCGTGGTGGAGAGCTGGGGCGGGGGTCCAGGAACGTACGTACAGCTTATCCGTGCCTGTGATATGGTCAGTATCTTGTGTCTTCGGGGTGGAGCGATCAGACACACACCTTTGCCCATGTCGGCGGTAGTGCTCCAATGCTAATGTTCTCAAAGTCGATGGTCGAAGTGAGAGAAGGTGATAAGGCGGCCATTTGAGCCTATCGATTCGTTCGGTAGTAGCCGCCGCTAGCTCGCGAATATACTTGCGAATTCCCGCGTGGAACCGATGGCGTTGACCTCCATCGGCCTCGAGATAATTTTGGCGCGTGGTATTTGTTCTATTATGTCCACACATCATTGACATCTGGGAATTCCTTGCTTCGCAATGCCGCACAAACACACGCGCAGGCGCAACCCGAATGCGACCAACGACTACAATCTCGCGCCTTCCACAATCGCGAAACCTCTTGCAGCCTATTCCGGGGCGGCCAAAGATGGGAAGGCGAAGTTTCAGACGAAGAAGCCAAGCCATGGAGGATCCGGCAAGCCAGAGCAGAAGCCGAATCTCAAACGCAAACGTACCAGCACCGCGACGACCGACTACAGAGAAGACGACACCCCTCGAGCCTTCGCTCGTCTCATGCAATTCCAAACTACCGGCAAACGACTCTCAGGCCTCGACGACGACCGAGCGAGCCGGAAAGCTAAGAAGCGAAAAACCACCGATGCGCCACCTGCAACTGCGAAGAAGCCAGAGCCAGTGCCAACATCAAAGCCCGCAGCACCAGCAGCAGACTCAATCCCCGTCCCCAAAATCCTCCCCGGCGAACGTCTAGCAGATTACTCCACCCGCGTCGACCAGGCTCTCCCCGTCAGTGGACTTGCCCGGAAAGGCAAGAATGCCAGGGTTGAAGGGGTGAAAGAGCGAGTGACGAAGACGGAAAAGAGGCTGAAAAAGATGTATGCAGCATGGCGGGAGGAAGACGTGCGACGGAAAGAGAAGGCCGAGGAGGTGCAGGAGGCGGAGGAAGAAGCCGAGGAGGAGCGGCGGGCGAAATGGGGAGAGGGGTATCGGGCTTCCTTGATCACGAGCACGAGGAAAGGGAAGAAGCAGAAGGTCATCGGTGAAGCTGACGGTAGTGACGATGACGGCGACGCTGATCCTTGGGCTGTCCTGAATGCACGCAGAGATAAGCCTAGAGGGTTGCATGATGTTGTTCTTGCGCCGCCAACGCTGAAAGTCGTGCCGAAGGAAAAGTTCAAGGTCCGAGACGGCGCGAAGGTGCAGGTGGCTGATGTGCCAGCCGCGGCAGGCAGTCTGAAGAGGCGGGAGGAGCTGGGTGAGGCGAGGAGGGATGTTATTGAGCGGTATCGTGAGATTATGAGGGGTGGAGGGGGTTCATGAAGGCGTGGACCGCCTCCTCTCCGGATTCGACTCGGAGGCCAGGAGGATGGAAGTACAGCGTCAAAATTGGTTGCAGGCTCGCCTTATGCGTCTTTACCGCCTTCCATCCTCTTCCATTTGAGAAGTGTGAAGATTGTCGTGCAGTTCGGGAACTAGGAGGTCCTCGTCTAGTCCTCAACATGTCTAGTCTTCATCACTAGATGTACATACATGTACATCGTTACTCGAAACTTTTCCCCATGTTCACCCTCCCTCTCCATCTGTGCGGACTCGCCAATAGCGAAGCGACACCTAGACAGCATACGCAAGATATTGGGACCATTGACTCCCATCTGTCTGTCTGGCCAGCTGAGCACCGCTGCGATTCCCCTGATCCCGTCTTGGCGGCCGATAGATGGTCGTCCACGGCACTTTGTTACCTCATCTATGTCTTTCCAATGACACTTCAGTCAGCACCGTCTCATTCAGTGCCCATTCTCCCGCAAGGCACCGGACACGCGCTGATGTCTACAATTGAGCAGTACCTACAGGACTGGTCCAGCTATGCGTGGGCGGATACAAGTAACCTACTGTCGGTCATGTGTCCGCGTGTCAAGGATGCCACCTCCCACGACGCCGCCTTGTAGGAATCTTTCCTTCTCGGCTCCGTCGTGTCCCACGTATCATGCACTAACCAAGCCATGCACGAGACGATGATGAGAAGGACCTCGTGTCGAGAATTTGCCCGCGCACGCAAGCCGCGATAGCATTCGTGTGCTTGCAAACGTGCGTCGGGAAGAATCCTGTCGACTATACCGTCACTTTGGGCCTGCACTAAGGTCACTTCTTCCTCCGTCCGTTCCACGCACAAGGCGCTGTTGTTACCCTCTCGAGCTTGAAGTGATGCTGTGAGGCCAGAGAGCTCGCTGGACACTCGGAGCTAAAGAAGAGCCAAATTGTCGGTACGGAACGTGTCAGGGTCAGATGTTCACACGTTGTGTCGGTGTTCTTACACGTTTCCGATCGAGCTTAGGAGCTCCAGCGAGACTTTCCTCCCAAGCCCAGGTATATATATGTACAGTGCGCCCCTTGCCCATTAAAACCCATCCTCGCGGCCAATCTGGAAAGCGGCCTCCTTCCTAATAATAAGCTCCTGACTATCGGCATCACCATTATCCCGCTGATTCTGCGCGTTGCCCAGATATCCGTGATCGCTTTCCCGCCTCGCGCTCGACTTGGACTTCAGCGTCCGCATCTGATACGTATTGGCGCGGCTGCCGGTTGTGGAGGCCGCGCTGCCCATGCCGCCGCTGTTGTAGTATGTGATGAGGTCTGTCACGAGGGTGCGCGCGGCGGGGATGGTGGCGGCGATGATGGAGTAGCTGAGCTCGGCTTGGGTCAGGCAGATGTAGGTTGCTCCCTGGAGGAGCGGGTCGGTGGCGAAGCCGGCTTGGTCAAAGGTCCGCAGGCGCGCTGCGGTGAAAATGATCACACTACACGTTTCGTTAGCGGGTGTAGAGAGTATACGTGCGGCCTTCTGAGATTCGGGAGGGAGCCTGACGCACAGTAGTCTCGAACCGAACCATATGACAATTTCCAGTTTGACCTTGAGGTTCTTTTGTAGTTGCCATACGAGCCATACCGGAGCCGCAAAAATCGCGATTTCTGTGATGCTGGCGACGATCGCCTGGATTTCCCATTTCATATACTGCTCCTTCGTCAGTACCGCGTGCCTTCGGGAGTTGTTGGTCAGGGGACATGGCTGACCCAGCCTGAGCACTTCTGATCCACGATGATCCAGGGATGCGATAGACCGCATTGCAACGCGGCGGCAAGCACGAAAACGCCCGTCGATACCGAGATCAGAACTAACAGACCCTCCGTGTACCGCCTTACATAGGTACTTGGAGCAGTCAGGCGGCGCAGGAACAACACGATGGAGATCCTGGAGAGGTCGATTGCGCATAAGTAGAGCAGGTTGCTTGCGTAGTACAGCTGTCATGACGTTTCCGTCAAAAAGCGCTCCAGATTGATATGGCTATCACAAACTCACTTGCTGTACCCGACCTTGAAGCTGGAGCGGGATCAGCTTGAGCGACTTCCCAAGCCCATCCGCGCAGGCTGCGAGTATGATAGAGGACTGTATCCAGCAAAGGACCTTGATGCTTTGGGTCAGCCGGAGCAAGAGCAAGGGTAAGGTCCGCAGTCGGACTGACGGTGGCTATAGCAAGAGTCGTGTCGTCCAGCTGCCAGCCAACGTTGACGAATTTCCGAATGAAGACCCTGACTACCAAGACCGACGACGTGAAGGCGATCCCCATGGCTACCGCGATGATGATGCCGGCGCCATGATCGTCCTCGGTCACTGTTGCGAATGGCGGATACCGCCCTGGAGGAACGAGTCCAGCCGCCGACATGCTCGACTACGAGAGTAGGTGAACAAAGCAAATGCTCATATCGTTTTTACGGGACATGTAAGGCTCATAGAAGTCTCCGCGTGCGCTGCGCATCACAACCATCGCCATGGGCCATGGCCTCGATGCCCTCTGAGGTTGGCGCTCGGGCGGACAGGAGTTGCCACCGATCGTGCCGCCTTGCTTGTGTGGTGCGCATGCGACGGGAGTTGCAGCCCTGAAACTTGCAATCGTCGACGAGCACGATCCTGATCGATCTTGCTCTCATCGAGGCAACGCCGACGTGCATGTCGTTATCAGAGAAACAAGCTTCCGATTCGTAGGCGGAGCGGGCCGTGGGGTTAGGGTGCCGGGTCGAGGGTCCGCGCCGAGCTACCGACGCGAGTGAGCGGCGCGGGACCCGCGGCACAGCGGAAGGAAGGGACCTAATCTCTATTCCACGGTCTCCAAGGCCCAAGGGCAAAGCTTCAACCGGGGATCTGACGATGGACGATGGACTTCATCTGCTAAATCTCCACATCATGTGTGTTCAGTTCGATCTCGACTGCGCAACTGTCAAGTCATGACCTCGCCGACGGCACTGCATTATTGCTGAGGGGCCCCATCGCCGCCTCACTGCGCGGGGCCCCCTTGGCTTCACCAACGACTCTTGAACGCCGCATTCTGGAGCTGCCTCCACGGCCGATCCCCGACGCCCCAAGATGCGTACCTTATTAAGGGTCTTTGCTATCCCTGCGCAGGCAGCCTGCGACCTCGCCTGCACCAATCAGGACATCTACGCGCTGAGCTCTCTGCGAAGCGGCCACGCCGGCTTTCACCATGGGGGCTCTGCCGCCGCACTCTCATTTGACCGCTTCCCTTCCGCTTTCCCGCCTTCCTCTACCCCGTACAAGTGATTACTATTGATGAATGGGAATATTGTTTGAGCCGTGCCTGACAAGGAACATCAAGCTAGTAGCGGCAGCTGTCCCGGCTGCACGAGAGGGGTCCTGGATCTTGCTTATCGCATACACAGAAACCTGGAGACCGCAGGTCCAGAGATGCCTGCTCCTGCTGCGCAGCCTGCGCTTGGGCAACCATACTAAATCGGACCAAGTCAACAACCTTCACCTTACGGACTTGCATGCTTTGAATCCACGTGCGTGCCCTAGCTCTCGTCGGGCACTTTCTGGCAGTTGCGCTGCTGTGCAGAACTTCCTTGGGCCGAGCAGTCCCTCGCGGGTCTCTTAACTCCGCAGCCGCCAGTCGTCTCTACCGTAGGCAGTCTGCTTCGTCCCCCTCTTCGCTTCCACCAACCGAAGCCATCCTCTCGCGCTCTCACCATGTCGAAAATGGAGATGGCTGAGGTCCGGGCAACGCCCGTCGTCGACGATGATAAGGCCTACGGACGCGATGTTCCGGTCAAGTACCGGGGAACCGAAACAGATCGCCTTGACATGAGTATGCTGGGTAAGACGCAAGTCCTACGGCGGCAATTTAAATTCTGGACTATGCTGGGATTCGCAAGCACTGTCATGGTCGCCTGAGAATTCTGCCTTCTGGTCTCTCCCTTCAGTCTAGAGGATGGAGGGACGCCGGCTGTTTTCTGGGGCTTGATCATATGTCCCTTCATCATGATGCCCATGTATGCCAGCCTGGCGGAGGTCTCGTCGATGTGAGTCGCCTTGCCATGCAGCCACGCGACACTCGATCACGGTCACCGACTGTGTCCTCTCTCAAAAGGAGCCCAACGGCGGGAGGTAGGCGACGCCTTGGACACTCCCGAGCTCGGAAGAAGCAATATTGATATTGCCATAGGTCAATATCATTGGGTCTCGGAGCTTGCGCCGCGACGGTTTCAAAAGGTGCTCAGCTATGCCGTTGGTATGGGAGATCAGTCAGAAGGTCCACCAATAGACCTCCCAGCTAAGACTTTGCAGGGTGGCTGATCGCGATGGGCTGGCAGACGTTCCTTTGCGGCACCTCTTTCGAGTCGGTATGTCCTACCGTTACTAATTGAACTCAGTCGTGGCTCTCCGAGCTTGCCATTGCGATTTTCGCATCTAACAGGTATCCTGGCCTTTGACTGACCACACCGGATAGGCCTCTCTGATCCTAGGTCTCGCCTCGCTCAACTTCCCCACATACGTGATACAGAGCTGGCATCAGACTCTCCTTACAATCGCCATCGTCGCCTCTTGCACGTTCTTCAACATATTCCTTGCCGTCCGACTGCCCCTCGTCGAGGCTCTCATCCTGGTCCTTCACGTCGCAGGCGTGTTCGCGGTCATAATCCCGCTCTGGGTTATGGCGCCTCGCGGGAATGCTTACGATACAATCCTGAACTTCACCAATAGTGGCGGATGGTGGAGCACTGGGCTCGCCTCAACAATAGGAGCGGTCCCTACTGCTGGCCTGCTCATCGTGAGTGCATATCGCAGTTCCGCTGTTGTTGGATACACGCATGGCTGACCCTGTCTCGTCTTTATACGCAGGGATATGACTGCTCGGTACACTTGTCGGAAGAAACCGAAGACGCCTCATGGACCATCCCCCAAGTGATGTTGGCCGCTGTGGCAAGCAACGCAGTCATGCTACTCGCAGTGGGGATCACGTACATCTTCTGCATAGGTGATCTCACTAGCGTCCTCAGCACCTCGACCGGTCAACCCGTCGTCCAGGTTCTTTTCAACACGACGCAGAACAACGCTGGTACCACGATCATCACTTTGGTCATCGTCATTATTCTGCTCTCGGCTTGTGTCGGACAAGTCACGACTGCCTCGCGGCAGCTGTGGTCCTTTGCACGCGACGGAGGTAAGACGAACCATACCGAAATTCTCTTCCAGTTCCCACGAACGGGTAGAACATCGCATGTCAGCTGGGGAACGCTAATCCATTGATCGCAGGCGCTCCGTTCTCCAGATGGCTCGAAGTGGTCCCTCCGAGATGGAACATTCCTCTCCGCGCCATCATCGTATCTACCATGATTACCACCCTCCTGTCCATGATCAACCTCGGGACGTGTCTCCTTCCGCCACATCGAGCGTTTCGAGAGAATCTCCTGGCGGGAATGGACCTGTTTTGAATGGTCTAGACAAAAGAGCCTCATCTCCAGTCCCGTTAGATCGTTCCAGAGTGCGACAGACACACTAACACTCCACGCGACACAGGTTCAAACACAGCCTTCAACGCCTTCAACTCCCTCGCCACAATCTCCATCCTCTTCTCCTACACCATCACAATCAGCTGCCTGATCTGGCGCCACCTCTTCGGCGACCCGCTCCCAACTCGCCGCTGGTCGTTGGGGAAGTGGGGCCTCCCACTCAACATCATATCGCTGTTCTGTACGACGCCGATGCTGTTCTTCTACGTGTGGCCTTTGACGTATCCGGTCACGCCGCAGAATATGTAAGTGGATGGCATTCTGGCTAGCGAGATGCACGGGATGGTATGCTGACAATTACGTCCAGGAATTGGTCGTCGACGATGTTTGCTGCGGTGTTGTTTATTGCTGCTATATACTACCTCATCAAGGGGAGGCATGAGTACGAGGGCCCTGTCTTGCTTGTGAAGCGGGTCGATTGAGCAAAAGGGAGTATTGAAGTCGCGAGATCGTAACGCAAAGATAGATGTGCACATGCAGACTCGCACAGTACGCACCGCCCTTTGAGGATCTTCTTCCGTTCGTGTTTAAGTCTTGGAGCCAGAAGCCTCTAAAGACGACACTCACCAGCTATAATCCTAAGTGCCAACGGTGGGCTCACTGACTTGCGCAACAGCCATGTCATGGACCGACCAGGTCGTCGTGACCACGATCATTCGGCCAAGCTTCGGCGTGGTGGGAACGGAGATGGAGTCTTCCGTCCTGTCACTCGACCCGCAAAAGCTGTAGGTGACGGCTGTTGGGAAAAGACCAAAGGCCAGACCAGAGAGCAGGAGGGCAGAAAGTAGATTCCACATCTCGTCAGACCTTTCAACGGTCTTGGCGGACATGACCATCCACGCCGGTCCCCACCCACTTCACTCCTTCCCCCTCTGTTCCCCAATAAACTCTAACGCCCTCAAAAGATACGGCAAGACCCTCCCCGGACTCTCAGTCAACGGAAAATGCCCCAACCCCTCCATCGCCTCGAACCTCGCGCCCGCAATCTTCCCCGCCGTCTCCCTGCTAGCCTCAACCGTGCAGCTGTAGTCAAACTCCCCCGTCAACATATACACCGGACAGTCCCCAGTATCAATCCCCTCCACCCTCCCCCTCCCATCCCAACCCTTGAAATAAAACTTCAAATCCCCCGAGAAAATCCCATACCCCTGGGACGAATACTGCCACCAAATCTGCCGCTTGAAATACTCTAGCGACGTCGGAGCGCACATCCCGCACACGCGCTCGGGATCCAGGAGCGAAGCGTCGGCGCCTCCGAGTTCGTAGATCGGCTGCGTGAAAGGCAAGTGCTCGCACGCTTCACACGGAATAGCGCCGCGGATCCCGAGCTCGCGGGCGTGGATCGCGGCCGCGAGGCAGATATGCCCCGCCATCGAGGCGCCGCAGACGATAGTGTCTTTCAGTCCGAGGCGCGCGATAACGGCACCGATGGCTTCAAGGTACGCGGTTTCAGTCAAAGCGTAGCCCTGCGGATGCTGGCGGGAGCCGAGACCCGAGCGCCCGTGGGCGGGGAGGTCGAAGGCGTACATTGTGGTGCGGGATTGGAGGATGGGGCTGTTCATGAGGGAGTGGTATTGGCGGGAGTCGGAGCCGGCGGTGTGGAGAAAGAGGAGGTTTTGGGGCCCGGAGCCGGCGGTTTCGTGGAAGATTTTGACTTTGCCGGTTGAGGGGAGGTCGAGCCAGATGTAGCGGCCGGTGACGCTGTCTTCGTCTGTTACTTCGTCGTTGGGCGGGTCGGCTAGTGCTTTGAGGACGGGGTTGTTGTGAAGGGCGTCTCGCGCTCGGTCGAGGACGATTCGCCAGATCCTTGCGTGGCGCCCGAAAGCCAGTTGATCGCCAGTCACCTCAACACCGCCGTTGCGGCCTATCACCCTCAGCATGCCCCAGAATGACTGATACGGTCTGACCAGCTTCTCCGCGAAGAAAGCCTGCCATTGCTCGGGCTTCGCGCAGAGGCCGAATGTACCTGACTCCGCGGCGTTGGTGGAGAGCGTGGCAAGGCCGTTGTAAACGCTCACCACGACTGCCTCCTCAGCGTTGTCGGACGAGGTGATGGCGAAGCTCAACTTGACGTTGGCTGCCGAAGCTTGGAAGTCCGGGTCGCTGTTGATATGCTCTTCGATGGCGTGGAAGTGCGAGCTCAGCAGCTCCGTGATCTGCGACATGTTGGTTGACGTCAAGCGGGTGATTCTTGTCGCAGTGGTCTTCTACACCACCATCAAGTAGCCCGCCTCATTTGTTAGTCCTCCAACTCAAATGGCCTTTTTCATGCCATGATTTGATGCGCACCTACCCCTCTTCGTGACATTGCCCGAGGTCGACTTAGACACTAGACGCATTTACAATGCACACGCAGCAAGTGAGGTATGTGGTACTGTACACTCGGCTAGTCTTTCTCATCGTTACTGTACACTCCCGTCTGTATCGACAAATGATGATCCTTCGATGCCAGCGCATCGAATGGTCAGAGACGGGCCCGAACTCACCTTAAAGCGTGGAGAGCAGCGCCAGTCAATTCCGTTCGCCCCAGTACTCCGCGCTATGCCGTGCGGATGCCGTTTTCTCCATCGCAGTTGCGCCTCAACCCTTCTACCGCCTCCCTAAGCCCCACTTAGCAATTCTCTCCTGCACATCACTCCACCCAACATCCCTCATCCTCACCCCTTCCTCTTCGCCCTGCTGCAACACCACCGTCGGCGCTCCGCTTCCTACCCCAACATTCTTGACTCCCCCACCAAAGACCTCCTTCGCCACCCGTCTCAGATCCTTGATCGTCACAGCCTCAATGTTCGCCACCATCTCCTTGACCGGGATCCTCCGCCCATGAACCTGGACCTGTCGACCAAGATCTTCAAGTTCCACCATCCGTGACTCAAGGTTCATAAGCAAGCTAGACCGGAGTTGATTCTTCGCGCGCTTAACCTCGCCTTCCGCGAGTCTGCCTAGTCCGGTCTCGGCGGACAAGAGACTCAACTCCCGCGCCATAGTGTCGAGCATCCGCGTGACGTACGCTGTCCCGCACGCCGCGGAGATGCCGAAGAGTCCCGAGTCGGCGTAAGCGTGGTTGAAAGCGACGCAATTCTCCACCCAGCCGTATTGGTTGAGTACGTTGGTGTAGAGACGCGAGTACATGCCTTTGCCCGGGCCTCCTGCGGAGAAACTCCCTCCGCCCCCTAGGAGGGTCTGGAGGGTGGCGAGGGCGTAGATGTCGGGGCTGGAAATGGGGAGGGATTCGAAGGCTAGATGGATGTGCGAGACGCGCGGTAAGCTTGGGTTTGGCGGGAGAGGGAGAGGAGGTAGGGTGAGGAAGCCGCCGGTGTAGTGGGAGTGAGCGTTGTAGTCGATGGGTTGGTCAAGCGGATGGCCGATGATTTGCGAAGGGTCGAGGGGCGAGACGGTCGCGGGACGTGGTGCGGAGGTGGAGAGGTTTTTGAGAAAAGGGATCTTGGACATGAGACGGGAGTCTTTCTGCGGTGGCGTTGAGGAGGTCGGGTATGGGGGCTGTATTTGCTGGACTGGTTGCCGTGGTTCCAGCTTTGGTGTGGTAGTCATAGGGTCCTTCATGTCGCCGAAGAACTGTTCGCTGAGCTTGATGGCCTGCGCATGCTCAACACCGGCGAAAGCCACCACGATCCTATCTGGTCTGAAGAAAGCTTTGCGATATGCCTCCACGGTCCTTCGGTCAATGCTGTCCAATCGCTCTTTCGGACATAGCAGCGGGTTGCCAAGTGTGTTGTCCTTGTACGCCGCCATGTGCACCAACTCCGGTAGTATCAGCTCCGGCTTGCCCCATATCTCCCCAATCTCATAATCCGCCGTTTCTAGTTGTCTTTGCACTTCCTCGTCCGTAATCTTCGGCTCCCGGATCGTCTCCGCCAGCAACGCGATCGTATCCGGCACCGCACTATTGAAGGTTGCCGACTGGTACATCAGACTCTCCCGCGACGATGCGCACTGGATGTTCCCGCCCAGCATCTCCATCTTCTCCAGCATCTGATCGGCGGTTCGCGAGTGGGTGGATTTGAAGGCTAGCCGGTCTATGATGTGGGAGACACCGCGGAGGGCACCATTCTCGTAGCGCGATCCGGCGTCGATGTACACGCCTATGCCGCTGAAGGAGCCCGGGAGTGCTTCGGTGGCGATACGGATACCGTTGGGTAAAGTGGTGATCTGCTCGACCGGGTCGCGCACGGGGGGCGCACTGGAGACGGTGGCATATTGGCGGAGTCGCCGAGTCTGCCGGAGGGATGTGTTGGTACTTCGAGAGAGACGCTGTGGTATGGACAGCGGTCTGCTCATCATGGTGGGTGGTAGGCGCATTAGATGGACCACTAATAAGGGTGGTTCATCTTGTTCTGAACGTGCACATGCGACAGACTTTCCCGTGCGGAACTGTTCCGGTTTGTCGCCTTAGGCAGCAAGATCGCGGAGTCTTATTATCACGTGCCAGTCATCAACATGCCACTCCACGCGGATTCTCATCGTGGGAGCGTTCAAATGTCACACATGCACAGTGCATATGTCTGTGACTGTCCATTGAAGGGACATGACATTTACATGAACATTGAACGTACTGGACAGGATCAGGTCCTTAACCTGGGCTGGTAACGACACGACGGACGGCCCCCCACGGTCAAGTGGCGCAGGAACGACCTAGACTGGACCTCGCCCTGCATCCAACACCTCGAGTCGAGCAGCACACTACATATCCTGATCAACACCCCCTCCACGCCTTGCCCTGTCCCCTGGATACTCAACAGGCACGATATAGAGACACGACGCGAACAGGGCACTGCAGACAGTCCTCACCGGCCCAGTCCTCACCGGCCCACTGGGAAGACTGGCTCTGTTCGAGCATACTGGTGGTGAAAGAGCATGTTGGGAGCGGCGGTACCGGCGACAGCCTCGACATATACGTCAACCTCGAGCGCCACGCCTACTTCACCCACCCGACCGAGTCGACTACGTGGCTTATCCTACTTGAGGAACCACCTGCACTCCCACCCAACACCGGCAAAAGCCGAAGCACCTCCCCTCACGAGGAGCACGAGCTCGCCCAATTCGCTGCAGGTGTTAGGATCCAACGCCAGTGAGAGTACGTCCGGGATACAGAACGGCGACAGCGGCTGGCTTCCCACCGTACATTCGCCCCAGCTCACGTCCACCTCGACCCAGTCAGCCGCACCTGATTCCAGCACGCGCCGGACGATCATGACCCGCAGTCGAGTCGCAACCGCTCTGGGACCGACACCCACCACCACGACACGGAGGCAGTCCACCGGCACCGAGGCGGAGCCATTGGCTTCCGCCAGCATGCCCGCCACCTCCGCAAGCGGCACTCAGCCCGTCAAAGACGCCATGCCCACCATTCGCTTTATTCCCCATATCGAGACCCGCTCTACCCGGCCTTCTCTTCACTTCACCACAATGTCCCGCACCCTGCGCACCGCGACCGGCGTCGTGCGCGTGGGCCGCTACTCGGAGCGCGACAATAACAACGCCATTGCCGCTCAGTATCCCACCAATTCGACCGCCCAGGATTTCCTACCAGTAGGCTTCAAGTCCAAAGTTGTGTCTCGCCGGCACTGCGAATTCTGGTGCACCGCGGGGCAATGGTACATCAAAGACGTGAAATCCAGCTCAGGCACCTTTCTCAATCATGTCCGGCTCAGTCCGCCGGCCCAGGAGAGCAGACCATACGAGGTCAATGACGGCGACACAGTCCAACTTGGCATCGACTTCAAAGGCGGCGAGGAAGTCATCTTTCGCTGCGTCAAGATCCGCATAGAGTGCAATCGCGGGTGGCAAAAGAGTCTTAACGCCTACAACACCACTGCGCACAAACGACTGCTGAAGAATACCGGCGTACTGAAACGCAAGGGCGCTCGTGACAGCGACGCAGCCTCCGTGAACAGCTCTTCGGAATGCAGTATCTGCTTGAACCCGGTGGCGCCGTGCCAGGCGCTGTTCGTGGCGCCGTGCAGCCATGTGTGGCATTATCAGTGCGTGCGGAATTTGATTCATGGGCCTCATTATCCCAATTTCTTGTGCCCGAATTGCAGGTTCATGGCGGATTTGGAGGCGGATATTGAGCCGCCCGAGGAGATGGAGGGTGAGGAGGGTGATTTTAGGATGGACGGCGAGGACGAAGAGGCGGAGGCGGAGGCGGAGGCGGAGGCGGAGGCGGAGGCGGAGGCTGAGGCGGAGGCTGAGGCTGAGGAGAGACCAGGAGCTTCAAGAGAGCTGTTTGATCATACGATCGCGAGGCCGGGAACGTCAAGAGAGTTGTTCGATCACACGATTCCACGAGATGATGATGCAGCATCAGGACAGCAACCACCGTTGCAGAGTAGTGACGAGGACCCAGTCACGTCTACTCGGCCGGAAGATGGAATCAACTACACGGACAAACAGCTGGCGTGGCTGCTGCAGAACAGCTCCTTGCAATCGATGCCGCAGCCTAGCACCAAGGAGACACCCAGCGGAAAACCGCACTCATTGACCTCACAGACCCCACTCGCCCCGGCTAACCAAATCAGGAACCACTCAACTTCTACAACTCGGCCTGTCGCCATCTCTCCGCCGCCGCCGATCCGGCGCTCGGCCTCCGCTACGGAACTTCTGTTGGGCGCCTCCGCGTTCAGCACAACGCCGACCACAATCGTCCAGTTTGCGCTCGCTTCTGGGGTGGTGATGGCTGACGGGCCTATGACGCCGCGGAATGACGCTGGGCCGTTTGTCTTGGACGGAAGCGCAGGACGAAGTGGGATGGTTGGTGGTAGTAGTAGTGGTGATGGTGGCAGTGTGGGCATCTTGGACAGGGTCCTTACTAGAGGTGACGAGGAGGCGGGAGGTGGAGTAGATGAGGAGCGGCGGTGATGGAGCAAAGTTTGAAGTGGGATAGGCAAAGGGACAATGATGCATGCTGCAAATGGTGGAGGATCTCATTTGCACATCTTTGGCGGGGGCACCTCGGCGGTGACGGGGACAAGGCTATGTATTGTACGCTGTAATGAACGCTTTTGAGATGGCTGAATTGTCACTAGGTAAGATCCGGTGTTGCTTCTGACGACCTTTGGATTCCCGTCACTGCAATCTAATATATGTCGAGCAATCTGGAATTTGTAGAGGCTGGCTAACTTGGGACACTGAGCTCGGGCCATCATCTCGCCAAGGCATCAGTCGGTCACTGTTCAAGGACTCGACATCACCCCGATGTATCCTGCACTCGAGGTGGCATCTCACCGCTCCCGTATCATCAACCAACAAGACGCTTACTAGCCTGGAAAGCCAGTGCCCTGTGTTCACGCAGATCTGCTATTGGGAAGCAACAGCATCAAGCTCACCATCATCACCCGGTCTACAAGTAAGTATCAGCACACAAGATCCCCTAGACCCCTCTCCAGGCCACCGACAGCACCCAAGCGTCAACACCTGCGCGCTCAGGCCTGAATCACCATCGCCGCACAGCCTACGCCTTCTCAACATAGTGCACCCCCTCCGTCAACGCCGCCTTAGCCGACAGCATCCCCCCTTGCTCCTCGATCCCAACCGCCTGCGCGTACTCGTCTTGCTCTTCGGCCGTGGCGCCGTAGTAGTGCACGGCGACTTTGTCGCCGAATTCGGCGTTGATGTCTTCCAGGCTGCGGTTCTGCGTTTCGGGGAAGAAGAAGTAGATGATGGGGATGTAGAGGGCAGTCGGGCAGGCCATGACTGTTTAACTTTGGCGTTAGTGTTGCTTACGTGAGAGGGGATGAAAGAGGGGGAGATGGATGGTTGATGGGACTGACCGAGGAAGAATTTCCAGCCAATGTTGTTGAGTGCGATGGGGCCTGCGACGAGGATGATGATCTGGGCCGCGAACTGGTTGGCCATGCCTACCGCCGTGCCTTGACCTCGGATTGCTGGCATGACTGAGTCAGCATTGGCTTCCTGAAGACCAGAAACGCACCTGTTGGATCTCGGCTCACCGGTTGGAAAGATCTCGCTCATGTAAAGATATTGTGTAGCGTCAAAACAAGATGACCAGAAACAGATGAAGAGGAAGATCGGAAAAATGCTCGCTTTTTGCCCAGTAGTATTGGTACTGTCCGTGTAGAGGGCTTGCAGCACGCACTCCAGTATGAGAGAGACCTCTATGCCGGTCGCTCCGACTAGCATGAACTTCCGGCGTCTGCAGCTTTGGTCAGGAGACTGTGACGACCATCTCAGCAAGGAACGACTCACCCCCATTTGTCGACGAAGAGCGCGGTGATGACGTTGCCGGGGAAGGAGAGTGTGATCCAGATGGCGAGGAGGAGGAGAGGCGTTGATCCGGTCAGACCAAGCTGTGTGAAGAGCAGGACGGCGTAGTTTGCGATCTATTACCCCGAGGGTCAGCGAGAGGCGGCGACAGTCCACGGCAGCGACTCGTCTACTTACGATCAGAACGCCGGTGAACATGTTGAACCACATCCTACCAGAGACAGGTGTTAGCATACCTCCCGGGCCGGGTCACGACTCTCAGTACCCACATGGCAGCAACAATCAGTGCACGCTTCCGATTCGCAGCCGTCCTGAACACCTCGAAAGTGCTGATCGACGCCTTGACCGCCCGATCTTGCTCCAGCTGCTTCCGCATCTGGTAGAACTCCTTGATGGCTGTCTCGTGGTTGCTCTCGCCCTTGCGATCGTGCAGACGTTTGAGGACGGACTCCGCCTCCTCGAAGCGGTCCTTGCTCATCAGCCAGCGGGGCGAGTAAGGCAGCCAGGGGGACCCAATGAGCATGAGCAGAGCTGGAGCGGCTTGGAAAGCGAGCGGGAAACGCCAGGGGAAGGTGGAGTCGGAGCCGCCGGCGGAGATGAAGTAGACGCCGTAGCCTGTCGTGACGAGGCAAAGGCATGGTCAGTGGATGGTCTCCAACGCCATATGCAGCGAGCTGGCTTACCGATCCAAGAGGACAGCCCGTAGCCCACGGCGAACATGATCCCGTGCATCGAGACCATGAACCCGCGGCTCTCCGGCGTGCTCACTTCAGCCTGGTCTGCGAAAACACCATCAACCTATGCTCCTCAAGCCAACCAGCGGCCACCCGCGACCAAGACGGGAAGAACTCACACATCGGAATACAAGTAACCAACATCCCAATCCCCACGCCCGCAAAAAACCGCGCAAAAATGAACATCCCCACATTCACACTCGCCGCGCACAACGCCGCCCCCAGACTCAGTATCACAGCCCCAATCTGGATCGTAAGTTTCCGGCTCAACGCGTCCGCACTCCAGCTATTGACGATAGCGCCTATACACGCCCCGGCGGCTCCCACGCCGTTGAAGGCCCCGATTAAGCTCGCGGTGCGACTGTAGCCGGGTTCGCCTTGCATGGCAAGGCCGAGGGATTTGTAGAAGGAGGGCTGGCCGACGGTGGAGCCGAGGATCGCGAGGCCGTAGCTGCAGGAGGTGCTGCCGAGGGCGACGTAGATGACTACTATGAGGTTGAAGGCGTTGGGGATGTATTTGCCCATTGTGAAGGGTGGCGGGGGGCCGGCACGAGTGCCTGCGCGTGGTTGGAAGAGGACCGGGGGGGATTCGGTTGCTACCTAGGGTTTCTGCACTGGGTTGCGAAAGGGCTTTCTTATACTTTCGAGAGGCATTCTTACCTTGTCTACGCCATACTGATGTATATATGAGGTGTTCGTACTCCAAAGGATCGACAAACCCGAGGTCCAAAACGGCAGTGCGTGCGGAGAGCGTGGAGAGCTGCATCCTGTGCATGCATGGGTTCCGGGGTTTGGCGTCTGCCCTTTCCCTCCCCACGCCAAGCGAGTACGTGTTGCAAGTGCCGAACGGACTCGAGCTCACGTAGGAGTAGGGCTGAGTGTAGTAGTGGAAGAGGCTTGAGCGAATCTTTTCTGCAACACTCGCACCCGCGTTTCGTGTACTATGGTACCGGAAGCCGAACACAACAAGGGTATCCTACTGCCAGTCAACGATAGCCCCATTTCGCCGCGCACCCAACGCCCGAGTACGCCGAAATGATCCAACACCCGCTCGCCGCTGCCACCATCACACGTCTTGATCCCGCGTCCTCAACACGTCGTGTCGTGCTTGCATCATATCAATCATAAGCCCCACCCCCAACACCAACCTCGCAAGCCTGCAAGCAGACCGACTCTCCACCTATACCCATCTCTCACGCCTCAGCCATCCCCTCAAACCACACACACGCCACCACCTCCCCGACCGTCATCCTGCCCCCAATATCCCGCTCCAAACACCCCTCGACCAACTCAATCACCGCATCGCTCCCCGCCGCCGCGAGCTTCAACGCCCCATCATCCCACTCAGCCTGCAGAATCAACTCCACAGTCTTCGACGGCATCGCGTGCCGAAACGGCAACTCGCCCGTACACAGCGCGTAGACGATAACGCCGTAGGCCCAGATATCGCCCGCCGTCTCGAAGAGTTTGCGATTGGCTACGAGACCGCGCGGGGAAGCGTACTCGAGGGTGCCGATGACGGAGGTGGGGCGGTGGTGGTGGCTGGACGGTGCCGTGGCGGGGTTAGTGGTGCGTTCGGGGGAGACTTCGCCGGCGGTGGAGTCGTTGTGGAGGAAATCTGCGAGGCCGAAGTCGCAGAGGCGGAGGTTGCCGCCTGCGGTCGAGGCGTTGGGGCCAGTCATGTCGATGAGGCAGTTTTCGAGTTTGATGTCGCGGTGGCAGACTCGCATGTCTTGGTGGAGGTAGCGGAGGGCGCTTGCGAGCTGGTAGGCGTAGCGCATGGCGAGGTTCGGCTTCAGGCCTTTGCGTCCGTCGTTTTGAAATGCTGAAGAGCGGCATTGGCGTACGAGGTCGAAGAGAGTGCCGCCGATGTTCAGGTCCATGACGCAGAACGTGGCGAAGTCCGTTTTGTAGACTTCGTGCAAGCGCAGGATGTGGGGGTGCTCTAGCCATCGCCACACGGACATTTCGTGCTCGAGTTCTTGCTGGAGCTTGTCGCCGTCCGCACCGTCGGCATCAATGACGGCTTTGCGCACGATCTTCACCGCAAAGACCAATCTCTGCCCGCTGTCCGTCATAGTATGCGCTTCCTTGATCACGCCAAAGCCGCCTTGATTAATTGTCTTTCCTATCACATACTGGGTCTCCATGCCAAAAGATTTGCCTTCGTCGTCCGGCTTCTCCTGTGCAGGTTCTGCGGTGATGCCTTCCCTGTTCCACGATGACAGGAAAGCCTGTGCAGGACTCATAGACGTCGTTGCGGAAGCCGAACGCCGGGATGACCGGCGCTCGCGCTCCGCATTGGGTATCCTTCTCGCGCCCGTCGCGCGTATGGACCGCGTGCTCGAGTTTCTACTCAGCGAGGGTGCGTTCTCTGCTAGAGGTGACGTCACGCTATCCAATGAGTGCTCTGCGCGCTTGCCCTCTGGGATTGTTTGTGGCAGCACAGTAAGGTTCAGTATACTATCAGTACTGCCCGTCATAGCAATACTCATGGTTGGTGATGTCGGCGAGTGGAGGTCGTCATCATATATGTGCGATGTCGTCGATGCGGATGTCGGGAATGTTGGCGGTGAGGCTCGTGAAGCCTTTGGCCATGCTGTCATCTCGGTCTGGATCACTGACTGCCCTTCGGACGGGTAGCCCTGCGCTCTGTCAGCTCCAAATCGAGTTCGCAGAGCCAAAGCTATCCCTCACCTGTGAATGGATTGGTCTTGTACTCTCGCGGGTCGTAGACTGATCCGCCTGGGCCTCCTTCTGGTTCAAGCTCCTCTTCTGTGAGCTTGTCGTCCGGTCTTCTCGGTGGAGACTTCCCTCTGCCTCGTCTTCTCCCCCTGGCTGCTGCGGAACCTGCTCGCTGCAACTCGACTGCAGCGGCAATGGGCACCCGGTTTCCGTCGTCGGTGAGGGCGTGCGTGCCGAAGGCGATGCTCTTCCCACGCTGTTTGAGGCTCGCCTGGAGAGCCTCGATCTCGGCACTTCGTTGCTCAGTTCGAGAGGCCGAGAAGGCGCGCCAGGATATGCCTGAGCCATTGTTCTGCTTTGGCTTGTCGACGCGCTTGACCTCGGGATGTTTTGCGCTGCTGAGAGCACTCTCCCACGGGCTCAGAGGATCGATGGAGTCGTCTAGAGGCGCTGCAGAAGCGTCTGCGCTGTTATTGCGCGAGCTGATCGCCTCTTCTTCGCTGTCGCTGTCTTGCAAGTACTTGGTGCCTGCAAAGGGTGAGGCAACGGTGTGTATCGAGGGCTGAAGCTGAGTTTGCGGCTGCTCCTCTGGTGGCACTCTACTTCCGCGAGGAGTGGACGATCGCTCGCCGGGTTCACTCGTGTCGCTGTTCTGTCGCGGTGCCGGACTCGGTCTGCGATCGGCACGCCTCGGTGAGGTGAGCGCTTCCTCGTCACTGTCGTCCAAGTAGGCAAGCGACCCCGCTGCTTGTACAACGGCACTCCTGGGCGACTTGTTTTGCTGTCCGCTCTTGTCGATCGATCCTCGTCTCCCCGCGTTCTCTACCGCGCGCAAGTTCGCCAGTCGTGGCGGAGCGGGACTGGGCCGCCGGTCGATTCTTGCGGGCCCGCCTAACCACTCATCGTCGCTATCTCGCAACGCGTCCAGCACGCTCGTCTTCAGCGCCAAGGGATTGCCAGCCGCTACTGCTGCCTTCGCCGCCGCCGTCTTCTGCTTGGAGCGATCTCGTTGTCTGCTTCTCGCTTCTCCCTCGCTATCATCTTCGAAGCCGGTTGCAAACGGGTCGCGGCGGCCTTTCTTGCGGCCAGTGTCCGCCCGTAGTCCTTTAAAATGCTGCTGGATGTCGTATGCGGCCATGTAAACAGGACTGGGAGGTCTTGGTCGTTCTTGGCGTTGTAGAGTGCAGTGGTACTAGCGTATCTGGCGAGGCGGCTAATTGCTAAATGCACACCAGGTATGGGGACTGATGTCGTGGCGGGATAGAAGTAGGTAAGAGATCAGAGTCAGATGGTGACAGGAGTGGTGAAGTCTGGCAGACTGGAGACACAGGTGATGATGTAGCAGTGATGGCAGCAGGGTGCCAAGGCAGGCCAAGCGCACAGCCTCAGGGCAGATACATTGTCACTGTCATGATTTGGCATTATTGGTGTACTACGTGGAGCCATTCCATGTAATCATGGTTTTTGGCTTTGATCTGCCACTCTGTGCTTGCTACACCACGCGCCCTTTTCTGCACCCACCAACCAGCTCATCACCCAAAAGCTCCAGATCGGTCTTCCCCGCACCCATCCATATTTATGTAAGTCGAGTGTGGAGAACTGAGGTGGGCTTGGAGGTGGCGGCCCGCATGCATGCTCCGTGCGCTACTGCACACACATGTGCACCCACGAAAACATCTCCTTAACCCTCATCACCTCATCATTCCACATCCTCCCCCCCGGCCGATAACGCCTGGATTAGCATGACAACAACCCCATTATTCTCCCTCGCGTCATTCTCGAAGACAACGTTGTGAGGCGATGGACAGTTCTCGTTGCAAGCGCTATCGGCTTCACCGCCCCATACGCCTTTCCATGCACAGTCCTCGACCCAACCCAACTCTGCGACCTCTCTTGAAGTTGAGCCGGATACACGTGGGCACAGTCTGTAGCCCCGGTCGAGATGGTCGAGCTGCACGTCCTGTACCAAGCATGTAGCGCAGATCCGTCAGCTGGGCGCTTCGGCAGTGACTCCTTCACATGCAAACGGCGACCCGATTCCACCGCGGTGAGAAAGGCGAGACGTCTTGGCATCAGCATGTGATAGCGTCGCGAGACTAGGAATGAGTGGATTGGGAACCATCTCCCTCCAGCGTCTCCATCAGCTTGTCGCAGTCTGCAGCCAAGAATGACGGGCCGACTACCAAGTCCTCTGCTACGGGCAGGTAGACAAAAGCAATCTCTGCGGTATTTGTCTCTGGTCGTGTGCAGTACCTTGGTCTCAGACGTACACTCCAATATTGCTTCATCATCTGACTGATCCGGAAAGATGATTGGCATGGTGGTGACAGTCCATATGGACGGCATATCTGTCCGCGGATGGCTGTACAGATGCGTGTTGTGAAGGAAAGGCAGCTCTCCTGGCACTGAAGGCCTCTACTACGAGGTCTGTAGAACGACGCTGAGCTCGACCAACGCGACCATAGATTGTGCTGGGATCGGTGTATCGTTTGCATCAGTCACGATCAGGGTCATGGTCCGATCAGCCGTCCGTGAGCTGTCAAGATGGCGGCCTCGGTACATCCATGTATAAGGTATGAGCTGGAGGGAAGTGGAGTTGCGTCAGTGTTGCGAGAGTTTGGGGCCGACGGGATTTCGGGCACGAGCGGGCCGCACCGGAGCTTGACTTGCGCGAGACACGGATGAGGGACGGGACCGCAACACGTCCACTCGTGCGGCAGCCGCACCACGACACTGCGCGGACAATGCGCCTACTCTACTCTCCTGTCACTGCCTCGAATACATCCTCCATGCCCCCATAACGCGTATCCACCCAGCAGAGTACACCATCGCAGCCGAGAGTCGCTCACAGCTTGCCTTCCACGTGCTCCTTTCACGAGACATCTACAGCTTCAGAGTCACCACATGCATCACAACTTTTGACAGGCCTCCTCGACCAGCAGACATTGACTCGGTGTGCTGCGGAAAGAGTACGACACACCGGGGAGCAGCTTGTATCTGCTGCAGGCCGGCCTGAACCCATGCACAAGGCATAACAATGGCCCAACTTTGCAAGCGCTTGTTCGCACCCTGCTGCGGTGGTACGTAGATGAACCCCCACCGGCTCGGTGTACGCATGCATGCTGACGGTACACACTCGTGCAGGCCGCGCCAAGGTAGACTACGACAATGTTCTTGCCGACTCCGAGCGCGAAGCTGTGGCCGACCTGCTCAACTACCTCGAAAATGTACGATCTCCAGCGGGTTGGCAATCATGGTACAGACGTTGACACGGGCTTCTTGACAGCGAGCTGAGACCGACTTCTTCTCCGGCGACCCGCTCGCGGCCTTGAGCACCCTGGTCTACAGTCAGAACATCGACCTACAACGCAGCGCGAGTTTGACATTCGCCGAGATCACGGAAAGAGGTGCGACAGACACACAAGGCGAGGGGCTGGAGATGGACGCTGATGTAAAATGGTAGATGTTCGGCCGGTGGATCGCGCAACCCTCGAGCCCATCCTCTTTTTACTAGAAAGTCCGGATATCGAGGTCCAACGAGCAGCTTCTGCCGCGCTTGGCAACCTGGCTGTAGATGGTGCGTGACGCATGCTATTCAGGAAAGTACGGCGATCCCGCTGACGTTCCGCAGGCTCCAACAAGGTCCTCATTGTCTCCCTTGGCGGTCTCACACCCCTTATACGACAGATGAACAGCGCGAACGTCGAGGTGCAGTGCAATGCTGTGGGATGCATCACGAACCTCGCGACACATGAAGAGAACAAAGCTCGTATCGCACGATCGGGCGCTTTGGCACCGCTCACAAGACTAGCGAAAAGCAAGGACATGCGAGTGCAAAGGAACGCGACGGGCGCGTTGCTGAACATGACCCACAGCGATGACAACCGACAACAGCTGGTGTCCGCGGGGGCGATCCCGGTCCTCGTCAGTCTGTTGAGCAGCCCGGACACGGATGTACAGTACTATTGCACCACCGCGCTCAGCAACATCGCCGTAGACTCTGCGAACCGGAAACGACTGGCGCAGACGGAGACCAAGTTAGTGCAGAGCCTGGTGCATCTGATGAAGGGCCAAGCACCGAAGGTGCAATGCCAGGCCGCTCTTGCGCTCCGGAATCTGGCTAGCGACGAGAAGTATCAGCTGGACATCGTCGGGGCTGGCGGACTGGCACCACTATTACATCTACTTCAGAGCAGCTACCTGCCGCTCATACTCTCGGCCGTGGCATGTATACGTAACATCAGCATACACCCTATGAACGAGTCGCCGATCATCGACGCTGGATTCCTCAAGCCTCTTGTCGACTTGCTTGGCAGCGCTGACAACGAGGAGATACAATGTCACGCAATCTCAACCTTACGCAACCTCGCGGCGTCGTCCGACCGCAACAAGCAGCTCGTGCTGGAAGCGGGTGCGGTGCAAAAGTGCAAGGAGCTCGTGCTGAGCGTGCCACTGGCGGTGCAGAGCGAGATGACCGCGGCAATTGCCGTGCTAGCGCTCAGCGATGAGCTGAAGCCGGAACTCCTCGCCCTGGGTGTATTCGAAGTGCTCATCCCGCTGACGGAGAGCGAGAGCATCGAAGTGCAGGGCAACAGCGCGGCAGCCCTGGGCAACCTCAGCAGTAAAGGTAAGTCATCTGAACGCAGCCGTCACGAGAGATGCAGTACTAACGAGCCGCACGCGTGCACAGTTGGCGACTACACTCTTTTCCTATCCTCCTGGAACCAGCCCTCGGGCGGGATCCACGGCTACCTCGCCCGCTTCCTCAACTCCGGCGACCCGACTTTCCAACACATCGCCATCTGGACCCTGCTACAACTCCTCGAGTCCGGCGACCAGAAGCTCATCGATACCATGAACAAGTCCGCGGACGTCATGGACGTCGTGCGCCAGATCAGCGAGAAGAACGTCGAAGCTGAGGGTGGCGAGGGCGATGGCGCGGAGAGCGAAGACGGAGAGGGAGAGGTCGTGGCGTTGGCGAGGAGGTGTCTAGAGATCAGTTCTGGTGGTGGTGGTGATGGTGCGCAGTCGAGCGCGTCGAGCGTTACCGCGGCCGAGCGATGAGACTGTCATCATCCATTGCAAAGGCGCATGAGCGGCGGGCAGCGGAAGTCGCCAAGGAAGCTACGAAAGGGCTGGGAGGGCCGACGGGAAGCCAAGATCACGGAGCGGACGTGATGTGGTTGATGGGTGGCTACCGCTACGGAGGGAAAGGATTCATTGAGCACAAGTAAGCGAAGCGCGGCAAGGCGTTCAAGAGGCGTTGAAGATACTGGGCCCGCACTAGCGTCACCTGGTACCGGAGAAGGCTATTGCCTTTGAGAGCTTCTTCGAGCGAGCATATTGGGGCATTGATGAGGCAATTGTTGTTGCTTTACTTTTAAGAGATACCTTACCTTACTCGCGCGTGTCGATGCAATGGGCGCTTGTGCTGTTGACTCTTTTGCTCGTGCACTGCTTCGCTGTAACTTGATACGATCCTGATCGGGGCTGTTATACTGCATAGAACGAACGCCTTCTACCCTGCAGTTGTGCGTCGTGCAGCTAGAGGAAGTGGCAGTCCCAGCAGTTTGTTGCCCGGCTGCCGATATCAGACTGAAGGTAGGTTTCCAACCGCAGTCCGTGATTCTAGTGACCGCAGCAGTGACGCGCCTGACAGGCTGACTCTTTGCGCCCTGCCGCCCTTTCTTCTCCTTTACTCACGACATCCACCATCACATGGAGACTGCTTCCGGGCCAGCCAGCAAGGACAGCATCTTTGCCTTCGCTATCGAACTGGCACACCCGCCGTAAGGGGAGCGAACGACCTGCAGAACCCACGATGTCGAGCCTCGATTCGCCTGCACCGGCCGCGACCGCGACCGAGTCGGGTGGAGTTGGTGAGGTGCAGGACAGGCCGGGCAGCCGGGCTAGTATGGTGTCGGGCATGACGGGCCTCACGGCGGCGAAGAGATGGAAGTCGTGGAGGAGGATCGTGGGGCTGCTGTTGTTGGCTGTTACGGTGTTCCTGTGGACCGCGTCGAACTTTCTCGCCAGCGTGGGTCATAACGTTCATACTATAGGTGTAAATACGGAGGGATGATGGCTGATCGGTATATAGACCATCTTCGCCGACGACACCTACAGCAAGCCCTACTTTGTCACCTACATTAATGCCTGCTTCTTCATCATTCCACTCATTCCCATTCTACTCCGCCAAGCATATCGAGACCCGCAGGCTCTGCCGCAGTATTGGGCTTCTTGGAGACAGCACTTTCGGGGTCACTATGCGCCGCTCGCAGGCCATGAAAGTGCCGACGGCTCAGTCTTGACTAACAGCCCGCGAAGCCGGTGGAGACGACGACAATCCATGTCCGCCTCAGAAGAACTCTTGCTTGGCGACGCCCGGACCGTAACCCACGATTCCGACCCCAAGGAAGCAGCTACACCCGCCAACCAGTCTCCCTCTACCAAACTCAGCCTCCCCGAGACCGCGCGACTAAGCCTCGAATTCTGCTTCCTCTGGTTCCTCGCCAACTACTTCGTCGCCGCCTGCCTCGAATACACCACCGTAGCCTCCAGCACGATCCTCACCAGCACCTCGAGCGTCTTCACCCTCCTCTTCGGCGCTCTCTTCGGCGTCGAGCGCTTCACCCTCCGCAAACTCCTCGCCGTCTCCGCCTCCCTGACCGGCATCATCCTCATTAGCTCCGTGGACCTCTCGGGCAACAACACCGACGACGAGCACCGCGGCGACTTCCCCGAGAAAACTCTGCGCGAAGTCGCTGTCGGCGACGCCCTCGCCTTGCTCTCCGCGGTCCTCTACGGCATCTACGCCGTCTTCCTTAAACGCCGCATAGCCGACGAGTCCCGCGTCAACATGCCCCTCTTCTTCGGGCTGGTGGGTCTCTTCAACGTGGTTTTCCTCTGGCCGGGATTTGTGATCCTGCATTTCACCGGCGCGGAGCCGTTCGCACTCCCGCCTTCCAAGTGGGTGACGGGAATCATCCTGTGCAATAGCGCTGCGAGCATGATTTCGGATTTGGCGTGGGCGTACGCCGTGCTGCTTACGTCGCCGATTGTGGTCACGGTGGGACTGAGCATGACGATCCCGTTGAGTTTGATTGGGCAGCAGTTGCTCAATTCGCAGACGGCGAGTCCGTTGTATTGGGTTGGGGCGGCGGTTGTGGTGTTGTCGTTTATATTTGTGAGCCAGGAGGAGAAGAGTGAGGAAGTCAAGGGTGTGGCGGAGGGCGAGGGTGAGGGAGCACGAGAACCGAGTGGTGGCTCAGGGGCTGCCGATGATGCTAGGCAATCGAGCGTCTGAACGCGCTGCGCGTTGTATCATGAGTACCTCCTACGGCAGCTGAACCTTACATCGGCTACGGTACATCGGCTACGGTATGTTTGCTGTCGATGCTTCTGACTCAGTGCATGAGTTTGGTCCGCTCATGTCATCTCGCTTGCCTCATCCGATTCTGGGCCGTCACCGCCAAACAGGACCGACACAAAAGGGCAGGTGCTTTGCAGAACCAGCAGATACTGCCACGCTCTTTCTCCAATGGCCGACAGAGTCGCTCTCGACAGAAACGACAAGTCCGACGCCAACGCTTCCAGAAGCAAGAGTAAAGAATCCATCAATGAAGAAGCAGCGAGCACGCAAACCGGGCAAGTGTCTTTCACAGACGACACTACACCTTCCCCGGAAGGAAAAAAGAAAGAGCTCTTCGGCCCCGATATCATCCGCGACTTCGCCTACGAACCAATAGACCCAACACCTCCCAGCAAAGCATCCACCGCAACCCAAACGTCAGCCCCACGATTCCCCGCAGTCTACCGTCGCGAGATCCTCTACGGCGAAGGCGAGTGGTTCCCTCCTCCAGCACCCAGGAAGAAGTACGATTTCACTCCTCACGCCGGGGACTTCTTCATGGGCGAGGCGGATTTCGCTAACGCCATGGAGGGTGGCGAGAAGACTTTCCGGATTTCGGCCGAGGAGATGCAGGAGGCGAGGGAGAGGTGGGTGAGGGAGCAGCGGGAGAAGGATAAGTATGAGAAGGGGGAGAGGGATGAGCGGAAGAGGGAGGTGGCTGAGGCTAGGGCGGCGGTTGAGGAGAGGGAGGCATGCGAGGAGAGGGAGGCACGCGAGGAGAAGGAGGCACGTGAGGAGAAGGAGGCAGCTGAGACGAAGGAGGCAGCTGAGACGAAGGAGGCAGCTGAAAAGGCGGAGAGCGGAGGCGAGATGTTGGAAAACAAAAGCTATGTTCGCAGGTTGGCGGATGGATTGGGGATGACGAGGCAAGCGAGGGAGGCAAAAGCGGAGAAGAAAGCGGAGGTCAGTCCGGCTGAGGAGATCAGGAAGAGCCAGAGAGCCGTGGTGGAAGCTTATCTGAACCAGCAGGGCAGAAGCAACCTCACAGGCCAGGGCGGAGAGCAGTTGTCCGGAACTCCAGGTGATGTTGCGGATCAGGGTGGAGAGCAAAGGTCCGCGGTCGCAGCGGACACCACGGCCGCGAGAGAGCGATACGAACGGAGACTCGAGGAAGCTGAGAAGGAGAGGGTCGAGTTTTACGAGTGGAATGTCAAACAGGTCGCCGCGAAGGCGAAGGCATGGTATGAGCGGAATGTGGAGAGAGTCAAGCAGGAGTCGCTTCTGTCGTATGGGAGGAAGTTCGAGGAGGCGACGAAGGAGGCGGCGGCGGCGGGTTACAGCGTGGGGTCTGAGGCGGGCTTTGTGGAACCTGGGCAGAAGCTGCCTACGGTGCCGGAGTAGCCTGACCGGTTGGGGATGCTGAGATTGGACGGGCACGAGGAATATCATGGTTCCGGGCAGAGCTCAACGCGAAGATGGATAAGAGGTCACCCCAGAAGTCCGTGAGGACGAGCTGAAGAGGCTTTATTTGCACAGTCCAGGATCGCTAGAGACAACATTCATTTCCGCTTCGTGAGCGTGCCGATTGTGTGCGGCACGGTATCATACTTTCCCTCGCCTTTGCCAGGACGGAGATTGACCTCCTCCCATTCGCCGGCTTGCAGCAGCCACTCATCGGTAGGTCGCGTGATATCGCAGCCGTTGAAGAAGTGCGGCCAGACCGTGTTGATGGCTCCTACACCCACCGTTAGCATACACACCCCCAAGAAGCTCATTCAACCTCAACGCACTCTGCCAATGCGCGACAAAGTCCCCCTGGTACTTCGTCCGAACATGCTCATACACCAGCCACTTCCCCCCGGGCTTCAGCAGCGGATACAACTCCTTGATAATCCTCTCGGGCGTGGGAATACTACAAAGACACTGCACCGTAATAATCGTATCCACGCTCCCCCGCCCAATCCCCCCCCTCGTCCCCAACTCCTGCGCCCCACACCCAATAACCTCATACACGTCCCCCAAACCAGCCTTCACAGCATTCGCCCGCAACTCCGCGTGCATCCCGACATTAGGCTCTACGCCGTAGATCTTGGTGATCTCGCTGTTATTCGCCCGCGCAAAGAGGTACAGCCATTGTCCCGACCCGGGCCCGATGTCGAGGCAGACGCCGCGGGCGGAGTTCTGGAGTAAGGGCATTACGCTCGGCGCGGCGAATTCGCGGGAGAGGGGGCCGAAGAAGGCCCAGAAGCGGGCGAACCAGGCATCTTTGAAGGCTGAAGGGGAGAGGAGGGGGGTGAGGTTCAGGGTGGAGAGGAGGGCGAGGAGGGTGGGCAGGATGTAGTAGGCTGAGTAGGAGAGGAGGAGGAGAGGGCGGAGTAGATTGAGGGGTCCGCTGGGTTGAGGGGTGGTTTCTGGCATGGTTGGGTTGGGTTGGGTTGGTGGTGTTGGTTCTGGCTGATGGTGGATGGTACATGTAGGGGATTGGATTTGTTTGCGCCTTCATAATCGAATCTGTACCCCGCAAACGTGGGGTCGCCGACCTCGGCGGAAGTGCTGTGCCTTCCTGATCTGGGAATGGATGGTGAAGTGTCTAGTGTCATTAGAAGTTGATACGAAGCCAGCGCAACACGACGAGGAAGCGACTTTCAGGTATGCTGTTGGTGGATCGCGATCTGGACTGCCCATCTTCGCACGATGTACGTCTACCTTCTACCACTATGAAGATGCACATTCGCCACATTTCTCTCAGAGATCAACCTGACAGCCCTGCCCGCTGGCGGAGTATCTATATGCCATCCCGTAATCGAACGCCCGTGAAACAGCTCTCGACCAAACTAGAACTCCCGTTCACGCCTCGTTCTGTTCCCCAATGATCTTCCGATTCAGCACAATGCCCTCCAAGATCTTATCAGCCCCTTTCGCAACCAACTGCCTTGCCACCTCCCACCCGAACTCGTCCGCTTCCTCGCGACTCGTCAGGCGGCGTCGTGTTTCCACTTCAGCGATTTCGGAGCCGTCAAGAGAGACGACCAGGGCGCGCATGATGAGTCCGTCGGTGAGCTCCCCTTCATTTAAATCCACGTTCGTGTTGTCGGCGGGGGCCTCTTTCCCATTGGCGTGACTGGAGGATGTGGCAGAGTCGTCTGCAGTTGAAGAAGTGGCGACACCGGTGAGGTTGTGATACTCTTCCGCAGGCTTCGTTCCAACCCCAACCTCAGGATCGAGGATGCCTTTCCGCATCACCCACTCAGTCTCCACGCCTATAGGTACAGAACAGCCACCCTCCAGCGTACGCATCAGACTCCGCTCGGCGAGGACTGCGCGTGTGGTCCGCTCGCACCCAACCTTACTCAACAATTCCTTAACCTTCGCATCGTCTTTCCTGATCTCAATCCCAAGCGCTCCCTGACCGACCGCATACAACATCCCTCCGTCCGCTTTTGAAAGGTAGGCGGTGATGCGACTACTCATACCCAATCTGTCCAGTCCCGCAACTGCAAGAATCAGAGCTGAATACTCCGACTCGGGGTTATCGAGCTTAGAGAGGCGGGTCCCCATGTTGCCTCGTACGTCGGCGAAGCGAAGATGCGGGTGACTTCGTTTCAACTGCGCCGTTCGTCTCAAACTACTCGTGCCGACCACACTGCCTTCGGGCAGCTCAGCCAGACTCTTGTACTTCCCCACGAGACTCGACTTCATCACAAATGCGTCCCGGGGGTCCCCTCGTGCTGTCACACAGCCCAATTCTAGGTCGATGGGTAACTGCGTTGGCATGTCCTTTAGAGAGTGGACAATCAGATCTAGCTTTTTCTCCTGCAGTAGAACCTCCAACTCCTGTGTCCATAGCGCTTTATCGTTGAACTTGTAGAGCGCGGTAGTCTGGTTGTTGTCGCCTGCGGTCTTCATGGAGTGCGTTTCGAAATGACATTTAGGCCAAGCAGCGCGGAGGAGTGAGAGGACAATATCGGTCTGGACGCGCGCGAGTAAAGAGGAGCGGGTGCCAATGTGGAAGGTGGTGGTCGCATCTTGTGGGGAGGAGGAGGAGGAGGAGGAGGATGAATGCGGAGCAGTGTGGGAGGCGGGGACGGAGGTCTCTATGGTGTTGTCGGTGACGAGAGGGGCATCTTGGAGGCCGGCCATGGTGAATGAAGTAGTGGTCATGAAAGAGATTACCAGTTACTCGCGATCCAATGCTGATGTACCTCGTGTCCCAAAAAGGTTGGACCCTTGCCGACGTCAAGGTGGGGGCCGATAAGAACCGATATCGGGTCGTTCCGGCGCAGGAACGCGCTCTGAGTGCCGCGTGGTATGAAACGCAGTGGCTGGGACACACGACAATAGCAATGTGACCATCCTATTGAGCGAGCCTCGTGAGGCCTTAGGAAACCTCTCCGACATACTACCATCTTTCCCTATTATACCACATCCACCCAACATTGATAGCCCACCATGGCATCCTCTCAGCAGTCAGTCCCGGCAGCGCCGCGACTCCAACTTCCCACCAGCCTCCCTCCACTCTCCGCCGAGGACTCCGCCGCCACCACTTCGCCCGCCCGAGGTGCCGAGATGCGCAACTTCCTGCAAGCCCGCCTCCAGAAGAACCGCGCCCCACCCTTGGTTCACAGCTGGGACTTCTACCACGACCGCCAAGACCGCACCAAAGCCACAAACCTCAGCAGCATACCCTCAAAACCCAACACAGCCGAGAACAGCCAACAGACCACCGCAGGCGACGGTGACGACAACTACGCCTCCCGTCTCGAGCACCTCGCCGTCATAGACAACGTCCGCAAATTCTGGAACGTCTTTAACAATTTCCCCCTCCACTCTCTCGCTCTCCGCGACAGCGTGCACCTCTTCCACAAAGGCGTGCAGCCCATCTGGGAAGACCCTCGCAATACCCGCGGCGGAGCCTGGACGTTCCGCGTGCCGAAGTCTCTCGCTGCGGCTTTCTGGCAGGAGTTGTGTATGTTGGCCATAGGCGAGAAGTTGCAGGAAGGGCTCGTGGAGGATCAGGTGAGGAACGGGAGGATGAGTTTCAAGGATGATGTGTGTGGGGTTAGTTTGGGGGTGAGGTTCAATAGCATGTTGGTGCAGATCTGGAATCGAGATGGCAGTCATGAGGTGGGGATTCAGGAGATGTTGAGGGTGGTTCTTGATGGGCTGTCTGATGAGTTGAAGCCGAGGGAGGGGAGCTACTATTACAAGAAGCACAGTGAGCATGCTGGGTTCGCGGCACCTGCGAACGGGAATGGCGATGCGGCGGGGAGCGGTAGTCGACCTGGGACGAGCACCGGAGCGAGCATTGATGCTGTGTTGGCTGAGAATGCGTGAGCATGTGTGGTGAGAATTATAAGACATGATTGGAAAGTGTGATGAGCGTTATGAGCGAGCATTAGTATATCCCTATCAACGCCGGAGCTGGCCTCCAGGCGAAATAACCCGATGGGTTTCAATGGCCTCAGTGTCCAGTATCTCTAGCTATTTCTCATGCTCTCCCTATCTGCGAATGTTGATTGCATGCACTGCTGACCAGTGTACTAGACACGAGCTCCCACCTCCTATCGCCGGGCGGAAATCTCGCTTAGGATCTCGATCACGCCCTTGAAGATTTCATTCAGCGCAGTACTGATTTCCACTTCCATGGAGTCGAGAGATTTTGACCGTCCAGGATACGAGCGAGAGTGGTTCTGCGTTCAAGATTGGTCACGACTGGAACTTGGATGTACTCGTGTTTGAATTAGATGGTGCCCATTGGCTGGTCTGGCGGGACGCGCGAAGCAGATCCATCTATCCATGATGATTGCGGACAGTCGACTTCTGGTCTTGGAGGCACTGATGTGAAGTAAGTCCGCCATCCAGCCCTCGCAGTACAGCTGCATGCGCGCGTCTGCCAGTCGCCATGGCATGCATGAAAGCCGTGCTGAGAATAGCAAATCACTCATGTTCGTTTGCTGCAAAGATCCGTTTTGTCACCAGGAGACAGCCCGACGGTGGCGACAAAGCCTGCGGCACTGCCGGCGCAGGAAAGATGTTTGCTTCTCCCGAACGCCTCAAGCTCAAACTTGCCTGCGTGTATGAAGTCCGCCAGGCGGAAAGGATCTCTACGGTCGCCAATTCATAGACATCACCTCTCGTGTGGATGGCCGTCCATCCCACTCAAGTCCCATGGATCGATGTTGACATCGTACACGCCACTCGCACCGTCGCCACTGTTCCTTCAAGGGCACTGGAATCTCGATCATCGCTCTCCGTCTTTCGTAGGGACCGCTTCACGTTTCAGTCGTGGCTGGATCGAGGTTTCCTGCCGTTTTCGGGTCCCTTGCGAGACCTACATCACGGTATACTCGACGACCCCAAATTTCTCCAAGCCGGACACAACATTACTGCGACTGCCACGCCCTGAACGCAGAAAGGGGAAAGACAGTCCCGCTGAGATCGAGGCTCTTCGTGCGCCTTTCGAGGGAGAGAACTGGTCTTTGAGGGCAGCATGACCCTGGTCTACGTTAAGGTGTATTTGTGCAGGAAGGATCAAGAACGCAAAGAATTGAGTCGTGTGCGCTCCCTCTCCCGGTATACGACAGTCGCAGTGTGAAGCTCGCTCCACGCCGTGCGATTCACAAGCCGGCCGGAAACCAGTTCCAGGTGGGACTGCATTCACAATCATTCCTATTCAGGCTGCCGCCTTAGACATTCACAACCTCAGCGCCGGCATATATAGCCAACTCCCGTCCTCCTTCGACCTTCCACGATCGATGCATCCTATTTCAACCGGAGAAGGATGTCATCGTCTTCCTTCTTCAGGCTCCCGGCCTGCATACGCTGCATCGTATACGAAGCTCTCGCCGAAGCCGAAGAAGACGTGCTCTACAACAGAACCGTCGCACCAAGCACCCCAGGGCACGGGCTCTCGACCGTAGCGTCCAAGCAACAAGCGAGCACCTTTCGCCTCAATATCGTCCTAGTGAACAAGCAGTCCCGCCGCGAATACTGTGCCTAGCTGTTCCACCTTTGGGACGCAGAAATCACCCTCCTCGGCACCATCTCAAGTCCCAACGAGTCCATGCTGGATACCTTCCAGGAGCGCAGCATCCTCGCCAACGCGAAGTCATGGAAGCTGGTGGGACATTTGGGCGGATTTCCAGACCCTGAACCGCATTACAGCGTAAGGATTCCTGCCCGCACGGCTACCCAAGCGATGCATCCGCACGATGACTGCCGCTGATTCCAAACTCGCTTCCTGAAGGTATACATCGACCTCCCCCGTGGCCGTGAGGAAGGCTACCAGCCGACTTGGCAGCATCTAGGCGAAGACGTGAAGCTCTGGAACGGGGTGAGCGACATACAATATTTGGGCGTCGTGGAGAGGGTGGAGACAGCAATTCGCGCCGCAGTCTGCGAGTGTGAGAACGGCTTGACGTACGAGGGTGCAAGCAAGATCGTCGCCGCGTTTAATCTCGGCGATCTTGTGGACGAAGCTAACGACGGCGCAAACGGCGAAGGTCTTCAGGATGAATATGACGGAGATGGAGTGGTATGTAGTCCGGATGAGACGGGCAGAGGGTCGGGCATTTGGTGAGAGCGACGCATGAAGTATCGGACCATGGCTTGTAGTCGTGCGGACGGTTGAGCATCTGGTTGAGCACATCAAGCTCGACATCGTCGTGCTTCAGAGAGTAGTGGACTTGGTGAACGTGTTGCTTAAACAGCCGTTCTGAAGAATGAACGAGTTTGGACGTTTGCGTAGTGTCTCTTGCCCTGCTCCAACGGGTATTCGATATTGTTCATGCGGTGAAGTGCCTGGACGTTGATGGACTATACGTGGACTACCTACCCTATACACATCTTCTGTTTGCAGCGAAGCCAATAGTTGCCTGCCATCTTGCCGCACTGCGATCGCCTCCTTCGTGGAGTAGGACAACAGCGCATGGTGTCGAGCAGAACGTCTGGCTGGCGATATGCCAGAAGCCTTACCAGCAAATGGAGCGGAAAGTCGGGAAAGCCATGGGCACTGAAGATGGGACGTCTCTGTGCCGGAGGTATTGCGAGTTTGACCAGGAGGCAACATTAACCACATTCAATTGACCACCAGAGCCGGCATGGCGTACCAGGAGCGAATTGGAAGGTCTAATTCTGGACGCTGCGCTCGAGAGCAGATGTTGACGCACGTGCTCACATTTGCAGTATCTTCACATTCTAATCCGCTCGAACGAGTACTTGCCCACGCGTGCCCTCTTCTCCGCCATGACGAGCCGCGCGCTCCTCTCACTTCCCCTGGCCTTCCCTCCGCCGTTCATCAGCACCTCTGCCCTGCGTCCCATGGGCAGCACCCTCTTCTCGCTCCTCACATCCGCGACAGGTCCTCCAGTCAAAGCAACTTCACCATCTGCCGGCAAAGCACCCTCCTCACCAAGTCCACCAGTCCTCGGCGCCTTGCCTACACTGCGCCTCTCACTCTTCGATCCCCTGTCACCCGACAGCCTCTCCACCTGCTCCAAGAAGACAGCCAACTGCTGATGTTCATACAGCCCCTCCATACTCGCCGAGACCTCGCCCTCCAAGTCCCTCATGAAGTCTCGTGTCCCCACTACATCCGCACTAGACCCCACCAACCACCCACGAAGCCCCACAGCGTCAGCCGCACAACTCATGAGGAACCCAATATGCCCAATAGCATGATTCTTCTGCGCAGCATCGTCCAACATCAGACCGCGAGCAACGGCAAGGGTAGCCTCAATGCTGTCGTCGTCTACACTCGCCGGGCTGACGTACTTCTGATGCCAGCCGCCCTCCTGGAGCTCAAGCCGAAGCAGCTTCATAAAGAAGAAGAGGTTGTCATGACTCATCATCGCGCGCATAGTCTTCGTCACCATATCCTGTGGACTAGCCGTCAATCGATCCAGCACCATCCGGAATGCCTCGCTCCGGACACGAACGCCGCCTTCAAGAGTGGAAGACACCATCTCGAGCTCGCGTTCGGCGAGCGCGTACTCGGATTCAACTTGCGAGTCCGTGTCGTCATTGACCACATCCACGTCGCCGTTTGTCTGCGAGGCCGGCGCTGGCATGAAGATCTTCGTGGCCGCGGTGCCTGCAGGCCGCTCGCCGAGGGACACGACGAGTAGTCGCAAAGCCTCGACGATCTCCGGGAGTTCCCAGTAAGTCCCAGCAGCGAGGAGATCGTGCATCAGCTCAAAGGTGCCATCAAAGTGGAAGAGCGCCGTGGTGAGGTCCCCTGGCCGGGGCACGTGACCTGTGGATTGGGTGGCTTGGCGGAGATGAGGTAACGTGAGGTAGTTGGCGAAGGCGAGAAGCCTGTATACCAACTCGGAATGTACTGCGGTCGATAGTCGACCTGATCCAGTGCGCACCGTGTCTTCCTCTGACTGCGTTTTGAAGACTTTGCTCAGAATGTACATAATCTTCTTCCGGTCGACCACGGAGGCGTCGAATAGGCTCACGTCGAGTTCGGTATCAGGGTTTTCGACTTCGTCCTCGCTCTCTGCAGGCTCGCCACTGGTTTGAGGTCGCTGCAAGTTCTTCCTTTGGGGTAATAACGCGCGCATAAGTAAGCGCTCAAGCTCAGACACGTCATACTCCGCTATTGCCGAGTCGATGGAAGTCTTCCATGCCTCCCACTTCTCCAGTTTTCTATCATTTTTTGCAATATTGCTAGAGGCCTGAGCCACGTCTATTGAAGTACCCTTACCCAGCACGTCCGCCAACAGCGTACTCTCCTTCCTACCTCGTTTCGCATGACGGGTCTCGTCCGAAAGCTGGATCGCCATGAGCTCCGTGCCAGCCAATCCAGTGATAAGACCAGTGTCTTGAAAGTGCGCGATAGTAGCCCACATAGGATGCGACGCTGGTTCCTCTGCGTCACGCTGACGCTTCTGACCGACGGTCGCTCGACCTCGATCGGCATTTAGACTGACTGCGCCTAGTGCCGCGCCGTATCTCGTCTCATACACTATGGCCTTATTGCCATGTACAGCTAATACTGAAGAGGCTGACACACGCACAAAGCTTGTGATTGGTTCATATTTACTTCCGAAGGTGGTGAGAATCCGTGGGAGAGTGCCACCGAAGTCGTAGACGGTCAGTCGGCCATCATTGAGCTGATAGATCTTGCCAGAAGCTGCATGGACGTCGAGTGTTGCGCGACTGATACTTGGTTTGGCCACGCTCGGGAGCTCAATGTCGACTAGATGTTGCATACCAGACTTCTGACTTTGTACGACGTTGACAGCGGTAGGGCGGATGCTGAAAAGCTGCAATCTTCGTTTGTCGCGCACACGCATGATTTGGCACAGCAGTTGAGACTTGTCGGTGGTGCCAGGACCCAGAGCCAGCATAGCGATGATATCCTCACGGCCGGCGAGCAGCCCTTTTCGAGCCGTTTCAGTGTCGATGAGAGATGTGTACTCGACCGTTACCCGATCATTGCCTTCGTGTTGCCAGAGGAGTTGAGAGAGATCCGCAGACAGGCAGGCAACCCTGCCATTCGTGAGAGTGGCGACGACGTGGAGTGCACCGTCGTCTTGGTCGGATTGATTCCCGATAACCTCGACCGCATGGATTTCCCCTCCAGTCATCTGATACTCGTGTTTCACAGGCCCAGAAAATCGATCGTCCAAACTTCTGCGTTTCCGTGCGCTCTCAGAATAGCACACAAGCCTGCGCTTCTTTGTACTGCCGCCACTACGCAGGACGAGGTAGGTTCGTCGCTGAGCACCACCCAGGCTTGTGCCCCGCACGTAGACCGAGCATGGCGGACAACACAGGAAGTCCTGGGGTGGCAAGGCATAAGAAGTCACCCGTTCCTGGCTCTGGATGTTGTAGATGTCCACGCTCTCCCCATCAATGCCCACTACGATCTCGTGCCTCTTCCTCTTTTTCGAACCTCGAATGCCGAAGACAGGAGCGGCCTGGATGGTGCCATGTTCGCCGTCGAGCGGCCTGGGAAGCGACGCGATCGTATATGGCGCCTCCATGTTCGTTACCAAGCCCTAGGCAGTCTCAACTTGGCTACAAATACTCATATTCATCCTCGATCGCTTCAGCATGTGAAGCCAAAATTGTTCTCGGTGCGGAATATTGGCCGCTGCGGCCCGCCTGATCTACGTCGCGTGGGAATCTTGAACCTTGAAGCTCGCGCGACGACTCGACCAATCACATGACGTACCTGTTGCAGCTGCGAATCGGTTATTATGCCTGACGTGACATGGGAGAGACAACATCACCTCAGACTCCTTCCCTAATTTCCCGACCTGATCGCGAGTGTCCTCGACAGCGCATGTCCTTTGAAGCCCTGGGGGCAGTCTGTAGGATGGCCGAGACGCAAAAAGGTACACCGAATGAAGAAGCACCAACGGAGCGGCAGCAATCTGTCGAGCAAACGGTACTCGAATCGGGACGGCAAGTTGAACCAGCGCCGAAACCTCGACCTCGGCCTTTAGAACCTACGCAAGGCGGGCCACCATCATCACCTACTACGATTTCAATTTCCTCTGGGCCCAGCAGCTGGTACATTGGTAGCTCATGGCGAGCCAAGGCTTCACCCGTTGCACAGATCGCACGAGAGAGCATTTCAGTCGCCAAGGGCGCAACTTCCGAGTCGAGCGTCGAGCACGCGCGGCGACCGAGTCAGAGCGTGAGCAAAAGCATGCGAGGGAGCCGAAAAAGCGTCCCGTTATTGGCGGAAGCAACCCGAGTGCATGCAACGAGCAGTGGGGTCGACAAAAGCCGGCCGCGCTTCTCTTCGGAGGAGAAAGCGAGGGACGTGGAAGGAGCGGCTGAAACAACCGAGTCGAGGGAGGAGATCAAGCCACCGATCATGGAGGAGGCGCCTCTACCCCCGGTACCCGACCTGGAAGATTCGAAAAGTGTGGGCAGCACCGACGGGCATTTGCAGTCTGGAGCGTGGTTCGGGTGGTGGTCTAGACCAGATGGCTATGCTAGCGACGTAGAGAAGGTCAAGGGCAACAAGCGGCGGAAACTAGACACCGATGAGGCGAGCAGCACACCTTTGCCAGGATCGCCCGCCGTCGAGCCTGCAAATGCCGGCCAGAAGGACAATGCCGACATGCCAATGCCTGACAGCTCTCTGGACAATGCACAAGCCAGAACTGCAGCGCAGCGGGAGGGACTACCGCCGGAGACGATATCGACTGGCCAATCGACACGATCGTGGTTTGGTCTTTGGAGCAGTGCACAAAATGAGCAAGCAGCAGCCGAAGCGAGCGGTAGTAAGCGTCTGTCAGAGCAGCACGAGACCCTGCCGGCGCCTGAAGTGATCATCACACCTGCGCCCGCCGCTGAAGATTTAGCAAAGCCTGCCGAACCGACCAAGCAGGCCTTGATGCAAGATGTCAGTGAACCACAGAAGGCATCTGGCTGGGCCTTTTGGTCTAGTGACAAGTCGAGAGATGGCGCGTCCACTCCTAGCAGCACACCAAACCAAGTTGGCGAGATCGCAGTCGCAGACACACCGAGCCAGAGCCATCCAGAGGCCGCACAATTCAACGGGCAGGTGAATCAAGTCCAGCAGCCGAAGTCTGCAGCCGAGCTGGTACCGTCAAACTCCACGCTAAAACCAAACCGCGGGAGACTTGAGAAGACGAAGGAGTCAACCGCCTCGTCTTCTACAAACACGCCTGCAGGCTCGAACGCGCCCACACCATCCATCTCGCAAGCCACCACTCCCGGAGGCACGCCACCACGAGAGGACTCTGAGGCTCCAGCAGCAGTCAAGCGCGGTAAAGCGCCTCAAACGAGGCCGAATCTCATCCTGCCAACGTTCAGAGACATGTATCCGCCTCTACCAAATCCAGGCTATGTCGAACGCCTAACAAGCTACCTCGCCCAGAGTCTCCGAATACCTGGCAGCGAGGCAACACCGCCACCTCTACACGTACACATAACGCCATCGCCACACAAGGTGAAGAAGGCAATCGCCATCGGCGTCCACGGCTTCTTCCCAGCACCATTGATTCAGAAGGTGCTCGGCCAGCCCACCGGCACCTCAATTCGCTTTGCCAACTACGCCGCCGCCTCCATTAAAGCCTGGTGCGGAGAGCACCAACCTCTCGTCAAAGACGTCGAGATCCAGAAGGTGGCCTTGGAGGGCGAAGGGTTCGTCGCAGACCGTGTCACCACTTTGTGGAAACTCCTCCTCAATTGGCTCAGCCACCTGCGGCAAGCGGATTTCATTCTCGTCGCTGCGCACAGCCAGGGCGTCCCCGTGGCGTTCATGCTAGTCGCCAAGCTCATTCAGCTCGGCTGCCTGGGTCCTAATGTACGGCTCGGGATATGTGCCATGGCCGGCATCAACCTGGGCCCATTCTTGGAGTACAAGAGTCGCTTATGGGGCGGCAGTGCCTCCGAACTCTTCGAGTTCTGCGACGCCCACAGCAAAGTCAGCAAAATGTACGCCGAAGCGCTCGACATCTGCCTCCGACACGGCGTGCGCGTGACCTTCATCGGTGGACTAGACGACCAGCTCGTAAGCCTCGAGTCCTCGCTCTATGCCCCACTCTCCCACCCCTACGTCTCCCGCGCCGTCTTCATCGACGGCCGCGTGCACGCTCCGAACTTCCTCACCCACCTCGTCGTCTTCGCGCTCAAACTCCGCAACCGCGGCATCAGCGACCACGGGCTCTTGCGCGAACTCTCGGCCCCGTTGGCCGGGAGCCTGGTAGGCGGCGAGGGCCACAGTCGCGTCTACGACGACCCGACAGTCTACCAATCAGCTACTGAGTTCGCGCTCGAGACGGCCGACATGACCGCGCTGCCTCCCGCGCCGAACGGTGCGATCACGCCTACTGCCGCTGCCAGCCTTCTCGCCACCGATGCCTCCCGTGCGCGCGCTGTAGCCGCCGCGCGTCGGGCCTCCTTGTTAGGCTACCCATCCACGCCCGCGCAAGCGAATAGCATCCGTCGTGGCTCAATCTCCGCTTCCACGAACCTCCCCGGCATCGCGCCCGCGATAGCTCAATGGGAGGCGCCTTCGAGTGCGACGGCGACGAATCCTTTCTACTTGCCTTGGGCGGTTAGGGGGATGCTGGAGGAGGAGGCGGTGAAGCGGGATCCCGGGTTGTGGGCAGAGGTGCATGAGTTGGTTGGTGAGTTTGAGGCGTGGAGGCCGACTAGCAAGGTGCTGAAGGATGTGCGATGGCGGTTGGAGGGTGTGAGAAGTTTGATCTGATTCTTACGCGTGTGGCAACTGTTCAGAGCGGTTGTTTAGCGTTGGTGTCTTGGGGATTGCCGTTCAAGTCATAAAGAAGGAGGACCTGAGTCGTGTCACGCTTGAGTAATGATTCTATCACATTCGCGGCTTTGGTGCTCGTCGTATACAGCACATAAAGCGCACAGGCTCGGTCGTGAAGCTCATGTCACACCCTCATGCATCCCATCTACCTCCCAACCGTGATACATACGCCTTGCTGTTGAGGGGACACTCGGCGTACCGTCTATTCGCAAACCTCATGCGGGCCCATGGAAGCAGAACAGCCCTTCCCATCCCATGCTACTCCCCTCTCGTGCTCTTAGCACGTTTCACGTCAATTGCCCCACATCACATTCCTTCGTTAGCCAGACGATGCACGACCGGCACCGAGCTGGGCGGCACACTCCCATACTCGCAGATCACCATGCGGATATACTCTGCTGGGGTAATATCATACATCGGGTTCAGTAGCCTCAGATTCGCAGCTGAATTCCAGTCATGCAGCGTTTTCAGTTTCGCAGGCTCGTCGTCTTCGGGGGCATCTTTGCCAGTGGCGGCACTCTTGCCCACGGCAGCAGTGGTAGCAGCGCCGACTGGGTAAGTGTGTGGCTTTTCAGGAACGGCCGAGAGCAACAGCTCCTCGGGCGGCGCAATCTCGTTCAAGACAATGCTGTCTAGTGCCACCTTACCCGAGAACTTCACACTCTCACAACACACAATCACGGGCACATCCGCCTTGTGCGCCTGTAACGCAATACTCGCCGTCCCGACCCTCGATTGCAGACGCCCGTTACTGAGCATCGAGTGCGCGCCCAGCAGTACCAATGTGGCGTCTTTCACTACATGCGCCAGGCCGGAGAAAGGCACATACTGCACTTCCAGCCCGGCGCGCATGAGCGAGGTCGCGAGACGTTTGCCTTCGAACAAAGGCCGGGAGTCGACGACGATGACGCGGAAGCGTGTGCCTTGCTCGTGCGCTTGAAGGACGGTTCTCTCGACGATGGCGCTTTTGGCGTATGTCAGGACCACGGAGCCGGTTCTGATCTGGTTTCGGGCTGAAGCGGCGATGGCCTGGTCAGTGACCGTGATGCGCTCGTGCACAAATCGATCGATCTCCTCGCATATGAAGTCTTTCGTTTCGTGCTCCAGCTTGTCCGGATCGAGCTCCACAATGAGTTTTTTGAGCCAACGTATGGCGTTGCCCATTGATTCGGCGAGGGGCCGACAAGACCGGAGATGGTCGATTTGGGGACTGAGGTGGTGCGAGACGAGGTGGCGGGGTAGGGAGGTATCCCGTGGTGTCGTGTAGGCCTGGATGGCTTCCTTGAAGGCGAGGAGCATGGCCACACAACGCGCGCTGCTGCCGCAGATCTCATAGGTGCTGATTTGCAGGCCGAGAGCGAGGACTGCGGGATGGACGTCCTTTGACACACCTGCAAGATTAGGCCGTCGTTGGATTGGGTATAGGTGGCTTAGCAGCTCCACGACGGTGTTGTCCTTCTTCGGTAGCTCCTTGCTCGGCGCAGTGGGTGCAGCTCTGCTCCGTAGAGGTATGTTCTGTGCCTGGGATGGTCCGCCGCGGTCCTGTTTGGCTTCTTGTCCACCCTGCTTGCTCGGCTTCGGCTGCTGCAGGCCCTTCGCATGCGCAACCTTGCCTTTTTGATCCTGCTGTACGCCCTGCGCCTGTGCCAAATGTTCTTGATGCGCACCGTTGGTCGCAGGCGCTACCTCTGCTGGACCGCCTTCTTGCTCCTTTTGAGCGGCTCTCCTCGCCTGCTTGTCTGCTTTCGCCCTCTTCTTCAGCTCGGCCGCCGACACCTTGGATTCATCCACCGCCTTAGACTGCGCCGCTGGTCCGCCCTGCTCAGCCATGTTGATCGTCTACGACTCGGTCTTGATTCTTCCGCTTGCTCTTCGCCGGGGGGTGTCTGTAGATCCGTCGACGGACGAGGCTGCTGTACTATAGCGCCGATCGATTTACGCAATGGTCCAGGTCTGCGCGTGTCCAGAGAGCGCGCCATCTTCTCAGATCAAGCAGTACATATTGGAGCACTTTTGCGTGTGATTGTATGAGGTAAAGGAGACTGGATACTCGGTGACCTTGATATCGGTGTTTGTCTTTGAGAGGTACGGGTCCATTGAGGTAGCAGATATCTGATCGTGTCACGGTGGCTTTGGGTTGGTACTAAGGTTCTAGTGTTCGCGAAAGGCCTGGGTTTCCGGCCTCGAACTTTTTAGACATGAAGCGGAATGAGTCAAGGGTCCACCAAGTGGAGGCTACAAAGTGACATATATATTTCACACAGTCTATACACTGTGATACAACATGATACAGCCATGTCCTGTCCAGCGCGATAGACCACCGAACTCCTCGCTGGAACGCCCGATGTAAGCCTCTGCTGTTCACCTCAAAAGAACGCCGACCACCCAGCAAACAGCGTTGCCAGATTCCCCTCGTCCGTCGCCTGCTGTATGAGTTCATTGACCGTCGCCGCCGTGCTCAATGTCTTGCTCAACTTTTTCTCCACGATACTCAGCGCCCGATCCGCCTCGCCCGCCTCCTGCTCCTTCTTCCTCGAATTCGCCTCCTCGGCATTAGCGCCGTTGCCAATCCCTTGCGCAGCGTCCTGCATCCGCTTCGCCCGCAGCGGCGACACGGTCCAATTGTAAAGCGGATCGTAGCGCAAGACGTTGAGGAGCGTCATGATGCTGTCCTTGTCTTCGCGCAGGGCGTCCATAGTAAATTCGCAGCAGCGCCGGAAGACGCCCTCCGTCTTTGTGATGCCCATGGCGTCTACGATATCCCGCGATAGCCGGAACGGCACCTTTTCAGGAACCGGAAGCACTTTTCCGGCCTCAAAAGCGACGCCAAGATCGATATGCACAGCCTCTCCCGTCTTCTCGTCGAGCAGGATGTTTTGACAGTGCCGGTCGCCGAGTCCCAGAACGTGGCCCAGGATAGATATCGCGGCCGTCGTACGCGTATAAGCCGTGCGCTTCTCGAACCACTCGTCTGGGTCATCGAAGCGCTCGAAGAAGAAGTGCCGCAACACAGGCGGCATCTGATCGCAAATTTTGCGGAACTCCTTGATGCGCCTTTCTTTCGGCTCATGCTCCACCGCCCTGATCTTCGTTGAAGCATCGCCGGACTTTAGGGACAGCGGGTGATACTTTGCATGAGCGGGTCGCAGCCACTCGCCAATGGGGATAGAGTTGGGCACCCACTCCATGATGCCAGACTTGGTAGTCAGCGGGATCACCTTGTACGTACGGACTTGTAGGTTACGCTGGCGGGTGGCCTTGTGGCTGCGTAGCATCTTGCTCACTTCTTCAAACACCTGTTCCATGATTGCGTCTTGCCGTAGATCATCGTCTTTGGTACCTTTGAACAGTTGCTTGTAAGCTTTACCATCGCTCGCTATCGCCGTTAAGACTTTGGGATGGCTCAGCCCGCCCATGATACTCATTGTTGTGGAGAATTTGTGCACTTCTGGGACATCATTGTAGTTGCTATCCGCCCGCAAGGGAACGCTGATAGTCGCGGGAGGTACTTGGTAATTCCGTATCCTCCCGATCAATGTCTCCGCCGGCCGGAACTGCTTGACACTCACCTTCATCTTTCCGTCCTGGAGCAACGACTCGACGGAGCTGTACGCAAATTCATCGTACGCATTGTCGGCCCGGAAAACTCGAGTGATCAAGTCAACTTTCTGAGGAATGGCATGTAGAGCAGTTCTAATGCTAGTGGCCGCCTCGTAGCGCGAGCGAGCTGCATTGTCGCCGCCGCTTGCTGGCTTCCGGGTTGCGGAGAATAAATGATGCAGACTGTGATGAGGGTGGTCGGCACAGATCCGTTGCATCAGCTTCTTCAACAAATTCTGAAAGTCGGACTGGTCGTTCTCGAGTCGCGACATGAGCTGATTGTTCAGCACGACAAATTTCCGACTCGGTACGCCGCCCAAATGGCTGCTGACGATCGCGTTCGCGGGATTGGAACCGCAGCTTTCTAGCCACATGGCGAAGAAGCGGAGAACACACATGTCGTGGTCGTCTGAAGCGTGCAGCGCTAGCAGGTAATTCTGCAAGCTTTGCTGTAAGAAGTCGTCACGGGCCAGCTTCAGGCGTTGGTACTCGGCATCATCGATCTCAAACCACTGCCGCGCTTTGTTCACCTCCTTGCGATCAACGGTGCCTTTGCGTGACTTCTTAGACATCTCATCTAGCTCCTCTACATCGGCGAGCTTCTTGTCTCGAAGTCTGACAATGCGGTTGAAATCCTGAGTGTTCCCGGGATGTTGCAGCTGTCTGTCACAGAATGCAGCGAATTCGTAGAATACCTTGCCGGCTTCCTGGCCTTCGTTGCGATCCTTAAGGTGCTTGATGGCCGGTCGGAGGCAGTGATCAAGAATCTCGTTGGGCTTCTCGAGCCTGGCGTCTGCAAGCTGACGCGCAAGGCTGGCCAGCAGACCAGACTCGCCGATCGGCAAATCCTGCTGCTCGCCGTCACCAGCGCTCATGATCGATCGTAACATCTTGACGGACGCTGCAGCTTCGCCGGTCTCCCACAAGACTGCAGCCGTTTCTTGCATGGAGGCAGCGCTGAAGTTGAGGCCAGTGGACACTTTGGCGTCCTTGAGCAGTAGACTGAGCTGTGTTGCGGCCGAAAGTGCTTCTTGCAGGTTGCCATTGTTCCGTGCGAGCTGCGCGACGCTGAGCAGAGACTCGACCTCGATCACTTGGCATGTCCTGAGGCTGATGTGCATATCCTCCAACAACGTAGCGTTCTGTGAAAGTACGCTGAACAGCAATGAGCGATCTGCAGCGATCTCCGCAGCATCTTCGGGTCGGATACTGAGCATATCACGTTGCCGAGCTTGCATGCTTGACCAGTGAGACTGCACCAGTGCCTCGGTAGAGCTCCTCACAATAGTCAACGCTTCAGTAAGTGAAGCCAAAGCGTTACACCAAGCAGGAGAAGGCACCCCAGCGGTGTTGGATCCGGTTTCGGACCGCATGTGACTGAGCACCAGCGAGCGTAATTTGGTCCCTGCATCATCAACATTAACGGCACAGCTCAAGTGCTGGAAGGCGGAGAAGCGTGTGGCTGCCACCGTTGGTGCCGTCTGCGGTAAAGCCATGTCCCATTGCTGTAGTTTCCGCGCGGTGTTCAGCAACTCGTCGGACGAGCTCGATGAATCGGCCAACGGTCCAGAAGTCAGTGCATACTCCAGGCTGTAGAGGTTGAGAGCAGAAAGCGATCGCATCATGCCGTGTGCGTCAGACTGCGGTGCTTCGTGGGAGAGACGCATCGCACTATCCATGCGCGCAGTTCGAAACATGAGACTTTTGATACCGTCGCTCTCGTAGTCTAGCCTACCGAGGATCGACTCGAGCGAAGCGGGTTGCTGCACGCCATAGAAGGAGTCCGGCTCATCCACCTGCCTGAATATCGATAGTAGCAGCTGTTCTGGCACGTCGACAGTCGGTAGCTGGTTTAAAGAAGCTCGGCTTGACGCTTTTCGCGGCGCCTGCACTATCGATGTTGAAGACTCGGCAAATAATAGCGCAGCGCTGGGCATACCACAGCGAGCCGATGCATCGGCAGCAAGCATAAAGTCCACGTCGAGCCACCGCACTCGGTCAGCTTTGGTAGTTTCGCTGGGCCATGGCTGGCTCCGAAGGTACAGCAACAGATCAAGCAGCAAGCGCCTCCGTGTGTCCAGTGCAGGGCAGCGATCTTTCAGATGCTTGGAGATAGCGCTGGATAGTTCCTGGCGCAGGACCGGTTCTCGATTGACTTCTCCGGTGAGGATGATGTGTGCTATGCATAGTAGTAGGTCACTAGCCAGTCGCGGTATGTTACGTAGGAGTGCAGGGAGTGATGACAAGATAGGCCTCTCCGAAGCCCATTTGCACAAAGCTATCGCAAGGTTCTGGATCCATACTTGATCAGTCACCGAAGGTGCTAGATCAAGTGCCCCGCAGAGCTGCTGTCTATCGATCTTGTTGCAATCTCGTTCGGACGCTGTACGCGGCTCGTAGCTGTACGTCCCTTCGCTTACTGCGGGTACCAAGCTCGTCGGTAACATCTGCTCGAACGATAATGCGTCTGCAGGATCCTTGAAGCTATACAAGATGGCCCGGAGCGTCCAATCCGCGAGGCCCGTCTCCAAGCGATCAGGTGAAAGCGTGAGCTCTGTCAGCTGGCGGGCAAGCTCGGCCTCAGATCTCAACACGCCGGCGAACGGCTTTCCGTCAGGTGCAAGCAGTCGTTGCATCTTGTCGTGCTTGGATGAGGGTCTCAAGCCTGCTGAAGCATAGGCTCGGCCAATGACTTCTGCTGCCCATTCGACAAATTCTTCGGCCAGTGTTGACCACTTGACGAAGTGCCATAGACTATCAGCGTACCTGTTGCACGTCTCGTCGCTATCAATGCAGTTCTCGCCTGCTGAGAGCGGAACCTCGAAGTCCTTGGCGAGGAGTCTCAATGCTTCCTTACTATGGGCCTCCGATATGATCGCGTTGCTCAGACTGTGTTGCTCCAGCAAGACTAAAAGGAGCGTGCTCTCCGCAGTCCCTTTCCGTGCGTTACCGGGAAGTCGTACAACACCCAGTGCAGTTGCAAGAGCAGTATACTGGCCATAATCCTTCGCACCGTCAGATGACTGGAAGTGCTGCATATAACTTACAAGCCAGCTTTGGAAACCTTCCATCTTACGCAATGTCTGCTGATGCTGAGTGCCTTGAGTGGTACTTTCGTGCTTCGCAGCTGAATGCGCCTGCATCTGCAGGACCATAACGCATATCGTTCCAAACGTGAAGGCAGCATTTTCAGCTCTCAGATAAGGCTGGCCGTGGTGCAGAAGATACTGCAGAATACCTATTGCATCATCTGCGCATTGGCTCTCGCTGAGGAACGGTCGGATCGAGTGCACGAGCATCTCTAAAGGATATCCGGAATGTGCTACGTTGCCGGCCATGCATATCAGAACCCTCAGCTTTCGCAACATGAGGCACATGTGAAGCGGCCCAAGAGCCTGGTCGGTCGCATCGAGTAGCATACGGGCAGCCAGAGCGAATGACGAAGCGTCCCATGGCTGCGCTACATCTCGTGCTGCCCTCCTGCATATTCGTTCGATCTGGTGTGGCAGGAATTTGGACTTGAAGGACGGCTGCTGGCTGGGTGGCAAAGGAAGCGTCGAGTGGCTGTAACTCCTCGTCTCTGCGAGAGCCTTCGCAGCACTTGGGTAGATTGGACTCTTATCGAGCCAGATGTCTTGCACATCGTCCTGCTGCATCACCAGATAGAAGTGGCCCATGATTGCGGCGAAGTCTCTTGTCACGAGTGTGCTGACCTCCCCTTTCCCGCCGACCAGATCACGGATCCTCTTCTCGCAGACTGCACCTTCTGGGCCGGCAGAGGCAGAGACGTCGGTACAGATCGCGTACGCAAATGATTGGGCGAACGACCGTCTCACTGCTTCTTTTTCCGACACGTTCAATGCTTTGCTGACCACGCGTAGATCATCGTCTTTGCCTCGCCTAAGAAGCTGCGCTATGATCTCTCCCAGATTGCACTCTATGAGATTCTCGAGCGACACATATTGGAACGCTGCATATGGTAGGCCGGTAAGTGTGTGGTCTTCAAGCCATGTGTAGAGAAGCTGCGGCGCGAAGAGTCGAAAGAGCTCTTGAGCGGATGTGAAGCCGAGTGCTTTTGACAGGTCTTGGATGCAAAGCGTAGCATACCCTGCGGCTTCCTTGACGTGACCAGCCGTCTCGAAGATGTAGTAAACGCTTTGCCGGAGCAAAGAGCGCCAAGCTGATGCCAGTTTCGCGAGATATCTCAGTCGCATGGCCATCCCTTCGTGCCAGTCGATGTCCGCCGGTAGCTTCGCTTGGAGGTCGGCAAAGATCTGGTCATGGGCTGACAGCACGAACATGCCAAAGAAAATTGGAATTTGGTCCGCCAGTGAGTACTGCACCCTAATACTCCGGACCTGCACGAGTTTGAAAAGGCTGGTCCGAGCGGACTGCACGTCGCTGCTCCGTCCGTAGTCCGCATCAATCTCGCAGAGCGACAAGAACAACGCACCGAGAGTATGTTGAACGTTCACGGAAAGGACGCCACCCTCAAGTGTCCTGACATATAAGTCGTACATGTCTATTCCGAGATCGAACAGATTCTGGTTGCTGGAGTCTGTCAAGGTCGGTAGTAGACTCAACATCAACGCAAGCATGGTGCCTTGCGCTACCTCCGACCGCTCATACATGTAGTTGGCAAGTATGTTCTCGGTACAGTATTCCAGCAAGCGTTCTGCGTCTGCTATGCTGAGGTGCAATCCTAGCGTGGGCAGTGCAGATAATGTTTTGCGGCTGGCAACGAGGACACTTACCGGCAAGGACATCAGATAGTCGGTGGTCTGCGAAGATGGACTGACATCTTGACCGCTCGGTGCGTATTGTGCTTCCTCTAACCTCGCTACCGTCAATGCGTACAGGCCGAAACCCGCCCGAAGCGCTTCGACTGAGAAAGCCACATTGGAGTCGGTATTGGCTTCTCCGCCGCTGGCAGCAGCCTTGTCACGTCTGCTGTCTTGCGAGTCGAATGTGTCTTCTAGATCCACGTCATCGTCTCTATCCATTCCATCAAAGTCGCTGAAGCGTTGGCGTGCGCGTGCATGGAGAGCGCTAGAGACGTGGCGGCATATCAAGTGCTCGGCGACAGCAGGCACATAGATGCTCTGTTGGCCCCGGACTCTACCGTACACATTAGATTGATCTGCCGCCATCAGAAGCATAGCGTCTACATGTGGTTGACCACATCTCGAGCCGCCGACATATTTCGCGACCAAGCCAAGAAGCTCGTCAAGCTGGCGTTGCATATGTGCTTGCCTCCGGGTGTCAAGAAACTTGCCGTCGAATGCTACCGAGCTGAAAGCGTAGCACACATGGCACAGATATGACAACATATCCGGATTAACGCTTTTGGCGCCCTCGCGTTGGTATTCCTTCCAGGTATTCAAAGCTTTTTGCAGCTCTGGGATGAGTTGGTTGAGAAGTAAAGTCTCGCATGGCAGCCTGCCGCTGGACGAGCTTAGGGCAACGACAGCAGCAGACGCTTGAAGATTGGGATGAGTGACGATGTCGTCGTCCGGTAGCAGTAATAGATACGATATCAACTTGTGTTGGTGTTGAGAAGTAACCAGAGCCTGAGCGATCCTGTTCCAGACCGGGATTGGTTCTGCCAGAATCGGGGAAGTCTGGTGATCCAAACAGTTGTTGACCAAGTCGACGACGTCCACTGACCGGGAAAGACGGTGCATGGGAGTATGGGACTTGTCATCGAACATACTAGCGGCGTAGTGACGGCAGAGCCATACGATTGTGCCTTCAGCAAGTGCTACCGTTTTCCCGGGACTGAGTTGTTGCGATGTCCTTTGCATAGTACGTAACAAATGCAGCGAAGAATCTGCAAGTACAGAAGGCCCGCTTAGCTCCATGGATGCCGTAATCTCCTGCAGGAATTCCGCAACGCTGGTCTGCACTACTAGGTGGAGTCGGAGCATGATATCGAGTAAATGACATGTGGCTCGGCAGGTAGCAACGTTGCTCAAAGACCGGCTCCCCAGCTGCCACACAGATGCCCATCTTGATTTCAGAGCATCATCAGTCGACGTCAGTTGCGAAGCACAGGATGCCAAAGCGAGCAAGGCCCAGGCAGCGACGTTTGTGTCCTCGTCGCTACAGCTGGGAAGTACGGTGTCGATGATCAAAGAAAGGTACTGTGCGGAGTATCGCTTCTGTTGTGCTATGAAAGTGACCACCTGCAAGCTGCCGACTCTCGAGGGGATAGTTCCGGAGGCTGTAGTACGCAACGCATCTTCGTACTCGTCTGTCAGGCGCTGGCGCTTCCGCGGTCTCTGCTGTAAGTCGTCCTCGTCATCGTCCTGTCCTGCACTGGATGGTCCTCGAATATCCGCACATCCACGAAGGAGTGTATCAAGGATGGCCAGTATTCGTATGAGCGCCCAATTATGCTCAGCCCGGAGGCCACAAGGCCTCAGATCCATTACTGCGAGTTTCACCGACGAGTCTCCAGATTGTGGTGTCGTATGCGGCACGAGCTTGAGTTCGTCAATTTGCAATTGCTCTCCTTCCTTCCGCTTACCATATTCGTTCCGCAAGGTCACCGCAAGCGCGCACAGTTCGGTGCGTAGAATCAGTGCCTGCTCATCTTGCATCATGTATGCCATGTACGGTTGTAAGTACAGCAAGGTGACGAGCATGTCATCCTTGAGGCTGGTGGACCTAGTTGTTGGCCAGAAGTGCCGGACCAGACGTATGAGTTGGTTGGCCGCTTTTTTGACGAGCGCCAGATCGTCTGTACGCGCCCAGAGCAACACGTTGTTGATCGTGGTGATGGCGTTCTGATGACTGTTGCCAGGCGTGAGGTGTGTTTTGAGAAACTCAACGATCGTCCAGAGTATGGTGTCGGCTTGACTTGCAAGAGGGGCATTTGGGGCTGCAGTCAAAAGGGACAAACAAGCGACCAATTCATCCGAGACCTGCTTCGCCACATTGCGGCCTGTTTGCGACTCGTGGGCGGAGTCGCCAAGCTGAGAACGCGAAGAACGAGAGCTGTTGGTCACTCCAAGGCGGGACGTTCGTTCCACCCCTGACCTTGCGTCGCTACCACCAACACCCCGTTCGGCACCTTGAACGGTGTGCACGCAGAAGAGTACCGCTCGTTCCCATTCTGCTCTCGACTGGTGCTCTAGGTGAGGCTGGTAGCTTAAAGCCGCCTTCAAGCATTTGACGTAGTCGAGCGCGAGCGGCACGCACAAACCTCCGCCGGGTCGTGGTAGCGTATCAATGACATGGTCGACGACCGCTCTCACCGTCCGCAGACTGATACTCTGGACGCCAAGCTCGACCGCGAGGCGAAGTGCCACGGCCGCATCGGACAGCCGAGAATCCGCGGCTGACTGTGTCGTCGTAGTCTTTGCAGTGAGCCAAGTTGATCGTTCGGAGAGAACGATCGCGAACAGTTGCTTATAGATCGAGTCGAAGGACACATCGTCAAGGGCCACCGCTCCGGGATTCTGCTGATTGTAGCGTAGCACATGCTTCAGATTGTCGAACCCCTTTTTGCGTTCCTTTACCAGCGGGTTTTGGATCTGTTCCAGAGCTCCCTGCAGAGTCAGCTGGCCGCTCATGTCTACGTGTGATCCAGCTAATGGACAAGTAGTGCCGGGACCGTGTGGTCCATGGTCATATAGACGACGTGACTGCAAGACACGAGACTACGGGCAGACTGGCTTGCAAGCTCGAGATCAATCGGCATTGTCCCACATGGATCCGAACAAGTCCGTCTATGGAAGTGCGGCGATGAGTGTCTTGTCCAATGTGAAAGTGAACGTGAAGACGGCTACTCCCGAAGCACGCGCCAAACGCGCCTAACACCCGACCTCACCCAAATGTTTCGCAGAACATCACCTCACTTTGCCCTTCAACACCACTACTGGGACTCTCCCAGTCTTCGAGCAGCTGGCGTTGGAGCGACCTACAGGATCTGCCAATATGGAGCACGAAACACCCATAAGCCGACTGCAGAGCCTGCAACGAGACCTCGTTGCATTCTCCGAGGCACGTCTCACGAACGTCGCCAGACTCTCCGCCGAGCTTGATGCAAGCGTGCAGGACCTCAGGAAATTCCTCGAGAGGAAGGGAAAGAGCGAGAAGAGTAGACAGCAGTTGGTCTCACCATCTTCGACACAGCCGGAAACGCTCCAGATCGAGAATGTGGAGTACAGGGTGAACAATGACTTTCGACAATCAGCGCTCGCGGTCGCGGACGAGCTCTCCCTTGATGAGCTCGAGGCCGCAAAACTGTGCATTGAGGTCTCGCCAGAAGACGGTAGCCAGGTGGGGACTTCTCTTGCGCTCAGGGCGGTACTACGTTTCCACGATTACCGACGTTCACTCTTGGAGTGTATGCGTCTCATATTACAACAATACAATGACGCAATAACGGCAGACGAGGAAGGGGTGATGAGCATCTTCCAGGGTCCGTTAGACGCCATGATGAAGGCTCAAGATGGTCCTCCTGATGCGGGCTCAGGGCTTTGGAAGAAGTGTGTCGATGGCCTCACGGATGTGGAGACCTTCTTCATGGGAATGAGCGAACGTCAGCAAACGATGATGATGACAGGCCAGGTTCTGGTTGGCGACGCCGCGGATGTTTTCCAAGCCCAGCGGCTGTTGCTCACAAGACAGCATGAGTCTCTGATGGCCGTACTGGTATGTCTGCTCAACGGTAGGTTCGCCATTGACCAACCCGAGTACCGCGGACTCATAAGCAAGGCCGCGACTTTCGAAGGCTCCATCGACTTTGCCATGCACTATGTTCCGGTCCTTGTTTCGAGCGCCGCACGGCTAGGCTCGAACCAGAACACACAGGCAGATACGTCGCATAGTTTGCACAAGCTCTTTGAGGCAGGACCGGCTCAATTGCAGTGGAAATTCTCTCAGCTCAAAGCCGTTGCGATAGTAACGTGGCTTGCGGAGTATAGCCGTCGCTACGACGATCCAACTGCTGACCCGCAGATTCGTGTCGCTGATCGTCAAAAGGCTGAGCTGAATCGATCCGACCTCTTCATGCAAGCTGTCAAGGACAAAGCACTCCATTTCTTACTGGCAACCTGCAAATGGCTAAAGCCGGAAGTTTGGCACGATCCTGCGAAGCTTGGCTTGGTTGACTTCCTACTTTCGGATGCGAACATCATTCCTGCAAACGCGTCACCTCCCGCGAGCGACTTTGTCGCATCCACCATGCGAGAACTCCAAGGATTCACCGATGCGCTCGTCTCGAACATGCCGGACATTGTTCGGCGCCTCAAGTCAGAGGAAGACGATCAAAGGCGCCTCAACTTCTCTTTGCCGCCCACCGAAGTGACACGCTATGAGCCAGATCTCGAACGCTTCATCGTCATCATGTCATACGCCTACCAGGATGACCCGGAAACCGCGCAAGACTTCTGGTCTGATAATGACAGTAACCTGCATGGTTTCCTGCGTTGGGTATCGCAGCGCTTACCAACGCCCCGGGTCGCTGCGTTCTGTGAGCTCTTGACATCGATCTCAAGCGATCAGAAAGCGGCCGATCAAACCCACCGATTCCTGCTCGAAGATACAGCCATGGTGTCGGGAAAGCTACGGAAGACGTACAGCGTCAGCTGGGCGCAGATCTTCGCTGAACTAGACACCTACGCATCGTCGCTGAGAAGTAAACTCACCGCGCCCCAGTCAGTCACACAAGATGGCTTCATTGCGGGAAGCGAGTACATCGAGGGCGTGGAGACTAGCATAATGCTGGAAGCATATCTGCGCTTGGCATCTCACATCTGTCGCGTCAGTCCGGAAGCGCGCAATTGGCTTCTACGAGAACAGACATTTCACATTGGCGAGATCATGTTCCAACTTGCTTCGAGTGGGATCGAGGGGCGAATACAGGCGTCGTGTTTCAACCTACTGGCAGCTATGTTAACCGAGAAGGTGGCTGAGGTGAATGACGGCATGTGGGTGATGCTGGACAACTGGATCGCCACTGGCGGGCCTGCCGGCTCTGTTGCACCAAGGCCTGCGGTACCTGGGAGGGCTTTAACATCAGAAAAGCAATACCTACAGCGATTCAATGACAAGCCGGAGACCGCAACGGCTTTCGTCGCACTCCTAAACACACTGATTACCCCGTCTCCCAATCAGAATGGTGGCATGCTGGACGCACTACCCTTCCCGGAAAACCTTGGCGCACCCTCTCGCAATGCTGGAATCGAGGCATACGTCGATTTCGCGATTGGTACCGCTTTCCGCCATACAGCAGATTATGCTCGCGTCGGCATAGGCCTGGTCGAGACCAACGTCTTGCGCTCCATGTGCCTCGAGTTCGTGTTTCAGTCGCTGACTACTTTCAACGAGGATCTCTTATCGCTTGCGAACGCCACGAGCATTTCAGTCGATGCTGCAATCAAGGTCTCGTCGCTGGCTGCCTATGCCCGCTTACATCCCTTTGCCCGGGTCATGGAATGGCTGTTCAACAGTAACGTCATCGTAGCGCTATTCGCTTCCGTGCAACCAGACGCCGACATTCTGAATGGCCTCGACTTTCGATCACCGCTCGTGCAGTCAACGCTGAGAGGCATGCAAGTCATGAACCTCGCCATGAGGCTGCAAGCGACATACTTCGACATCGTCCGGCCGATAGTGAAGACACAATCGGGATTGCGACCTTCCCCAGTAGCCAATGCTGCCTTTGTCTCATTCGACGATGTTATCCTCAGCCAGCTGGGGGTGGTAGTGGACATTACTGGCTTAGCGGCCAGCACCCACGCCGAGTTGAGCCTGGAGGCTTTGAGCTTGTTGCACAAGCTCGCCGGGTCACGCAAGCTGTCCGATGCCGCTGAGCCCGGGTCTCGCGCCGGTAATCGATTGCTCGGTGCTTTGGCGAACACCAGCGATGCCATCGCGAGCGAGCTGGTACTCACCTTTGAAGTGGATGAGTTCGATATAGAAACGGGAGAGCAACCTCTGAAACTGGTGAAAGCACAAGCCGTACTGGACATGCTCAACAGCAGCCTCGATGGATCCACCATCCGGCCCACTGTAGCTCATTGTCTACTAGGCTTCTCATGTGGCGAACGCACGGTCAGGGTCACTTCGGACAGTGCGTTTGCCCATTCGCAATCACTGTTCCACGCTATCGCTGCCTGTAGTGCAACACTGCCCGTGGCGGTCGAGTCGAGCAACCTATCCTGGCTATTCGGCGTGAAGCGTGGCTGCCAAGATATCGTCAACAAGCTTGCACTATCACCGCTGACAGCGAACTTGGTTCGGCCGGAGCTACTGTCAATGGATCTTGTGGAAGCCATGTCAAAGAGCCAAATACCAGTGGCCTTCAATCCTCTGTGGGATCAGCGAGCTTCTACGGACCCGGAATGTCTTCTTGAGTCCTCGGCTCTGGCTATTCGCGACTTCTTGAAGTCCCGCGAGCTATTCTTCGAGTACGCTGCGCTTCAGCTCCGGCTCGCCGCCGAGCAACGCGCTTTCTCGGTCCAAGAGTCTACGATGAGCACCTTGCAAGGCGTGATTCGCCTGCCAACTGGAGAGCAGGAGCCGACCATGTCAATCATTGAGCTATTCGACTTCCTGGACCTCGAAACGGCACCAGCACTAGAGGTGACACCGAGGCTGCTCTCTGGAGTTGATCTATCTGTCTGCCTCAAGGCTGATCCCGAAATCGCGGCAGCATATGATCTGAACTTGGCCGAGAAGCTTCTGGTTCTCCGAAAGCAGGAGGTCATCAGTATGGGCCTGCTCAAGGAAGTGAGTGACGAGCAGCAACTGGATGACGAGATCCAGGCGACGTTGGCATCCCTGCTAAGCCACAACAACTTCCGTGCCATTCAGAACGCTCGCGTGACGGCATTGGAGGCATGGACAGAAGTATTTTCTTTGATGATAACATCTGGTGGACTGGAACACGCTGAGCAAACATTGCTGGCACTGCATGGGCTCCAGACTATTCTTGGGAAGTTCGAGAAGTCACTGTCGGATGATCTCGATGCAGCAGCACTGCTGGGGAAGCTCACTCTAGCGCTGGTCCGGTCAGCCTCGCCTGCAATGGGCCGGGTAGGCCAACAAAGTACAAGCACCGCGCACGAGAGGTTGCTGTCCGCTTTCCGTGTCTCGTTGAAAGCCATCACGGAAAGCAGCACCAGTCTAGGCCTACGAGACCTTTGCTACAGGACGTGCATTGCCGTGACGGCTGCCATACCGCTCAAAATCGCCAGTGGCAGTCTTTCCCCTTCGCCTTTTGCCAGACAATTGCTGCAGCTCGTTCATCACGCTGGAGATCGGCTTCTGGTCGTCAGCACCGAGGACGCCTTCTCCGGACGAGGCTCAACGCGTGTGTCGGCCGTACTATTTCTCGACGCAATCATGGCGCTTTCACAAGCCGCAGCCGTCAATAGCGCGATGTTGAAGTTGCTGTCGAAGCTCAACTTCGTGCCCGTACTCATTGACACGAGCATCGGCAGCGTAGCATCTTCGTTTCAATCGCAGAATGACGAACTGCGGACAACCCTGGCGTACTTCCATACCGCGCTATCCCTTCTTCTGCGCATCTGCAGCACCGCAGACGGCACACAATTGGTCCTGAATAGCGGCTTCTTCTCGGCCATCACCGACAGCAGGCTGTTCAGCACTGACCCGGATATCGGGCTGGACATCGACAATGCTGCTGCGCTGCGCGAATTCTACAAGCTGCTGTCGGCTATACTAAGGGTGATCACTGCTACTGTAGTGGCGAGAGGTGCCGGCAATGCGGCGACGGTACAGCAAGCAAAGAGTTTCTTGCAGCAGAACAGATTCAGCATTATGGCTGTGTTCAAGCGTACAAGCGCTGTACAGAAGACTTCCGGCCCGCCGGAGAGGGAGGCATTGAACGTTGCGGAGGAGTTCAGTCGGCTCATGCTAGTTACCGGGTTCTTGGAGGTAAGACTCCAGTGCGATCTGTTCGCACCTATCACGACTGACATTGCTGCAGGACGATGAATCGGCGCATCAACGCGGGACCCGGACGAATGGCTTCACTTGATGAGCGCCGGTGCGCTGGGTCATTCGATTGGGGCCTACCGAGCACGTGTTTGGAGCGTACCGAGTGGTCGTACATCTTGGGACGCAGGCTCTAGGGTATTGAACAGTGCCTTCGGCTAGCTGGCAGTCCTCGTCTCACTATTGCTGTCGCCAAGTGGCAGTGTGTACATGTAGAAAGGTTGATCTGACTTGGAATGACTTGGAATGGCTCTACATACCGTCGAGCACATTATTCCTGGCTCCGCTTCGCTGTTTGCGTACCAGATGAACAGCGTGACTGAGCAATAGGTCACGGTCATCCATCGTCCGCGTCCTCTCAAGTCACTAGTGTGTCGAACATGTGCACAGCCTGCTGTGATCACCACGCGCTAGCACCATTCGCTTGGTCGGCAATGGTCGCCACGTCAAGTCGGCCTGACGGGAGTCACCACACTCTGTATCGTGCTTCAACACCATCTGAGCTTCCCACGGGGTGTTGGCCGCTTGAACATCACTTCGTTCGGCTCCACTCGACATACCGCTCGATGCCCGTGTGAGATGAAGACAAGAGCGAGTTGAACTCCTCCTTGGCGCCTTTCTCGTGTGGCAACAATTTGAGTCTGAGCGGCCATTTCTCGATGATGGTGTTTGGCTCCCTCGGAACCATCTGCATGAAGGCTGGGAACATGTCGAACCCGTGCTGTTTCATGTACCTGTCAAGTTGTTAGTATTTCGCATGTCGATACATGTGGACACACGGGGTTAGACGCCTCACATGTTGAAGTACTTGTCAACGTCGCGCACAAGCACGCTCGCACCCATCATCTTGATGATCTCGGTCTGCATCGCAGCGGCCATGTTGCCGCCGAACAACCGCGCCGGCGACACCTTGGTCATGTACTGCATCGCGAGCTCCATTTCGGGTTTTGCGATATTCTTTTGTTCCTTCTCCGATAATATTTCTGGGATAGCGTTCATGAAAAGAGTCAGCATTGCCGCGTGTGGGTTCACGCTTGGTGGCTGCAACAGTGGTCCGAGAAGGCCGAGCGTCTTCTCGATACCCAGGTATGCGCGGTCCACAATGTTGGACACCTAGAATCCCTGTCAACATGGTTAGTTATACTTCCCGGAGTCGGATTTAGACTCACCTCGATGCGCGCGAAGTTGTTCTTTGGCAGATGATGGGGCAGGCTGCCCGCGTTCGTGTTGAAAAGGGAGAACGTTAAGACGTGGGACTGGAGCACATTGTGGAAGTCGAAGAAGAGACGCCTGAGGTACACCACGAGCTTGCCATAGAGATCGTTCGTCGCAAGGCCAGAGCTGGTCTTGAGCACCTCACGCCAATCCCAGCCGTCGAGGGGATCAGCGGAGTCCATCATGGGCCAAGCAGCCGTCTGGTAGAAAGTTCTGCGAACAGAGTCAGCAGCGAAGCGTGCAAACCAAGAAAGAGCTGGCGTGATGGACGGATTCGGAATTTTGAACGCCTCCGTTGACTCTCCGAAAGGCAACAGTATGCCGTTCGCTCTGAACCTCTCCATGCACACACGGTGTGGCGGTAGCTGCGCCAGGTAGCTGCGATCGATATGATCTCTGCGCGTCATGGTGACGGCGGTCCGGACATGCCGCGCAACCGGCTCCGTGACGCCGGTAGGCACTTCAAGGTAGCGCAGCAGTAGGCTCCACTGCTCCTTCACTAGGGTGAGGCTGAATGTGTTGTTGCCGAGTTTCCACGTCTTTCTTTGGAGTGATCCAGCGGCCTTGTTCACGATCTTGAGTATCACATTTTCGATGGGGGGGCGGATCTTGGCTTCCAGCAGCTCCAGATGCTTCTGCTGGATGTTTGATGAGTACCAAACGTGAAGCATGCAATCCACGGCATTGTCATTGTCGGGTTCCGTGATCACGATGAGCAGCATGATCGCGTTACGTGCGACAATGTCGAAGTCTATGTCATTGACAGTGACGAAGATCGAATTGCTGTATGTTCCCGGGATGGCAGCGATGGACTTGATGATGTTTCTCGGATCTCCTGAAGTTGCTAGGTGTCAGCAACACGTCGTCGTGGACGCACTCGGTATGCTGACCGGCAAACAGTAGCTCCAGATCTTGTCCGTAAGTTTCGCCTTCATGCTCACTCAGCCGGAGAATGTCGAGCGCTGGCACGTTTCCCCAGAAGTACTTCCTGGTACCGTGACTGACAATCGATGGTCCATCGCCAATGAAGTTCGGTTGACGGTTGTTGGTCTCCCACCCTGGCAGCCACGTCTGCTTTCGGAGCGGCGATTTGCAGTCTGTTTTGTGAGCTGCCCAGTGCTTCTGCTGGCACGCGCGATTGCAGTACTGGGCCTTAGTCAGCGTCAAGGTTCTCCGGTGGAGGGACAGAACGCCCGTACATGTACCAAACGACACTCACTACATGCTGTGAGGGTTGTCGATGCTGCCTTGGTCTGGCAGCCTGCACACCGAAACGATTCGGTATCTGCCATGGCCGCAGGAAGAGTGCAGAGTGCACTGTGTGGTTTGGTGCAAGTTCAAGTGAGGGAGTCCATTCTGTTTAGATTGATCGCGGGAGCGGAAGCTACCGTTTGTTGGAGCTATGAACGGGGTCGTGCATAGACGTTTCGGGAAGGCACATGATGTCGGCCTTCGCATTCTTCTTGACCCGTCTTCCACCTCGAGATTGGCCTAAATTCATGTCAGAAGCCGAAGGATCACTCTCGTCGAAGCATTGGCTCGAGTAGTGGCTTGCGGAGACAAAATCCTCAAGCGTCTCGGCGCTGTATGATGATGCAACGGTGGGGGACATCACTCGGTATTGGGTCGATCGCACTGACACGCCTGTCGAATCATTGAACTTCATGTGTAGTCCCCACGAGCCCTACCAGTAGAGTTCATTTCGAGATTTCGTAGGGCGGTGGCAGCGGAACGGCAGCCGAAGGGCGTTACGACGATATCGATCTTTCAAGCCAAGTCCCTCACCCAGCGCATCACATATCTCAGCGCCGCCCAGGGCATCTATTCATCCCACATATTGCACCCTGACCCCCGAAGTCGCAGCTATACCCTCATGACCACTCTCCCCCTATGTCGTCCTCTGACTCTCCCATTCCGCCTTTCCCGCCACATCCGCAATCTCCTCCAGCTTACTCCCCATCTTGACCACACTGTACCGTATCATCCGTGGGTCCAATCCTAGCGTCCTTCGTACCGCATGCTGAGTTTGCGCGCTCGAGTCAAAGCGCAAGATGAAGTAGTGCCCTTGGTTGTAGATGGCGCCTTGTTTGCGGGCAGGCTTGGGAAGTAGGAAAGTGCCCCAGTTGGTGATACCGCGGATGACGCCGCCGCGAGAGAGAACGATGTTGCCGGTGGTTCTGGTGATGCTGAGAACATCCATTAGATACGGGAAGGTGAGCGAATTGTAGGGGACTAATACTCCTTGATCTCGTTGATGCCTCGGCCTGGGCGGACCTATCATGGAAACAATTAGTTGTGTCCTTGACATAGACGAGGTGCGCGTACCACTCCTATCAGCTCATAGAGCATTTCGTTACCGGGGGATCATGAAGCACGGCGGATGTCCAGGTCGATCATCACTGCGGTCCCCAAAGATTCATGCCAAGACCAGACTCCCGAGCGATCTCCGCAACCGCATCCAGCTTCACAGGCATTGAAGCTTAGCCAGCAGAACTTCAACACATACTTCGACAGACCGCGACCAAATGGCAGCAGTAATCGCAGGATCAGGCGCAGCGGCCGCGAAGCTGCTTCAGAGACCCGTCCACAGTCTGGCGAGATGTAGCCGGCAACAATATCTACGACTAAGAGCACAACATGCGCGGGCGACGGTGAGGAGCTTCACTTCTGGACGACGAGGTAGGGTGGCACACCGGGGCAAATCGATAGTGGCCTTGTGCTGATACAGCACAGCACTTGAGAAGAAGTACACAGAAGATCACGAATGGATTGACATATTATCGCCCGAGAGCGGTACGCTACCAATGTCTCAACAGCTCTACACGGCACATACCCATCCTAACCCCTTCGAACAGCCTCCATAGGCATCTCCACATACGCTGCGAAAGCTCTCGGCGATGTCGTCTACGTCGAGCTCCCCACCGTCGACACCGAGGTCAACAAGGGCGATGCGATCGGTGCAGTCGAGTCGGTAAAGTCTGCTTCAGACATCATGACACCTGTAGGCGGGACCATAATCGAAGTCAACAGCGTGCTGGAGGATAAGCCGGGTACGATCAACAAAAGTCCAGAGGGAGACGGGTGGTTGGCGAAGATCAAAGTGACCGATACAGCGGAGCTGCAGGGTTTGATGGATGCAGAGGCATATCGGGCCTTCACGGAAGAAGTGGAGGACAAGTAGGCGAAGTTTGGGGGAGTCATGAATACGATATCGAGGTCACAGCGATCTGCTTCGGGGTGGCGTCTGAGGTGTGGTGTGATGGCTAGGCTACGCCCTTCGCAACCATTCAAGGTCCACGTCAAGCCGACCAAGACCGGGATGGGAGGAGGCCATGAAACCATTGCAAGGAACGAGTGACCGGGGAAGGATATTAGCAGGCGTCACAAGACGCGCATTTGTTCCCCCCTAAGATCAAGCTTACCGCCGTCTTGTCAAGGACAATCAGTGCAGCTCAGCAAGCCCCCGATCCCTGCCGCATACTACCTCGATGCCCAGAACGTCGAGTACAAAGCTCCCGAAACGTGAGCGCAAGATAGATGACCAAAACCAAGATCGAAGACTGCACCCTGCGTAACTGCCTTCTTCAGCAATCCGCAGTCCGTGCCCAGCCTCGGCATCTCCAATACCTTGGCCTCGGACAAGTTTTTGACAGCCCAACTCTACAGGCCAGTCAACCACCGCGATTCGGATCACGGTGGTGTTCCGGTGGGTGTCGTTGTAGATACACTAGTACCTTGCATACCCCGCACAATCCACTGCCGTTTGACTTCGATGCTACAGCGTGCGCTGCCAATGGCTGTGAAACGTCATGACGGGCGACCTCGGCCCACCTGGTAATCGTACAAGTCTATGCCGTCTTCGACTATGGTCGGGTTTCAGGCTGCTCGGAGACTTGCGAGAGGTATGGTGATCTTGCCCCAGTGCAGCCAGACGTGAGGACGTTCATTTGGCTTGACAGGGAAGCAGTCGTGACGTCCTTGTGCTCTATGTGAAGGACCACAAAAATGCCTCGGCCAGCGGGCCTCGACGAAGAATATATATGGAGACAGGTATGCGCGTTGCAAGGAGCTTTAGCATCTATCCCTCTCACCATCGACAGACTTCCAAGCCCACCCCTAGCCCACCATGAAGTTACTCCTCTCTTTATCCCTCGCGGCCTTGGCCCTCGCCAACCCGATCGAGAAGCGCCAGTACGTTGGCCAAAACACCGAGAACCAGCTCACGGACGGCACGCCCTGCCGCGCCATCACCATCCTCTTCGCCCGCGGCACGACCGAATCGGGCAACGTCGGGACTCTGGCCGGCCCGCCGTTTTTCCAGGCCGTCGTCGGCGATGTTGGAGCAAGCAAGGTTGCTGTGCAGGGTGTAGGTACCCCAAAACTGTTACGTCCTCGATGCGAAGGGGTAGTTGCTGATGGTTCGGTTGGACGACAGGTCGACTACGCCGCGGACATAGCTGGGTTTGACGAAGGCGGCGATCCAGCCGGGGCCGCCACACTTGCGGGACTCATCAAGCGGGCGCAGACCCAGTGCCCTAACACCAAGCTTGTGGTGTCCGGGTATTCCCAGGGAGGCCAGGTGGTGCACAAGGCGGCCTTGGAGCTCTCTGCCTCGCAGACGGCGTTCATCAACTCCGTCGTGGTGGGTCTTGAGTCTTTGCGCATACTCTCGGGATCGCGCATTCCGACGTCGAAACCTCGCTGACAAGGCGCAGATTTTCGGTGACCCAGATGACGGCGAGCCGGTAGGCAGCGTCCCGAGCTCCAAGGTCCTCATCATCTGCCACGTCGGCGACGACATCTGTCTGCACGGCGATTTGATCCTGCCGCCGCATCTGACGTACGGGGAGAATGCGCAGCAGGCGGCAACCTTTGTCGTGTCGAAAGCCGGGTTGTGAGTATCCGCGGCTCGCCATTCGACATGCTCGATAAGTGCGCATCAGACAGTGATTTGGTTCGTGTTCAAAAGCCGGACATTCGAGTGTTTCTGGGCCAGGTTGCGAGACTCTTGAGCTTATACCTTCCGTACACGAAACGCGTTATCAGATGGCCATTATTGTAGTCTGTACCACCTCGCCATAGCTCTCCATACCGCCCTACCTCCTCCCAAGCACCTCAACCCCCACCTCATCTCAACGTAACCACGGTCCCCCTCCCCACCCCTTGCACCCCCCTCCCACCACCGACCGGCGGCCCACCCCCCATTAACCCCTCAACCCCCAAATCCCTCCACGCGGTCTCCCTCCCCAACGCCCTCAACGTCGCTCTCTGAATCCCAAACGCCGCGTGCTGCTCCGGCACCACATCGTCCTCCTCATCGGGATTTACCGGCTGGTGCCGCGCTTCGACGTAGATGTCTTCTGATAGAAGAAGGCGGCCTCGAGACGAGGTGGAGGGGTTGGTGGCGAAGGAGGAGGAGGTGGTGGTTGTGGAGGCGGTGGTGGGGCGGGGGAGGCGGGTGAAGTCTTCGAGGAGGTCGACGTGGTGGGGGGAGTGGAGGTGGAGGTAGGTGAAGGAGGAGTCGCGGGACTGGGTCATGGGGTGTCAGTGGGGGAAGAGGATGAATTGGGGGCGGCGGACTGACCATGTTTGGGGTGTGTGTGATCGAGGCAGACGGCAGACGTCTGGCTGTCTGTTTGTTTGAGGTGCGGTTGGCGGGGCGGGCTTGACAGCTTTTATTTTATCAGATGAACGTGGAATCAACAACGCGGTGGAGATCAGGGACATCGAGAGCTGGTCGTCACATCCAAATACTACATGTAAGTGTGTTCCGGCAGGCATGTATAGGTTGCGTCTATGGAGACTGATGTGTGACAGTCAAGCAAGCGCAAAATGCTATGTGTACAATCGAAGCCTCACAATTGCTACCTGGTATACCCGAGCAGGATGCGATCCAAGACGATCCGTACGCGCAAAAGCAGCTCGCTCTCAGCATGATGTTTCCCACTAATCCCTCACTACGCTCCCAGTCATGCACTCGATCAAAACACGCTCGCCGGTGCAACAGTAGCAAAGACGGGCGCGTCCTACACGCTCAGCTTCGCCACCTCGGCAGCGACCAGATCAGCATCCCCTTCCATGGCTCCGCCTACCGTCTCCCCTTTCTCTGCTTCCGCCTTCCGGATCACCTCACCCATACTCAGGCATCTCCCGCCTCGCAGGTACTCTTCGTACTCTCCAATCAGCTTGCCACCTTTCTCCCACCTCTCCCTGAACGCCACCCGCCGCCTCTGTATCTCTTTATCCAGCGCCGGCCAATATGAATCGTGATCGTACTCAAAGTTGAGCTCGCCGTTCTTGGAGCCTCCGTGCTGCGACCACAGTTGTTGCTTCGGTACATAGGTCCGCAAATCCTCGTTGAACTTCATCTTCTCCCTCGTCACAGGATCGATGAACGGGCTGATGAGCTTGAAGAAGGTCGCGACATACCATGGCAGCTCACTGATTAGGGCTTTACCCAGACGTTCCGGTGAATGATTTTGGAGGATGTTGAGGACGGCCCGCGCTTGGGCAACGGTAGGGACGTGTCCATTGCCGGCACCCTTGAAGCTGATGAGTAGGCAGGCAGACTCTTGCCCCGGCGGCATCATGTCAATGGTGCGGTCGAGCATGTAGCAGAGATGGTGGATCTGGCGGTCAGACATTTTCGTGTTCTGTTTCGCAGGCATGAGGTACAGGCACGGCCGGGCTTCGTTGTCGTAGCCCAGTATCAATTGCTTGCCTGTCTCGTTCTCGGGTGAGATGTAGTCGGCGGAGAAAGTGTCCGCACCGTACTCTCTGCGCCAGGAGATAGTGGACTGCAGTCGCTTGAGAGCATTCGGAGTATTCCACTTGGTGGCACGAAGGTAGCGGAGCAAGCACTCTCGCGTAAGCCACATGCGCTCGTGGTCCTGGAGGGGCGCTTGAGCGCCGTCTTTCAGGGAGGTCGATGGGAGAGTCTGCCATTGAGACACGGCTGCGAAGACTGTGGCGTACTTGGTCTCTTGCTCCGGGGTGAGCGGTCGGGACGAGAGGCTGTTCGGTTTTGCAGACTTCATTGGGGTGTATATGGGTGTCTTGAGCGGGCCATTCTTCGGAGCCTGCCATTCTGGCTCTTCTTCCTCTTCCGGGGGTGCGGTGGTGGTGGCTGTTGTTTGCGAGCTGCTGACGGGGGTGGCAGATGGGTCTGCTTTGGAGGCTGACGATTTGAAGGAAGATGCTGAAGATTCTGCGGTGGCAGAGTGTTGGAGCGAGCCATTGGCCGTCGGTTGTGTGCTTGCCATTGCGGCGGTTGGGATGGGTGGTCTGGTGTTTGAAACACAGTTCTTGGTCTCTTGCAGTGCTAGTATGCGGATTGGCACAGCAGACGGTGGTTTGGCAAGTCAGAGCAGACGGGGAGGTGTGAGAGGTATGTCGATCAATCGGGCAATTCCTGGCTTTCAAGCATCCAGTAGTGACGCTGGGCTGCGCGGCTGCGCCTGCTTCATGCAGGAAAAGGGTGGGATCCTCCGTCTGGCGGACTGCGATTGCGCTGTCCATCACGCTCATCGAAGAGACATGGTTTTAGGAAGATTAGCTTACCTCGACCAACCACCTGCACTTCTTACGCTCACCTCCGCGACCGCAATTAATGGCATGCGCAAGCAATAATAACGGCGGTGCCCTCAAACATGATCTGTCAAGAATTCATGTTGATCATCGCTCCAGTCTTTAGCCGTGGATGATGTAACGCGTGGGCTTGGCGTCTGCATGTGCCCCGAAACGCGCTTGCAAGGAGTCGCGTCTCCCCACCAAAGACTCCTCGTCCACTGTATCAACACCCCCCATTGTCACATTGCACTACAGGTACCAAATTCACTCGATATGTCCGACTCGGAGATGCTCGCAGATCTCTTTGCTCCCTCCTCTGGTCATAAGCTCTCCGACGATGTTGCCAACGAACTGCACCACATCCTCCGCCTGCTGGATCTTAATGTGGTGGAACTCTTCTTCAAATGGGAGAGCTACGTGATCAAGATGGGCGTGGAAAACACCACACTCGACTCCAAGACTGTGCGAGCGTTCAAGAAAGATTTGCAAGATGCACTGGAACGTGAATCGAGAGCAAAGGGGCATGTCGTCCATCCGAGCGCGGCCAAGAGGACTACTGCAACACCACGTGGAGGAGGCGGTGGTGATGTACTCGGCATGCTGGATGGCATGGTCTCAGCAACCCCTGCGCCGCGCATGTCGGCTGCTGCGAAGAGAAAAGCGAACAACTTCGACACGCCCGCCTCGAAGTCGGTCAAGAGCGGCCTCAAGAGCTCGCCAGCAGACAGCAAGACGCCGGTACCGACAGGAGAGACACAAGGCGTCGCGTTCGAGAGCCGTCAAAACGCCGGCGATGTCGTGCAGCAGATCAACGACCACATACCTGCTGCTTCTGCCCCCGCCGAGCCGCCTACCGAAGCCCGCGTGAAGCTCAAGGCCAATCTGGAGCTACCCAAGTTTGCGTACAAGACTATGGCCATGAAGCTGTCCGAGACATCCGAGATCCTCGACGACCGCATCGACACTTTCACCGACCTCATCCAAGCTCATTATAAACTACCTGACGGTGCCTTCGGTAACCCTGCAGCGCAATCCACGGCGGAAGTAGTGGCCGTCGGGCGAATTGCGTGCGATCAACCCAATGGCAAGCTCAACGCTGCGAGTGTGGTACTGGAGACTAGCCGGCGCATGGGCGCAGGTCTGCGCGTACAACTAAAGTTCGATGGTGTAGGCTACGATCTCTTTCCCGGCAAGATCGTAGCCGTGCGTGGGACGAATGTCAGTGGCGAGTACTTTGCCGTGACAGAACTCCTCCCAATTCCACCAATGCCTCTTCCAGCCTCGACACCCGCGGAGCTGGAGATTCACAAGGACCGTCTCACCGGGCCGGACGGAGAAGCAAGGCCACTCGGCATGCTTGTAGCCAGCGGCCCATATACGACCGACACCGATCTTTCTTTCGCAGCTCTACACGCCCTTCTGGCCCAAGCCGAGGACCAACGTACTGACGTCCTGATCCTCGCTGGCCCGTTTCTCGATCTTGAACACCCCATCGTCGCTTCAGGTGACTTCGATGACCACCTTCCCTCCGACGCAAAATTGGAACCCGACCGTGCGACCCTGAACGACGTCTTCCGCCTTCTCATCTCCGCACCTCTTCAGCGCCTCGTGCAGGCCGTACCCACTATAACCATCATCATAGTCCCAAGCTTACGGGACGCTATCAGCAAGCACGTCGCCTGGCCTCAAGACCGATTCGTCAAAGCTCCGCTGGGCCTCCCAAAGCAGGTCCAGGTAGTCACAAATCCGATCCTGCTGTCCATCAACGAGATGATATTTGGCATAAGCACGCAAGACATCCTGTCCGAATTACGGCGGGAGAATGTCTACCAAGGTAGCAAAGGACAAGCTCTCAGCGACGACACGTTGGCGCGGTTGACGAGTAACATTATCGAGCAGCGCCACTTCTTCCCAGTGTTTCCGCCACAGTCGAGGGAGGACTTGAGTAAGCCTACTGCGATCTCGGGTGAGATGACAGACGTCGGTATGGAGCAGAGGCTAGCCGTCGGAGCCAGTCTGGACATTGCATACCTGAAGCTCGCCGAGTGGATCAACGTCCGACCGGATGTACTCATCCTACCCAGTGTGCTGAACCCTTTCGTCAAGGTACGCTATCAAATCATAACCTCCCTTCCACCCTTGCAAAGCGAACATGTGGACTGATGTATACGTCCATTAGGTTGTCGAGGGCATGACGTGCATCAACCCCGGCACGCTGTGCAAGAGGCGCGGCCCAGGTCACTTCGCAGCCATGAATGTGCTCCCTCGCGTATTATCAAACGAGGAGAGAGAAGCCGAGGAGGCGGTGGCACATCACGTCTTCGAGCGGGCCAGGGTTGATATTGTACGAATATGAAGCAATATATGTAGTGAGACTTACGGTTTGGAATGTGTCGAGAAAGACATCGGTTCTCTACAGTCTCATGTGGTACGCAAGTCATGACATCTTCCTTACATGCATGTATGGCTGCGAGATGTCTTCGAATCACCCTGCTATGTTTGGGTGTCACGTGATTCCAGATGTTAGCCTTGCAGCCTCACAAATTTCAAAATGGCGCTACCGCTCGGCTAGACGGCAGATCCCGTGCACTTCGATCTCTCCGCGTCGAAATTGAGTGCCAAGCCGACAACCACTACTCACGACAGACACCCACTACAACAGCGTCGCGCCGACAAGCTCGAAAGTACGGACTCCCCAGCACTCAGCCGCCAAAGATTCCTGTTAATCCGAAGTCCAGCATTCCGCCAATCCCCACACGAAACCCACACAGCACACCGCGAACATGTCTCACGAATCAGTCTGGTACTCGCGCCCGCGCAACTATGGCAAGGGCGCTCGGCAATGGTAAGGGAAGGACACCCGCGCTCCTATCAAGAGATTGAGAGGCCTGTCTGGATGTATGGGAGGGGAGGCTGACTTTCTTCTCGCGACAGCCGCGTCTGCACGCACCCGGCTGGTCTGATCCGCAAGTACGGGCTCAACATCTGCCGGCAGTGCTTCAGGGAGAAGTCGAGCGATATTGGGTTTACTAAGGTATGCAGACGGCCTACACCTGGGTGCAAGGGATATCTGGGGGTGGATGCTAATGCGTGGAACAGCACCGGTGAATGGCTCCGTGGGGTGGGGTCGGGGACGGGAGCAGCGAGGATGGCGAGGACGGTGGAAAGGAGCGCTGCGGGCAAGAAGCTGGGAACGGCGTTCACGGGCATGCGCAAGCGGGCTGAGATGAGGTGCTGCGCTACGATGTGCTGCGGGAAGGTAGCTTGAGTGCGTGCCAGCCATGGAGAGCTGAATTCTCAACGAATATCATACACTTCTGTCGCCGCACTTTGACGATGTTCTCTGCCTCGCTGGTAATCTACTACGGGACGCGCGGAGACGCAGAGGATGAACGGTATACTTGCGGCCTGCTTGGCATCTGCTACCTCGCCTTTGTGTGAGTGAACACAAGACCGAATTGCGGGTCACGTCTGGCCAGGAGCCATCACACGTAATCTTCCAGGCTACCCAAGCCATCCGGACACAATACATGAAGAGTCATCTGGGTAATCTTCGTCCTCTACATACGCGGCCCAGAGGCTCCGATGTTGACTACTAGGCGCAGCTGCACCGCATCTCACGAAAGGCTCTACCATGGCTCGTCGACACTTCCAACTGCTTCAGTCGTATGAGGCAGTCCCGCCCAGCACCGAACGACTGACGATATCGTCGTCTGCTATCCGTGCTCCCTCATCAAAATCTCACGTATCTCGCCGGTCCTCCCTGCTGCTCTGAAGTCGAGCCTAAGGCTGTCGTTGCGGTTTTGGATACGTGCACGCGTGCATCTGGATCGCATAGCCCAACTACAGACCATCCACGAAGCGAATATCTACCACGAACAAATTGGACACGTCCTTCAATTGAGGGCACACCGGGATGCTCGGCGCACAGCAGCATCCTTGCTTCCAACGGCTCTGGGTCGTTCCTTGCGATTTGTGGGGTTTGTCGCAATAGGCTTGGCCACCGGGTTACGCTATCCGCCTGTGCGGAAAGCGAATCTGGCCAACGTCTTCCCTTCATGTTGTCACGGAATCTGTCGTCAACATACATGTATTCCGGGAGTAATAAGCGCGTGAGGTTCGCGATGACTTGTATTTATGGTAGGCTCCTTATAAGAGCGCCTCCATGCCACACCGTTCTCATCATCTCTCGCGGAGATGAAGCATGCGTGATTAGCGGCTTTTAGCGAGCCTGAGGTGCTCAGCAATTGCGCCACATCAGATTAGCAGCGCTCTTGAGGGTTTGCGCTTCACAACCGTGACGAGATGCTCCACACTCGAGTCGATCCGATACTTGATGCCCAAACCTAATGGACTTGGCCTTCGTAAATACCCGTTATTAAGGTATTCCAACCTTCAGAACATCCGCAAGTAAAGCCGGTTTAACTTTCCTAGCGGAACGAGCTTGGACCGGGCTGAGGCCTCCATTTGCTCCCGCCAAACTGAACCTCACGGCAGCAAGCAAGCTCCTACATCCGTCCACCAAACACCGACACCACCATTGTGCCCACGACATCCACTGCCAGCATCGTCCGCGGGCACCTTGAGACACCCGTCACGCTCGTCTCTCGTCTCAACACAAGGCCACGCCCGCCTCGGCGCTAGCGACACCGACGCACCTGCACGGCGCGACCGCCATCCGTCGTCTGTGAGAGCGAATAGTGGGAACTTGGCCAACCGTACCATCCCACCGCACACACTGAACGACCCGCGGTGGTTTGCGACCGGCATTGAAGCCGTCTGCGGTCGGTGACGGTCGGCATGGCGGACGTTAGTGTGGAGTTGGTCCAGCAGAAAATACAGTTGGCCCGGCGGGATGCAGAGGCGCTCAAGGAGAGGATAAAGCGCAAAAAGGATGAGCTCGCCGATACCACGCGTACGTCTCCCTGTCTTCCCAAACCACATGTGCCCAATGCGTGTGAGCGAGCTGTAGCTGACCAATGCCCGTGCAGTGCGCGAAGTCGCGCGACAAAGGGTGGAGGCCCTGCCTCGGCTGTCCATGAAGACCAAGAAGACACTGCGAGGCCATCTGGCCAAGATCTACGCGATGCACTGGTCGACCGACCGGAGACATCTCGTGTCGGCGTCGCAGGACGGCAAGCTCATCATCTGGGACGCGTACACGACCAACAAAGTGCACGCCATCCCCTTGCGGTCATCGTGGGTCATGACGTGCGCGTACTCACCTAGTGGTAATTACGTGGCATGCGGTGGTCTCGACAACATCTGCTCGATCTACAATCTCTCGGCAAGGGACGGTCCCACGCGAGTCGCACGAGAACTCAGTGGGCACTCGGGCTACCTCAGTTGCTGCCGGTTCATCAACGACAGGCGCATCCTCACCTCATCCGGCGACATGACGTGTGTGCTGTGGGATATCGAGACTGGGCAGAAGATTACGGAGTTCGCGGACCACCTCGGAGATGTCATGAGCCTGAGCATAAACCCGCTGGATAACAACCAGTTCGTCTCGGGAGCTTGCGATGCGTTTGCGAAGATGTGGGATATCCGGCAGCAAAAGTGCAGTCAGACATTCGCAGCGCATGACTCGGATATCAACGCTATTCAGTTCTTTCCGAATGGAAACGCTTTCGGGACTGGCTCGGATGATGCCTCATGCAGGCTGTTCGACATTCGGGCGGATCGCGAACTCCAGAGCTACATTGTGAGTTGGACGCGTCTGCTGTCTGCGTGGGTGCCGCCTGGCTGACTTTCTGAATAGATTGGCGAGCCAGTGTGTGGAATCACCTCGGTGGCGTTCTCTGTCTCTGGCAGACTGCTCTTTGCCGGATACGATGATTTTGAGTGCAAGGTACGCGCGCGTGTCACTGGTACGCACGGCGTGGAAATGTGCTAACATGGCCACAGGTCTGGGACGTGCTTCGAGGCGACCGAGTCGGCACACTTCAAGGCCACGACAATCGCGTTAGTTGTCTCGGCGTGTCGAACGACGCAATGTCGTTATGCACAGGCTCATGGGACTCAATGGTGAGTACAAGCGGTCCTGGACCAACCCTCTACGTTTTACTGATATTTGCTTAGCTCCGCATTTGGGCATGATCCCTGCGAATCCGGGAAGGCAAAGAACGTAATCGACGACAATACTATACCCCCTCTAATCGAAGCATGGAAGCGGCCGCGTCGAAGCCGGCAGTTGCGATCCTCTCGACATCGCCACCGTTCATGTAAGGATGCAGCACTGTCAGACACATTGACCCGCCGACGAAGGTGTCGAAGCGAGCGAGCGAGCCATATCTTCACCATTGCGAATTCTCGCGCAGATGGATAGAAGACCCTTATTTCCCTTTTACGGCACCCCCTTGGAGTAATATGTCCTCAGCACCGTGGAAGCAGCGACACTGGGATGTATCAGTAGCTGGAGGGGAGGGGGCCGTGTGTTATTCAGCGCTGGGAGTTGAGAGTGCGACTTTGAGTGCAGGCGGCGTGGAGTCTTCTTGGGGCCGTGAGGAATGATCGGCTTGCTTTGTTCACTTTGTTGTTGTTGTTTACCCTTAGGGTACTCCAGGACCCGGCTAAAGCAGTTCACAGCATCTTTGGCGGAGCGGGTGTTTCACTACCGTACTTGCGTTCTTGCTGGTTCAGATACCCGACCAGGAGGGTTGAAAAAGCTGCACTTTGGGCGTCGTTGGATCATCACGGTCCGAGCTACCTCACTTTCGACAAGACTACCCAACCCTTCCCCTCCAACGCACCGACAAGGAGTCGACTATGTCTCTCCTGCTTGCTCGCTTGCTCTCATGTCATCTCTCCCTCCTGCCGGGCTTGCATGACAGTCCTCGTACCTGCAGCATGCATATGCGGCTACCAGAGTAGACGCGGATGCGTTCACTATGGCACCTGTCATCATCATCCTTGGTTGCTCGTGCACATGCATCCTCCTTCCCCTTTGCACAACCCGAGTAGCTGGCTTAACCAACGACCACTGACACGCTGCCGCCCAACAAGGACGAATAACAATAATGTGGTTTGATCGGGTTCCGCGGACCGGCAGCCAGAGCCTGGATTGCATTGATATTCACGTGAACGCCCCGGCCAGTTGCGGTCTTGCGGGGCACCTTTCCATCCCATCTTCGTGCTCGATTTCTCCTGAAGCTTGCATTGAGTCCTTCGTTTCACGATAGCCATGCCTCGGAGGCTGCACCATTATTCTTGTATCGCCCGCAGTAGTCCATTGTTGAGAGTGCATCAGCCGTGGATGGGGTGGGCCGTCGCCTCAGGAGCCGGTCCCCTTCCTTGATCATCACGGCCAAGCACCGCGGTGGCCAAAGAAGCATCCCCATGACTTCGCGAGACTCCCCGTCAGCTTGTGCTTGCTTATTACTAGGTAACTGATTGAGACATCTGATCGATCTTATTACACCCTGCCCACGCGGTAGACAGTACGCGAGCCTAAGAATAGCTATCGATATAGACCCCCCCCAGTCGCCCTCCAAGCGCCCTTCGCACCACCACAGATCAGCACCGCGAGCCGGGTGCAGTACCGACCATGTCGGCCGCGCAGGACGAGTTCAACGAGTTAATGCGAGACAAGGGAAGAAGAACACAGCACCCAGAAGACGATGAAGAAGACGCTCGCTCTTTCCTCAACCTCTCCGACGAAGACGATGACGACAACGATGCCACACCCCCAGCTTCCCACTTCGACCCGGACGAAGCTCCCTCCAGACCCAGCACCAGCAACCGCCCCACCATCCCCCTCAACCGCTACGAAGCCAACACCGGCCCAAAGGGCGTGATAGCAGACGCACAGCACTTCCGGGACTCGCGCCGCCAGCACCGGTCCTCAGTCCGCAGCTCCTCGACGCTCGCCTCGCAGGTCCAGAGCGGGTTAACGCTGCACGACAGTCCGCAGGCGAACACGAACGAGAAGCAGCAGGGGTCGGACGAGGAAGAAGAAGAGGATACGCTGGATGACGATTTCATGCAGCGCTGGCGGAACAGCAGGTTGCGGGAGATGCAGCGGGGAGGGCGGGATAGCAAGATGCACAGTCGAAGGCCTAGTAGGCGGATGTGGGGTTCGCTCGCGACGGTGGATGGGGAGGGGTATTTGGATGCGGTTGATAAGTCGCCGGCGGATACGGTGGTGGTGGTCTATATTTACGATGACTGCGTAAGCGACTTCGTGATCAGTGAGTGGGTTTGTGTTGCCGGCTGACACGTCTCCAGTCCGATGTCAGCACAGCTATCGAGGTCTGTCTCCGCCAGCTTGCGAGACGACACATCGACACCCGCTTCGTCAAGCTGCACTACATAGATGCCGAGATGGAGCCCGCGGGTATACCGGCTCTACTCGCGTACCGCGGCGGCGAGAAATTCGCTGGTTTGGTGCCGATTATCAATGAGATTCCGGACGACGCGGATTTGAGCGACAGCACGCTCGAGAACATGCTTAGAAGGTAAGACATATCCTCTTGAGATTTGCGCGGAGGGTGCAGTGGGCTGACAGTGTATCACACAGGTATCAGATACTGCGATAACGAGGGACTCGGCATTCATACGCTTCACGACTTTGCCCGTCACGCCATGTGTTCTGCCACCACCACCTTGCCAGCCCACTAACTTGCTTCTCTTCCGACTCACCAAACGGCCGACACTCGGATTCGATTCCCCCGACCGCTTGACTTTTGCCAGCTCTTGTCCATAGCGTTGGCGCTGTCAACGAGAGCGCTACAATACTGCGCCGTTGGCTTGAGGTTCTTGTTTCATTTCATTCTTATGTCCGAGGACGGGCAATGTGTGAATGTACGTTTGGAAGAACCGATGCCTTTTGATGGAAAACGGCTGGGAGCAGACGTACCAATAATACAACTTTTTTTTATTTCAACGTCAGATTCGATGCTAAGTCTCAACACACGTCGGCAAGCCCGGGACAAATGTAGACGCGAGTCAAGGCGCGTCTTGTCACTCACATTGACCATTGTATGGAGGACGCCCCACGCGAGAGTACGCCACATGGTGCCCTCGGAAACGAGCCCAGAACTCGCTTGTCGCAGTGAGGAAGGCACGTTGTGGCTCCGCTTTCTCGTCCAAACGTGGTGCGGATTGTGTACCTGAACTACATGTATATGTACTAAACGCTCTCAGAACACCAACGCTGTCTATCATCTTGTTTTGTCTACTCGCTACCGCGCATCACGTACAGCGCATATACCAGGCAACTCGCCCAACCGCTCCTCAAGCCTCATATCCAAACCACAGACCTCATTTCAGACTCTCGGCTCCGAAGTCGGCCCCTGCCTCCTCGGCAATCCCAGCGACCCACCCCCCTCCCTCTCCCCCTCCTCCGGCGTCTGCGTCCCCCTCCGCGGACTCCCATGCAACACCGGCGTGCCCAAGCCACTCATCGGACTCACAGCCCCACTGCCAATCCGACTCCCCATCTCGCTCGGCGGGACGGGCATACTGATATCCTCCGGACTGCCGGGGACCAATTTCTCGGGTAAGCCGGGGATGCTGATGCGTTTGGCCTGGTTGTTGTACGAGGCCGGGATGATCTCGATGATTTCGTCGCGGGGGAAGGAGAGCGAGGGGATGGCGGGCGCGGAGCAGGCCATGAGGTAGCCGTAGAGGACGCGGAGGACGGATTCGTGGGCGATGATTAGGAGGTCGTTTTGCTCGCGCTCGAGCTCGAGGATGATGGGCTCGAGGCGGACGGCTAGGTCGTGGTAGGACTGGTTACGCAGTCAGCAAAGAGTAGGATACAAGGAGACGAGTGCGTTACTTACTTCGGCTCTGGGATAACGATGATGATAAGGATCCTGCTCGTGCTTCGCCACTTCATCCGGATACTGCTCTCGGATCTTCTTCTCGCTCATCTTCTCGCAGACTCCCGGGTGGAGCTGGCTCATCTGACTCCGCTGCCGGACCCTATAACCCAAGCTGGCCAGGTACTCACTCGTCTCCACCGTCCTTCGACGCGTGCTCGTCCAGATCGTCAGCGGCTTCAGTGCCGTGCTCTCGGGCGCACCGTGGTTGATCAGATTCTGTCGCTCGGACTCCCGGTGCGCGAGCAGCGTATCGGCCATCTTGTGCGCGTAGTCTTGTCCCTCACCCGAAAGTGACGCGTCTGCCTTGTAGGAGTCTTCATCCTTGGTAGTACCGGCTCGTACAAAGTACGTCTGCCGGGACTTGATGTGTAGATTCAGGAGGTAGAACACAATACGTTGGCTGAGGTAGTTGAATGCACAGTTATTGGCTACCACACGCTGTCCCGCGTTCATCATCTTGACGTAGTGCAGCTCGCTCTCCTCCATCGTTTCGTAGTGCGGGATCCGGGCATTGATGCGTTTGAGGTAGTCCTTGACCGCGTCTTCCGGCTCCCAACCTATGTAGTCGGGCGAGCTGATCTTCACGGAGCGGACATTCTCCTCGATGATCCGCTCGTCCGTGCACACGCTTTCGACAAATAGGGTGTGGACACCTTGCTTCTCGAATTCCTTCGATAGTGCTCTCCGTCCGGTAGCGAGTGGATTCACGGCATCGTAGATAGCTATCTGTCCATTCTCATGGTTGAGGAAGTTGAAGATATCTTCCCGGCATTTCTTCAGGATTTTGTTCCGCAGAAGAACGGAAGACGTGCTGGCATTGACGAAGAAGTAGTCTCCGGGTACGTCACCATTGGGACCAACATGTGCGCGACGGTAGTCGCCGAGATGGAAGATGCGAGTCTTCACTCCCAGCCACCGGAGGTATCGTGCCAGGGCAACGCTGGTGTGGGTCTTGCCGCGAGCAGGTAGGCCGACGGTGGCAATGACTATCCTACCTGAGTGGAAGAGGCGGCCTGACTCGGTGGAGTAAAGCTGGGCTGGAGCCATGGACTCCTTCTCCGGGAGGTCATGAATGGCATCGAAAAACGTGCTAGTGCGGCGCAAGAAGTTGGGTGCATTTGCCGCCAGGTCGGCGGTCAAGAGTGTATCCATGATGGGAGGTATGGGGGAGTCGCCTGTCAGCTATGACTATGGCCTCTGACTCTGGGCTTGCAACAATCGTTCGTGTTCTGATCCGACGGCTGGGGTGATCGCTGTTCTTCAAATCCGTCCGATGCTGCTCCTGTCGGGTCGGATGGGTCGTAATTGTTTGGACAAACCCGCAAAGCTAGACGGCGCAACCCGCGAACGACTCTTTGTGAGTTCGGAGATGAGTTGCTGGTGATTGCACCGCCGTTTGCTGTACTGTCGGTACAGGTATATGCACAAGGGGCAAACGTGCCTGCCGATTACGGGATGCTCTGAAATGTCAGGTCCAAGATCGCGGGCGCTGTTCAGAGTCCTCTTGAATCCTTCCAAGGAGAGCCACGACCAGTCTGTGCGTGGGGAGTGCTGTAATCAGGATTCATATACTCCAGTGCTGCGATCCCTCAATATCGGTGCGATAGTACCTTAATAAGAGTGAGGTGCTTTTTCTGTGGCATTGTTGACCGACGAACTGGCCCGGCGAGCTCGGCGAGCTCATCCGACGAGCCGGAGCCGCGGGAGGGCCCGCAACTCTAGCCAATCCCGCGAGCTTGCAACTTTTCCCATCAAGGTCGCGCAGGAGAGTCGTGTGCAAGACAAAGGTACCTCCCCTGCCCATCCCTCCTCCACCGCGCCGCCCCACCACCATCGCTGCATCACCTGAAACCCACGCCGAAGCCTCGCCAAGCCTGATATACCGTCCTCGCGCCCACAATGGCCACCATCGGCCTGGAGAAACAGCCGGTAGTGGTACCCGTGGCCATCGTAGACCCATCCCTACCTCCCCTCGACGTCACAAGGCCCCCACCGCCACCAACCAATGCCATCTTCGACGTGGTACTCAACACATACCGATCCTTCCAGGACCGAAGAGATGCGCTCGGCCTGCGGAACCCGGGGACAATTGACCAGATAGCCAAGGAGGTGCAGCGCGATGTCTTCCTCACCAACCAGATGTTCTCCGGCCTGCGAGCAGAACTCAACAAGTCCTTCAGCCTGAACCCCATCTTCCAGGTCAGCCATGCGTTCGCCATGGGCTCGCAGATGCTGTCTCCGTACACCTTCCTCGCACTCTACGGGACCGACAATGTAAGTCACGCCCCGCTGCAACAAGGTCGTAAAGATGAGACATAGAGCGCACGACTCATCATATATGGTTATAGATCCTCCTCCAAGGCCAAGTCGACTCAGACGCTTCCTTCAACGCCCGCTTCAACATCCGCCTGCACCCCCGCTTCAATTTCAAATCCTCCGTCCAAATCCAACCCTCCTCCGGCATGAACCCCGGCGGCGCCCAAGTCTCCCTCGAACAAGACTACGTCGGCAACGACTTCACCGCGCAACTGAAAAGCATCAACCCCAGTCTGCTAGAAGGCGGCCTAACAGGAATGTTCGTCGGCTCCTACCTGCAGAGCGTCACACCACGATTATCGCTAGGCTTGGAAGGAGTATGGCAGAAACCCGGCGGAGGCATGGGCCCAGAAGCCGCGCTCAGCTACGCAGCGCGGTACAAGGGCGACGACTGGATAGCCTCCGCGCAGCTCTTGACGCAAGGCGGCTTGCAAGGGTCTTACTGGCGCCGGTTGACGGACAAAGTGGAGACGGGCGTGGACGTGAACTTGCAGTTCGCGGGCCTTTCGGGTGCGAACGCGATGATGGGTGGCGCGCGGAAAGAGGGGACCGCGACGCTGGGCGCGAAGTATGAGTTCAGCCGGTCGATCTTTCGCGCGCAGGTGGATAGTCAGGGGAAGATTGGGTGTTTGTTGGATAAGGTTATTGCGCCGCCGGTGCGCGTGACGTTTGCGGGGGAGATGGATCACGCGAAGGTAAGCTTCAGATCCACATCTTTCAGCAGAAATGCTGCATGGCGACGCTGTACTGACTTTTCGGGCGCAGAACCAAGCGAAACTCGGCCTGGCCGTCTCCATCGAAGCCTCGGGCGAAGAGCTCATGGAGCAACAAGACTCGGTGAAGCCCGCTACGCCCCCATTCTAGAGACTCACGGAAGCAAAAATACTCCGGCACCTCTGCCCGCGATATCGTACAGCGGAGGCGACTGGACTCCATCTTCACTCTGTACACTAGCTCGTCACCATCCCTTCGCTGATATGGGCGGATCGAAGTCACGTGCGACTCAGCTTGCGGATCTAGGGGCTCTTGGGTGCTCCGGTTTTGCAGCATAGCGAGGTGGGAGCGAGGGGCAAGCGGGTGCGGCGTGGGCACCTGGGGGACGACGAGGCAGCGTGTGGCTTCTTTGTAAGTTTAGATATGAAATGGAGTATGCATGGCGAGGTGTATGATTGTATAAACGTAGTGTCGTTCAATCTGGTCAAACGAAACGCGAGGATACTTCAGGGTGACGACGGAACTCTGACTCGCCCGGATGGCGGTCCTGGATTTCCGCCCCTTGGACGCCATGCGCACACACAAAACCACACCTGTCAAAAGCTTACGCGGTGATACCTATCGCATCTTTGCATTCAAATCCTACCTTTGCAAGGACGTAGACGAGTCGACGCAAGGATTTGTGCCTTACTGGGCAATATTTCGCAATTTGGCGCCAATGTTTCCTCAAAGATTGGCACCGTGATGTTTCGACATTGTTGAAACTGAAGGCACCTGTCCGAAAAGTTGATTTGATCAAGAGCTACATGTACACGCAAGACAGATCCAGCGTATTTTACACACTAGTACGAGAACCCCACAGTAACTCCACGACCAAGCAACGCCGATACGCTTGACATGCTCTTTGCAACGACTTCAGCCGGTCCAAACTAGTAAATCAGTCCGTCTCGCGCTATCTTGTCACGCGGAAGTAGCCCGGCTACTCACGCCCCACGTCACTGTTGAATTGACGAGCCTCAAATACCCGACTGCGCTCCCGCAGACGCCCGCATGTATTCCGCCCTCTCCTCCGGCCAGGCGCTATAAATGTTCACGCCATTCCTCACCCTCTCATCCCGCAGCCGTTCCAGGATCTCGTTGGGCAGTACCACACCGGTCGCACGTGGGATACGCTCGGGATCATTCATCTTCCCCGCCATCCACTTGCACGCCGCCTTTAGCCGCTTCGCAACGGCCGTCTCGCTGTTGAAGACCGGTGTCTCTCGGCCCGCATTCGCCTTCGCCCAGATCTCGAAGTTGCTGTAGTGGCACGCGAGGCGGATGAGGTTGCCGTACGCAAGCATTGTGGGGTCGGCGTGGAAGAGGAGCTCGTCGGGGATGATGTGGGCGGGAGGGCATTGTCTGTAGTGTAACGGGTGGGGCTTGGTCTCTAGCCACACTGTTTTCTCGTTGAAGTCTTCGCGGACGAACGTGCAGCCGAGGTATGAGATGGGTCCTGACGCGAAGATTTCTGAGATTAATGGGATCGGTGCCGAGACCTGATGCGGAGTGCTTTCGGAGACTGGAGCAGCGTTCAGTATCGATGAGTTTCTCATCATGTCCGCCATCTTGCTGTATCCTTGGCTTACCTTGGTCTGATGTGAGTAGTATGTGACCGACGATCTCAAGATGATAATGGTGGAATCTTGAGCAAGTCGAGAGCGATGTGAACGAGATGAGGATTCGGGACTACGACTCACGGTTATGATAAGTAGGTAGTCGAAGTATCGGATTGACACAATGGCTTTGTATTTCAGGCGCCAGAGCTCCTCTTGTGTCACGTAACAGAGAACGCGAGAAAACAATGAATAATTGTGTAGTACCTTGACACAATGGCTTTGTATTTGGGAGGTCCGGTCTCGCTCTCACCGGTGGGCCACGGAACCCCGTAAGGCCAAGGTTGTTGTGCATGTACCAGACCAACGAACCATAAGGACGAAGGCGACACGGTAGAAGGGACTTCCCGACTTGCTCGGTATTAGCGAATTGGGTGTCCCAGGGTACCGAACGGTGTGGGCCAGATCGCGCGTCGCTCAAAAGAGATATCTGGCAGGTGAGTGGGCGCAAGACCGCAAAGCTCAACGTTCTTCTTACGTAGCTTGAGCAACTAAGAGGAACATGCACCTGACATCATTCGGGCCTCCACTACAACGTGTGGGGCATGCTGCTCGTCTGTCCTCTCCACATCGCGTCCGCATTCGGCATAATGGCCTAGACGACAAGCGGCGGAGACCAGACAACCCTCGTAAGAGATGCTGGGCTTTTTGATCTGGCAACTCTGTCCACACTCCCTTCGTCCTCTTCGTTGCAGACGGGGAGCTCTAGCTTATTCATTGCGTGCAGCGTTCTTCGCTGGTGATCATTTCCGGGAGGTATGAGGTTTGTGATGAGTGGGATCTTGAGTCCAAGCAGGAGTGTACCTGCAGCATATGCAGCCTTACCGAGCCTTGCTGCAGTATAGGGATCGTCCTCAGGGAGTCTTGCGGCACCGTGCCTGCCCATGCCGCCCGCCTTGCATTGCTTGTACCGTTGTGCCGAGTCCCCTCGTAGGCTGCAAAGGCTGATGGCGTGGTAGGGGAAGCGGTATAACGCTGCATTGTACTGTCTAGTTGTTCCCGAGCAATTTCGAGTAACGATACCATACTGACCCACATGATGGGTGAATGTATCGTGCGAATATTGTGTTCCGCGAAGGATTTGCTGTGCGGTTGGACATGAAGTCGAAAGCATTTAGCTCGTCTTGGCAGCGGGAAGCCCGCCTCACGTGTCGACTCAGCCCGAACGGCACCTCACCCAAAATACACCTTAGCAGTCTTCGTCTCAGCAGCATCCTTCTTTAGATACTCAGCCCTCGACCACAAATGCCCTGGCTGACTGGTAGTCGTAGTGACAGCAAATCGACGCAGCGTGGAAGAAGACAATGAGCCCCAATAAGCCCTAATAAACCGTCTCGGCGATCCCTCTCGTATTGACACTGCGCCATCTGGGAAAGGCGTCTGATCTGGTGGCACGACCCTCGTGGTTGATGACTGTGCACACCCTGGCAGCGCTGCCTCAATGGGCAGTCCGAGTGTATCGCCTGCAAGGCTCATCGTGGGCTGGGTCACCAAGGTGAGATCCGTCAGACTGGCCAGTGCTAGTGCCAGCGACGCATCCAGTCACAGCTGCGCACGGCGAGGGCTCCTCTAGGTATATTACGCCCGTTGCGGCCCTGCCATCCATCTCACTCATCCCACAGTACCACAAAACCGAACACAACAGCAGCTTCATTTCCTTTGTACTATTCACTCTTTCACTTCACACTCACTTGCAACCAACAAGCTTTACCCAACCAACTCTACCTGTCAGACCAATCCAACAGACCTCCAGCACGATGCCTTCCTTCAGCACCCTCGCCGTCGCTTCCGTCCTCGCCCTCGGGGCCCTGGCCCGCCCCAGTATGGAGAAGCGTGGCGGCTACGGCTACTGCTTGGACCGCAACGAAGCCCAGCTTGTCGCGACCAACTACGGCCAGCTCATCGCGAGCTACACCAAAGCGCAGGCCGACGCTGCTCTGTCGGCGGACTTCACCGACTTCTCCGAGTCCGTCAACAGCCTCATCGTCGGGTGCCCGCAAGGCTCCGCCGCCCTCCAAGCAGCCGCTGCCCAGGTTCCCCTCCTGTCCGCCAGCTTCAACAACCTCACTCAGTTCGAAAACGGCCAGGGCCAGCAGGCGCCCATCAACCTCTACCAGCTCAACATGTGGCACAGCTGCGACACCGTCATCATCCGCTGGGAGACGACCAACACCGCCAACATCACCGGCGTCCGCCCCGTCGTCGGCCTGATCTCCATGGAGACAGTCGAGGCGCCTGCCGGCAATCTGTACCCTTACCAGATCTCCACCGTCTACTCCGAGTTTGACTCCGCGGCATGGCTTGCCAATATCGAAGCGGCGGGCTTCTGTGCACCCGCGGCGAACGCGACAACCACGACGCTTGCTGCCTCCTCGCCCGCGCCGACTGCTTCTCCCACCTCCACGCCGAACACCGATGGGCCAACGATGACTCCGACGCCTTACGTCGCCGCGTCGACGGTTCAGGTATAAGGGCGGCGCGGAGTAAAGGGCCTTCGGGATTTGTGATGTTTGACGCGATAGACGAGTGGCATGCGCGAGGGATTGTACAGCGTCCTTGCTGCAGCGTGCGATGTACATATGGGCACCGGGGCGTTACTGTTTGCTTGCCCACGCAGGCTGTTTGGGTTGGCGTTAGTCTTTTAGCGGTGATACCCTCAATGGCAATCTTCCATCTTAGTCTACATCTCATGGTCAAATGCCGCTATACCATCTCGAGTCGTAGGAGGTCTTCAGTCCATACCCTAGCCAATATGGCGCGACCCTCATGTTTTCTAGAAACTGTTACGACTTGCGAAGTGTTTCCGCGTGATGCACATGCGCACAACTAGAGGCTTGAAGTCGCTTTCCGGTACTGCTGTCCCACGCTTCTCATCGCATACGCTCATCAACCGCAACGCTGCCTCTTTCCCAGCTTGCAGCATATGGAGGTGGCAGAGCGGGCATCGCTCAGCGACAACTTGGCGACGAAGCCACTGTGAGCCCGAAAAACATATCTCTTTTAGGCAGATGCCCGCACCATGTTGTCGGAGGAGCAATGTTGAATGCATGTACTATCCTCGCTCTGGCGTTCGTGTATTCAGAAAGAAGGGAGTACTATACACTAAACGCCACACCTTACATTCTACCGCGTCGTGTCCAAGCGGTCGTCACATACATGTACTCAAGCCCTGTCATCGACCTCGTCCTGCGCCACCTGCTTATAAGGCGCCGCTCGCGAAACATACGGCGGTCTGCTCAATCACCCATCAGCCTCCACATCCCACCCCCAAACACCACTCAACCGGGTTGCAAGTAGACAAAACGAAACCCTTACCTGAAGTAATTCTTCGCCCCCACAATCGCCGCCGTCCCCACCGCATAAGCCCCCAACAGCGAACTCCAGCTCTGGTCCCCATACTGCGCCTGCCCGACACTCAACCCGACCAAATCATACACCAAACAGCCCCCCAAGATCCAATCGCTCGACGCGCCCAGCGCCGCGAAACCCACTCCCGTCAGCGCTTTCACAGCCGTACTCGGCGTCTGGCCCACAAAGTACGCCGCGGAAGTATTGTGCAGCAGATCCAGGACGCCGATGCCCGCGAAGGTTTTGCTCACGACGTGCGTGAGGATCGAGTTCCAGTTGCGGGTGTCCATTGGCTCGAGCTGGGTATTCACATACCACAACTGTGTGAGGGTGTTGACGATGACGAAGATGTTGGAGATGTCGAGGCGGGAGCTATTCCAGAAGAACATCCAGGTGCCGATGCAGACGTTTCCGAGAGCGTAGTAGGGCACGAATTTCTGGATGGTCGCGAGGTCTTTGGCTTGGGAGGGGGTTTTGTCGTTGAGGGTCAGGAGCTTGTACATCCAGGCTAGTTGGAAGAGTTGCTGGGGGAAGAAGAAGGCGCCGATGAAGTAGGGTTGCGGGGAGAAGAAGGAGAGGTTTTGGTTGTGGATGTCCATCATGTTTGGGGAGGACCAGAGGCCGTATTGCTGCGCGGCGAAGTCTGGGAGGGGAGGGGGGTTAGAATGGCTTGTGGGTTAGTGGGTTGGAGGGTGAAGTGGTACCATAGAGGAAGGATGCTGGCGCCAGGTAGCGGGCGGTGGAGAGGGAGACGCCCATTGTTGCGGTTGAGTACGGGGGTTGGCAGTTGACTTTGACGATGGTATATGTCGTCGGAGGTCAGGTCAGTGGGATCAGTGGCGGACAGTGGAAGGGACATGTGTAGTGCTAACAAACCTGCTAGATGGTATCAATGTGAGTCTCGTTTCTACAGAGAGTCTTGATGTCATACAGATGGTCGTCATTCAAAGCGAGACGGAGGCTCGGACAAAGCCTGACTCCGGTGCGGTTGATGCAGTCACGTGATCGCACATCCAAATGACCACTATAGACGACACCTTACGCTCGTTTAGACGGCGCAGCAGGTCTTCATATCGTATTGTGAACAGCTTCGCAGCTCTACCTACTCTCAGAAACGTCTAGAACAATACCCATAGACATTAGTAATGACACCCTACGCGAATATGCGGCTCCAAGCCCATTCACGCGGGCTCATCAATGCGGCGTCCCACAATGCCAGTGCGATGTATCACCACAAAACAGCCCAGCTGCTCCGTGCTGTGCTCCATGCCGTAAGGCCAACACCAGACATCGCCATAACACCATGCCAGAAAAGAAGAAAACGGACAACCACGAACCCAGGTCCGCCGCGCGGGCAACCCAGGTGTTCGTATTAGAAGCGAAAATCGACCCTCCTCAAAACAGCGGCTGCTTAACATCCTGCACCCCCCGCTTCACGATGTCCGCCAGCCGCCACCTCGGCGGCGTCAACTGCTCCCCCACCTCGAGACACGACTGCAGACTCCCCGCCTTCGTCGCGGCAAGCTCGTCCTCAATCGGCGGTTCCTGGCCGCCAGCGATGCCGGAGCTAAACTTCAACTGCAGAACCTCGCCCGCCTGATCGCAAGCCGCGAGCAACCGGTCCAGATCATCTTTCGTATGCGCGGCGGAAACGCAGAGCCGCACGCGGGAGGAAATGAGCGGCGTGGCGGGGTATCCGACGACGACGACGGAGATTTTGCGCTTGAGCATTTCGCGGGAGAAGGCGGGGATTTTGGCGGGGTGGTAGAGGAGCAGGGGGATGATGGGGGAGTCGTCGTGGCCGTAGACAATGAAGCCTAGGCGTTTCAGTCCGAGGCGCAGGTAGCGGGAGTTGAAGGCGAGGCGCTGCAGGCGCTCTTCGCCTTGGCCCGGGGCGATGTCGCCGGCGATGATCTTGAGGGAGGTGGCGATTTGGGTGAGCACGGCTGGCGCGGGGGTTTCGCCGAAGATGGTGCCGGCGTTTGTGACGCGGATTTTGTCGATGATGGCTTTTGTGGCGCAGATGTAGCCGCCGTTTGCGCCGAAGGACTTCGTGAAGGTGCCCATCAGGATGTCAATCTCCTTGGGGTCGATGCCAAAGTAGTCGCAGACACCGCGTCCCCTTGGCCCAAGCGCTCCAATGCTGTGGGCTTCGTCCACGTAGAGCGCGAACTTGTACTTCTTCTTGAGCGCCACCAACCCGGGCAGATTGCACATCGTGCCCTCCATACTGTACAAGCCTTCCACAGCGACCAGGATCTTCCTCCACGGGCGATGCGTCCGCGGCTGACCCTGGCTGATCCGCTCGCGCAGCACGCGCTCCAAATCCATCATATCGTTGTGCTTGAACATGTCAATGACGGAGCCAGATATCCTCGCGCCGAACCGGATCGAAGCGTGATTCAGCTGATCACTGATAAGCAGGCAGCCCTTGCCAACCAACGCCGGGAAAACAGATGCGTTCGTGACAAAGCCCATGCTGTGGATAGTCGCCGCCTCCTTGCCCACAAAATTCGCGACCAACTTCTCCACATCCAAATGCAAGTCACTCGTGCCAATGTCCGCTCGCGAAGAGCAGAACGAGATACCATACTTCCTCATGCACAGCTCCGCAGCATCCGCGCACTCGCCGTCCGCCTGTGCAAATCCCAGGTAGTTGTAGGAAGACATGTTCAGCGTCTCAGTCGTCGTCCCGGTCAGCTTGAACGAAAGGTTGAAGTCGTCGCTCGTCCTGTCCAGCAGGGTGATGAAGCGGCCCGGGACACCCGTCACCGGCCGCCTGAAGCAGTCGTTGATCCGCAGTTGTAGTCTCCTGATGTAGAAGTTGTCGAAATCGCTGTATAGTGGCGCGTAGCCGTCTCGTGCTCGCAAGTGCTTGTAATTCTCAGGCTTGAATCGTTTGCCGAAGAAGTCGCGCACATGCCCGAAAATGATCAGAACAAGGTAGGAGATGTAGGTTGTGATTAAGTAGTAGTATGGAGGCTCGTCTTCGATAGGTTCCGGAAACTCGGTGCCGGAGAATTGTGATGTGTACAGGTGCTGCTTAGAGCCCAATGGACCGAAAGCCGCGTGTTGCTTCGCTATCCGCTTCGCCTCAGCTGGAGTAGGTGGTTGGAAGAGAGTCAATGGCTTGGTGTTTTCTTCCATCTTGCTTTTCTCACCCGTTGCGGTCGTCAGGTTTATGGTAGGCAGGCTCAGCGTGGGTATCTGAGGTGAAGGAGGACGGAACGCCCCGATCGACGGCGGCTCGAGTCTCGTCTGAGGTGTTGTGATCTCGACAACTCTGGGCGCCTTGGGTGTGCTCGCCACGAAGGGTATGTTGAAGCGCGGTCGGAAGCTCTTCTTCGGCGCGACCGCCTCGCGCGTCTCGGTGTATATGGACTCCTTCTCGGAATCGATCTCGCCAATGGAGGAGAGGGTCGGCGCGGAGGCCGCGAAGGTCGCAAATGGGTTGAGCGTGCGGTAAGGCATCGTGCTGGTATTGTCGATTATGATTAGTGGCTGTTTGTATTATAGTACTGATTGCGGCAGCCGCAGCTGCTGTATAGAGTCGAGGGAGTATTGTTAAGAGAGTGAAGGGTGTCGCGCGAAGACCGACAGAGTCGAGGGTCAATAGGGAGTGTGGTGCTTGCACGGCAGGCCGCGGAAGGCGTGAGGTGCTGCGAATGTTTTTGTGCCAAACCCGCCCCGGGGATCGGCAGGAGCAGCTGCAGAGCGAGATGGCGACAGGCCGCTAGCGCCTCCGATGTATCCGCCGCACGACGAAGCGGTGATGACTGATGATGATGATGATGATGCTCTCCACGTTGTTTTCGATCAATTCAAAGTGCTCGATCAAACGGCTTCGATTCTTTGCTGCGCTCGCCTTCACCGGGGTCGCGCTTCGCTTCGCTTTTGGGGTCCGCCGCTTGGCCAAGAGGAGGATGCGTCGTCGATGGGGCAGTGCAAGAAGGAAGAGGCACGGCTCACCTTATCAATCCCTCATACTCCACCTCACGTTGCTGCACTCCAGACTCGCGTGCTCCTTTGTCCTGTCGCGTGGAGAGATCCGCCAATGGGTGTTGTCGTGGGTACGATCTGGTTACACAGTTGTCGAGTGCGACCCGTTGCTTCCTATTGTTGCTGTTGTTGTGTGGACGAAGCTGCAGTAGTGACGGTCGATGTGTGTCGAGTAGTCGTTAACGAATGTCTGGTGGCAGCCAAAAATGAGTGATGGTGTCGTTGAAACACCAACCGATGGGGCGTGGCGACGGCCTTTCTACTATCTCGCCGTTGAGTCTTTTGTTAATCTCCGGCAATTTGATGGGGCAATGCCAATTTGCAGGGGCTTGTTCAGGGGCAAGCGGGATCGGCGAGTACCCGGCTGCCGGGCTGGAGAGGCTGGGCACCCGCGATGCGAGTCCGATATATCGTCATTCCGACATTCTAACCTCACCCTGGGGCCTGCCGGTCAGTAATAACGAAGAGAATAAGGACAATGTCACAGGAGCGACGGACGAGTGCATAATGTGAGTACAGACAAATGTTACATCTGCAATCCGCACTTCGCAGACAGGGTATCTACAGTCCAGACCTACACGGAAATCGTCTTGAACACCCCGAACCCACTCCCACCAGTCGCCATCACACTCCCCAGCATCTGCGGATGCCAATGCGCCTCTTTCACCCCCTCCATGAAATGCACAAAGAGCAGCTGCGGCGGCACATCCTTGACATCAGCCGTATACCGACTCTCCTCGTCATCCAGTTCCACCGCCAGATCCCAAAGCGTGAGCGTGCTGTCCCCCGCACAGACCGAGACAATACTGTCATCCGCCGGATGCCATTCCAACGACGTGATCTGCTCTTTGTGAAAGTCAAAGTGCGCGACGGGCTTGGATTTGGCTGCCGTGTCCGGGCTCTTCCATTGTCGGAGGTCCCAGACGCTCCACGTCCCGTCGTCGTGCCCGCTGGCGAGGAGGTGGGGCGTCTGATGTGACCACGAGAGCACATTGGCGTCACTCTCGCTCACTTTGACGGAGATGGCGTGTGTTCGGCTTTTACTTCGCGCATCCCAGATCCGCACCGTGCCATCGCTGGATGCGGAGGCGAAGACGTTGCGCTCGTTGGGGCTCCATTGCAATTCCTCGACGCTGGATGTGTGGCCGGTATATGCCGTGGTGTCCGTGACGAAGCCGCCGCCTTCGGTGCGGGAGGTGGCGAAAATGGAGCCGGAAGTGTCGCCCGTCAGGAGCCTGCCTGCGGGAGCGAGCAGTGACCAGTCGAGAGCGTAGCCTTCGTTCTTCTTGTGTGCGCGGATGGTGCTGAGGGGTTTAGATGTTGTCGTGGGGACTTGGTAGCCGGGCGTGTCGAATGAGGTCAGGTACGGTGTCACGTCGTGAATCAGTATGTCACCGGACTCTTGCATGGATGCTGTCAGGGTAGTCGCTGGAGTGGACGAGCTAGCCTGAGGGGACTGGTGAGCTCGTATTCTGTTCGTGGTCGTTGTGAGTGGTATGCTCTTTGTCTCGAGTATCGGGTCGGTGTTCTCAACCTCATCGTCGTCCGAGTCGTCCGAGTCGATGTTTCCGGCCTGGTCATTCTTAGACAGGCCGGAGAGCTTCATCACCATGATCTGATTCTCTCGCTCTCGACCTCGCGCAGCCTGTGTCCCCGCAACAGCATACACCGTGGCAGGGTATGATTTCCGGTTGTCGCCAAGGCTGTCTCTTACAATGTCGAAGGAGAGACATGGCCAAGTGGGCTCGAGGGTGTGTAGCATTTCGTACGTAGACAGGTCGGGCGCTAATGTCTGCCCAGCGTCCAGCTTGTGTCGGCCAGGTATGAATGTCTCGCGATCGATATCCATGGCACCACTCGCCTTCTCCTCAGCTTCCCGCTCCTCATCTGGCCTGCCATCTACGCCAGCCTCTAGGACCTCGTCTTCACTCTCATATTCATCCTCGAACTCATCCTCGAACTGCTCGCCTGCGCCCACACCGTCGTCTGCCACTGGCCTCTCTCCGCCCTTCAATGCCTGAGTCTCCGGGTCCTCGTCTGCTCCGCGCTTGGCCATCTTTGAGTATGCTCAAACTCGGGATACACAGAATGCGATTGCCCGAGACGCTTTGTTCCAAGCGTGACGAATCTGCGTGTACAGTTGTTGATCCGATGAATTGAGGGAAGCACTTTGCGACTCGATGATCGACCAAATTTCGATGGGGTATCGATACGCACAGACCACTAGATGTGGACCCCTGTCAAGCCTTGCAGCCCGGGTCGTTTCGCGTCGAATACACGCCGACTGCATTGCCATTGGTTGATCACCGGTCTCGAAGCCAATTCCCGGACCGCTCTCCCATTATTGCTACCGACATCACCCAAGGCCCTTCGAGCAAAACCGCAAGCAATTCACTGCGACAAAGCCACTCCAACTCGACGTGGTACGAGAATCGGCAAGGAAGATCGGGGTAGAGAGCAACAGCGGGGCCTCCAAACATACCAGGAACGGAAACACACATAAATCCAGCCCGGCATCTTGGGCTCCCTCAGCTTCTTCGGTACCTGCGCCGGTGCGGCCAACCGGTAACAAAGCACGTTAGCCCAACTCCGCGGTCCACTCGGCGGCCACTGAGCAGCTGCCACGATGGACTACGGTGACCAGACCCACGGCGGTAGCTCTCAAACCCCAATCGACGAAGCCAGCATGCACACGATCACCGCCTCTACTCTTCAACAACAGTCGCAACAACCCCAATACGACTCCAGACCCCAGACATCATACTCTGACACCGGCTTCTCGCGACCCTACTCCCAGTCCGCGGACAACACCCCCGATCAATTACAAAACGGCAATGGGCTTAGTAGGCCACCGAGTACGCAAAGTCAGGGGCAGTACGGAGGGCAGCAAGGGCAGCCGGCGCAGAAGAACTCGAGTGTGGTGATCAAGGTGGGCATGGTGGGCGATGCGCAGATCGGCAAGACGAGCCTCATGGTGAAATACGTGGAGGGGAGCTGGGATGAGGACTACATACAGACACTCGGTACTACTATACTTGTCGTCAGCGAGGGCTGTTCCTCTGGCTAACCGCGTGCTAGGCGTCAATTTCATGGAAAAGACGATCTCCATCCGCAATACTGAAATCACCTTCTCCATCTGGGACTTGGGAGGGCAACGCGAGTTCGTCAACATGCTCCCCCTCGTCTGTAACGACGCCGTCGCCATCCTCTTCATGTTCGACCTTACCCGGAAATCTACTCTCAATTCCATCAAAGAGTGGTACCGGCAAGGACGAGGCTTCAACAAGACGGCGATCCCATTTCTGGTTGGCACCAAGTACGATCACTTTGTCAACTTTCCACGGGAGGAACAGGAGGAGATCAGCACGCAGGCGAAGCGGTTCGCGAAGGCGATGAAGGCGAGCTTGATCTTCTCAAGTACGAGTCATTCGATCAACGTGCAGAAGGTGAGCTTCCGGTAGGTGTGCATGCTTGGGCGCTACTGACGGGTTACAGATTTTCAAAATTGTACTGGCGAAGGCCTTCGATTTGCGCTGCACAATACCGGAGATTGAGAACGTGGGCGAGCCACTCCTGCTGTACCAGACGTTGGGCTGAAGACGCGCCAGCACAGAGTCTCAGCCGGACCAGGTGCGCCTGGCTGAGTATGACCGTCGATTCACGAGCCAGCAAAGCTCGAGGCTGCCCTCTCCACGGACCTGCCATAAGAAGAGACGATTGAACGCTTGTACGTTTGCTAAAGAGAGTACGAGGATGCATTTGCGACGGCGTATGAGGGTGTCAAATGGGTCGAAAGTATGGCTACGCGCGAGCGACTGCGTTGGAGACGGGAGCGTATACTCAGGAAGTACTGTGTTATCTTCAAAGCCTGTCCGTTAATCGGAAATTTATCCATCGTCTTTCCCTTCCACCTGTGCCTCGGAATGAATGCCTGACTTAGGTTGTATTTCGTTTCAGGCAACAATCTGCCCCGCTTCCGCGCTTCCAACCGCCACTTCGCGTGTGTTTCGATGCACTCAAGAGTCAAAATCACCACTGCATCCATCTGCTCGACTGAGCAGACTCTTGCACTGCTGCCGGCTTCCACCCTCGACAAGCAACACAAGCCACAGCAGTAGCAGCATCGCCTCAAGATGTCGTCCGTACCGGCAAACCCGACGTCCCACAACGTCGCCTCCATCCTTGGGAAGCTCCACGATGCCGACCCCGATATCCGCTACATGACCCTCAACGACTTGAACAAGATGATGGAGAATGGAGGAGCGACGTTCCTCGTCCACGACTACACGACCTGCGCCAAGGTGGTTGACGGGCTACTACACACGCTCAACGACAGCAACGGCGATGTGCAGAACATGTCCGTGGCTACCCTCGGCTCCTTTGTCAAGAAGGCCCCCGAGAGTATCCTCTGTCCCACCATCGAGAAGATCAGCACGGTCAAGACGTCCAACTCGATTGATACCACCATGGCTGCGACGGCGGTCAGGGCGATTGTTACGAATCTGCCGCATCCGGTGCCCGGCGCGCCGAGGGGGCCGAAGGTGCAGGAGGCGTACAGTGCGGTGTCGAAGGCGTTGATCCCGCGGCTCACGGGTCGAGTTGTGATACCGCTGGGTAAACCTCTGCCGCCGCCGCCGAAGGGTATGCTGGACGAGGATATGGAGACGGGGAATGACAGTAACACGCTCGACTTGCTGACGGAAGTCGCCAAGTGCTTTGGGCCTATGCTGCAGGAGTCGGAAGTCCTAGCGTTGGAGCAAGTCACGATGCGAGTGCTGGAGAGTGAGAGATGTGGGACAGTCATGAAGAAGAAGGCTGTTGCAGCACTGTCCTCGCTGGCCCCGTACTTCACCGACGGTCTACTCGCGCATCATGTCAGTCATTCCATCGAGAAGCTACGTCAGTCGCATGTCACGCCTCAGCAGCGAAAGCTGTATCTTCAGGTCTACAGCAGCTTGGCGAGGAGTATACCGCAGAAGTTTGGCCCGTATCTGAAGACGCTCGCACCGTTTGTGCTGTCTCCGCTTAGCCAGCAAGAGCTTGACGAACAGAGAGGCCAGGAGGCCGAGGCTGAAGGAGAGAGGGATGTGCAAATGGAGGAGGTCAGGGAGGCGGCGCTCGTGGCTATCGAGAGCTTTCTGCAGGCTTGTGCGCAGGATATGAGGGCCTATACGAAGGATGTGGTGGAGGCGTCGACTCGCTTCCTCAAATACGATCCGAATGTCGCCGACGAGGAAGATGAGGACATGGAGGAGGAGGAAGAGGAAGAAGACTTCGACGGAGACGAGGACTTCGAGCAGGAGACAGGCTTTGAAGATGAGGACGACGTAAGCTGGAAGGTGAGGCGGTGCTCAGCCAAGGTGCTGCATGCCCTCATTGACAAACTTGACCCGAATGATTCTGCCATGTACGGCCAGATCGCTCCAGCCCTCATCGCGCGGTTCAAGGAGCGGGAAGAGAGCGTGAGGAACGAAGTCATCGCCACGCTGGCCTTCCTCATCGCAAAAACGGGCGACATCTTGGGTGTGCACGAGGCGTCATCCAGCCACAGCACTGCTCCCACGAAGAAGCGGCGGCGGGGCTTCAGTGATTCGCTTGGCTCAGACTTCCACGCGCAAAAGGCGCTGATGAACGGCTATGCGTCTCCGTCAACGCCGCCACCGACGGACAATGCTACCCTAGGCCTGGCGAAGATCAACCCGGAAGTCGTCAAGGGGGCCGCCAAGCTGCTGAAGACCAGTACGGTGCCCACCAAGCAAGCCGTCATCGCCTTATTGAAAGATATGGTCAGTGCGCAGAAGGGTGGTCTTTCGGAGCACGCCGATGAGGTTATCGATCCTGTGGTCGAGACTATCACTAGTGCCTCAAACACTGCAGGCAACACGCTCCGCATTGAGGTACTCCAGCTATTGCGCGTTATCGCAAACAGCCACTCCAGCAAGGTCATTCAGCCGTTCCTACCCAAGATCGTACCGGCGCTGGTCAACGCGGCTAAGGACCGTTATGCCAAGGTGTCGAGTGAGGCTTTTGGAACCATCGAAAGCTACATCAAGTCTCTCACGCCCCCTCGTTCGGCGGCAAGCAATGGTCGGAATGGGCAGTACCTCTCGCAGCTGTACCAAGTCGTCACGGAGCGCATCTCAGCCACGGACACAGACACGGAAGTCAGACAGAAGGCGGTGCAAGCACTGGGTCTACTAGTCGGACGCACTTCAGGTGCTACTGGTGAGAGCTTGCTGAGCCAGCAGGATCGCTTCACCGGGCAGACGGTCATCGCCGAGCGCCTCAAGAACGAGCTCACCCGTCTGGCTTGTGTACGAGCAGTGGACAACATTGCCGTACTCGCTCAGAGCAAGAACGACTTCAAGCCGGGCTGGGTGAGTAACGTCGCTCTCGAGCTCGGCGCGCAATTCAACAAGTCGAGCAGGTCACTGAGAGGCGCAAGCCTGAGTGCGCTGCGCATGCTTGCCATCAATCAGGCCTCTCGCGAGTCCATGGACGACAAGACCATCGCTCAGCTGGTCGGCATGCTTGTCAGTCTACTGAAGCCGGACGATCTGCACATGCTGGGTCCGGCCCTCATCGTGCTGGGGGCGTTCGCGAGGGACCGTCCGGCGTTGGTAGCAACGCCCGCTGTCATTGATAGCATCTGCCTCGTCGTCACGTCTTCAGTCTCGGGTACGGCGCTCGATGCGTTGGTTACCTGCGTGGAGGCCATCGGTCGAGCCGGCGCCGGGCAGCATCTCATGAAGGCGCTTCTAGATGTCGGCGTGAAAGGCCAGACGGATGTCACGGGTCAAGTTATTGGCACCTTACTCGTCGCTGGAGGCAGCAACATTGGCGTCCGGGTGCAGGACTTCGTCAAGGAGCTGCAGACGCAGCAGGATGAAGCTAAGAAGTGTCTTGCACTGTCGGTACTTGGGGAGGCATCGCTCCACATGGGTACGAGCGGCATTCTCAAGCCGGACAGCTTCACGCCCTACTTTGCCGACACATCGGACAAGGTCAAGCTCTCCGCGGCGGTAGCCTTGGGCCGTGCTGGCGCCGGGAATGTGAAAGTCTACCTACCGAGCATCATCAGTATGCTCGGTCAGGGTACGCAGTATCTGCTGCTGCACTCGGTCAAGGAGCTTTTGCAGCATAGCAACGCCGAAGAGGACATCAAGCCGTACGCCCAGACCTTGTGGCAGAACATTATCAGCTCCGGACAAGCCGAGGACAACAAGGTCGTCGGCGCGGAGTGCATCGGTAGGCTCGCCATCATCAATCCGGCAGCCTACCTGCCTCAGCTACAGACCTTCTTGCAGAACCCCAACCCAACGATCCGCGGCATGGTAATCTCCGCCCTTCGCTACGTTTTCTCCGACACGGACGAGACGTACGACGGCAACCTGCGCGCTACGATGATCCCTATGCTCGGCACCATGCTCTCGGACACCGACCTGGATAACCAGCGCCTGTCGCTCACCACCTTCAACTCGGCGCTACACAACAAGCCGGACCTCGTGCTCCCGCACCTGCAAGACGTCCTACCCTACGCCATGCAAGCCACCGTCATCCGCCCAGAACTAGTCCGCGAAGTGCAAATGGGACCCTTCAAGCACAAAGTCGACGACGGCCTCGAGATGCGCAAATCCGCCTACGAGACCCTCTACGCTCTCCTCGACACCCCGGCCTCCCGCCAACGCCTCGACATCTCCGCCTTCTACGACCGCATCCTCGCCGGCGTCACCGACGAGCACGAGATCAAAATCCTTTGCTGTCTGGTGCTCGGCAAACTCCTCGTCATCACTCCCGCGGAATCCACGCGGCGTCTGGATGTCCTGGCGCAGCATTTCCGGACTGTGCTGGCGTTCAAGCCGAAGGAGAATGCGGTTAAGCAGGAGCTGGAGAAGTTGGCCGAGGAGCAGAAGGCGGTTGTGAAGGTTTCGGTGGGGTTTAATAAGGGGTTGTCTTCGGGGGGGCTGACGAAGGTGTGGAGGGATTACTTTGAGTTTGTGAGGAAGGAGTTCGCGCAGGGGGTTAAGGCTGCGGAGGAGGAGTTGAAGGGGAGTGCGGAGTACTAGGCATGGTCGCACCGCCCTCGAGGAAGGATAGAAGTCGCGCAGAGGAGTGACTGTCGGGACGTGTAGCTGCTCGCATAGCCAGCGACGCGATCTTCCTTGTCTGATCTCCCATCGCAAGCCGCTTCTACGCTGTCAACGATGCTACTCCTTCACATATATGAAAATGTATTCACAGTATCGACAACTTCACGCGGTCATGCTCCAGGCCAGCTGCAATCTTTTCATAGCAGCAACTACGACCAGCATAGTATGGGCTTTATGGTCGTTCCGTCATGCCTATAAGACCTGTATCAGCAAGTGCCACTCGAGAAGATCAACTTCGCACTCACATTTCCTTGAGCGCCTGCTCAAAGTCCTCCGCCGGCATAAACTTGGTGAGCTTGTCGATCGGGAACCGCCCTTCTCGGTACCACCTATCACACTCACATCAGCTTGCTGTGCCCACCCTAAGTAATCCCTCGGTGGACTGGCAAGCTCACTTGATCATCTGCGGCACAAATTCGGCCGGATACGCCTCCCCTTCAATCGCGCCTTGCACGGATTTGCCCGCGACCATGAACGTGAACATGTTGAACTCGCACTGGAAGTCGAAGGGTGCGCTTCCCACCTATACATCACTGCGTCAGCTAATAAACGGCGTGCAGGTGCTTCGGCGGGTTCCCGTACCTGGATATATCGGCCCTTATTCCGAATCGCCTCGATACCCGCTTTGATCAGGGGAGGAGCGCCCGTCGTGTCAACCGCGATGGTGGGACCGATGCCGTCCGCGACTTCTCGGATCGCTTCGACGAGGGTCTTGTCGCCGAGTTTGGAGCCGTCGATGGTGTGTGTTGCGCCGAGCTCGGAGGCGAGTTTGAGGCGGGATTCGATGCGGTCGACGCCGATGATTGTTCGGCAGCTGGGAGATCGCGTTAGTCGATTGTGCTGTAGGGGGGGGTTGGGGGGAAGGTGCTTGCCCTTGCACTTTTGCGCCCATGATTGCGCTGAGGCCCACGCCTCCGAGGCCGAGGATGAGGATGACATCGTTTGGTTTAGCTTTCGCTGCGTTGATGACTGTGCCGCTACCTAGATGGAGGAGTCGTATTGTCAGCCCGCGTTACCGAGACGGAGTGGTCGATTCGATCTTCTTGGCTGCATGGACTCACCTGTCTGAATGCCACAGCCAAGCGGCGCGAAGAGCTGAAGCTCCTTCTTGTCGTGGACCAACTCCTTGGCGTTGACAACGCTGCACTCCCTCACAATCGAGAGGTTTGCAAAAGAGGATTGCCCGAAGAACTGCCCACCGACTTCTGGCTCTCCACCCTTCGATGCCAACTGGAAGTCGCGATACGGTCTCTAGGGACGTAAGCGTTGATATGGTAATAGCCAACTACCTGCTCTCGTCGTACCCGCCAAAGTTGAGATCATTGAAGTCGTTGCAATTTGAATAGTGTCCGTCCTTGCATATCACTGTCGAAGTTAGGCCAAGATTGTCTCGTCTCGCAGAGTCTGATTGAAAGGGCCACAAACCACACTTGTTGCAAAAGGCGAACGACAACAAGACGGGGTCGCCTGGCTTAGCTACTGTCACGCCTGCACCGACTTCCTTGACATAACCGCTACCTTCGAAGTACCGTCAGATCCAGCGTCGGACAACCTCAGCATGTCTCAACCTCACTCACCCTCGTGCCCAAGTACCCGTGGATAGAACGCTATAGGAGCAGCGCCTCCGGGGATCCCTCCGATCAAGACGTCGGTATGGCAGACACCGCTGGCCACCATCTCGACGAGCAGCTCGCCGTCGCCGGGCTTCCGGACGCCGACGTCTTCCATCTTCCAGCCGCTATTGGCGTGGGTGTCGTGGCACACGATCGCTCGTGCCGATTGCTGCATTGCGGTGGTGGGGGGAGGGACAGATGCTCTACCGAATTGATCTTGATGTTGCCAGAGTTTGAGGAGAGAAGGGGGGATGTTGGTGGTAGCTCTGGCTGTCATATCCAGCAAGGGCTAGACTTTGAGTAGAACTACAGGTGTGCATGCATTGGAGCTAGAGCCAACCCATAGCTCCTACGGTAGGTAGCCGAGTGTGTCTTCGCCAAGGACGATGGGCTCATGGGACTCCTCCAACACCACCTCCCAACTGCATGGACTACGGTAAGGTACTGGACTCGACTGGTGGTGTACGAGCCGGTATCCCCCCATCGGTGTCTTTGGCCTGCGATATTCGGACCTCTCGGATGGGCGGGGAACGATCGCTCCATAAGGTAAAGGTAGGATTGGACATGAGCCCCGCAGAGGGTGTGTCATCGTCGTCATGGCAACAGCACCTGCGTACTGCACAGTATGCATTTCCATCTTCGCCTTACTCCATCCGTCCTTAAGAGATGCCCGCATCCCCACCTCCCACCGCCTACACGGGTAAGCTGGGGCATGGCAGCACTCCAGCGTCTTGCGCGTGCTTCTTGTCGGACACTGTCCTGCGGCTGGCACGGCTCGCGAAGACAGTGAATGGTTTCGAACCGGCAGCGTCAATGTGAAGTAAGTCCGCGGGAATGTTCGGTATTACCTCTGCGTCGGTGAGGCATTCAGCACTTCTCACCAACGAACTCTATCTCGTCCCTGTCTTCCCCAATCTCTTTTCCTTGTTCAGCTGCAATTGGCAATCCTCCCATTTTCAACCTGCAGCACAGTTGTCGAGATGCCTCACGATCTCCCTTGGCGAGTCCAGGTCAGGGCCCACCCCGGGTCTTCTGCCCAGGAGATACACGACGAGACAGAATGGACGGGCGGCCATCAGCACCGCATCGGCTTCAGGAACCGTCAGGACCGTCTTCCCGGACTCACTCACGACGAAGATGCGGATGAGCGGCCCGAATCAGACACTAGTAACTCCACTAGCAATACGGACGGCAGCTCGGAAGAAGAGTTCGACGAAGAAGCCAAACAGGACCTGGAGCAGCTCGAGATCAGACGAAGTCAAGGCGATCTTGTCAATTTCCGTGATGTCGTCACTGGCGAGAAAGACTATCATCTCCGTTACCCGGAAAACCGGAGTCTGGGATGGCGGTACGTACTAGACTGCACCGAGGATGAGCTCAAGCAGAATGAAAGTTGGCCTGCGAACATTACAAAGCGCAAGAAGCAGGAGGAGGCGGAAAAGGCGAAGAAGACTCATACCGCTGACGGAGTTCTAATCAACGATGCTCAGACCGACGAGAAGCAGGCGCAAGACAAAGATTCGGACGATCGCGAGGAAAGTGATTGGAAGCGAAGTGAGGGGGAGAATGTCAAGCATAACGATGCTTATGCAGCAGACCATGAACAGGCTGGGAAAGGCGAGAAGCAAGATGGCGAATACGAGAAATTGCTAGAGAGGTACTCACCACAGGAAATTGCGTTACTGCGCACTCTGCAGCACGAAAAGGATTATCGACAGCAGCTCAAGATTAATGACGGCAAACGCAAAAGTCCGCAGACGCATAATAGGAGCGAGATCTCAATCGACGTGCAAGACAACTTCTCTCCAGACAACTGGTTGCCGCGGTCGGAACATCTGATCCGACTGACAGGCAAGCATCCCTTGAACGCGGAGGCGGAGCTCACGACGCTATTCGACGGAGGCCTCATTACGCCCAACGAGCTACACTATGTACGTAATCATGGCGCGGTGCCGCGCCTACTGTGGGAGATGCATGAGCTGGACGTCGAGAACGGCAAGCTCGTGTTGTCCATGAGCGAGCTGAAGGAGAAGTTCGAAGCGATCAACATTCCTGTATCGCTGGCATGCGACGGCAACAGGCGGAAAGAGCTGAACATGATCAGGAAGTCGAAAGGCTTCAACTGGGGCTCTGGCGCGACCGGGTGTGTATATTGGAAGGGTCCTCTCTTACGGGATGTACTACTCGCTGCAGGCGTCGAAGAGGAGAGAAGCACGGGCGGTGGCAAGGAGAGATGGGTGAATTTCCAAGGCGCGGACGATCCCTCAGAGGGCAAGTACGAGACTTGCATTCCGCTCGACTACGCCATGGACCCGACAAACGACGTCTTGCTGGCCTACGAGATGAACGACGTCCCATTGCCGCCCGACCACGGCTATCCGGTTCGCCTGATGATTCCGGGCTATGTCGGCGGACGGTGTGTCAAGTGGTTGAAGAAGATATGGGTCACGGATCACGAAAACACCAGCCACTATCACATCTGGGACAACCGAGTCCTACCTTCCTTTATCACAGAGAAGGACGGCGATTTCGCTGAAGCCATGTTCAATCATCCCGACACGGCCTGCAACGAGCAGAATCTCAATAGCGTCATTGTCAAGCCTGCACAGGGCGAGAAGGTGCCTCTGACGGATGCGAGAAAGGGCAAGACGTACCGTATCGAAGGCTATGCGTATGACGGTGGCGGCCATGAGGTTCAACGAGTGGAGGTGAGCTTGGACGAAGGCGAGACTTGGCTGTATTGTGTCCAGCGCTTTCCCGAATACCCCATCCGTCACGGCAACAAATTTTGGACATGGCTCCATTGGTACGTCGACATCAGCATGGTCCACTTGCTGCAAGCGAGGAGTATCAGTGTGCGGGCCTGGAATGTGTTCAAGAACACGCAGCCGGAGAGACCGTCGTGGAATACCATGGGAATGATGAACAACTGTTGGTACACTGTCAAGTCCAACCTCGCGCCGGCCAACGACGAGGAGGAGGAGGGGGTACCGCACGTACTTTTCCGGCACCCGGTGGAGCCTGGGAGCGGAGAAGGGGGCTGGATGGAGCCATCGGAAGAGAACAAGATTGCGAGTGCGAAGCAGGAGGCCGGTGCGCCGCAGACGCAATTCACCCGGGAAGAGATTGAGAAGCACGACCGCGAGGACGACTGCTGGATCGTGGTGGGCGGCAAAGTGTACGACGCGACCAGTGTGCTGGCATGGCATCCGGGCGGGAAGGCTGCCATCCTCGGGCATGCCGGCAAAGTCCATCTCGAGACCACGGAGGAATTCAGTTCGATTCACGACGGATTCGCGTACGAGAAGCTGAAGCAATGTGTCCTGGGCGTCGTGACACCCAAAGCCGCGAACTTCATGAAAAGCAACGCCGAGGCCGCCGCGAAGGAGAAAGCAGAGTCCGGCGGCCAGGGAGGCGATGTCGTGCTGCAGAAAAACCGATGGGTGCCTGTTAAGCTCCAGAAGCGCGAGGAGCTCAGCAAAGACACCAGACGCTATACTTTTGGGCTCCCAGACCATATCAAGGATCTCGGTCTAGGTACCTGCCAACACATCCAGCTCGGCTTCCACATGGCAGACAAGATGCTCATCCGCTCCTACACGCCCACGAGACCCCTCCTGCCTGATCCCGCCGACGACGACCCAGCGACCACCGACGAAGCCCGCGCCATGCAAGATGGCGCCGGGACCTTCGACCTCGTGGTCAAGACGTACTTCCCCTCGGCCGCGCAGCCCGGCGGCGCCATGTCGAATATCCTCGACTGCATCCCCATCGGCGAGGAAGTCGAGATCCGCGGGCCGACGGGGGAGATTACGTATTCCGGCCACGGCGTCTTCGACATCTCGGGCCAGGAAATGAAGTTCAGGAAGATCAACCTGGTACTCGGAGGCAGCGGGTTGACGCCCGGGTACGCGCTGATCGCGCGCGCGCTGTTAGGTGCCGGCGAGGAAGGGGTGGAGGTCAGGGTCGTCGATGCTAATAAATCCGAAGCCGACATCCTGCTCCGAGAGGAGCTGGAGCAGTTCGTGAAGGAGAGTAAGGGAAGGTTGAAAGTGGCGCATGTGCTGAGCCATCCTAGTGAGTCGTGGAAGGGGATCAAGGGGCATGTGAATGCGGAGGTGATTCGGGGGAATCTGTTCCCGCCGGGAGAGGGGTGTGCGTGTTTTCTTTGTGGGCCGCCGGCTATGATACAGAAGGCTGCTTTGCCTGCGCTGAGAGGTATGGCCTCCCGTCCCATGGAACGTTCGGGCTCCGTTCGGTATGCTGACGATTTGTTTAGATTGGGGTTTCGAGGAAGACAAGAATGTGTTTGGGTTCTGATGGCTTCCTGGACATGAGGGCGCTTCTCGCCTTTGACGCGGCATATATTGAGACGACTACTGGACATGCTCACCTGTGTGCGCATTACCTGCCACTCAGACCCATGACCTTCGTCTTTGTGGGTACCTCCGCAGAGAGCGCTGACTACGTACGCTTCGTGCCCTCTGCCACAACAGTAGCTGTCCACATCTACTCATGCTTTGCCCTTTCTGCGCTTCGCAGGACTCCCACCCTCATGTGGCTCAGCATCATCATTCTGCCTGCGCTTCGTCTGCCCCTGCCCTACCGCAGCGTCCTTCTCGGCCAATGCCCCGGCTAGCTTCACCTTCTTGACGCTAGGCTTCTCCAGCCCGGCTGCTTCAATCAGCGACGTGTCGCCGCTTTCGCGTTTGCGCTTCTTCGCTTCCTTCTTCGCTCGCTTCTTCTCGGCTTTGGCTTTCAACCGAGCCGTGACTTCCGCTGACACATCCTCGTACTCAACGACGGGGCCGTTGTTCTCTTTGCCGGCCGAGACTGGCTCCATCTCCGGCTCCGGCTGCGGTCCCTCGTGCTGTGATGCTGGTGTGTGGTGTTGCACTGGTGCCGGACGCTGGAGATCGACCTCAACCTCCTCACTCATATTCATCGCCTCCGCTCCCGTGCCTTGCATCCCAATACCAACGTCCGCGCCCGGGTTCTTCAGCGCAGAGAGCCTCGCACGCTTCCGCTGTCTCTTTGTGTTGACAGTCTGACCAGAGCCCTCCACAACCTGCTCTTCCTCCCGCTCTTGCTCGTCAGAATCGCGTACACGCTTGCCGGATATGATTGGTACTTCATGGCCGTTCTCAGACGTAGCTCCAATGGGCTTCTCCACAACGCGATAGCTCTTGGCCTGTTCGCTAGCCGCCGTCGCAGTCCCCGCCATAACCTTGAACTGCTCGTGCCCTTTCCCAGCCGCCCTGCCTACCGTAGCGTCCGCCGCGCTGACATTGCACAGCTCCTCGAAGACCTTGCAGTATGCCTCCGTCGCGCTCGTCCACGCTTTCATCAGGCAATCCACGTATAGCTCATGCTTCTGCGCATCATCGGTCTTGGTCGTGTCGACAAGATTGACGAGCAGGTTTTGGACTGTGTCCCGCGCCTTGGCTAGATGGATCCTCTGCTCACCGGCCCGATCAGTGGCCGCTTTCAGCGCGTCGAACAGCTGCTGCGAGGCAGCGTAGGCGGCGGTCACTTCGCGGTCGGGTCTTCGGGGCATCTTGCTGTGCGGCCACGTAGTGTGCGTCACCGCCGAGGCGTGCCTTTGGGATGACTCGCCGCACGCAGCGAGGAATAGGTGGTTTTGACGTTACGTCCGGTCTGTCCACTGCGAAAGTGTTCTGTTCACTCGCAGTTCAATCTTGCGTCTCTTTGCTGACTCCCACGGGCTCGAGCATTACCGCTCTTGGTGCTCGTTATCCAGTCACTATCTCGTCGTAGTTGATTTGTGCACACCAGGCTTCTAGTCTAGTCGGTGCACTAGTCGCTTGTGTGCTTCGTTTCTTCAGGAGATGGTATGTACATGTAGTCGGCTGTTTGAATACCGTACTTCTACATGTCCTGACCCGACCCTGCCAAGATTTCGTCAAACGCCTTGCATGTGAAAGCGACCGTTGGAGCTCATCCCTGCAAGCCAAACGCGTACTTCACACGCCTCAACACATCTACATGTAAGGTACTCTATAACAATTGCACAGCATACTCCAAAGTTGGACGTACTGCGGACTGCCACAGCAATACGAGCTACCTGATTGGCCCTCCTCGCAACCAACCCTTGAAGTACAGACACGCGTACAATGGCGGAGGAGGAGAGTCCGCTCATCAAGGCTCTTCCACCAGAGTCAGACTATATCACCTACCTGACCATTGTAGAGTACAATCTGAACTCGGACAACCTACCCATACTGCACAAGGTTCTCCAGGATGAGACCTTGACGACCAACATCGGCTGGGACCTCGTTCACCTACTCGTGCCTTTCCTGCCGGAGTCGGAGCAGTGTCTAGAAGATATCGCTCGTCTGGGTAACCCACGGGAGGTCATTCTCAAGGTTACCGAGAGTCTGCGTCTGATTGAGTATGATTCGCCAGATGATGAGTGGCTGGACGAGTCATCGCAAACCCTGCCCGGTGCGTTAGACTCCCGAGTACAAGCCGAATCGTCGACGTATCCTACCAAGACGGCACCGACAGCGGATGGCGAGAAAAGGCCAGGTAGCTCGCAAATGGTTGAACTGCCACCAGCTCTTCCGCTGGTGGTCAGTCAATTCCTCGCTCTGTTGTCAATGTTGGCAATATTGCACCCGAGGATCAAGACCAAGTATCCCAGCCGCTTCCTGAGCACTACTCTTCAGGCCATACTGGCGAGCTTTTCCAACTCGGATACGCATCGGGAGGAAATGCTACTCGCGATCATCAAGACGGTGAAGTCCATAACTGGCATACGGAGACCACTGCTGCCGACAAGGAGAAGCAGCGGTATGATGAGCGCTGTCCGTAGTATCAGTAATCAACACGCGCCGGACCCAGAAGGCAACACAAGTGACCAGGTCAGCCCCGAGGAGAAGGCGACAAAGACTAGACTTCTGCAGTCTTTCGTCACTCACATCACAGAAGAGTACTTACTCAACCTTCCGCCACACGCGGAAGATGTGCCAGGCATGGCATGGAGTAGCCGCATCATGGAGTTGCAGCACCCCGAGCGTACTGTAGACCCGTCCAAAACATTCGCGGAACGCTTCCAACGCGAAGAGAAGCTCAGCAGGCGTACAGATGCTATTGGGCAACTCGTGATGCTCGCACATGACCTCGAGCTCACCGACGAAGCGCTTCTAGCTGCCGCTGTGGCGGTGGAGAAGCTGCCTCCCGAAACTGACCAGGATGAGGCAGAACCGCCGGCATCTGCCGATGACATACCACTATCTAGGGTGGGTGCTCTGTTGCTGTACACAGCAATGCAAGCCTCTGCCATCTTGTACGATACATCATCGAAAAGCAGTTCATCAGCGGCGGGCGACGAGGAGTTCACAATCTTCCCAGATCACCAGAGTCTGCTCAAGCACTGCTTGTCGTCACCAGCTCACGGGACCGGCACTCTCGGCACCGAGCCTGAAGCGTTGCTCGACGCTATCCTCGCCCTCGGACTCATCTGCCTTGGACACGACAGCATGGGCGAGCCAGCGTCTGACGAGCAGTTCAACGAGTACCTGCAAGTTGTAGCTCTGCTGTCATCGAATTGTCCGAGCCCCAACCTTCGAGGGCACGCGCATTATCTCACCACCACCGTGCTCCGCTCACAGCCGGACGACGATGCACGCCTCTCTTTCATTCGGGACACGTTGGAGCACTGTCCCTTCGAGAATCTGAAGGTCAGCGCAGTGGGCTGGATCAAAGGCGAGACAATCGAAGCAAATCCGCCAACATCAACGCCTGGTCATCTTCATCGAGCGCCAGAGTCCGAAGCGAAATCGATTTTCTCTTCGCCCTTCGCTCTTGAAAGCTTAGCGCCTTACCTCTTCCCGTCCCTCCACGTTGATCTGACAAGTGCGCCCATCGCAGAAGCCTGGCAAATCTTCCAGCTCAACCTCTCCTTCTACCTGACGTCGCTCAACTTGCTGTACCTTCTGCTATGCGCGAAGCATCTGCACCACAGTCTGTCGATAGCGGACTTGTGGAAGAACAACGACGTTGCGGGCAGCTTTTTGCAGCCGCTGAGAGACGCTGCAAAGCGGTTTGGGACAGCTTTAGATGACGGTGGAGAATTGACGGACGAGCGTACGCCTGGCGTGATTGCTGAGTTGATGTTGCTTGATGAAACGATTGAGCGGGTAACGAGGGCAGTCCGCTTTCTGAACGAGACATGATGGGAATGATCCGACGTTTATGACGGCTTGCATTTCTGGCTTTTGCATCGTTTTAGACGAGAGACGAGTGATGTTCATGTCAAGACTCTCAAATAGGAATTCGAAATGCTGTTGATGTGGCATCTGTGTTCCATCATTCTCCAGTCTGCTGCCAAACCTCCCTGAGCGCCACAATGCCGGGAATCATACCAAACAATCCTATCCACGTGTCGCTCAATGGTACGGTGCTCTCGTCCTCGAAACTCCAATGCAGCGTCAGTGGCAACCAGCCAGCATTGGCATAGAAATCCCAATACCACTTCTTCCTCAGTGCCTCGCTCTGGATCTTCACCTCACCGCCATCAAAACTATGTACCCCCGCTCCACCCTTCGCCCCAAACTCCTCATTAAACCGCAACTGCCTAACCCTCAAAAGCCTTAACCCCTCCACCAAAACATGCGCGAGCCAAAACCGATTACTCAAAACCATCCACCTAGGTCCCCGCGCTACCCACTTCTCCCCTCGCAGCACCCCCTTACCAGCCAAATACGCCCCATTCTCCAATACCTGAAACACAGCGCTCACGCTCACCCGCGCCCAGACCAACGTCTTAAGCACAGCGTCCCCAGGCGGCGCGAGGTAATTCCCTCTCGCCGTGCCGTAAATCGCCACAAGACCCCACAATCGCGTGAAAAAGCGGAAGTCATCGATTAAGTCTGCGAGGGCTCTGGTCCCGGCACAGAGCTCTGAGAGCCGGGTCCGGGGTGGTGCGAGGGTGGCGAGTCCGGTTAGAGGTGAGGAGGCTTTGATTACGAAGGCGAGGGCGAGGCGTTCGTAGCGTTTTTCTAGGAGCCGGATGAGTCGGGAGTGGAGGAAGAGGAGGGTGTAGCTGAGGGTGCAGAGGAGGGCTTCGACGCCTGCGGAGGAGGCGAGGACGCGGTTGAGGTGGGTGAGGTGGGCATCTGTGCGGATGGCAGTTCGATGTAGCAATGTGTGTAGGCGTTGGTAGGTGATTGAGGCCATCGAAGACGACAACGGAGAAGACCTACTTGAGCAGTTCGTCCACGGCGGTGTCAATGTTGAACGGGGGGTTTGAAAGTCACTGACCCAATGAGGAAGTCACTATCGTGACGCTAATCGCGGAACTCCTCCGCTTGCATGTGAGACGACAGCTTGCAGCTCTCCAGACACGTCCCTTCACTAGCACATCCAACTTCAGGACTATTACCTCGGACATTCTTATCGCAGGAGACCCGCGATGCCATATCCCTAACCCCCAATAGCCTTCCAACAACCATGTCCACCACCGGCCAATTCTCCTCCAAAAACCCCACCATCAAACGCATCCTCAAAGAAGCCTCCGAACTCGCCAACCAGCCCTCCGCCGACTACCACGCCGCTCCCCTCGAAACAGACCTCTTCGAATGGCACTTCACCTTCCGCGGCCCGCCGGCCCCCTCGCCCTTCGAAAACGGCCTCTACCACGGCCGCATCGTCCTGCCCCCCGCCTACCCCCTCAAACCGCCTAGCTTCCGCTTCCTGACCCCCTCCGGCCGCTTCGAAGTCAACCGTGAGATCTGCCTGAGTATCAGCGGGCACCACGAGGAGACGTGGCAGCCGGCGTGGGGGATTCGGACGGCGTTGGTGGCGATCCGGTCGTTCATGGACACCAGTGCGGGGGGCCAGTTGGGGGGGATGGAGGCTTCGGAGGAGGTGAGGAGGCGCATGGCGGGGCAGAGTGGGGGTTGGAAGTGTGCGGCGTGTGCAAAGAGTAATGCGGAGGTGATGAGGGAGCAGGATGAGGCGGTCAGGGAGCTGGGTGGGGAGCGGAAGGCGCAGGAGACGGTCCCGGAGGAGCTGAGGCTGGCGTATCGGGAGAACTTGGCTGGTGCGAAGGGGTCGAAAGAGGGGTCTGAAGGAGGCAGTAGTCAGAAGGCAGCACCGCCTGGCCTGGAGGCAGCCCCGTTGGCAGGACATGTGACATCGCCAGTCACGGCCACAGGGAGTGGCGGACCGCCTTCAGCACATGCAGCTCCTCGACCAGCCGTGACATTGCCAGCTCCTGCGCATCCTCAAAGGCGGGCTCCGGACGGAGTTCCCGCTTGGATAGACAAGGCCATATATGGCGTTCTTGCTGCCCTCATCTTCTTAGTTTGGAGGAGATGGCTGTCTTGAGATACGTACGCATAGATGGAGTTGGCAGTCGTTTGAGATACCCAAAGCAAGAAATGAAGACAGCATTGCCTCGTCATACGCCGGAGTCAGGTGCACGGTGCTCGGTCTGGCCGTCTGGCAGTATTCAGGGGTACACTGATGATGTGGACATGCTGCCTGTGGAGGCACTCGATGCCATCTTGACACGGGTGGTAACACTCTACAGATATCGCACAGCGCTCGATCACTCGACATCGCTTTCGTTGCGTCTTGGCCATGACAGGGCATATCTCTCGCGAACATTTCTAGTCTGTTCATGTCTGTTTGTGTCCATGACGGACTTCCTCGGGAACTTCTCGGACATCTGATAGCCCAACGTCTCCTCCCGCCATAGTTGCAATCGATCCCTGCCCGCCCGGTTCACAGGAGCAACGCCCTCCAGAAAGCTTCAAGACCGAACGGCAGTCAGCTCCTTCTTCAACTTTTGCGGAAGTAATCGTCCGTCCATTTGCTGCCCGATCATCCCTCGGTCACCATTCTGACGATAATCTTGTGCCAGTCCACAAACACAGTATCGTACCAGTGGCAAACCTCGTCCGTCAATTCCTCGTCCATCTCAACGCGCTCCATGATCAGGTCGAGCGACCGCTGTAGATCCCTACGCGTAGCGGCCTCGCCGCTGCCACGACGAAAGCGGTAAGACACGTATGGCTTAGGGACCTTCGGTCCGCTATGGCAGGGTTGTGGGTCAATGTTGAATGTGATCGTGATTGTACTGAACGCAGGGGCGGGCCCTGCTGTGGGAAACAGAGGATTGTCCTCGCTAGGGCTAGTGAGGTAGGTGGTCGCTCCCCATGCGATGGTCAACCATCCTCCGGCATTGCCTTCGTTCGCGTCCAAGGTTCCGAGGTTGATGATGACGCGCTTGGCCATTCGAGCGTTCTTTTCGCCGAACTGGGCAAACCAGCTCCAAGTCCTGTCAATCGGCATCTCTGCTGCACCGGCGGCATCCATGGGCCCATCAGTCCCCTCTTCCTCTTCCATCTCGTCGAACATCTTGGTGTAGACGGTGAAGGAGTTGACCGCGTAGAACATTTTGACGGTGTCGGCTCGAATCTCGCGGCAGACCTTGGTGAGGGCGAGAGGGGCGTTCTTCACTTGTGCTCCTCGTTTGCCGAGGCGGACCTTGATGCCACTGCGACCGGGGACGTGCAGCGCCAGCTCGTAGATGCGGTTCCGTAGCTCCGGTGATAGTCTACGCAGAGGTGAGTCGTCCATGTTTTGTCGCTTGACTTATGCTCGAGGAAGATGGTTTGAGTGTGGTATTGTTGACGCGGAGTCGGCAATACCGTGCTGGAAGGTATTGTTAACTAGAAGTCGAGGCTTGAGTGTGTGGAGAGGTATTGTTGACGTGAAGTCGAGGCTGGAGTGTGGTAAGGTATCGTTGACGAGGAGTCGAGGTGTCATTATTGGGTTGAAATCTGCAAGTGAGGTGAAACGAGTGAGCTGGAGATCAACGTTCGCTGACTCACACGGGAAGACCCACAGCAAATGGATGCGGAAGGTACGACCCTGAATGCCCCCCCCCCCCCCCTTGGCTTTTTCCCTCACCAACACGCTCCGTCCGCCTACTTGTGCGTCCAGTACGTGTGCATGAAGAGCCAGCCCATGATACCTGAGTTGGTCAGGCTTGGGACTCCCGTCCAGATCATGAAGCAGACAGCTGCGCGGAGCTGGGAGCCTCAGTTGGTGAAACACGGACGCACCTGCTGCCACGCAAAGTGAGTGAACAGCAAAAGCCTTCCAGCACTTGCATCTTGCCATCAACGACCGGTAAGAACAGCACCGCATCACCCTAGTCAGCTTTGGATCTGCACACAACGGAATGTTTTTACGAGTACCACACCCAGCTTTTCACGCACAAACGCGTCCACTACCTTACGTGGCGGGCCGCTGCGGGTCAACAGTGCCCATCGCCTTGGCGGTATCCACGCCCTCAGCCTTCTTCGACGATTCGGGGTTCTGGTCAATCTGCGTCGAGTGCCTCGTGGGCGTATTGGAGAGGCCGAACTGTTTGCTGGAGATCTGGCCCGCGTCGCCTTGGAGTGGCGCTTTGGACTGTGCGGCCTGATCGTACTGTTGTTAGCATCTCCCTGTGTCGTGAATGTAAGAAGAGCATAGAAAGTGTGTATGTACCTTGTCCGACCCGTCCTCGTCAACCTGCTGATCTGTCCCGCCTATGTCTTTCTGCAACCCGGAATCGATCCGCTTCTTGAACCCGCCCTTGCTGTCCGGCTCTCGCTTGCGCGTCTCGCCTCCAGCACCAGCCGAGTCGCTGCTCATCTTGCCCTTCCCGACACCGCTGTCACTGCCGCCCTCCTTCGGCTCAGCCTCCTCGCTAGGCGTCACGGACCCAGTATCCTGGCCTTCACCCTGAGATCCCGAGGGCTTGTCGGTAGCTTCCGCAGTCTGCTTCTGCTCGGTGCTGTTCTTGGCTTCTCCTTCATCGCCGTCGCCGCCGCTAGTGTTGTGCACCGCATCCGGGACAGCTTTCTCAACGCCCTCCGGCAGGGCCTCAGCCACAGACTTGGGAACCACCGAGTCCCCTCCAGAATGATCCTCGCCGCCCTCCCCACTTTCCTCTCCCTCCCCACTCTCCCCGCTAGTATTGTGCACCGCATCCGGGACAGCCTTCTCCACACCCTCCGGCAGCGTCTCAGCTACAGCCTTCGGAACAATCGAATCCCCAGCCGAGTGGTCTTCCCCACCCTCCTCCTCCTCTCCGTGATCCCCGTGCTCCTCATGAGCATCATGATGTCCCGAATCCGCATGCGAAGTCGGCCACAAGTACCAGCACGAAGGGATCGTCACGGCGATAGCTCCAGCCGCCCTATTAAGCACCCATTAGCCTCACACCCAAGTGACCAGCCCTCCCCATAGCCACAGCCACTGCAAGCCTGCAAGGCTGCAGTTCTGCAAAGGGGAAGTCATAATCCCCATGCAACATACCAAGGAATATCACTCGACGGCTCACTACTATGCCCATGCGCCCCTCCCCCCTCACCACTAGCAAACCGCCTGCCAACACCGCCTCGAGTCCCGGAGACCCTCGGTGCTGCGCGTGCACTGCTCGGCCTGAAAGCGGATTGCAGGCTCCGGAGAGCTCGCGCGCGTGCGTAGGACATGGTTGCGGAAGTCAATGGCTGGGAGTTGAGGTGGGTGGTGGAAGATAATGGAGCTTTTGGGGGGAAATGTTCGGAGCTCGAAAGGAAGCTCGGATGGGCTGGTTGGGTTGCGGCTCTGCCCGCAACTGTGCTCGGGGTTTCCGTCATGGGCCTCGGAACGGCTTCCGCACATTGTGCATGAGCTCCCTGTGCTTGCAGTGTGTAAATACTACATGTAGAGATGGACATGTAGACAAGGAGCATGAGATAAGATGCAATGTTCATCTCGCTATCAAATCCAGACACCTCGCTACCGGCCTGTCAATCCTTTCCCCTCCTCCTCGCTCTCCTCCTCACTCTCCCGCTCGTCCTCCAGCGCAAACATAGTATCCGCCTCCAAACTCCTCCGCTGCAACGGACTAGGCTTCGTCGGGATCGGCGCCGGCAACGGCGAAGCATCTCGCCTGAAATCTCGTTCTCTCTGCTGCGCGTTGAGACTCGCGTAATTCGGCGCGTCGTACGCGGGGGGTTTCGAGCCGCCGCTGCCCAGACCGCCGCCGGATTCCGGGTCCTCGAGGTCGAGGTCGAGGGAGGAGCGCAGGGAGGCGATTTCGAAGCCGTCGTCGTCTTGGGCGATCTACAAACCCATTATTGTCAGCAGGGACCCAATGTCAGCGGGAAGGAGGTAGGTGTGGGTGTACCTCTTCACTCATAGCGAACCGACGATTGTTCGCTGTCGGCCGCCAGACGTACGCCACAAATACCACGTCGGCGAAATAGACTAGATTCAACCACCCATCCAGGATAAACCATCTCGTCTGCCAATGGTTTGGCACAAAGTCGTCTGCCGATCTGCCTGCCAAAGTCCAGCTGTTGACAAAGAAGAAAGCGAAGATTACGAAAATGGAAGCCAGGATGCACCACCATAGATTTCGGTACATCCCAGCTTTGACGTGCTGTTTCCGCTCCATCAGGTCTTTCATCGTGGCATTCAGCGAGGAGAGCGTCCAAATGTAGAAACCCGTCAGTGTAGCCGAGAGGGGCAGGACGACGAGTAGAATCAGCGGGCCGGCGTTCTCGGGTGTGATGGTGAGGGAGAAGACGGCGTAGAGGAGGCCGAAGACAAAATGCGTCGCTGCTAGGTAGCGCACCCAGACCATCGTCTTGCCGAGCGTGGGTTTGACGACGCCGTAGCCCATGCAGACTATGAGGAGCAGGAAGAAGGAGAAGCTGTTACGCGCCGCGGACAGTATCGCCACGATAACCATCAAAGCTTTCGCGCCGGTGTTCAGGCCGTGCCGGTTCTGGAAATCGTAAAAGAGCCACGTCATGAACATTTCGACGACGAGGAAGACGACAATGGCCGTGATGTAGTTTTGCACGGCCAGGATATCGCTGCGGTTGAAGTAGTAGAGCGCTCCCCATGCCAGGGCGAGGAAAGCGTAGGAGATGGTGAGGGCGGCGTAGAAGGGGAGTTTGGCGATTTGGGCGGCGGGGAGCTCGCCGAAAGCATTGCGGAATTCAAGGACGGCTTTGAAGTCTTGGGTTGGAGGGTTGTAGGCGTACGTGCCGACGCAGTAGTAGCCGGTGCGTTTAATGGGGTAGTTGATTGGCGGCGGGTCTTTGAGGTGGATGGCCTGGGTTATGATCTCCTGGTGAGACGCCGCGGTGACGTTGGGCGCGAGGATGAAGGAGCCGATGTCGGTGCTGTTGCAGTAGCCTGCTGTCACACTCGGCTCGTCGCAGATGTATACCCTCTCTTCCACTCCTTCGGGATCGTCTGAAATCAGGGGCGCGCCGATGAGGTCCTTGTCGCCCCATTCGAAGACGACCAGGCTGACGATTGGATCGCTGCCTTCACCCTCGGTGGGTAGATTGTCGGGGATGACGAATTTGGTGAGGATGAAGGGTGAGACGCTGCCGCCCCAGGACTTACGACTGTACATGCCGGCGCATACTTGTCGGCTGTTTGGTTTCTCATCGATCACGGTCTCGAGGGCGTATGCGGAGGTTGCGAGGATGGCGAGGAGGACGGTGGGGAGTTGAAGCCATCGTTGTCGCATCGTGTCCAAGATCGCAGCTACTCGCTATTCCTGCCAGTGGTAGACTTTCTGGTGCCTGCAATCTCAAGGGTGAGGGGGTTTGCTGGCCCAGCTTTGCTTGGGTACAGTCCGGTATGCCTGCCCTGGAGCTACAGCCAGTTGGACGCTCTTTCCCTGCTCTGTCCGGTATGCACAGCTCGTCCCCGGCGTCTAAGCCTTCAATGGCCTGCGCGTCGTTTTGCCCGGTTCTGGTGTACCGTCGTCGCGTCCCGTCTTTTTCCAGGCCCTCGCGCAACTCTGGCCGTGGCATGTGAGAGAGGACTGCAGCTCTTCCACGGTCTAGCTCCTACAAATCCTGCAGCCACATGCACACGACGCCACACTGGAAACGCGCACAGCCACAGTCAATGACGCGACGTGCATGTGCGTCCCCGTCCAGTTTCATCTCAACTCAACTCAACTGTCACTGCCATCAGTCATGGGCCATGGCACCTTCCGCGGCGTCAACCACTCTATTTGTTAAGGTTGGCAACTGCACCAAGCCAGGAAAGTACAAGAGCAGACGCGTAGTCGCTTCGAATCCACCATCCGCCAACTCATCCTCCACCACTATTCGCAGCTGTTTCGTAGTCAAGCGCTCGACTTCCAAACTCTGAAACCGGGCGTGTTGTCTGACAAGCGGCCGCATACCAATTGTTGGCGACATTGCTATTGTGGTAACAACTAGCCCACCACACACCCTATAACCACCACGCGCCCTTCTTGAACGCCGCCAACCTCTTGTTCCATCAACAACAACGACCTCATCCACCACCACCACCACACACAACCCGCAGCAACAATGGCAGCAGCCGTCGGCAAGTTCGCCGCCCAGAAGCTCCTCAACAAACACATGAAAGAATACGCCGGCAAGAAAGTCGAGCAAGGCGATGTAAGTCACTCACATCCTAACCACCGTCTCTATCCTATACTAACCTCACCCCCTCGCAACAGGACCCCTACTTCGCCCTCATCGCCGACCCCAAACGCCCCGGCAAAACCAAAAAAGTCAAAAAGCAAATCCCCTCCTACATCCCCGATCACGACGCCCTGATCCTCGCCTCGGTCAAACGCTCCGCCTACCGCCTGGACATGTGCCTCTTCAATTTCCTCGGCATCCGCTTCGGCTGGGAAGCCGTCATTGGCCTCATCCCGTTCGCGGGCGACGCCGTCGGAGTCGCGATGGCGTACCTCATTCTGCAGAAATGCGCGAAAATCGATGGCGGGCTGCCGAGTGCTGTCCGCACACGGATGCTGATCAATATCGTGTTGGATTTTGTGGTGGGGCTGGTGCCGTTTATAGGGGACTTGGCGGACGCGGCGTTCAAGTGCAATACGAAGAATGTTGCGTTGTTGGAGAAGCATCTGGATGCCAAGTACAAGCCCGGGTTACCGACTGGGAGGGACGGGAGGGATGATGTGGGTGGGGTGGATAGGGAGAAGAGGAGGAAGAACAGGCAGAGTGGAATTTATGCGTTGAATGACCCCCCGCCGGCCACGACGTTTGAGGAGTTTAGCGAGGATGAGGAGGAGGAGAGGCGGTATGGGCGGCAGGAGACTGGGAGGGTGGCGAGGTAGTGTTTGCCGCTTTGGTCGAGCGCGGAGGAGTGATGGGTAGCTGGTGTTCGGTAGTGTTTCGGGTTTAGCGACGGGTGTTCCATTTGGTAGGCGGGATATTATGCACCTGGAAGGGAGATGATATTTGGAAACCGCTGCTGGATGGCGGGTATCGGTGCTGTTGAGTAGTACGACACGGTAATCAGGACCTACCTACGTAGCGTGCATCAGTAGTGCAGCTCCGGTCTGCAACAAACATTACATGTAGTTCAGGTATGAGTCGGTCCAGCTCCTCGTCTTCGACCCGATATGGATACATTTCCACAGGTCTATGCACCTAAATGTAAATCTAGCCAAGGTAGGTGTGTGAGTATGTCGGTTTAGCTATGGAAGATGGCGGCGAGACGAGTAAGGTAAGTAAGTACCTATACCTGTATTCACGACAAGGAGCGCGCTTGACAAGCGAGGCAGGAGCGCTGGTTGGCACATGTATTGCCATTGTATCGCATCAATAGCGAGTGAGTAAAGTAATGTGCATGCAAAAGCTAACGTGCGTCGTCCCGTCAACAGTGTCATCCGAACACGCAGGACCCACTGCTCTGCTCCTCACCACCCACCTACGAACCCGCAGCACCCCCATCCCCCCCACCGTCCCCACCTTCAAATGCCGCAAACTCACTACTCAGCATCTCCTCCACCCCACTCCAATCCATCTCCACCAGGTTCTTCCCCGGCGTCGAAAAAGTGGGTAGATCACCGAAATCGAGCGCCCGACTAGGCGTACTCAAAGCTGCTGCTCCGCCTCCATTATCCACACTCTCGGTCGCTTCGGTGAGCATCTGCGCGATGTGGCGGGAGAAAGGCGTCATGTCGTTCAGAGCGGCGACGGCGGTCTGCGAAGCGCGGGCTGGAGTGCGGTCTTGGCGGCTGGGGGTTGAGCGGAGGAAGTAGCGGGACGAAGAGGGGGAGGTCATGAAGTCGTTGGTGCTGGCCGTGGGGTTGTTTGCTGCGTTGGGGTTCGGGGATAAGGGCTTACGCTTCCGGCTTGATGGGGTGGTAGGCTTGAGGAGGTCGTCGAGGTGGGTTTGCGGGGAGCGAGGTGTTGTTCCTGTTTTGGTGGGCGTCTTGCGTGGCGTCTTGAACATGGCTGTTGGCGAGCCTTGGAAGAGGTGCATCAGGTCGTCGTCGAGATCTAGTCCGGGCTCCATGTTTTCTTTGTCGAGCAAGAAAGCATCGAAGACGTTGAAGTTCGTGTCCTCGGCCGACGTGCCACCCTTCAGAGACGACAGTGTGTTGCTTCCGGAGCCCTTGCCTGAAGGTGGTGTGGCATTGAGAGACGCTTGGCCGTTGTCGTCGAGACTCTTAACCTCCCCGTCTCGACGTGGAGAAGGGAAGAGTAGGCGACGCGTGGGCCGAGGTGTTATGTCCGAGATCTTGATGGGTGAGTGTTGGGATCCACGGAATGGTGGGCTTGACTGCACTGCACGCGTGAGGGCTGCGTCAAGCTGCGAAGCATTCATTCCGCCACCGCTACGGCGTCGTACGACGGGCTGTAAGCTGTTGGCTCTGGGCCGGGTGGGAGCCGATCGCTGCGTTTGGGTGGTCGCAGGAGGCCTGCCACCCTGTGCAATGTCGCCACCACCTACTTGGTCAGCCACATCTTCCGGGCCAGCCTGATCAGTGTAGAAGAATGCGTCGGATTGCGGCTCCGCACCATCGGTCACCGGACCATCACCACTAGTGCCGCCTGGTTGTTGGGATTGCCTGGAGCGCCGTTTGAAAGTCGTGTAGGCCCACTTCTCTTCGGGGCGCATACAGCGGAATTTGTTGAACCAGAGTCCGCAAGGGTTGCAGACCGTGACAGAGTTGAAACCATCTCCAGGAGGGAAAGCCTTTCCCCTCTTTATGGATTTGCGAATCAAATATTGCGTGATCTCATTCGTCGCAGGGTCTTGCGTAACGCTCTCCACAGCCACGGTCTCACCCTCGCCCTCACACGAGTCCAGCGGCGACGGACTCCCGGTAAAGTACCTGACGTATAGCTTTCGCCAAGTCGGAGTTTCGATCGCACCACAATGACTGCAGAATTCTGGCATCTTATTGTTTGCCACGGCAGTCTCGAGGCGCTCTTGGATTTTCTGTCCACGGGGTACTCCAGATCCTGAGCGCTTTGATTTACATCCTTCAGTATCACTAGGCGCCGGCGAGCCTGCATCCGAGGCTGCAGTGACGGTTCGAGCGCGCTTTGTGTATTTCCGCTTTGCTTTGGGCTGCTGAGGAGGTCCCTCGGTCGTTGGGAGATTCTGTTCGGTGGAAGGCGGTGGCAGCACGTGGGCAGGCAATGCAAGCGAGCTTCGTCTGCTTGATGTCGATGCCGGTCTCACCGTTTGGCTCTGCATGCCGATGACAGTCGCAGGCTGTGTACTCTGTCCAGGGTTGTGACCGTTGAAGGACTTCAGCTCAAGCTGTCTCGGTCTAGTACCAATGGTCAGTCACTCTCTGAAATGTAGTGCGGGACATAGAGCGTTGCCGCAAAGGCCAGCCAATGTGTTCCGTTCATTGCACACATACCTCTGGACTCCGGGCCGGTAACGGCCAGCTCCTGCACTATAGAGCATCTTCTGAGGAAGCTGGGTCATGTCACCAGGCCTCTCGAGGTTTACGTTCATGTCGCTAGTCAACAAATCACTTGTATAGCTTGGCGGCAGTTGGGGGATAGCATCGTCTTTTCGGGCGGATGGTCGCACGGTAGAAACACGTGCGTGATATTGAGCAGCGATCTCGTGGTCCATGGCGTCTGGACTGCGGTTTTCGTCATCATACTCAAAGCCGTTCACAAATCTGTCATCATTGAGGCGCGGTTCACTCATGTATCCGCTGTCCGGCGGGCGCGCGGACGGAAAGACAGGCAATCTTGGACTGCTAGGTTCAGCATAGCTTCCGCCCATCAAAACTGGCGGTGATGAGGGTATGTCCTGAGGAGTACCATCGGCGCCGAGGCTGTTGTTGGGTGACGCGTCATCCGGCGAGCTCATCATTGCATCCGAAAACTGATCAGCGTCGGACAAGAAGTCGGAGTCCGCAGTGAAGGTCGATGCTTGGCGCAGGAAGCTTCGCGATGCTGCAGGTTGCGAAATACGCTGCTGACGTAACATCGGGTTCATTGCAGGTACGGGTGTCGGCGCACGTGGCGGTGGTTCCAGGTCTGCTCCTGGCGCTCCTGATCGCTTTGCAATCGGTCGATGCATGTGCATGGAATGTGCAGTGGCAGCTGTGACACGGAGGTCCCCAGATCTGGGACCAAACGATGAGCGTCCATGCCAGTCGGTCTGAATGACCTTGGCTCGCTTGCGCGATTGGCCGTCCTCATTATAGTAAATGTCGGGTTGTGATTGCAACTCGTGATGCGGTAGAGACTGTGTTGATGGTTGGCGTTGGTGGCGCGACGAATGAACTTCACTTCGCACACTCGCACGTGAACCGGGCCGAGAATGATCCGCGAAATTTGGCGCGTTGACAGAGAAACTCTGGTGACGTAAATGCTCGTTGGAAGTGTTGGATTCCGGACCCATCATTGGGCTCCCAGCTCGGCTGCCTGGGGGGCTGTGTGAAAATGCGGGGTTGTAGCCGTAGGTGGGATCCGTCGGGGTCTCAGCGATGCCCGCTCCACCCATCATCTGTGGCCCGCTTGCAACGCCGGTACCTCCGGATCCCAAGCCGAACATCTCGTCCACCAGCCCCAGATCGTTCTGACTCTCCATGCGGCTTGGGTCCAAGTCGAAGTAACTGCTCATCTGCTGCTGGAGCCTGTTCTGCTGCTGAGAAGAGTTCCACGCGTTCGGATCGAAGCCTGCCGTCGTCGCAGGACTACTCGACTTCGCCGCTGCGCTGATTGCAGACCTTCGCACCGGTACGAGGCGGAGCTTGACCTCTAGAGTCTCTTTCACACCGTTGCTGAACAAGGCTTGCATATTCTTGCAAACGCGTCCAGTGATCATGGCCTTTTCGGAGTCCGCCCCCGCTGTTGCCGCCGCGAGCGCCGACGACAGCATGCCCTGACCCACTGATGGCGTATCCTCTTCGCTGTAGTCGTACGCATAGACCGTGTAATCACCTTCAGAGAGGCGAGAGATGAGCTCGGGCGAAGCAGATGTAACGGCGTGTATACATTGCTGCAGGTCGATGACACCAACCTGGGCTGTGTCGTTGATTGCGACGGCGGGTATTTGCAGCGTATTCGGGAGTCGTGCCAAGCAGTTGGTCTTGTTGTCTTCGTCAAAGGAGTAGAGCACCTTGACCCGCATGGGGCGCGTTGGAACATCGGCGTAGCCACTCTCCGTGCTGCTTGTGTCGGTGTCCATGGTGTCGGCGGAGGTGGATGTAGAGATCTAAGAGCTTTTCGAAAGTGTGGAGATCTTTGATCTGAGCCGCCGCGGGCTCAACAGTGTCCACGTGCTACCACATACTGCAAACGAGTCGAGACGGTGGTAGCGGCTGGTTGGCGATTCTCGAGCGGTCGTTTTCGGAGGATTATCGACGTGAGGGTAGACAGAGGTATACGGTCAAGGCGAAGGATCAACAGCCAGGAAAGAAGAGCGACGGTGGGATAGAAGATATTGGAGGATGTAGTATGTGTATTGCAGAGGTTGGCGTTCGCGTGCTGGAGGACGCGCTCAGGCGGCCATACCCGCCACTAAAGAGCCGCGGTAGTACTGCATGACTCGTGCCCCCAGCTCGACACTCAAAATCGTGCAACTCTCTCGTGTCGCTCAGCATAGCAGGCCGCCGACGACACATCCCTCCACACTCAAACACGCAAATATGGCGACCATGGACCCCAAGATACAGTACATCTTGTCCCCATACAGTCCCAGCAACGCGCCAAGACACACCGCTAACCCTTCACCCAGAGAACTCCAAGCCAAACCACGCGCAGACCTCACCGAATATGAGATCTCGGTCCTCGAAACACACGAGTTCACCGCTGGACCCCTCTCGCTCCTCCAGACCGCCGTGCGCAACCACACACAGGTTCTCATCTCCTGCCGAAACAACCGCAAACTTCTCGCGCGCGTGAAGGCCTTCGACCGTCATTGCAATATGATCCTGGAGAATGTTAAGGAGATGTGGACTGAAATCCCGAGGTTGAGTGATGGAAAGAAAGGTAGGCCGATCAATAAGGACAGGTTCATCAGCAAGATGTTCTTACGGGGGGATTCTGTCATCTTGGTGCTGTTGAGTTGACCGGGTGGAGAGGTGTGGGGGATGCAGCGTTACGTCGGGAGCTTCTGCGACAGAGCCTGGGCGAGGCAAGGACCCGGGGCGCACATGGTTGATGCGGGTGTTCAAGCGGCGTTTGTGGCAAATATTGACGGTATGGTTGAGTCCTCGCCTGCTTAGCACAGCATCGTGCTAATGGCAAGCGGAGTCGTACCGATATATCCAAAGTTTTGAGTAGCCGGACGTTCACGTATAACTTTCGTCGAAGATGTGGAGGACTGCACGACACGAACCCAGGCCAAGGTCACACGTCCTGGCAATGAATCGAGTATTCGAGCGCCATACGCCTCGATGGCTACCTCCCTGACAGGCTGACTTTGCGGATGCCAACGAGGATCATATCAAGCCCTCCGCCAGACCGCTGAAGAACACAGCCAGCCCGTACGCTCCTGGGTCTGGTACCTCCTTGAAGCCACTTCCCCCAACATAGACCGTCCGCCCCAAGCTGGCCTTCATGCCCTTCGTACTTTTCGCTCCCTCATCAGCAGCCTGCGCAGCCTTTTGCACATCACCGCTAGCACCAAGCTGCTCAACGAACGGTGCCAATGCATCTACGAGCGTCCTGTCACCCGGCTGCGCGGGTGTGTACTTGCCCATACTTTCCATCGCTATACTAAGCGCCTTTGCCCAAACTTTGGCGTCGGCTTGCTTTGAGCCGCTGTCGCTTTGGCTTCGAAGGCCGTGGGCGAGCGCATTGAGGAAGATGGCATATAAGGCTCCGCTCGTGCCGTCCATGGTGTTCTCGACGATGCTGATGATCTTGTCTAGGTACAGCGCGGCATCGGACTGCCCGGTTGCACTGTTGATGTGCTCGAGAACGCCCTCGGCGCCGCGCTTCAGGCCGATACCGCAGTCGCCATCGCCGACCACCGTGTCGTACTTGGTGATGTCCGGCTCAGCCTTAATGACGTGCTCAAGAGCAGTTTTGAGACCTTTCGTCGCCAACTTCGGGTCCATCTCCAGACCGCAGGGCTTGTTCTCGCCGGCCTCAGCTCCACTCTTCTCCCGCGTCTCGGTCGGTGGCTTTGCCCATGTGCTGCTGGAGATTGCGGCTGACCAGCCACTGCACTCCGCGGGCGCGTCGAGGAGCTCAAGCATCGACTTACCAATACCAGTGTCCTTTGTTCTCAGCAGCGAAATAGAGAAGCCAAGGCCGTTGAGAGAAGTCATGAAAGTGCCCGCAATGATTCGCACCGGTTTCATACTGTACTCGCTCGCCAGCTGCGTGACAACCTCGGTGGTGATACCGCCCATCTCGAGCACGCTGACGCCTCCTAGGTTGTTGACGAGCAGTACTGTCTCATCCGAACTGCTGATCGACAAGAACGCACGGTCCTTGTCGGACGAGTCGAGCATGTACTTCAGCATAGTCTTCACGATGCCCGATAGGTCCGCGGTCGTCTTCTCCGAGCCCGCCTCATTGTGGATGCCCATACCAATCTCCACCTCGTCCTTCTTCAGCTCGTCCTCGGTCACTTCACGGCCCGGGACATGCACATGGCTCAGGGAGGAGCCAATACTGACGGTGTTGTCCGCCACCAACTGCGCGACCTTATGCACCTCTTTCAGACTCGCTCCGGTGGCTGCCAGCGCTCCCGAAATCTTGTGCACGAGGACAGTCCCTGCAATACCTCTTCGACCCACCTTGCCGCCTGCTTCACGACCCACACCAGCATCGTCGCCCATGACGACCATCTCCACGTCCATACCGGCGGCTTTGGCCTTCTCAACAGCCATGCCGAAGTTCAGCACATCGCCGGTGTAGTTCATGACAATCACGAGCACGCCTTTGCTCGCCTCCACTCTTCCCAATATGCATCTCCGGATTTGTTCAGCTGTCCACGGCGAAAAGTCTCAGCCACCACCTCCGCATGCCCAGAATGTATGGACTTACCACTTGGTGAAGCGAAGATCGTGCCAGCTACGGCACCTGAAAGCAGGCCGGGGCCAACGAAAGCCGCGAACGACGGTTCATGGCCGGAACCACCGCCGGAGACGAGTGAGACTTGTGGTTTGGCAGCGTCGGGACGGAGGTAGATGACTTTGTTCTCTGTATCGAGGGCGGTTGTCGGGTTAGTGAGGGTTATGGATTTCAGGGCGGAGAGGACGAGTTGGGTTGGATCGTTGATGAAGTGTTTGGCTTCGGTTCTGGTCAGTCGATTGATCCGATCGCCTGATTGTCTTTGCTCACTTACACGACATTGCTCTGGCTTATACGGAGTCCTTCACCTGCAGCGCCGGAGCGCGACCTTGTCCCTCTATATCATGGCTCGCATGCTCGGACACACGCTCTGAACCCCGCACAACACGTCGAAGCGTGCCCCGCCTGCGCCAGATGCAGCTCCGGCATATGTGGCAACGAGTCAGATGCCGATAATTATCGATCATACGAACTCATGCTCTACCGTACTGCCCGACACACCTCCTCGAGGGGGAAATATATATGAAGTCGTCGCAAACATCCCACCAGGTCAACATTGGAGCGGCATCGAACAAGGTAGCGAGCACGCTCTGACCTGGGGTACCTTATAGAATTTCCGCCAGCTTCAACTTCCGCATTGAGTAAGCCGAACGCTGAGTGAAGCCGGGTATTGCCGACCTCACTCCATCGATTTGCGTCTATGGACCACACCACTACCGTTTCGCAGCGGATAGCAACGCTGTGCGGGCTGTCGGTCTGTGATCGCTTGACAGCTAACAAACGCGATCCCAATGGAGGGCGTAGCGGATCTCATCAATCGACAACGACATTGCAACTACACTCAACGACGTCCACGACTTACCATCATCCTGACGGCGATATATTGGGCACGTCAGTCACAAGAGCCTGCTGTTTCACCAGCTGCGTGGTGTCACGCAGTGGGACAATCAAGTGAAGTGCAGATTTCGTGAGGCTCGGGAGGAGACCGGGAGATGTGACAACATGCACCCGGTGCTGACGGGCTCGGCCATTACAGAATGGCCTCTTTGCACGCGCAGCAGCTCAACAAGATGGCCATCTCCATAGCTGATGACCGGCTGATACATCGGGGCATCTTTGGAGGCTATAGCAATACCCATTTGCGTAGGTGGTGTTCCCTCCGTTGACGGCAACGTTTTCGAGCGCTCTCTGGATATTGCCCGCCTTCCCACCAACCCGATGTTCACTATCTGAACTTCACCTCGGGAGGATAGCGGGATCCGAACCTGCACCTTGAGCCGCGCAGGTTTTAACCTGCTTTTGATGCTCCAATGCTCGTGACTATGCAGGGTGAGGTTCGTCTTCCAAAGGTTATAAGATCTACTCTTCTTCCTTGACAATAGCAACAATCATCTTCGCCATCACATTAGCTGTTCCAAGCGCTACGTGGCTCCCGTTGTTCTTTGCATTGATCCGCTGTGTTCTGCTATTGACAGTAATAGGATTTCGATCCTATTGTCTCTATACCGGGAACGCAATGGTAGACTCAACCACCACCAGCGTCAATTGCTCACTGACTGACTTGCACAGAGCACCCTCAAACGACGAGCGGACGGCACTATCCTCCCAAACCTCAACCTCAAGCGCCGCCGTCTGACTCGCTATCAAGAGCGCCAGATCCGGTCGGTCTTCCGCTTCCTGAACCTTCCCGGAGAGCTCAAGAACATCATCTACGAGTACTGCATCGACGTTACCGCCGCGCAACACATCCTTCAGCGCTACTACGGTTCAATCCGTGACTGCACTAACCTCGCCGCGATCGAGGCTCCGCTCGTGTGGTCCAGAACACCCACCATCTTCCTCATCAACAAGCAAATCTTCGCCGAGGCGAGCTTCTTCGTGCGCAAGCGCAGCCTGACGTTCGATCACGGCCTGCTCGATCTCGTCGACATCACCGACTTCGTCTCCAAGAACCTCTTCCGCACCGTCTCGAGCATCACCATCAACGACAGCGGCCACCCGCTATTCCAGCACAACATTCTCGCCGCATCGTGGATCGGCTACACGTCGCTCGTTGGGCAGATCGGCGAGATCCTCAGCAAAGGCCACCACCTCAAGACCTTCACCCTCAGCCTCACCGATGACGGTCTCGTGTCCCACGTGACGAAATGCTGGAACAAGGGAAACGTCTGCGGCTTCCGCGACTCGCTGCTCAAGGCTTGCGAGTCTTTGCGAGCGGTTCGCCGCGTCGGCCTCGTTACCTTCCGCGGCCTTCCAGAGCCTCTGAGCAGCGAGCTCAAGGCACGAATGGAATCTACGCCCATCTACTTCCTCGATCTCCCCTCCGAGATCCGCAACGCCATCTACGCTGAGGCGCTCGATTGGTCGGACATCAACAAGCAGCTCGTGCGCACGATGGGCCTCTGGTCCGACAAGCGTATGAACCCGCCGTACCCCACCCGCACTACTCCTGGTGTCCTCCTTGCCAACCGCCAGATCTCCACCGAGGCGCAAGATATCCTGCGCAGGAAGCCACTGACGCTAACGTTCCCGCGCAACCACGGCATGCAGAAGCAAGACCACGTACCGAACATGCTCAGATTCATCGTAAGTAAATCCAGCACGCCCCAAACGAGATACGTTCAGTGGCTAACGCAATCCTAGAGGCCAGCCACGCTCCTGAAAGTCGAGCACCTCGTCCTCGAGCTCAACAGCTGGGAATGGATCTACAGCCTCGACCACTTCCTCCCCGTCTTCGCCTCCCCCACCCTCCCCACCACAGCCGCGGCCTCGGACCCCACAATCCCCACAAACCGCACCAGCACCCTCACCCTCACCCACCACACCCTCCTCCACCACCCCATCACCACCACACCCCGGGCGGGCACGCCCGCCCTAAAGACCCTCTACATCCACTTCACCGACGCCCTCAAAGCCCGCTTCCTCGTCGGCACCACGCAGCAGTACCCGGACGACACTCTACACGCTTCCCTCAGCCACCTGGCCAAACTCCGCGGGCTCGAGCAAGTGGCTTTCACGGGCGACTTGCCCGAGTGCTACACGGCGCCGCTGGCGCAGATCATGATGATGCCGGTGGCCGGTGCTTCCGTCGAGCTGCCGATGCTGAGGGCGGTCAAGGCCAATGGTGAGATGGTGGCTGTTGACGATGAGATGCAGAGCTTCGGTGCCGGGGTTTGAGGTTTGGCGAGCATGATGGGCGGGGGTTGCGGTCTTGGGTTTGCGGCGGCGAGTTGAGATTTGGGCGGCGCGGCGCGGCATGGCTTTGGTCGACCAGGCAGAGTTGGCATTTTGAGGCCTGGGTTTCTGCCTCAAAGCGGCTCTGGAAAGTTTTGCATTTTGCGGTTTGCGATGAGCGCGCAGCTGTAGCGTGGGCTACTTGCCATCCACTTTGCTCTTACTGTTTATCTTGCTTTACGATGGTTTGTTCCATCACGAGAGAGCTTTACGATACTTCATACCAGTCCACTCTTCAGATTGCCGCTATGCAGTACGAGCGCCTCTGTGTGACGCGGTTTTCCGACCGTCTTTTGAAACTAGCTCTCGCGATCACCACGCGAGAGTGTGGTGTTGCTCGCTCAGGGCTTTGCTGGTCCCGCTGAATACATGTACCTCCACATGCTTGACACTAAAGGCATGTCGGATAGAACACGAAATGGAGGCAACAATGCAGACAATCGAGATCCAAATGTCGCAGGGCACGTTCACTGCGCGGTAACATGGTCAAGCGTACCTCATGGTTTCGTCCAATACTAGCTCTCACAACGCCACTCAGTCTTGCCTCAGCAGCTTCCTTACTCGATCGGCCGCAATTTCGCACATAGCCTACACCAAAAGTCAGCCTCCCAACCCAATTCACTCAACACCCCAGCAAAGCAAGACAAACTCTAATAGCAGCCCTCCGCTCCCCCCCAACATCCCCCTCCTCAATCCTCCGCCCCATATCCTCCATAATTACCCCTCTAGCCCTCCCATCAACAAAAACCACATAACGCAACCCCGGGAACCTCGCCTCATACGCCTCGTTCAACCCCCGCAACTCCTCCCCCTCCCCCTCGCCCCTCTCCTGCAACCCCGCCTGCTCCCCGCGACTCAGTGCGCTCTCCACGCCCTTCGCTCCCAGCCGGGGGTGCGAGGCGAGGATGCTCTCCAGGCAGTGCGTGTCCGGGGTTGAGGACGAGTCGGCTAGAGCTGAGAGTTGCGCGTCGATGGCGGAGATGAGGGCGGAGTAGGAGGGGAAAGGGGTGGAGTGGAGGAGGGGCAGGGCTAGGGCGTGCAGTTGGGGGCTGGGTTCGAAGAGGATGTCGAGGATTTGGGTGAGTTGTGAGGGGGTGGAGGTGGGGAGGGAGGTTATGGGGGGGAGGGATGGCATGGTTGGGGGCTCTCTCACGTGTCGGTTCGGTATTGGGGATGGGTTCTCACGTGTCTATGGCGTGCCTTCCACCCCCAGCTGGACTTGTGTCTTTGTCTGTGGTGGATTCTTTTTCGGGCGTGATGTGTGATGTGGTGCCTGCCCGGAAGAGATAGGCGCTGCAGGGTACCGGGATATTCGCTGTGGAGTGCAAATTGCCCGAATGCCGGCTCTGTGCCGATGGCCCTACATGTATCGCTGCAGAGCACTTGGTGCAAAACTCCGAGCTTCTATCGATGTACGGGTAACAGCGCACTACATGTACTCTTTGATCGGTTAGCAGTTTGAATAAGCACGTGTGTAGCCTATATAACTTTTGTAATCAATGCGCGTTAGTCTATTGTTGTTACCATCATCAACGGGTCATAGACATGTCCAGCAATCTGGCGTTCATGTCCGTGCCTGATCCTGCCAAGAGCGCTACTGTACCAACCACATGGTCGCCGCACGTCGATGGAGAAATGTAGAAGAAGAGAGTTTGTTGCTGGGAAAGTTTGCTCTTGGACGTGTTGTCTGATCACGAAATCTAAGGGTACGGGGAAGGGGGGGCCATGCTGTGCAAGCCCAGAATCTTGGTACTTCAGCCTGCGGTGACCAGGGACGGAGAGTTTTTGGCCCTGATTCTACTCTACTGCACGGAGGGAGTATGCATGCGGGGCTCGTCTCCATCCCTGTACATCGCACATGTGTGAGGGCCTCTGGATACGGCAATCCTCGGGGTGAGTGGTAGGGAGTGCGAGAAGACTGGAATAGCTGTAAAGTGGGCGACTACGAGTGATGATGATGTATAGTAGAAGCAGACGCCAGATTCAATTGATTAATAAATCAATAATCGGCAGTGATGGCCTCGAGCCCCACTAATCAAGCTCGTCGGCGAGGACGGGAGCGGTCATCATCGTGGCAGAGGAAGTAGTAGTGATCTGTGCGCGCGTTTCATCTCCATGCGGCTGTGAGGGAAGTCTGCAATTGGGTGGAGGAGGGACGTGAGAGAGGAGGGAGGCCCGACGGGACCTGTGCTTTCTTCGCCGATCCACTTGCTTCGGCGCCCAGGATGCTGTCGCGCATCCGTCGCGACTCTTCTTCGTCCTTCCCCTTGTTCCAGACCCTCTCGCAATAGTCACACATCACATCACTCCACCTTATACCCCCACTGCTGGTGTACGACGCTGCCGAGCTGTCCCCGTGGGCTTGACTCACTCCACACCTCCCACGCGACGGTGACCCTGGATCCTCGTCGTGCTGTGATGTGCTGCGCGCATGGCAGCAAATCCACCGACACCATCCACTCGAATCCCCTGAGCGCTCTGCCTGACTGCCCACGGCGTGGGATTACCGAGCGATATGTCTCTCAATGGGCTGGACACGCCGGACGTGCGTGAAGCATACCAAAGAACGATTGTGGAGGCGGGAGGATGGTGAGTCTACACACAATGCCAATTTTGGCGCGACCAGCGTGGCAATGGCTGAAGTGCAATGCCACAGGTTCCTGCTGAGGTACACCTCGCGCGACTCGGTACAGCTGCTTGACCAAGGCAAGGGTGGCGTGCACGAAGCGCGGACGGCAATCGCCAAGTATGAGGAAGCCTCTCCACTTTATGGCCTTCTCATATACCGCCGGCGAAAAGTTCTCATCAAGTTCATTCCGGAAGGAACGTCGCGATTACTACAAGGTATGCTCGCCTCACGCATGCGTTGAAGTGCAATGTTGAATATTGATGATGTGTAGCACGAACCGCGGTCCACTTCCAGGATGTCATGGAGCGATACTCGCCATATGAGACCATGCTGGAGATCACCACGGCGGAGAGCTTGAACGACACGTCCTTGGCCTCCTCTTTTCCACTACATACTGCTTCGCCTGCAACGTCATCAAATAGGTTGCATGAGATCAGTGAGGATGGTGAGGACCATGGGGTGACATCGAAGAGGCCCACCGCGAGCCACAGCTACTCAGCAGCCGGCGCCATGTTCGGCACGCAGCGTTACAAGACCGAGAAGCGTGTGGATCAGCTCATGACTGGTGAGCGTGCGCGCCGACCTACCCCATCGATACAAGTGACAGGTGATACTGGCCCATCGCCACAGACCGCGCCACAGATCCCGCCTGTAATTTCGTCTCCTAAGGCGTCACTCTTGCAATACCTAGTGCGCGATGAATCGGGACAACGCTCAATCACGTCGCTTGGCTCGCAGCCTTCAGTCTCTTCTGCGACGGACTACGCCGGGTCAGACGTTTCCGGAAAGAGTGCAGAGTCTGCTGCGACGACGAGCGAGCCTCCAGAGGCAACGCACGTTCACCCACCCCGCGAGTCTTCGCGACCCAACTTCGTGGAAAGACCTGCGGAAAGACCTGTGGAGAACTCTATCATAAATCACAATCACACTACCGAACGGATGAATGGTCAGCTGCCAGAGCGGTCAGTAGAGAGCCCAACTATGGCAGAGACCCCGAACCTTTCTGAGATGGTGAACCGCAAGGCCGACGAACAGCCATACGACTTCAGCATGTTTGATCCCAAGCCAAAGGTCAAGCTCGGACCAAGACCTGTCGCGACTGGCGAGAGGACGAAGCGACAGGTGGCGAGCATTGCAGCAATCCCTGCCAATTTCCGGCCGGTTCAGAAGAAATCGGAGCCAAGCAGACAGCAGCCGTACGCGCCAGTGAGCGCCGTACCGCTCATCGCCATGTCAAGTTTGCCCAGGCCGCCTCCCATCCCCAATACTCCCGAGTACAACCCGAGACCGGTATCGCGTGGCAGTGTGAAGTCTCTGCCGTCTCACAAATCGACGAATATGACACCTGACAAGATGAGGTTGATGAAGGCGGTCGAGTTGCGGAAGAAACAGTTGCGGAAATCGAATCCACAGCCGGAGACAGCATTGGCGTCGCTGAAGGATGAGGATGCGCCTGCAGTGCCGGCGATACCAAAGACACTGGAATCGTCGAAAAAGGAGGATGCGCCTGCGGTGTCGGCGATGCCCGACAGATTGGAAGTACAGCGGAAAGACGAGGCCCGCAAAGAGGTCGAGAGAGATACAGAGCCCGAGGCATATATGGAGGTGGCACAGCACACGACATCCAAGAAGCCCGACTCTGGAATCGAAATGGACTATGAGGGTTTGGAAAAGCGGCGGTCAGCACAGGAGCCGCACGTGGAGAAGCCACGACCACCCGCAGCGGACGAAGCAACTCTTGCGCAACTGCAGCCGCCGCCGCGGAAGCCGGGAAATGCCTCATACCAATCTTTCGAGCCTACGGTGTCTCTAGATATGCTGGAAGACACATCGGCGAGAACAGGTGCGATCATGGATCATTCTTTCGGACGGCGGCAGCCTGATACCGGGCTGCCAGCGACTTTGAGTACGGCTGCATCAAAACAACCTCAGACCTCACAATTACCTCTCTCCACGATATTGAGCTATGCACGACCAGTCTCGCCCAACCTGCATCAGTCGCAGATCGGCGGTGCAACGTCACAACGCGCGGAAGCGTCTCCAGTAAGTCCCGAAGACATCGTTGCCAGTGGGACACTCGAACCTCCAGCTAGTCCTCGCCGCAACAACAGCGACCTCGCAAAGCGAAGACGCGGCATCGTGGAACCGCTACATATTGACTCGCACGCCGAGGGCGACATTGGATCGGATGACGAATTACTAGAAGAGCTGCAAGCTGCAACGGTGCATCAAGCGAAACCGGTGATCATGGCTCGATCGCCCATGGCGCAATCCTTTTCGAGAAGACCAAGCGCGCAGTCAATGGGCTCTGACAAGAGCCCGTCTGTCCGATCGATCAACATACGACGGTCGACGGAGAGGTTTGAAGGCTCATCGGACACATCGTCCCCGCCACCAATGCCTGCAATGCCTTCGGCGCATGCTCGCTCGCAGTCGGTCTTCACACCCTCGCACGGGGGTTCTGATGCGGCGCTCGAGCTTAAGCGCAACATGTCCAATGGCGTGACGAAGCGCATGCAGGCACTGGCAGAAGCTGGCAGCAGGGAGTCGAGCTCGAATACGCCACCTCGTGTGCCCTCACCTGATGCTTCATCTGCTGCCACGTGGCGAGAGCGCAAGAGCTCCGTGAGGAGTCCGATCCGATCTAGAGAAAACTCGTACAAAGCCGCCGCAAGGCAAAGCGGCAGGCTGAGCGGCTGGGGCGGGCAGCAAAGCAACGTCTCGCAGCAAGCGGAAAGCACGCCTACGTGGAGCGTACAGCACGACCCAACCACCACTCGCGACTCTGTGTCGGTTACGGCGAGGATAGTGAGGCCCAACACGACTGCAGGCGCCGACGACTTTGCGGCCGCTGATGGCTATTTCCAGCAGCCACAGCTGATGATCAACCACAAGCGCGCGTCTGCATCACGACAGTCCTCGTCGAACTCGAACAAAGCTCTGCCACCACTCAACATCGAGCCGTACCAACCCAAATCAGAGACGCCTTCCTTGGCAGTATCGCCCACCCTGACTCGCGCCTCGTCGGACATGCGCACTCTCCACTCCGCCAATCGCAAGTCCCTCGGCCGCTACAAGCAGGCTATATCACCCATGACGCCCTCCGCCGAAGACTTCCCCGCGCCTCCAATGCAAATGACCAACTCCAACATCTCGGCCGGCTCTTTGAACGACGACAACCCCGCCTCGAGGGATGCCGGGAGTCGAACCAGCCGCTTCTTGAAGCGCATCAGCAACCTGGGCGCCACTGGCAAGGATAGGCGGCGAAGCGGCGCGCAGCAGTCTCTCGCCGGCTCTTCGAACGCGGCGAGCACGGTCGACGTCGGCAGGTCTGGGAGCGTATATCACGACCGGTCGGACATGCCGCCTTCGGTGGTGGTCGGGGATCTCAATGTGCAATTCCCCGATTCACTGGTAAGCCTCCACCCCCCCACCCCCCCAATTCTGAACTCCTGCAGCCCGGCTAATACCCGAATCCAGCTCTGGAAACGCCGCATAGTCGAAATCGACGACGCCGGCTACCTCCTCTTCTCCATCCCGCAAGCCCTCGACGTCCAAAAGGGCGCCGTCAAGCGTTTCCACCTCAGCGAATTCCGGAAGCCCTGCGCGCCGGATCTGGATCGCCAGGAGCTGCCGCATAGCGTGCTGTTGGATTTCGCGGACGGGGAGACGACGCTGCAGGCGGCGTGCGAGGACGCCATGACCAGTCGGCAGGTCATGTTTGTGCTGGTGAGTTATTGGAGGGCTTGGAGTGGGGTTGCCTGAGTGTTTTGTTTGGCGGAATGGCGAGGCTGAACGGCGTGACGTATTTGGCCACCGGTGGTCTAGTGTGATATTCTTCTTCTTCTTCTACTTGTTTGGCGCGCGAAAAGGCGGGCTGGAGGACATGATCTACGGCCGCGATGTATATCCATCTACGGTGGGGCGGGATGGTGTCAATGGGTCGAACACAGTACAGTATATATATATTAGTAGAGATGGGTATCTAATGTCAATGTCTATCAACTCTGTTGGTTAGCAAGGCTCTTGTCTCAAGTGTGCTCCGTAGCCCAACAAATTCTGAAGTCAAGGACATGAAGTGAGGTGTCTTGATGAGTGATGGTGGCAACAACAGCTGTCCCTTCGCTGGGCTGACAAAAGCGAATCCAGGGTCCATTCGAGACCTCCACTCCGCTTCACTGCCCCTACAAGGACATCTCGTGCTTCCACTCACACCCAATACACCCAACAGCAACCATGGCACCCCTCACCAACCTCCTCACCGCCTCCCTCTTCCTCCTCACCGCCTCCGCCTCCTCAGCAGTCAAAGACCTCCTCCCCTCCAACTTCGACGCCATAGTCCTCCAAAGCAACAAACCCGCCCTCGTCGAGTTCTTCGCCCCCTGGTGCGGCCACTGCAAAACTCTGGCCCCCATCTACGACGAACTCGCGTCCAACTTCGCTTCCCTGGCCGACAAAGTCACCATCGCCAAAGTCGACGCGGATGCCGAGAAAGATCTGGGCAGGAGGTTTGGCGTGCAGGGGTTCCCGACGCTGAAGTGGTTCGATGGCGTTAGTGAGGAGGCGGAGGATTATCGGGGGGGCAGGGATTTGGAGAGTTTGACTAGTTTTGTTGAGGGGAAGATTGGGGGGAAGGCTAAGGTGAGGAGGGTGGAGCGGTCGGCGGTGGATATGTTGAATGATAAGACTTTTGGGGAGAAGGTTGGCGGGGATGCGGATGCGCTGGTTGCTTTCACCGCGCCGTGGTGTGGACGTACGTAACACCACTCTGACTCCCACTTTCCATTCCGAGCATAGGCTAACAGGTCTCTGGCTCTACAGACTGCAAAACCCTCGCCCCGACCTGGGAGAAAGTCGCCCAAGACTTCGCCGCCGAGTCCGGCGTCCTGATCGCCAAAGTCGACTGCGAAGCCGACAACGCCAAAGCCACCGCGCAAGACGCCGGCGTCCAGTCCTACCCCACCATCCACTACTACCCCAAAGGCAGCAAGGACCCGATCCCCTACACCGGCGGGCGCTCGGAAGCCGATCTCGTCAGCTTCATGAACGAGAAAGCCGGCACGCACCGCAGCGTCGGCGGGACGCTGAATGCGCTGGCGGGCACGATCCCGAGTCTCGACGACATGGCCAAGACGCTCAAGAGTGGGGGCGAGACGGCTTATCAGCAGTTTGTCGAGGCGGTCGGGGCGGTGAGCGGGAAGTACGGGGGGTATTACGGGAAGGTCGCCAAGAAGGCGGGGGAGAATGCTGGGTATGTGGAGAAAGAGCTTGCGCGGCTGCAGGGACTGTTGGCGAAGGGCGGGTTGGCGCCCGAGAAGCTGGATGATCTGACGAGTCGGAGCAATATTTTGAGGAAGTTTGTCGGGGGGGAGGAGGTGCGGAAGGATGAGTTGTAGTGGGATCGCGGTCTGAGGGGTACGGATCGAGACGAGTGAAGGATGATAAGACGTGAGCAAGGAGGCCGAAGCATGGGAGTGGGAGAAAGCATCATTTGAGATGTAGGATAGAGAGGGCGCATGGACTTTCGCTTTGCATCAGCCTTCGACCCTGGTTCTCTTTGATCATGCTCCTGCCTTTGAAAGACTTCCCGGTCATGCTTACCTGTCTCAGCTTGCTAACACGAATCACATACATCGCCGCGCACGTGGAGTGCGGCGAGAGGGTCCGACGGGAATGAGAGCTGGCGCACTCACGGCTTCTTCGAGCTCCAAATGCCTTCAAGGAGGTTGGGATTTCGCTCGTGGCGAGGGCGGGAAAGAGATGATGGGTTGGAGAACTGGGGTTGTGCTGTCATCATCAGGGACGAGATGTGTCGTGGTGTTGCTGTGAGTCTGTGAGTGGTGCCGCGGATACCCTGGCCCACTTTGATGCTGACCGCTATAAAGGAAGCAGAAACGTTCTTCGGTCCTGCTTGTTGGGACTGATGAATGTTGTCCAAAATATCTTAATGGAGTGGTCTTTCAAAGCCGAAAGATGTAGAGCGGTGGCAATACATTGAGGGTTTTCCCGCTCCTTCCCAAAGCGTCTAGAAGTCACGGTTGCTCAGGCAATCCCCGCCACGTGACTCGACGTGCATATTTGCCACATCCACAAGGAACGCCTGCGCTGCTTTCAGTTTCACAAAAGTCCATTGACCCTGCACGTCTTTCAGACACATCGGTGGCAAACAGAACCCCAGAGATATCTCCCCTGCGCACCCTCTCAATCGCCAAAGCACAACCTCCCCATTGTATACTGACCGCTCCCGCAGCATACCTTATACACCATGGACAACTGACCCCTAGCCAGACTCCCCCAAGAATTTCAAGGCCGAATCTACGCCGCCGCGCTCACTCACGACGGCGCCCTCCACTTCGGCTTCGACCTCGTGGACTACAACTGTTATTCGACTTTAGTCCACACCAACGCCGCGGCCCTCGCCCCGCTCCTGCACGGCCTCCCCCGCGCCTGCAAAGCCCTCCGCTCCCAGTCCCGGCCCCTCGTGCTGCGCGAGAATGTCTTCGCCTTCGCCCTCTGGCGCGAGAAGGAACAGAGCGGCGACTACAGCTTCCATTTCGCCATGCAAGCCGTCGGGGAAGTTTTCGACGAGATGGGTCGGCGGGGGTGCGCGGAAATCCGGACCGTGCATGTCGATTCCGCGACGTGGAGTCTGGACTGGGTGGAGGAGGAGGGTATGCTGGATGTTGCCGCTTTCGCGCAGGGGCTTTCGCGGCGGTTGGGTAAGGGGCGGGCGCGGGTGGCGGTGGGGATGAGGTTTGAGATGGAGGATTTTGCGCCGGTGGAGGGGTTGGAGGCAGGGGGTGTGGGCTTTGTTAGTGTTACACCGGGGAGGGTGGAGGAGTCTGTTGCTGCGGCTAGGGCGGCGGTGGAGGGGGAAAGTGGCGGAGTAGGTTGAGATGGACGGGTTTACTTCAGGATGGGGTTTTGGCTGACTTATGGTTTCATTTAGGTATCTTAACGGTGAAGTGAGGGCGGCTCGTCTGGCAGGCGTGCGGACTTTCGAGGCGTTCGGCGTGGCGCTGGAGAAGGCTGTCCGGACGATGACGGCCGTCCAGCTCCCTTGAGCGTAGTCATGCTCGGCTTCTACTGCGGCTGGGGCATGCTCCGTGGTGTGTTACGGAGGGGCGGGATTAGTACAGCAATGGATGGGGTGGAGGTACTGGTGCTGGAGCGGAGGAGATTGCGGTGAGCTTGGGTATCCTGAACATTCTGACGTGTTTTCGGAGCGTCCTCGGGCTACTTTATAGGTACGAACATGATGATCTTCACTGCTCACACGACGCCGCCGTCTTCTGGTGTGCCTTACGTGTGCTAGAGGGTCATACACTGTCACGTAGTCGAGAAATTGCTGCCGACACTGCGCAGCATCTATGTCCCTACTGCCCGAGAGCTCACCGTGGCCACTGGTGGCTATATCTATGGCCCCCTACTCGGTCGGGGCTTGGCCGGTGGTGTCAGGAGTAGCAATTGCTCGGACTACCTTCGAACGCTTGAGTGGTCGGAGCTGAACTGCTCACGTCGGTTGCGTTGCTAGCCAGGTCTGCAGTGGTCTTGTCGAAGACGAGATGCTGCCATTAGCACCGAACGACGTTCATTCCACAACATGTACTAAATACATCCAGTGGTGTTGTGCTATCCGCTTTAGGAAGGCACGGACGCTTGCTCCGAATTTGATGTGCAGCCCCAAATCCTACCTACACTACTACTTCGGTCTCGTGCATCCTGCATGGCGATCCGCCTGGAGCTGCCCTTTCCGCTCTATTCCGGTGACAGTGACCATGCAGGAATTGCGTGAAGTTGACTTGGTGTACATTCTTCTTTCGACTGATGCATTCCTTGACGCTGTTTGCAAGGAGCATGTACACGTACATGTATGCATCTCCGACGCTCGAAAAGCCATGACATCGCACTTCGTTACAAGTGAATCAGCCTTCACGCCGTCGCGGCCAAAAGACCAGCGTTAACGGAGAGCATCACCAATCAACGGTGGCATACAAGTATTCCTGCGCTGCGGAGAAGGCCCGAGATCCGTCATACCAGTTGTTTGGTCGGCTTTGCTCGAACAGGCAGGTCGTTTGGCAGCAGTTCACTACCGTACCACATCACTGATCAACACACCTGTTGATTATTATTATTATTTACATGAGCTGGATCTCGGTTGTGATGGGCGGGCAAGGGAAGCCTTCCGCCGCACCGCCGGTCCAGGGCGGAGCCAACAAATTGACCTGGCGGCCGGCTGCGGACAATAGTGGCCTTCAGCTCACACGACAGCTGACAATTACTGGGCAACCGTCGAGCCTCCTTCCTGCCCTTATCAGTGACTCCGAAGGCACTCAAGGCAACGCCGCGGCCAACCCAACCACACCTCGTCCGCCGGCTGAGACATCCTTCAATGTTACTCCGACCCCTCCACCTCCACCACCACCCCTCTTTGCTCTCCTCTCCTCTTCCTCGTCAACATGCTCTTAACCCTGACATTTCCTATATCATTCCTGTCTTGCCCTCAATCCCTGTCATCCTCTCCACCACCTACCGCTACCGCGTACCTCTCAGCATGCCTATGACTGCAAGCTCAACGGGCTAGGGCTGGTCGTTACGAGATAGAAACGCGGGCCGCGGTTAGATCGCGTGGCGGAACCTGCAAACCTCTCAAAGAATTGGCTCCTGCTGCCCAGGCACAGGAAGAGCGAGGACCCAGCGGTGGTGGGCGACAGCCAAGTCAGCCCGGTGACTGCTCGCGTGGGCCTCCACTAACCGGAACCGCTTTACGTCAGTCTGAACCGAAGAAATATGTGAAGATGATTGTGCCGCGTGCCTATCGCTACTCCTCATCGCCGCCGAACGATGCCTACTCGGACGAGAAGAGCGGCGGACGTCGGACCACGAGGAAGAGTAGTCCGGCCAAGGTTGATATAACACTCCCGATCAGACCTCTTCCTGTCGACAGAACGGCAACCGAGCCGACGAGAGCAGTCTCGAAACCCATGGCTGTCCCTCTACCAGAGCGCAGCCGCTCTGGAACCGTACAAACGCTGCCAACTCGCACCCGCAAGGAGCCTACCAAAGCCAGTATCACACCTCACGATGCCAATGCGCTGCCACCTGCGGTTGCGGCTCTGCTAGCCATCACCACCATTCCTCGGCCACGCCCGAACCAGTTCAAACGGCAGCCACGCGGACAACGACGAGTATCGATCGACGAGCTGGTGAGCAGCTGGAAGAGCGACGACGGCCTGAAGCCGAGTTTCAGCAGCAGTCCGGCCTTGAGCATACTGTTGGAAGATGCGAGCGATCTGGAGGAGACTATAGCGGTGTCACAGCACAGTGCGCCAGAGGATGGCTTGTACATGCGGTCCGAGTCAAGTGAGAGCGTTCCATCACTGGACGCAGATGATCGGTCCATACTGTCTGTGAGCAGCCTCAGGACGCCGGAGTCTCTGCGCAGCCTGAAGTCGAGCAGCACTCACAAGCGAGAAAAGCCACGACCAATTGTCCCCAGAGAAGACACCTCACTCGATCACCCATTGGTCCCGGTAGTGGTGGCCACAGCTCCAGACGACGACGACGTCTTCACGCTCTCCCCCACCCAAAACCGGCCCATAACGCCCAAAACCAAATCAACCTTCACCTCGAACCTCACCACCTCCCTCCGCGCCTTCAAGAACGCCACCCTAACCTCCCTCGCCACCTTCACAATCAACAACGTCACCCTCCCCTCCCAGCGCCCCACCTCCTCACCCCGCTTCTCCGACGAAACCCTCTGGTCCCACCCCTTCCTCTTCCCGCGCCTGAGCTCCGAAATCCGCCCCGCCACACCCGCCGGCACCCCGACCTCGGCCCAGCGACGGTACCTGAACCCCCCGTCTCCGCTCACTTTCGAGGAGCAGGAGGCGCCGTTTCAGCTGGCGCTGCATGCGCCGTATTTGGCGGAGCGCGTGGACGAGAGCCCGACGATTCCCTTGCAGACTTATAATCGCGGGAAGCGGAAAGGCAGGAGTCCAACACGCGCCCCCGCCGCCGCCGGAGCCGCAGCAGGGCTTGACCCGAATTCCGAGGCTGGGCGGGCGGCGCTGCTGGGTGTTTCGGGTGTAAGGCAGAGGGAGCCGAGGGAGAATAGCGATTTCTTGCGGGTGGTGGTGCTGGAGATGAATATGCGAAGGAGGGGGAAGCTGGAGTCCGGGCGGGCGAGGATTTGGTTGCCGCCTAGACAGGGGACTAGTGTGGTGGGTGGAGAGGGGGAGGGAGGGGGGGTGCCGGGGAGGTGGGTGGGGGTTAGTGCTTATGATTGAGTATGAAGGGTCGTGTTGATGGAAGTATGAGTAGATGTGGTAGATGACCTGTTATGAGCGACGCGCATATCACGCTTGAGCTAGAAGCAACAATCGAAGTCAGTCGCGAACAGTGATTTTATCGAGCATGCCCTGGATCTCGGGCAGTCTCTTTCCGAGGTGAGGAAGTAAATGGACCGCTTCCGTCGTTCATGCCTGGAACGTGCCATGTACCATCGAGAACGTCACTTCACGATCATCAAGTCCTTCCTGATCTGAACAGTACGCCCGGTTCCGTGAGCATGCGCGAAGACGCCCTACGAACGAGAACCCCTCCCCTCCACCGCCAGCATACCCACCCTCCCCTCCCCTCACCTGGCCCCCACCTCATGCTGCCGCATATACTCAAACAACACCACCCCCGCCGCAGTCTGCACGTTCAAACTCCTCGTCACCCCCCTCTGCTCAATCTCAACCAGCACCCCACACTCGGCCAGCACCCGCGCGGGAATCCCCGCCCTCTCGCTCCCCAGCACCAACACCACCTTCCTCGGCAACTTGCACCCCTCGGAGCCCAATACGAGACTCCGATCCGTCTGCTCGAGCCCCACGACCGTCCACCCCTCCCCGCGTTTCGCGGCGAGGTAGGAGGGCAGGGCTGGGATGGGGAGGGGGAGGATGGGGAGATGGAGGTGCGAGGCGACGGAGACGGAGAGGAAGGCTTTGGTGGTGACTACGTTGGGGTTGGCGAGGTGGAGGGCGCTGGCGCCCAGGGCTTCGGAGATGCGGGAGAGGCCGCCGAGGTTGTGGGGATTTTCGACGAGGGAGGCGATGACGATTAGGTCGTTGTTATGGAGGGGGCGGAGGTGGGGGGTTGGTGTTAGAGTGGTGGATGTGGAGGCTGAGCCTTTGGTTTGGAGGGCACGGGAGTCGTTGGGTTGGGAGGCGGGGAGCGGGCGTTGGGGGTCGTCGACGGGCAAGGGTGGTTCTGAGCTTGCTGCCGTGGCTGGGATGGGAGCGGGAGGTGCGCCTAGTGGCATGCAAGACGGAGGCAGACCGTTATCGTGTTCGGCATCACGTTTGTAGAGGTCCACGAGGTCTTCCCGGCGACATATCGGTTCCTCGGTGTTGTCGAGACCGTACCACGGCCCTTCAACAAGATTCGTCAGCGTGTGGTCTTTGACCGGGTCGAACCGATCTAGCAGGCGCTCCAGCGGTGGGTGCTCGAAGAGATCCAAGTTGCGAATGTATTCGTCCAGTGCTACGAAGGCTACGTTATCCGTAATAGTATGCCAGCTTCGCGATCTTGCAATGTCCATTAGCATTGGAAACTGCCACTGAGCTTCGTGCCGGATGATGATCTTGGAGGAAGCTGCTAATGGGATCATCGCTGCAGCGAGCTTCGATCCGAAGTTGGCGTCTGCATGCTCCGTACTGGCGAGCATGACGGCGATCTTCATAAGAGATGCCACGTACTTCGGGTTGGCGTGATGGTCCTTGGTGGCCAGCTGGCTGAGAAGGCCAGCCCTTAGGAGCTCATGCTTGATGTATATACGCACAAGCATCCAGGTCAGCAGATACCTGAAACGCGGCAACGGCTCGAGGGACAGGATATAGTGCAGTCGCTCAAGTAAGCCCTCGATTACCACATCGGAACGGACTTGCTCGCAGCACAAAAGTGCAAGCTGTAATTGCAGGGTTGACTTCCACGGGCTTATCGTAGGCGGCGGAACTGTCTGGCTTGTCCAAGGCTCCAGAAGATCGTTGAGAAGCGACACTAGAACGTCGGAGCAGTTGCTACCGAGTCTGCTCGTCATATCAAGTAGTGCTGCCGCACCCAGCGTTGCGCGTGGTCCGAAGTAGTACTCGTAGCTGAGGGCCTTGAACGTAGGCGCAATGGATTGGAGTACGTGCGAGGTAGCATCTTCCAGCCGTAGATCTACCGTGGCTTCGGGAAGGTGCTCAGCGTAGCCGAGTATGAACTGTTTCACGTTCAGCACGGCCGCCGTAGCCGGTAAAGCCAGGACGACATGTCTCACGGCGAGAACCAGCGGTGATACCAGGTACGTTCGGCTCCGGGATACGAACTGTAGCTTACGCACCATTTCTACCACCGAGTTGCTCAGCTCTTCGCAGTCGAGAGTCTCTATCGCCAGCTTTGGGTCAAGTAGAACGCCGGGGAAGAGTATGAGTAGCCTCTTGGGGTACTCAAGGTATTCGAGATCAGTCCAGATCTCTAGCAGCTTCGCCTCGGCATCTCTGGGCTCCAGAGACTGCTCTAGGTCTATTCGAAAGACATGGCACAGCTCAATGGCTGCGTCTTCCCGAACATCTCTGTTCGAACGCTCGGAGTGCCATGTCGCAACGGCGCCGGGTGGCGGACCTCCGCCAGCCGTACCGTCCAGCAAGGCTTCAATCTCGTTCCATCGTGTGATAAGCTTGACCACGTGCTCGCTTTGCACACTTCCAGCGGTCCTCGAAGAATTGTCTCGGCAAAGCTTCAAGCAACGCAGGAAGACATGATCACCGGCCACTTCCGGCAGCGCCGCCCAGGAGGCGAGGCTCGCAAGTTTCTCCAGCTCTCCAGCTCCAAGCGCTAAAGTGCGCGAGACATCGAATGCTCGAGCCAGGCCTTCCAGAATGTAGACATTCGCATAAGCGAAGCTGCGGCGAGTAACGAGCAAATCGAGTAAGACGTTCACGATCAAGGAGGTAAACGCTAGGTGGGACGAGTAATGCTGCAACAGGTGCTGAATGTACCCGGCCAGCCGGTCGCCATGCTTACAGCGCAGACATTCGGCTTCCTTCCGTAATGTAGACGTGAATAGCGAGCCCTGTGTAGCCCACGGCAAAAACGTAAAGCGGAAGAAAGATATGAAAGCCTCTGAAGTCCCGGGGTGGAAGTGAGAGCGCATGATCCAGTTGCCGATGAATCTGCGATTCGCGTCTTGCAGCTTAGGATGCAGTGCTGACGCCAGCAGAGTATACAGCCACTCGGCTTGCAATGCCGAGTCGGGTGAGGCAAGTAGTCCGAGATCATCTTCGCATTCGATGACTTGATTGAGGTAACGTCCAAGAACGATCGTCTCGAAAACTGTGCAAAAGCGATCATACTGCGCCACGATAGCCGTGCGATCTAGTGAGGCGTCAGTGAATGCTCCAGTGCCCGAGAGACCTACCTTGTGGGGACCGGAGCTTCGATGCTACGATGTGGCACGTAAGCCTCCGTTCTCATAAGCATCATGATAAATTGAAGCATTTGCCGCATACCTGTAGTCCCGCCTTCCCTTGAGTAGATCTTGGCCATGGAGGACTCATCGCCCGCGGCGACGGCTACCGACTGCTTAAGAATAGCCAAGCACTGCTTCCTGCGCTCACCGTCGCCGTATTGGAGGCCTTGTCGGAGAAAGTCCCAATATGGTCGCCCCAAAAAGACACAAAGCTCGGCGTTTTCGCAGAACGCCCAACGCAGCCAGATGGCATACGCGAGTCCTCGACTGTGCTCTTGGGCCAGCATCCTCTGCAGGGACGCCCAGACCAGTTGATGAGGCGCACGCAACATGTGTGAGGACGCCTGGAACAGACTCGCAAGGCCTTCATGAGCGCCTGCAGATACTATAATGGCCTTGTGCTCGAGGAGTACGAGCGCAGCGTTGAAGAGACGGTCGAAACTCTCTGGCTCCACACCCGAGAAATCAGCAGACTTGACGAACGTCAAAAGATGTCCGATAGTACCCGTATCGTCTTCACAACGTCCAGTTGCGCTGCTCTGTGTACTTGGTGTGCTCTCTCGTAGAGGCATGACATTCTCGATTGGTACTGCTTGATCCGTTGGAGACTGTCGATGCATCTCGCCCGCAAAGCTCGCCAGACGCTGCGCGACTTGGTGCAGTAGATCTCGTTGGAGTACCGCATCTTGAGCACATACCGCTCGCACCAGATCGGTCTGACCGCCTTCAAGCAGTCGAAGAAGACGGGCTCGGAGACGCTGTTTGAGATCATCGTCCAGAAGCTCCGGTAGCAATGACACCGTCAAGCCTACGTCAGCTGTCCCGCCACTGCCAACGCTGTCTACAGCGGCCTTGATCGCTTCGGTGCGCTCATCTGGTGGCACGCGCAGGAGGAGAGATCTCAACATGCTGAGTCTTGTGGTCTACCACCCGTCGAACTTACGGCAGCTACAGGTGCGAACTCTCGTTGTTGACAGGCCGAGCATGTTTCGTAACGCGATGTTGCCTCTGCAGACCCGAACATTGTTTTGGCTCGTCGTCGTCAAAAGCGGACCAAAGATGTTCCGGCCGGGACCGCTACACCTCCCAGGGTCCAACCGATCAAGATTGGGAGCCCTGGGGATCCCTGCACAATCAAGGATCTCGCGTGCGAGACAGGCGTCATGCAGATTGCAGCTTGGAAGTGCGCGAACAAGGCAATAATCGCCGCATCGGTAGGTGAACCCTTTACTATTCCCCTGCTACACCCTTGACTCCTTCCCATCTTACTGCAAACCCATCCCCCCCCACCGCAGCCGCCATGGCACAAGACGACCACCCCAACTCCTCCACCAACGAGCGCCAACCCCTCCTCAACCACCAAGCGACCGACTCGGGCGAAGGCGGCGACAGCCGCGACCTCGTCTCCTTCCACGACGGCGACGGCGAGAACCCGCGGCAATGGAGCATCCACAAGAAAATGGTCAACGTCTTCATCATCGCCCTCATGAGCATCCTCTCCCCGCTCGCCTCGTCCATGTTCACGCCGGGTATCGAGCAGATTGCGGATTCGCTCGATACCAATACGGAGACGGTTATAGGCTGCACGACGGGGTTTGTGATAATGCTGGGGATTGGGCCATTGTTCTTGGCGCCGCTGAGTGAGACGTTTGGGAGAAGGGTGGTGTATTGGTTGGTGATGCCTCCCACTGCGGCCACTTCATAGATGCTGATTGCCCCTTAGGGTCTGCTTCTCTATCTTCACGCTGCTCCAGATCCCGAGTGCGCTTAGCCCGAATATTGAGACTTTGATTGCGATGCGGACGCTGTCGGGGTTCTTTGGAGCTGTAGGGATTGCCAACGGAGGCGGCACGATCAGCGATATGTTCGAGCCGAAAGAGCGCGCTAGTATCTTTGGATGGTATTTACTAGGACCACTGCTAGGGCCAACTCTTGGTCCTCTCTTCGGCGGGGTGATTGTGCAGAGATTGGGATGGCGGTGGTGAGCAACATCATCCAGAAAGTCTCTTGGACCGGAGTTGAAGGCTGACATCACGCTACGACAGGATCTTCTGGGTTCTGACCATCATCTGCGCAGTCAATACCGCCGCAGGATTCTTCTTCCTCCACGAAACGTACACTCCCGTCCTCCTACAGTGGCGCAAGCAAAAGCTCGAGAAAGACGAGCACGCACCAAACAAGTACCGATTCGAAGGCGAGGATGACCGCCCACTACGCACGAAGCTCATACATTCGTTGGGTCGGCCACCGAGGATTCTGCTGCAGCCTATTGTACTCATCATGAGCACATACCAGGCTCTGATCTTTGGGACGACATACAGCATCTACACGAACATGCAGCCGATATATCAAGACGACTACGGCTTCAGCACCGAGCAAGTCGGCCTTCTCTACCTTGGGCCGGGACTGGGCTTCCTTTTCGCGGTCTGGTTCCTGGTGCCTCGCATCGATACCGTCTACAATCGTCTGACCAAGAGCAACGGCGGAAAGTCGAAGCCGGAGTTCCGATTACCCCTCGCGAACATAGGATCCGTGCTGATACCTGGCTCGTTGTTCTGGTTCGCATGGACGGTACAGTACCACGCCCACTGGCTCGCCACCATCGCCGCAACGTTCTTCTACGGCGTGGGACAGGTCATGATCCTCAATACGACACAGAACTACTACATTGACAGCTTCGAACAGTACGCTGCCAGCGCTATCGCCGCTGGCGCACTATTCAGGAGTCTGTTTGGAGGTGTAGTGCCTCTGCTTGCGCCGCTGATGTTTGAGAAATTGGGGTATGGATGGGGCATCAGTGTGTTCGCTTTCATCAGCGTGGCGATTGCGCCTGCTCCTCTCGTGTTCTTCTACTACGGAGGGAAGATTCGGGAGAGGTTTTCCGTTGAATTATGAGAGTAGCAGGTCACATAGCAAGGAGTGTAGCGTCGGCATAGCGTGGTCTTTGTACATACCTACATGTGTGTAACGTCAATTCATAGCCATAGTCTTTTCAATGTCACGTGATGAGTCGAGGTGCTTCCATGGCAACAATCGATACGCCGATTGCGCCGACTTTGACAGTTGCACCAAACGGATCGCTCCCAATCCCTGCACCGATCTCCAAACGCGCTTGCCGGACTTCACCACGCTAACCAAAGGATAATAATAATAATAACAATGCGCCGACACAAGCGCGATCGATGTATACACATCTGCGTCTGCGCTCCAAACACTCGCTCGACGAGCTGTGTCAAGCCTTCTACGCCATCACTACTGTCGACTGCACTTCCGGGTTGACCACATCCGCTATGGCGCATCATCGAGCGTTGACGACACCGGACCTGGCGCATTATCACAGCACGGCGAGCGCACCGAGTCTGAGGAGTCGGGAGCCGATTGCGGCCATGGACAGGCCGTTCACGCCGCCGGACAGCGACGGAGGGAATGTCAAGGTCGTGGTGCGGGTGCGGAAGTTCGTCAAGAGAGGTATGATATGGTGAGGAAGAGTGCTCGATGGGCAGAGTTGACATGCGACAGAAACCGACAAGCAGTCGCCATGTCTCGTCGAGATGAACCCGCAAACGAACGAAACCATCCTGCACCCACCCGAGTTGACGCCTGGCGAGGAGAAGAGCCAGAAGAAGCAATACGAGGAGAAACGCTTCACGTTCGACAAGTCCTTCTGGTCGCACAACGAAGGGGACGCCCACTACGCACAGCAACACGACATCTACGCTTCGTTCGGCGAAGAGTTCCTCGACCACAACTTTGATGGCTACCACACTTGCATCTTCGCTTACGGCCAGACCGGATCCGGCAAATCTTACACCATGATGGGCACACCCGACCAACCCGGCCTGATCCCACGGACTTGCAGAGGCCTGTTCGAGCGCATCGAAGCGGAGCAGAACAGCAGTATAACGTACAACGTTCACGTCTCATACTTCGAGATCTACAACGAGCACGTCAAAGACCTACTCACCAAAGGCACGAACCCGCCAACCTACCTCAAAATCCGCGAAAGCCCAAGCGACGGCGTCTACGTGCAGACACTAACCGACGAATCCGTCAAATGCTACGAAGACATCGAGCGCCTCATGAAAACCGGCGACACGAACCGCACCACCGCCAGCACCAAAATGAACGACACCTCCTCGCGCTCCCACGCCGTCTTCACCCTCACCCTCAAGCAAATCCAACACGACATCGCAACCGACAGCACCATCGAGCGCCTGGCCCGCATGCGCCTCGTGGACCTCGCGGGCTCCGAGCGCGCCAACCGCACCGAAGCCACTGGGCAACGCCTCCGCGAGGGAGGCAATATCAATCAGTCCCTCACGACCCTCGGACGCGTCATCGCCGCGCTCGCGGACCCCAAACGCCAGCGCGCATCCCGCCTCACCGGAGGCACGCCGCACAATCAGGCCAAACGCCGCGTGGAAGTGGTGCCCTACCGGGACTCGGTCCTCACCTGGCTGCTCAAGGACTCCCTCGGCGGCAACAGCAAAACCGCCATGGTGGCCTGCATCTCCCCCACCGACTACGACGAAACGCTCGGCACGCTCCGGTACGCCGACCAAGCGAAACGGATCCGCACGCGCGCCCACGTCAACCAGGACGCCGTCACCACAGCCGAGCGGGAAGCGGAAATCGCGCGGATGGCTGAAACAATCCGCGCGCTGACGCTGTCGGTCAACGCGGCGACGACGCGGAAGCGGGACGAGGTCGAGCGGGCGCGGGATGAACTGGAGGATTATCAGCGGCAGGTCGGGCTGATGCAGCGGGCGATGGAGGAGAGTCGGGCGGTGAGCGAGGTTAAAATCAGGGCGTTGGTCGCGGAGGTGGAGGAGTTGAGGGCGGCGAACGGGGGGTTGGGGGGGCAGGTGGAGAGTTTGAGGCGGCATTTGGGGTTGGTGAAGGGGGTGTTGAGGAGTCCGATTGTGATTCCGAGGGAGTTTGGGGATGGGGGGGAGGAAGGGGAGGGGGAGGACGAGGGGGAGGATAGTGGGGTGGATGATTGTTTTGAGGTGGAGGGAGAGGGGGAGGGAGAGAGGGGGTTCGAGCATGAGGTTTGGCGGGCGGATGTGCAGGCGTTGATGCAGGAGTTGGGGATGTTTAAGCGGAAGGTGGCGGATGATAAGGAGAGGTTTCCGCACCCTGTGGAGGGGTGAGTGGTGAGATTGATGTCGGGGCTGCTTGAGAAGGGTCTACTCTGATGGGGTGATGTTTTCGTCTGCTGCGATTCAGCGTGGCTTGTCTATATCAGCGTACATCTTCGGTGGACTGCTGTATTTCACAGTGAGTGACTAACACGGCTCTTTGGTCTGTGCATGGGAGAGGAGCTTAGATTCGTGTCGGTGAAGAGCTACAGTTGAAGAAACGCCCAGGCTATGCATCCCTTCTATTCTTCCATCTTCGCCCATTTCCCGTGATAAAGTACAGCATGGTACAATCCACAAGCTCGCGGAGCTGGCCCGGATGTCTATCTCTCTTCCGCACACCATGGTCCCGGGGTACCTGTACACTTCATCTTCGCCTTGATCTTACAGACTTCTGAGTCACCCTCCCACCCTTGCCACATCTTGACCGTTCAGCACAAGCTCAGCGGAATAGCGCCACGGCCTACTCCAATATTCGCGTAATCAACCCTGTCGCCACCGTCCTCCCTCCCTCCCGAATATTAAATCGCTGGCCCTGCTCAATAGCCAAAGGCTTATGCAGCGCACAATGCATCTCCACGTTATCCCCCGGCATCACCATACTATTCTCCTTCTCCCCCTCGCTGCCCACCGGCCACGTCAACCACGCCGCCTCGTCCGCCGTCCGGATGAACAACTGCGGCTTGTAGTTCGTGTGGAAACCCGTATGTCTCCCGCCCTCCTCCTTCGTGAGCACGTACATGGAGGTGAGGAATTTGGTGTGCGCTTTGCATTTGCCGGGCAGCGAGACAATCATACCGCGAAGGACGTCTTCGCGCTTGACGCCGCGGAGCAGGAGACCGGAATTGTCGCCCGCGCGCGATTCGTCGCAGGACTTCTTGAAGGTTTCGATGTCGGTGACTTTGGTCTTGATCGGGGCTTTGTTCACGCCCACGAGTTCGACTTCGCTGTCCTTCTTCAGCACACCCCGCTCCACGCGACCTGAGGCGACGGTGCCGCGGCCGGGGATGGAGAAGACGTCCTCGATGGACATGAGGAAGGGCTTGTCCATCTGACGCTCCGGCTGCGGGATCCAGGTATCGACCGCCTCGAGCAGCTCATCGATCTTCTCCACGCCGATGTCTGGTTGGCGGCCCTCGATGGCGCAGAGGGCGGAGCCGAGGATGATCGGAGTGTCGTCGCCTTCGAAGCCGTAAGAGGAGAGAAGCTCGCGCATCTCCATCTCCACGAGCTCCAACATCTCCTTGTCCTCCACCGCATCCACCTTATTGACGAAAACGACGATGCGCTTGACACCGACCTGGCGGGCGAGGAGCAAGTGCTCGCGTGTTTGGGGCATTTGGCCGTCGGAGGCGGCGACAACGATGATGGCGCCGTCCATGGAGGCGGCGCCGGTGATCATGTTCTTGATGTAGTCGGCGTGGCCGGGACAGTCGACGTGGGCGTAGTGGCGCTTCTCGGTCTGGTACTCGATGTGGGCGGTGGAGATGGTGATGCCGCGTTTCCGCTCCTCGGGGGCTTTGTCGATGGCGCCGTATTCAAGATAGTTGGCAAAACCCTTCTCGGCCTACGTCTGGAGGTTAGTAGACATTTCAAGGGATGCGGTTCTCCCAGAACGTGCCTGTCTCTTGGTGATGGCGGCCGTGAGCGTAGTTTTCCCGTGGTCGACATGGCCGATAGTACCAATGTTTACATGAGGCCTTGGAGAATGGATCAGCAGGATCCTCACCAAGGGTCCATATATCCATCGATACTCACTTTGTCCGCTCGAAAATTGTCGCATATCCTCTTGCGGCGTTGTAGAGTTGTGTTTGGCCGTGGGTACCGAGTGCCTGCCGTAGAGGATTTGCGCCACCTCTTGCGCATAGAGCGCGCGAGGTGTGAAGAAAGGTACGAGCGAAGGACATGGTGAGGATGAGGGCAATGCGCGCGGACACAAGAATGAAGGAGGCGAGAGATGTGAGGTAAGAAGGAACACTCTTGTGCTGCACGCCTCGGGAGTCTTTGCGGCGTCGCAAGAAATGTGTGGCGCCAAATTGAGTGGGCTGGATTTGGTGGGTAGCCCCCGATCAATTTGTTTATTGCCAACTGTTATTTGATTAATCCGTCCCAGCCTTCTGCGGAGAACGAGGTCCGTAACCCGCCCGACCTACATGTACATCGACGCCTACAGGAACCCGACGATCGGCCAGGGAATTGAACTCCAACGACTGTCTCTCTGCAAACCTTCTCGTCCGTCTCTTCCAGTATACCCTCAACTTGCTGGCGACACCGTCCTCACAATCCATAACGCCGACTACACTTTCGTCACCACTGCCGAGGTCCTCGAGGTCCCGATGAGATAGCTCTTCCATGCGTCCCGACTCCGTCTAGCACTCCGACCAGTCCAATGCTCTTACAAACGTGCTGCACACGCTTTGCGGCGAGACCATCATTCACCATGCCTCTCCGCGCCAAGATCCTCAACCCGGCCATTGCCGGCAACACCTCGCGATCGGTACGCTCTTCCTATCTCCCCTACGCGGATGCTGTTCGCTGACTGACCATAGCCCGTCGAATAGTTTGCCTCCTCCATCCATGTGACAGAACAGCCTGGCGACGAGGCCAACGATGTCCTCTTCAACTCCCACTATGGCCTGCGCACCATCACCCTCAACCGACCCAAGAAGCTCAACAGTCTCAATGGCTCCATGGCTCGCAAGATTATTCCCCGCCTGCAGGAGTGGTCCAAGAGCCAGCTCGCCAATGTGGTAGTCATCAAGGGTGAAGGTCGTGCTTTCTGTGCGGGAGGCGATGTAGCTGCACTCGCAACGCAAAACAAGCAGGGAGCCGAGGGCCAGCAAAACAGTAAGGACTACTTCGCCCTGGAATACAAGCTTGACCATCTGATCGCAACGTACTCAAAACCCTACGTGGCCTTCATCGACGGCATCACCATGGGCGGCGGTGTGGGGCTCAGCCTTCACGCACCTTTCCGCATTGCGACGGAGAACACAGTCATGGCCATGCCTGAGACGACCATTGGCTTCTTCCCGGATGTGGGCGCATCCTTCTTCCTCCCTCGCATGGACGGCGACGTAGGAATGTACCTCGCCCTGACCTCCGAGCAACTCAAAGGCGTCGACGTCTTCTGGGCCGGCATCGCAACCCACTACCTACACTCGTCTTCCCTGCCGGACCTGGAAGCCCGGCTCGCCGAGCTCCAATTTAAAGACTACGACACCATGCAACAGCGCCTCCAGATCATTGACAAGACCATCGAAGAATTCAGCACTGGCGTCCCGCACGACAGGCACTCAAGCAACTCCGTCGTGGGCGGCAATTTGCGCGCAGCTGTCGACTATGTCTTCCAGCCCGCCAATTCCATCACCATGATGCTCGACGCCCTACAAGGACTCGTTGAGGGCAGCACCACGCCCCTCCATGTACAGGAATGGGCGAGCAAGACGCGCAAGACGATGCTACAGCGCAGTCCCACGAGCGTCAAAGTGGCGGTGAAGCAGTTGAGGGAGGGCATCAGGTGGGGGATCGCCGAGACGTTCCGAAAGGAATTCACGATCGCGAGTCACTTCATGGAGCACCCGGATTTTGTGGAGGGCGTATCCGCCCTGCTGATCAACAAGCCGAAGACGACGCCCAAATGGTCGCCTTCGACGCTGGAAGAGGTCACGGAGAAGACGGTGATGGAGTTCTTCGTGGGCGAGGAGGAGGCGGAATTGGAGTTGTTGCCTGCGGCGAGTGGGGAGGGGAGTCGGTCGTACACCGATTACCCGCATGCTTGGGTTGGACTTCCGCGCGAAAGGGAGGTGCGAGAGTTTGTGCTGGGGCGGAATGGCGTTGATTCTGTGGAGGAGGTGGTGAAGCATTTCGTGAACCTGAGGGATGGGAAGCAGGGGGTGAAGGAGAAGGTGGAGGAGATTCTAGCGAGGAAGGGGGAGTTGAGTGGCAACAGGTTGGGCTGGAAGAGATGAGGTTGATACGGACATGAATGGAGGGAGCTTGTACATGTAGATCGTAGCAGAGGAGACACAAATCTTTGGCAGTGCTTACACCTGGTCGTCGCCCCTGTCATGTCACGTGCTGATAACGAATTTATCACTCCGAGTCGCGGGGCCATTGGGTTGACTCGAACTTTTTGAGAGCTTGTCGCGTCGAGCAGCCAGGTACTTTTTGTACATAGACATCACGATAATCGACAGGATAGTAGCAGCCGCTCTAGCATATGGATCGCTTCGCTATGGGTAGCGAACTGCAATAACACACATCGTGACCATCCGCAAGCATGCCTCCCAAACGCCAACCACCACGCCCAGATCCTCCCGCCTCGCAAGCTGATGCAGACGCCAAACCCGCCGCCATGCCCCTACAAACACCCCCCGGCGCCGAACAAGGGGGTACCGGTGCCTCAGCCAACGACACCATGCACATCCCCAGCGCCTCCGCAACCCCAGCTTCCTCCCGCCCAGCCACGCCCTCGACCTCCACCCCAGCGGCTCCCTCGATCCCATCTTCCCGCGGTAGCAGCCTTCGAGGACGAGGCCGAGGCCGAGCGGCGGCCACAGTCGCGACCCCCAAATTCACCGGGAGACGCTCGGCTACTGCGCGCGCGGAAGCGGAGAAAATCGAGCATGAGCGGAAGAAAATCGAGGCAGAGGCGAGGGCTAAGGAGGATACGGCGCGGGCGAGACGGGAGGGAGGGGGTAGGGGTGGTTTTGGGAGGGGGAGGGGGAGAGGTGAGGTGCATCGGGGACGGGGAAGGGGAGGGTTTATGGGGGAGAGGAGGGGAGGGGGGGAGGTGGCTAGTGGGCCTTTTTCTGCAGGGCAGGCGAATAAGAGGGATGATGGGCAGAGGAGGGCACCACCTGCGCCGGCGGCTTCTGGATCGGGAGGGAGTGGTGGGTTTGGGATTGGCGGTGGGGGAGGAGGTGGAGGAGGTGGAGGAGGAGGAGGGGGAGGGAGTAGTGGTGCTGCGTGGACGTCGGCGATGGGTGGCGGTGTCAAGCAAGAGCCGGGGGTGACCCACGGCAATGGGAATGTGACTATCACCCCACGTGTGAAGACAGAAGAAGGGGGCACATACATTTCCAGCGACGAGGAAGAGGAAGGAGTGCAGAAGGGTCTCGGACGCATGAATGTGGAGGATCTGGACGTCATCGATCTCACGCACGACGACGACAACGAGCCGCCAGACCCGACACGGGCTTTCCAGCCGGTGCGATTGAAGCGAGAAGCGCACGTCGACCGCACGCTAGGTTTGAATGCCGACGGCGCCACAACAAAGGAAGGTGCGGCCTCCACAGAGGCCGGTGCTGGGACTGGCGACGCGGCGGCTGTGCCAGGGAAAGGTAAGGGCAAGCAGCGCGCCAAAGACGTCGAGGTCACGGGCGCGAGCGAGCCCTTCCAGTCGACGTACTCGAGCAGCGACGAGCAGGACCTTCCACGCATCAAAATGGAAGCCGTAGACGAGGACGGTCCGCAACCCGTCATGGCACCGCCTCGTGCTTCGTCGCCAGAGCCTGTCGAGAGTAGTAGACGGAAGGGCAAGGAGAGGGAGGGAACCGTCAAACCGCGCACGCTCTCGGGCAGTGCGGCCGAGATGCCCGTCCATCAGACGCAAGACGAGGTCGCGGAATGGGAGCGTCGGCAGAAAGACCTCGAGATGATCTTCGCGGAACTGGGAACGCAGGCGCCGCCGCGCGAGGACAGGGATGGTGATGTGCAGATGGAGGCCGACAGCGTGAATGCGAAGCGCGAGGCGAAGACGTATCTGTTCCAGTTCCCGCCCGTGCTGCCGGACTTGACGCCCGTAGTCGTCAAGCCCGAGGTTGATCCTACGGCACCTCACCCACCAATGAATGGAGACGCTATGGATCTCGACGACGACGCTCGACCAGGCCAGGACGCCGCGAACCCCAACATCATTCTAGACACCACGGGTAACACCGGTCCCGGACCGGCCAAGCTCCCCTCCGGCGTCGTGGGCAAACTCCGCATCCACAAGAGCGGCAAAGCGACGCTGGACTGGGGCGGCACGAAATTGAGTCTAGGGATGGGCACCGAGGCGAGTTTCTTGCAGGACGTCGTCGTCATGTCTTTCCCTGAGAAAAAGGCCGTGGTCAGCCGCGAGGGGGATGGCGCCGCTGGTGGTATTTCCGGTGCCGGCGTGAGTGGGAGTGATGGGCCAGGAGAGGAGGACGCTGCGTCGGGGTGGGCGATGGGGATGGGGCAGGTGAAGGGGAAGTTCGTTGTTGTGCCGGATTGGGAGGATTTGCTGGGGTGAGAAGGGGTGGTCCTGGCAGGTGAGCTTGAGGGATGGGAATCGATTAGCGAGGCGTTCTGCGCGGTGCCGGGCTGATCTAGGTTCTACACAGCTCTCATTAGAGGAGCGGGCATGTCCAGCGCCGACCGAAAGGGTTGACCTGTGGACGCTTTGACTCTCATCCTCACATTCTCTCTAGGCCGTGGCGTCGTACAGGCACCTCATGGCTTGCCCAAGCCATACTATATTGCATGCCGTCCCATTGCCATCGCCATCGCCATCGCCATCTCCCTTCTCCAACACCGTTGACCGCTCTACAACGGCTGTGACTGTGTTTCAGTGCACGCCAGAACCCTTCTCCGGTCCACAACCCTTGCAGAGGCCATGCCAATGCAAGTCCCTACCTACGCCTCTGGCTTTACTGACCAAAAACACGCGGTAGCCCAGGTTACAAGAGAGCGAGGACATACTGGCGAGACCCGCTACCGAAGCCTTTCTTGCGACGGGCGTACTTGATATCTTTCTCCGAGTCCCTCCCTACCACTGCTCGAGGAACCGCAGGAGCAGCAGCGCGTACACAAACGTTCCAGATGACCGTCTTGCTGATCGTCCAGCACCGCTATGAGTCGTACTGCTCGTCGATCCGGCGGTCCCCGTCGCGCTCGCCGTTAATGGCCTCGCAGTAGGCTGCGCAGCCGGGCCATCCACCGGAACCTCACAGACAGCACCCCCCGCCCCGCCATCGTCGTCCAGACACGCAGACGCCCCACCACTCGCATTGAAATACGCCGTGACATAGCTAACAGTAAGCACAGCGTCCTCCTCCGGAGGCCCACCACTCCACCCCGGATCCCCATTAGACCAGTGGATCAAATGCACCGCGCCCGGCGAGTCCGGAACCCCGTCGTGGAAAGAATGCAGCCACGCCCCATCCACATACATATCCACGCGGCCCGGCAGCCAATCGAACCGGTACTCATGGAACGCGGCCGCCGGGTCGAAAGTCAGAGTATACGGCGTGAAACCCGGGGTGCCCGCCGCGTTGAACCCCGCGGACGAGGAAGCCGGGGACTGCAGGACGAGATTCAGGGTATGATTCCCGCCGGGAACCTGCTGGCGAGACAAAACTTCCATATCGATCTCCTGGCTATCATCATGATAGAAGAAGAAAGCCCCGCACGTCCCGTTCGTCCCCGTCGTCCTCATCCCCGCGCGAATACTACCATACAGCACATCCGTCCGCGCGGTGACGACCTCGGCGATGGGCACCATACCTTCGAGGACCTGACTCCGCACCCAGAGGTCCAGACCCTGGCTTTGGGAGTTGAGAGCGACGTTGCCGACTTGGGCGGATTTGCCGTAGGGGCCTCGCGCAGCGGCGGGGGTGACGTTGTAGGCTTGGGCTTGCCAGGCGAGGCCCGGGGTGCTGGTCCAGGTTAGGGATGGGTTGGGTTGAGTGAAGTCTATTTCTAGGTGCTCGGTGAAGGTGGCGTGATTTGGGGTCGTGGTTGCGTTGAGGGTGTAGAAGGCGCATGGACAGGCTGCTAGTGCTGAGGATGCACTGGCGAGGACTAGGGTAGTACGCATGCTTGGTATGTTGTCGTCTGCTGGATTAGGTGTAGCTTGGCTTCTTTCTGGTACCAGAGCAGAGTCCAGGTCTCGTGTGCGAGGTTCAAGTGGCGAGCACCCGCTCCAGCACCTGCAATGACCAACCTGGTCAAGATCGTGCCTTCCTTGTCAGTACCGGACGATGAGGGTAAGGTAAAGTACGAACCGCGGCAAAAAACGTGACATTTCTGCCCGACCTAACGGCGATCGCCACGCATCGAAGCGAAAAGCACAGCATGCACGGTGAGACACGTTCCTGCATCCACCCGCCTGCGGTGCAACATCTGCTCTTTGTTACGCTAATAACAGACATCCACTCACTTGACTCGTCACGCATGTCCGCACAGCATATCGCCCCATTCCCTCAGATCCCTTTACCCTCGACCCATCACAGCACGCCCGTCCGCGCCCGCACAGGCCCCATCCGCCCCATATGCGGCCATAGCACATCTGCCCGCCGGACACCGCCAGCGCAATTCCCATTTCGCCTTTTCGTTAATCGTCGCGTAGATCTCCGCTAACATGTCAGCTGAGGACCAAACCAAATGTACGCATTTCTCCACTTCCCCCAATGCGCCTCAGAACGCCGCCTCTAGTCCGTCCTGTTGCTAAAAGGTAGGGTAAAAGCGCGCGCGCGGGCCAGAAGCGGCCCGCTCTCGCGAAAGCGCGTCGGTGGTCCGGGCTCTGGACTACAGGAAGCCGGACTCCGAGAGCAGTCTGAAGAGTACTGGTCAGCTCATATAGAGACAATGTGTTGGGAGGTAGGATTGGCTTACCTCGCGATTTTCTCATCTTCCCTCTCACGCGGCTCAACCTGTAGACTGCGCTCGTACATCTCGTGAACATCGCCTGCGCTCTGCATATTTCTCAGGATGTACTCTTGCAGCTCCGGCACCGCTTGCAGGCTGTACGGTACGTTCTGATACTGTTGAATGTCACGGATGACATCCGCAGTCTTAGCCCGCTTCGCAAAGTTGATCAGCTGCGTCTTCTTGATAATGGACGGAATACCGTCCTCGATGAACGTCAGATCAGTGAGATAGATGCCGAAAAATGGGATGCAGGGCGGGTTGGCCTTATGCAGCGACTCGCGGTACTCGAGAAAGTTCTTCGTGCTGCCCATGAGTTTCCGCATGGACTCGAGAGTCTGCGTCGTTCGGGCGTTGACCTGCGACCATGTCCTGCTCAGGCGGTGAATGGGCGCGGAAGCCAACGCGGAGATGATGGATGTCAGGCAGGAGAAGTTGTTGAGCATACGGCACTTCTCGGCGATGCTGACGAAATGTTTGATGACGACTACGCGGCGCTTGACGTCTGCTTGCGTGAGGATCATCTGTGCGACCCAGTTCGTGAGCTGGTTGGAGTGCAGAATGAGGGCCTTGACATTCTCTGCCGGATCCGGATCGCCAGGAAGGATCTTCTTTTGCCATGTCTTGCTCAAGCACTCCGTGGGCCGGATCTTGCCGTACAGCTTCGATTCGATGATGGTCAGCTGTCGCGCAAACTCCAGCGCATCAATGTCGAGGAACTTGAGCTTCTTCATGTTTTTCGGTATGATCGGTGGCGGCGCTTGCGAGTTCAGCGTGAGCACTAGCCGCTTACTCGAAGCATCTTGACCGCGTCTCCTCTGCTCGACAGCGGTCAAGAGCGGGCCGGCACCCGGCGTTGATGTCGATTGCACGGTACCCTTCGCGAAAGTGTACACGCGCTGCATCAATTGCTGGCTTGCATCGTCGTTAGGCTCCATCCAATAATTGTCGAACCATGACTTTAGGATGTTGACCACTCGAAACCGGATGGGCTTCTGCTTCTTGTCAACCCACATCTGGAGATCAGCACCGCCAAGGCCATACGGAGGCTGAATGCTCCACCGCTTCACCAGCATTTCGAAAAGCTCGGGAGCTGTTGTGAAAGACCGGTAGGTGAGCAGGAAAGTGTTGTTGAAGGGCGATTCGAGGCGATCGTGCCGTGTCAGCTGCTCGACCAGAGCGGTCAAAGTGCCACCTCGCAGTACCGGCGGATTCACTTTGGTGTCGTAGCCAATCTCACCAACGTGGTCCAGCTTGAGGAAGTCGGGTATATCTTCCGAGTCCCTTCCCGGCACTACCGGCGCCGGGACCTCGCCAAAGAAGCGCTTGACCTTCGAATTCTCTCCGTTTCGCTGGATGTCCGCAGAAGAATCTGTAGGTTGCAAGCCTTCGGAGTAGGACTGGGACTGCCCCGCGTCGGCAAGCAAAGCCGGTCGAAACGAGCTCTTGGAGTTGTCTCGCAAGTGCTGCTGCTGGTACGATGAGCCGCCGTCCGTCAAACGATGTAGGTCTTTACTCTGTGCTTGGCCCTCGCGTGGTACGAGCTCGGACAGTAGTTGCAGCGAGAAGAGAATTTGAGATGCGGATGTGTCGAGGTCACGACCCACAGTGCGCACACGGTTCAAGCGCTCTTCAAGCGACGACCCTCTGACCTCGGCCCACTCGTCACCGAGCGGACTGGCTACCCCTTGGCAGGCTACTATGAGGTCTGATGTGGCATCGTAAAGCTTCTGCTTGTGGTCGGCAAAGTCGTTGAGCTGTGGGTTCGTGAAGCTTGATCCAATCGGAGCCAGATTGATAGACTCGACAGTCGACAGGTATGGTCGGCAGACCTCGACAATCTGAATGCCAGACTTGCACACTGCATCTCCTATCATTCGATGTCTAGAAGGTGTTATGAGCTTCTCTTGCAAGATAAGCTGCTCGTCGAGACGTCGGATGCTTGCCACAATCAGGCGCTTTAGGTCTTCCATTCGCTCCAGTAGCGCTTGATCCAACTGTGCAGATGGCTCACTCAACCCGTCGTGCTCATCATCCATGAACGACATGGACGCCAGCGGGTCCCTCGGCGTAAGGCCGTTGCTTTGCCAATTGCCAGCAGTCCGGCTGCCACTGACAAAGCCGGGTGTGAGTCGAGGTATCTCTTCACCCCGCTGTTGTCGTGCAATCTCCACGAAGCCGTACACACCGTGTAGCACACCCTCGGCTTCCTGCAGGCATTTCTGGTACGAATCCGGGGGTGGCCAATCCGCAGCCGCAATGTGGGAAGATAACACAAGCTTCGAGAAGCGGGACATCATCTCCCTGAAGTGTGGATAGAGCGCCTTATTGTTTGAGATGATGGAAGGGTTGCCGGAGTGGTTGTCAGTCGTGCCAGACCCGGCCGCCAGTAGTAGTCGCAGGTGATCCGAGATGTCTTCCGCTTTGCGCACGAACTCTGAGCGGTCTCCATTCGAGACCACCTCGCGATACCGTTGCACGGCACGCCGCATGTCCTCAACCATGGTACTCCAAGTCAACGGAACAGCATGTGCATCATCGAAAAAGCGGCGTGGGATCAAAGAGGCAGCCGAGGCTGCTGCAGGGGCGTTCGCGAAGGAAGTCATTGTGGTACCAATAGGCGGGATGCCTTGTTGCAGGGCTGAAAACGAACCTGCTGTGCTTGCGTCGGTCATATTAGTACGCGAGCGGTTCATCGGAGACGTGTTGTTCAATGAGTTCATGGAAGTAGCAGGTGACACGCCGTCGGATACATACGACAGCCGTCGCCGATGCTGGAAGTACGAGAATTGTCAGCAAGTGCCGCATCGGGTTGAGCGAACGAGGAGAGCACGCGAACGCGCACGGCTATACTCACGCTGGAACCTTTCGAGCGTCTCGTCATAGACGCGTCCTCGGTTTCAGATGTGGAAGCATAGTCTGTGTCATCGTCACGCTCGTAGCCGGCGGCCATCAGCTCGGGCGGTGGTCTCGTCTGGTCTGGAATGTAGATGTTGGTCCTGTCCCTAGGGCCGCTCTCGTTGGCAGACATCGGTGCCTCGAGCGGCAATTCCATCGTGCTCTCACCAGTCAAGGTGTTGAAGTAAAACAACCTGCCATCCGGCGTCGCCTGTGGTATCCAGAACGCCGCCTCCTCTTGACTGCTCGTGACTGCACCATTGTGGTGGCTAGACATCCCATTCACAGTATGGTCCAGGCCGTGTTCTGAGTACTCGTCTTCTGACTCTTCCGAGTTGAAATCGCCCGCCGCCACGCCTGCCCTTGCGCCCCTGCCATCATCACACGGTGGATTGACCACTGCGCAGTAGTTGCTCGGAAACCACCCCCTCACCCCATGAAGCACGCCATCCCACCACCCACTCTCCAGCTGTGTAATGACCTGTATGATCTCGCCTGCGCTGAAAGAGAGCGACGTGCGATCATCCTTCGCGTCGTAGTCGTAGAGAGCGCGTACGTGGAGCTGCCCGGATGCCGAGAGCGCACCAGCGATGCCGTTCATTTTCTCGTGATGGTCCTCAAGGCCCGAGGTGATCGGCGCCCCTCTTATCCGGTCAAGGCTCCGTAAGATGGCAAATTGGAGAGGCTATGAAGTCCTTGATGTGGGTGTCGTCTCTCGTGGCCGTGGCAGGCGTCGAGAAGCATACAGACCAGTCGCTCTGGAATGCAGGTGGCACCTGGACCGGATCCCCTTGCGCTGTGGTCGATGTGCTTTTCGAGATGTCTGCTGGCAGCCCGGACGACGAACCCAGTGTGAGCCTACACATGTGCACAGCTGCGTAGGAGTGGCATCTTTAACGGAAGAGGTGGGGTGTAATCGAGTGATGTGGGCAGATGCGGTACGAGTTCTTCAATTGGTCCAAGGTTTGGCGCGGGTCGTCTGAAAGAAGCCGTTTGAAGCTTGGCGATTGGCTGTTTTGACACACACGACACCCCGAGCACCCCTATCGCCGCTTTATTATTGTCACAGGGACGTCGCATCGAACGTCCTACAAATCACACTGCACTGGGGTGGTTCTATCGAAGTCCAAAACATGCGGGCGACGATAAAGTATGATTTTGCCAGCATGCATTCGGAAGGTACAATTGAGACAGGGACCACCGCTGACGTTCGTCTACATACTTCTCCTGCCTTCTTATCTCGACGCCAGAGGCATTCCTTTTCGGAGAATCGCTCAAACGTAGCATTGGCGCCACACGTAGATTGTGAGCCTCGGAGACGATGCTCCTTGTTTGAGGAAAGATGCTGGCGTTGTGACCCGAAGTCACCTCGCCATCCCACTTCGGATTCCTCGACCAACGCCCTTGGCTCCTCGCATGTATTCGCGCTACGAGTTGCCCTCCCTTGGCTTTGGAGCAGCAAAACGGAAGAAGATACTTCCGCATCGATTCATTGATGGACCTCCACGGCCATCTGAAGCCCCTGCCCCGACGACTGATCGTCGAGCTGTGTCCCGAGGTGTCCGCAAGATGTACACTTTCGAAGGCACCCTCGTTGCATCCGATATGGATGGCTGACGGGCCTGCGACGTCGTACAAGCGCCCAGTTCGCAGGCGAATCTCTTGCGGGATACCAGAGTGTTCAAGCTGAGGATTTGGTCGCTCTGTCCTTATGGGTATCCTCCGGTCGGTTGGCCCCCGATGCTACGTTCACTACTCCATCCAGGAGAGATCTGTCGTTACTATCGGGATGTCTATAACGTGGCCCAGGCAGCCCAGAAGGCCATGGCAGACTGTTCGCGAAAAGGCAGTCCAGCCTATATCAATTACTTTCGCTCTGAGCTACGAACAGTCGCTATTGTGCCGCCTACATGAGATCATCAGTGGTTCGTGGTAAGTAGCATTCGTTGTTGAATAGAAGCTTGTCACGAAGTCGACTGAGTACATATTTGCGAGTATGTGCAGGAACTCGGGAACTGTATCGTCGTCAAGTAGCATCATCTAGCGGTCCGGCAGACAAATGTTTCGTGACGGTATTGTCAACTCGGAGGAGTCTCGCATCGACGCACTGTCACGTACACTGTGTACGACAGTAAGACGACCTTTGTCGGCTATTGTACCCTCGCTTTCGAATCTCGACCCGGATCTGACGCTAGAACAGATAAAGCCGGTGCGATCCTGGGCTCGCGTGGAAGCGGGAAGTCTGGGAAGTAGGGCTAAGGAAGCCAAACGTGGGCTAGAAAAGATCAGTCTGCGCGGAACAGGTTGCCGGAACCTCTAGTGCTGCCACTTGAAGCCTGTTAGAACGAGGTCACGAGGAGAACGCGTCGAAACTCGGGTATTCGTGAGAATGACAGGTCGTCCGCGGCCGACCACCGCGAATGACGTGAATCACGGGCTGGAAGTCCTCGACGTTTCTCCTGGTCCTCTCTGGGAGCCTGGAAAGAGGTTTCCAATTTTAGAGGCGCGAATTGTGCTAATATTGGAGTCCACAAGTGCTCATCGCACATGGTGTGCAAAAACGATGGCAAGCCATCCAATTCGTGTATTGATCGTGTTATTAGCACGTTGCCGAGGGCGTAGCGGCGACGGAACGTAAGCCGGAAAATGGGAGGGGCGCGAGAAGAAGGTCGCCTGGGGAAGATGATCTCGGTCGCAGGGAGTCATTGGCGAATACCTTACCGTATCTGGTGCCTCGGGCTTCGAGGCTTCGATGGCACTCGGTGAGGTGACCCTTTTCCAATTCCTCGCCCTCGCGGATAGCACGCGTCGTAAGGGCGAAGTCGAACAAACGGCTCGTTGTTGCGCAGCGAAGGTGCTCCCGCAATTTGGAAGACCGTTTCCTTGCCGCTCGACAGCAGTGGGGTGGAACCGTGGAAGCACTCCTCGGCGTTCCGTACCGTCCTAGCGTCAGCGGGGCAACTCAGGAACGGTGGCCTAGTGGGGTATTCCAGGCCAAGTGAAACACAAGGCTGTTTGCATCGCGCGGGCGGCGGGCGAGATCAGGACAGGAACAGATCGTGACGAGGAACGCCCCTCAGCGCCGATGCGAAGAACAGAGCAGGCTCACGTCCATCTTGTTTGTCGTCGTTGTCGTCGTCATGGCTTTTGGGGGCCGAGAGGGGGGGGTTTTCTGAGGCAAAAGGGTGGCTGGATTGATAGCGGGGCAGCGGTGAAATCGTGATATCACAACCGGCGTGTGTACCGTGGCGGTGAACGAGTCGCAATGAATGATTGCCTGCTAGCAACGCGGCAGCGCTGTCGAGAGGAACGCACACCGACCGCAACAAGCGCTAGAGTGTTGTAGTGCTTTCTGTCGCTTGCTGAAGGCGAGACGACGGGATCGAAATGTCGGAACCTGCATTCACGTGGAGCGCGCGCTAGATTCGTGATCTTTCTCCTTCATCACGAGCGTTGACCGATGTGCCCAAACGCCACTACGAATGAGGAGAGCGTGCTTTTGTTCAGTACCGTACCAATGTAGTGTATGGCCGGATTGCAGACCAGTAGGAGAGGATGTGAACATCGACAGGCGCATCACGAAGGCTATAACGGTGATGATAAGTTAAATTCGGGATACCCTAATAATAATAATAATAATTGACCGATACTAGCGCAAAGCGGATGCGGCTGGTGATGCATGTGTGGCTGACCATGCGAGCGTCGCCGCTGTGTCCCTCCTTTCCCACCATCGCCCCTCCACCAAGCCGTCTGGACATCCGTGTACATTTCGCGTTGTCGCCATATCATCAACAACAAGGTGCAGACTCCAGTCCAAACCGACGTCTTCGCCTCACCGAAACTACGCCGTTCCAACGCTCTTGGCACATGAACCTCCAATGTGCCCCGACACTAGGTCTTCATCACCCAAACACTGACATTTCTGGACCGCTGGCTGCCGGGGCTCCATAGACAGTGGCTTGGTCACTCCATCCGCCTCGACGTCAGCAAACATGTCCGCCACCGTCGCTGGTGCGGATCAGGGCACCGCCGCGCCCGCGCTATCGCCTACGAGCGGTCGCAAAGCCTCGAGCGCCGCGGAACCTGGGACGGGCAAAGAGAAGAGGTATAAGTGCCAGTTCTGTGCCCGGGCATTCAGTCGGTCAGAGCATCGCTCCAGACACGAGCGCAGTCGTATGTACACTCCTCCGTTGCATCGCATGAAGTCGAGTGTCGCGGTGGGGCAGCTCCGTTCATAGTGGGGTGATGAAAGGCAGTGGCAGCACCTGGAGAGCGTGTACTCGGGCACACCGTTCATCAGATCACAGACATGAAGAGGGAGCGTCAACATGGAGCCCATCGCGATGCCTGACTTAATTTCCCATCCCGTCGTGTTGCGCCAGGCCAACGAGGCGCTCATCGAACTCCGCACACACATACTGACCGCGATACAGATACCAAGGAGAGGCCATTCAAGTGCACAAAGTGTCGCAGCACATTCGTTCGACGAGACCTACTGCTTCGCCATGACCGCACCGTACACGCGAAAGATGGTGGTGTGCCATTGCAAAGCGACAACAAGAGGAGGAATACCGGTGCCAAGGCTTCACCCAATGGAAGCTCGTCAAAGATACCAGAGCTCGATGAAGCCGCGCTGGAACAATTCGGCGATAATGGAGACCCGTTCAGCGTGGAGCAGGCGGCGATGCTGATGACCAACTTCCAGCAGCGGGCTGCAATGTCTGGCCAGGACCAAGGCTCCATCGTGACCGAGCCGCTCATATCGCCCCATGGTCCACAGCTCATGGAGCCGAACATGCCACCCTACGCCGCCACGATGACTCTGCCGCAGATGAACGGGTGGGATCAGATGGTTCCACACAATGTTGGACAACCCAAGCCGTCCTCAATCTCTTCCAGCATCGATGCGCACCACGATATGCTGCCTTATCCGAATACCCACACGATGGCGGGCGCGTCAAACACCCTACCGCCTCTCATGGAACGCCAGTCAAGTCAAGCCGATGGGCTACCGTCTTTCAGCTTGTCGTCCATGAACAACGGCCTAGCCACGCCAGGTGCTCTTTCCCCGTTCCCGTCCATGATGGGCCCGGTATCACCCGTCGACTACCGAAGATCTCCAGGAGCACCGCAGCAATGTACCATGGCTAGATCGCCTCAGGTAGATACCGACGAGCAGATCAACCGCATCATGGAGAACATCAGGCGTTGGGACAGCGAAGGCGCGCTCATTGATGCGTTCCGTCTACCGCAGCTTTCGGTACTCAATCGCTATCTGTCGACCTACTTCAATTTCTTCCACCATCATCTGCCCTTCCTACATCCGGCATCGTTCAACCCGTCCACCGTTTCGGCGCCTTTGCTACTCTCGGTGCTTTCCATCGGCGCGCTATACACTTTCGAGCAAGATCAAGCGTATATGCTTCACATCGGCTCAAAGGTGCTGGTCACACAATTTCTGCAGAAGAGGGACAACTTCAGCTCGCGCAAGTGTCCGCTGTGGATGATGCAAAGTTCGCTGCTGAACATGAGCTTCGCGAGTTGGAGTGGCGATCCCAAGGGATTGGAGTGGGCTTGTTCAATCAAGAGCTTGCTTGCGAATATGGTCGCCGGCAACAGGTACGAGCTCAAGCTACGTAGCGAGGCCAGAGATGGTAGACAGCCTACTCATGAAGAGTGGATTGAAGACGAAGGCTGCAGGCGCACCTACTACGCCGTCTACATCTTCTTCGGTCTGCTCACGTTGACGTACAATCACACACCCGCGATCAGTTTTAATGAGTTCGACACGCTGGAGTTGCCATCCTCGGAAAGCCTTTGGAATCTGGAAGCGGCTGATAGCGAAAGCTGGATTGAGAGCTTAACTGCGTCAACCATCATCACCTTCCGGGAAGCGCATGATGCGCTATTCCAAGGCGAATCTGCGCGATACAGCGCCTTTGCGACTCGCGTGATGATCAATGCGCTGTTTCTGGAGGTATGGTACCACAAGCGTAGTCCGGAGGCGCTGCAGGACGTGGTCACCGAGTACAAGCTGCGTCTTGCGCTAGACACCTGGGAGAAGTCGCTTGACGTTTGCGAGCCAGAGACAGTCGTGGTGCAGCTCAGTGCTCCGCACAAGGGTCATCCGCTCATCTTCAATGCAATGGCCATGTACCGGAACACTCGCGCAAGGCTCCTCGTGGACTTGAAGACCGTGCAGGAGGCTTTACGGTATCACGACTCGTACGAAGTGGCCGCCGCCATGACAAACGCACGGGACAAGGTGAAGCGCAGCCAAGAGATGCTGAATGTCATCCAGGCCTGCTTCGACTGCATCGAGGTCGCGGCTTTGCAGGGTATCAGATGGGTGGCGAGAACCTCGGCTACCAACTGGAGTATCGAGCACCCACTGTGCGGCATGGATCTTATCGTGATTCTGACACTCTGGCTTTGGCGGGTGGAACACGATGAAGAGCCGGCGAATGAGGAGGAAAAGGCCATGTACCAGAAGCTGCGGAATCTGTTCGACGACGATTCGGTGGATGGGTATAATAACAAGCTGAGCTCTACTGTGGCGAGACTATGGGGCAGCATGATCGACGAGGTGGTCGTCTGGGGGTAAGTCATTTTTTGACGCAATTGAACAGTGAACCTTCTCTGACTCGCTAGCAGTATCACCAAACTCATGGGAGAATCCTTTAAGCTCCACGCCCAAGCCCTCACCGGCTACGAAGACGCCATGGTCGCCGAAGCCGAGCAGAAGCTGGGCAGCCCGACACCGCAACTGCAACCCCACACGACAGAAGTGACGGCCTTCTAAACCACCCTCTACCTCCCCACAACCACACCGCGCCAACTCTCCCCTTTGATTTCCCGGCGTTCCGGAGCGGCAGCGGCAGATTCTTGTACCAATTACTCAGCAACGGCAACAGCGCGTTTCCTTCGGCCCCCCTCACCACGTACATCTTACGGCAATCGACGGCTGGCTTCCTACGGCCCTGACTACTAATTATACTATCTGGAGTCGCTTTCGAAGGGTTTCGGCCGGTCCCACCCGTTCGAGATTCTGTCTTTCACTTGTTCCTGGCTCATTTGTGTTTTGTGTGCTTTACATGATACCATGTGCGTGTAGTAGCATTGATTTATGGGGTCCTTTGGGCCTCCCAGGCGTTGTGCTTGGTTGAGAGGGAGGGATGGTGCATAGCGTAGATTTCAGTGACAGCGGTAGCGAATTGTACAATGTTGGTAGCTGTTCATCAGAAAGAGGTACATGTAGTTTGACTATGGAGGCAGCCTCCGGCTGTTTCGTGTATGACAGATTCACTCTCACAGCCCTGCATGTGGCTAGCTGCCGAGGACTGCTCTCCGCCCTTCTCTCGCATGACTCTCTCAATCCCTCATGACGACCTCACCTGCTCTAACGGCCCCTCCAGCTCTTCAACAGCTATCGCCCCACCCCTCTGCCGTCTTACGGCTGCGCCCTGCGTGTCCGTCGGATGGGCCGCGACACGGGAGCATATGCACTGTGCAGCGTGGTCACCCCGGCCGAAATCCGTAGAGCGGTCTCAAGGGCTGACTTGAAAGCCTGGCAACCTGGAGCCCTCGCGCATGCCGGTCACGCGAGTCTCCGAATCCGTGCTGGAAAGCTTGTGAGCTTCCTTGCGAGCGGATGGAGGGGCTCGAGCCGGTAATGCGCCGTATCCCTTCAATATGGCGCCGTGGAACTCGCGACCCTCCTTCATATCTTCCGCCTCTGCCAAGCCCAGAACGCTTTCCACGGCAATCGCCAATCCGTCACCCTCAGCTTCGGACTAAAGACATCAAAATCCTCCTTCTCCAGCCGATCCAGCCACAAGTGCGTCGCGATCGCCGGCATGAAGACCCCAAACGCCCTCTCAAGCTCCTGCGCCTGCGTTTCGTTCCTACCACTCTTGGTAGGAAGATAAACATGCTCCTCCTCATCCCGATGCTCAAACTCATGATCCTCCACCTCCCCCGCCCGGACCTGCTGCAGCAGCTGCCGAGCCGTAATCAAATGATCGTTCGCGCGCGTCGCAACCGCGAAAACAGCGTCCCGGAGGCCCTTAGCATTGGAGCCACTGCGCAGGACATCTTCTTCCCGCACCCCGGCTTCGGCCATGATATCCAGCGGCAACGTCACGGCGCCCCGACGACTCCCGCCCACGTCGCCGCCGAATTGATTCTGGTTGTTGTGCTTGGGTGGCGGGCCGGGAAAGGCTAGGAGCGGGAAGCCGCGGAGGACTGCGGCGATCCCAGTGGCTTTGCCGATGTGGCTTGCGACATGGTCGGCTGTTAGGCTGGCCATGGGCAGGGATTGGAGGGTGAGGTAGAGGAGGGTGCTGTAGGTGTTCTCCGCGTAGCTTTCGAGCGCTGCCATGCTCGTGTAGGGCGGGTTGGAGAGGTATTCCTCGCGCGTATCGATTACGCGCATGAACCAGCTTTTGCTCCATTTTCCTCTTCCGTCCGTCTTTTCGGCCAAGTCTTCTGCTGCTTTGGCGAGTAGGATCGAGACGGGTTGTTTGGGCGGCTGGCCCGCGAGGGCTTTGGTCACGGCTTCGCGGTGGAACTGCAGGCGCATGGTCCCGATGGTGGGCGTGCTGGTCGTGTCGGCGGTACGGGCGACGTCGATGTTGAAGGCGCGGAGGGCTAGGTAGGCGTCGCGGGAGGAGGCTGGGAGGTAGGGGAGTAGTAGAGAAGACGGAGTGTCCTGGGCACGTAGGAGGTTGAGGCAATGTGTCCTAGACCGAGTGATCTCTTCGGTGGAGAGGGTAGAGACGGAGCGTTGTCGATATGGTCCGTAAGCCTTCTGCTTCCAAGCTGCTCGGACGAGGGTGCTGCTGCGACTGTACATGTCTTTTTTCGATTCGCCGCCGTGAGACTCGTCCGAACCCGTAACCTTGTCGTGTTCCTCCAGCACTCATATGCGACTGTCTGTCGCTTACCAATGACTTCTCTTCATCTTGCCCAGCATCTTCACCTTCACTCTCAGTCCTCTAGTATCTCAAAGAAGAGGAGAAAGAAGAGTGCCTGGCTCCATGTTGTCCGTCACGACATCAACGCCCAAATTGGTGGATGACATCATTCCTGCCGACACTTTCGCCTTGACGCGACCTCGGCGCGTCTCCTTCGCGGAACAACCTGAAAGTGCAAGTCGCAGCGAGAAGAGGGTGGAAGGAGCCGGTGTATGGGCAGGATGGCGGAGATGCAGGAGCCAGTGTACAAGAAGAGACGTTTCTTCGTAGACCACTCGCCCGTCCGAGACAGCAACAGCAACAACACCTTTGCAGACACCAACGACACCACAGCGGAACCGGTGACGGAGACGGAGTCCAGCAGTTCAGACGACGTCTTTGATGCGGCCGAATTCGCCAGCATAGTGGGTGGAGAAGTACCAGGCACAGCGTTGAGGAGCCTCCAGGCCAGGTTCGGGAGGAACATCGAGCAAGCGATCAATGCCTACTTTGATGGCTCGTGGAAGACACCCTCGCCTCAGAAACCACCACTGGCCGCTCGGTATGCTGGACAGAAGGGGATACCGTTTCTCCGGAAAGACCCAAGCACCGGTAGCAGCTCCTCGTCCAAGCCAACTTCCGCGCCGCCACCACTTCCTGCCCTCGACTCTATGCCCCGGAAACGTTACCTTGGTGCTTTCGGGGTGGCTGGATGGGCGACACGCAGTGGCTCAGACCTTCTGAAGCCAGGCGCTGTCGTTAAGATAGAGCGCACGAGACAGCAGCTCCTGCAAAAGCTGGGCCGAGGTGGCAAAGTCAAGCAGTCGTTCCGTAAAACGCAAGATGTCATCGTCCGCTTCACTAACACGAACGGCGAGGAGATTGGAAGGCTGGAGAAGGATAATGCCAACTGGATCTCCACGCTCGTCGACGCCGGGATATGCTGGTTCGAAGGACACTGCATCTTTGCTGAGGAGCGAATAAAAACGAACGACACGGTGTACCTGCAGCTGCGGTGCTATCTCCTGAAGCAAGCGTTCGATGCGACTAATTTCATCAAGCCGGTCGAAGATCGTGAGACTGGCATCTTCGAGGCAAAGGAGACGACGGACGAGCGAGATTTGAGGTTGAGGCAGATTGCGCTGGTGAAGCTGTTCAGTGAAATAAACCTGCATCCTAGCAAGGTCAACGAGACCACAGCTCGTCATAGACGGGAGGGGATCTTGCAAGCGGCCGAGGTGTCGGAGAGGTACGAGCAGAAGGACAAGACCGGCACGCCACCCGAGAGTGCAGCGGGCTCGTCGCCTCCTAACGAAGATACCGTGGAAGATGGCAAGGAGCTCGAGCAAGATCAGCTCGACAGGCTGTATCAGAAGGCGCAAATCTGGGACTTCAACACTCCTGAAGCCCAGCCGGCGAGCAGTTTCGCCATGTCACTGAGGAAATATCAGAGGCAAGGACTCCAGTGGATGCTCCAGAAAGAAACCTCGCAGACAGACGACGGGAGGCAGCAGTCGATGCACCCGCTTTGGGAGGAGTACGATTGGCCATTGACGGACGCCGATGACAAAGATCTTCCTGCCGTCACCGGCCATAATAGCTTCTATGTTTCCCCGTATTCAGGTGAGCTGAGTCTGATCTTCCCGGTCCAGGAACAGACGTGCCTAGGTGGCATACTAGCGGACGAGATGGGACTGGGCAAGACAATAGAGATGCTGGCCCTTGTACACTCGAACCCATCTCCACAGCAGCAGGCTGGAATGGAAAGTGGCGCTCTCGATACCGTCAACAACCTGCCGCGCCTCTCCAAGACCAGCGCATCGGTCGAGCGCGCACCAGCCACCACCTTGGTTGTCGCTCCAATGAGTCTACTAGCGCAATGGGCGAGCGAGGCGGAGAAAGCGTCTAAGACCGGCACTCTCAAAGTATTAGTATACTACGGCAACGAGAAGAATGTCAACTTGCAGACTCTATGCTGTGGAGCCAACACGAATACCGCACCCAACCTCATCATCACATCTTACGGCGTCGTGCTCTCCGAGTTCAACGGCGTGGCAGCTATGGGGGGCAATCGCGGCAGCCACGGTGGTCTCTTCAGCGTCGAGTACTGGCGCGTCATCCTTGATGAAGCCCATATGATCAAGAACCGGCAGTCGAAGAGTGCCAAGGCGTGCTACGAGCTCGCTGCCACCCATCGATGGGTATTGACTGGTACACCTATTGTGAATAGGCTTGAAGATTTGTTTTCACTGATCCGCTTTCTGCGCGTGGAGCCTTGGTCGAACTTCAGCTTCTGGAAGACTTTCATCACCAATCCTTTCGAGAAAGGTGAATTCGTACGCAGTCTCGACGTCGTGCAGACTGTACTCGAGCCGCTGGTGTTGCGCCGCACCAAGGTAATATTTCGATCAAGACCCACTCCTTAGGGACCATGGAGCTATGCTGACGATATAACAGGACATGAAGACTCCCGACGGCGAAGCACTCGTTCCACTTCCGCCCAAGACAGTCTTAGTCGAGAGGCTTGAGCTAAGCGGACCTGAGCGAGAGGTGTACCAGCATCTCTTTGCTAACGCGAGACGCTCGTTCGCCGCCAATGTGGACGCAGGCACTCTTATGAAGAGTTACACAACCATATTTGCTCACATCCTACGATTGCGTCAGAGCTGTTGCCACCCCCTTTTGACTCGTAACAAGACGATCTTGGCGGAGGAGGAAGCCGCGGAGGAAGCGGCGGATATCGCCAAAGGACTAGGGGACGACATGGATCTGTCAGCTCTGCTCGAGCGGTTCTCGGCGGACGAAGGCGAGCAGGATGCGAGTAAGTTTGGTTCGCATGTGTTGCGGCAGATTCAGGAGGAGGAGGGGACGGAGTGTCCGATTTGTAGCGAGGAGCCGATGGTGGAGCAAGCTGTGACAGGGTGTTGGCATAGCGCCTGCAAAAAGTGCTTGATGGACTACATTGAGCACCAGATTGCGAAAGGCGAGTTGCCGCGGTGTTTCAATTGCAGGGAGCCCATCAATGCGAGGGACGTGTTTGAGGTGATCAGGGAGGATGAAGAGATGGACGATGTGCAGGCTGGCAGTGCATTGACAGCAGCTATAGATCTCGACGATGGCGAGGACGGTGACAGCGGTGACGAGCTGTACACCAGCACGCAACGCCCAGCGGATTCCAACAAAGCCGCCAAGCTCAACATAGCCCCGACGACGACGACGACGAGGATCTCCCTCCGCCGAGTCGACCAACTCTCCTCAATCAAAATCTCCGCCCTCCTCACCGCCCTCAAAAAGCTTCGCAAAACCGACTCCCTCACCAAATCCGTCGTCTTCAGCCAGTTCACCTCCTTCCTCGACCTCATCGGCCCCGCCCTCACGGCCGCCCGCATCCCCACCCTCCGCTTCGACGGCTCGATGTCGCAACGCGAGCGCGCGCGTGTCCTAACGGATTTCGCCAATCGCACAGGATTCACTGTGCTGTTGTTGTCGCTAAGGGCCGGCGGCGTTGGGCTAAATCTGACGTGTGCGAAGCGGGTACGTTGCTGTCGGGTATTTGTATGCCAAGGAGCGCCAGCTGACCGTTCTGCGGCAGGTGTTTATGCTCGACCCATGGTGGTCATTCGCGGTGGAAGCCCAAGCCATCGACCGGGTCCACAGGATGGGGCAGACGGAGGCAGTGGAGGTGGTGCGGTTCATCATCGAGGGGTCTATCGAGGAGAAAATGCTGAAGATCCAAGAGCGGAAGAAGTTCATGTGAGTTTCCTCTGCTTTCTACCGGTTCTCTACTCGTGCTGGTGGGTGAGAGGATGGGTTGAGATGGTGTTCTTGCTGACTGGCAGTGGTTTAGTGCGAGTTCGCTCGGCATGATGAGCGAGGAGGACAAGAAGGCGCAGCGGATCGAGGATATTCGGGAGCTGTTGAGTTGAGCGGAGCGATCCTGCTCGTCTCGGGAGATAGCTGCTTTTCGTTTGCGACTCGCGAGTGTGGCTGTCTCCTTGTCGTCGAGGAGAACGTTTGCGACATCCTCGTCGACTGACTGACACTACTCGATGTCTAAAGCTTCGGGAATCAATTCTGGAATGGCATTTACATTCATGTATAAATCGATGGGCTCTGACTCGACTGCATCCTCTCCTATGGCCATGGTCCGATGGCCGCGTCTCCGAACCGGACCTGCGCTCTGAGCTCTGGCTTCACGAGGCTGATGGTGATCAAGTCTCGGCTGGTATTGTTGTCGAGGCTAGTGTTGCTGATGCTGCTGCTGGTGGCTGGGGGCACTGTCGGGTGGCGAGACTGCTATCGATGCTGAGCACTCGGATTGGGTGGAGTGGCGACGTACTGTGCGAGCGCGATGTGCAGCGTTTTGTACGCAAGGGCGATCTGGCGAACGAAACAGTCGAGATGAAAGCTTTCAGGCACCGTAGCATCATATTAGATAACATCCGCAGTTGCCACATATGGCTCTTGCAAATGTCAGTCCACATTGGCCACTTGTGCAGACGCCTGCGGTGACGACTGCGACGAGGCCTTGTGGAAGAAGATCTGTCTACTGAAGGTTTGCCTGGTTCTCAGCTAACGGCTACAACAGTACACAGACCCCCTCCTCTCACGCCCCACCACCCACCTTCGGCGCCGGCCACGTAGCGACATCCGGGCAAAAAGCACAATACCACCACTCGCCCGCCCTCCACCCGCCCTGCCACACCCCCTCCACTTCCTCGCCCGGCCCGAAACTAATCGCCATCCCCGCCTCCTCCATCCACTGCAGCACCATCTCCGCCTCCCAGGCCCACAGGTTTCCTTCGTGCGCTTTCTCCATCGCTTGGGCTGTGATACCGGGGCGGTAGACGACGAGGTGCAGGATGGAGCGGAGAACCATGTCCCAGAGCTCCGTGATGACGTTGTCGTGGATGTCGAGCCAGAGGGGTAGACGTGGACCTGGCTCGTTGTGGACGAGGGGAGGTGAGGTGGGGATGGGCACGTGCTTGAGCCCGTGGTCGGGGGTGAAGGCTGCTGTTATGTCGTAGGTGACGGGAAAGCGCAGGCGGTCTCTGTCCATGGCGTGGGAGTTGTACAGCACGCTGACGTCGTCTACGCCCCATATACTCATTCTCGGGAGCGGCGCGTCGAGAGCATCGTTCCTGGGCGGTAAAACGGTAGTGATTTTCACCTGGCCCTGCGCAATCATGTTCGTCAAGACGAGAGCCTCAAAGTCGCTGGTGTGGAAATTGAGAGCCACCTTCGAGTCTTGAGAGAGCGAAGCTACGATGGTCTGACGAGCAGCGGCCACCTCCCGTAAGAAGGTCGTGTCCTCACCCGGCCATCGCTGGAAAGGCTTGAAAGCAGCTCTGTGGAAGGTGAAGTTCCGGCCGGGCAGCCGGCGGCCTTTCCTGTCGGAGCTGAGCACATGCGCATCTACGAGCTCGTCGATGGCTTGCTTGAGCTGTCGTCCCGGGAAGATGCTGACTTTGCGCGCTGCTGCTTCTGCGTCATAATCTCGCTCGGCGGTGGCTGCCACGGCACGGCACCAGGATTTCATGAGCATTGAGGCGTGCTCATCACTGCGTCTACCGACTCCAGGCACTGCTAGGCCATGCACGAGGTTCAGCGCTGTTGTAGTCCGAGCTGTGTCGGTGATGGGCTCGAAATAGCGGTTCATGTCGGTGCCGTGAGTGACGTCTGGCTCTTTGACAGCGTACCGATCGTGTAACTCCACGGACGTGCTAGGAAGGTTGATCACATCTGCCGCATCTTCCTGGAGGGCATTGGCGGGTTTCGGTAGTAAAGGTGTGACCTCGGTCTGCACCCATGCGACGAGCGCAGGCCAGTCCGTCGCCGAGAGGTCCATGAAGTCCACTCGAGGCAACTTCCCTTGCGAGTATGCGGCGAGGAAAGGTTCGCGAATGGCGTTTTGCAGCACTCGAGTCTCATTCGCCTTCGTCGTCCTCAGGTAGGCCCAGCGCGAACGCAAGAACTCGGGCTCGTATTTGAAACCCATCGCATGCGCCGCACATTCCCAGTTCACCGGCGATTCATTCACGCCCGTGCACAGGACTTTGAGGAGAGCAACGCTTGTCATGAGTTCATCGGCGTGGGCGAACATCACTCGCCCTTGGGCTTGCTGAGCCTTTTCGGGTTCGGAGACTTGCGCAACATCTTCGTCAAGACCATCTTCAACGACCTCGGTGTTCGCCTTCCTCTTGCGAGACTCGTTCAACGGCCTGCCAGACCGCGACGTCTGTACTGGTGGGGATTTTGTAGCCGTGGGCGTGCTCTCGGACCGTGGGTAGGTCCACGTAGACTGGACGTGAGCCTCTGTATCCGCATGGTCGCGACCCTCCGGTGAAACTTTGAGCATATCCGCAAGTAACTCGCTGGCGCTGTCGCGGGTGGCCAGCAAGCTGGACTTCGGTGCCTTCGCAGATTTGGCGCGCTTGGCATTCGGACGCTTCCATACCCGCCGGTATTGACCATCACCAACATACGCGTACGTCTCATCTGGATGGGCGTGTACGTGGGCGTCATCGTAGAGTGCTCTTATACTCTCTGACGTCAGCTCTTCGACCTCCGGGCCCACGAGGCGGTATTTGCCGTTGCCGACATGCTTGAAGGTCTGGTGTGGATGAGCGGAGACATGAGCTTGGTCGTAGATTGGGTACTTGTCCACGTTGGCAATGTCGAGTCGACCAGCTTTCTTCCGCGGTACCTTCTTCTTGGGCAATGCAGAGGTGGCGTCGTGCAAGCCCGGGGAGTTCGGCCTCAAGGCATCCGTACCAAATGTGCCCGAGCTGGGGTAAAACGTCTGGCTCGAAGACAAGCAAAGCCAATCGATCCTCGACGAGTAGACGGCCTTAAGCTCTCTGAGCTCTTGGGACACCCTTTCGGCCCTCAGCTTCTTCTCCCGAACTGCGAGCTCCTTGACCCGGTCCTTCTCTCGCTGCACCTCGATCGAGTCGAGATACTGCTGCGTTCGTATCACCGTCAACCCATCTACGGACGGAAACTCAGCCGCGTTGCGCCTGCGCTTGACAGTGCCTCTTGGCTCCTTCGTGCTAGCACCTGCTACCGGTGGTCCACTGACAGCAGTATGAGCATTGGTATCGTCGGGAGGCATGTCGAACACCTCCGCTTCCGGCGGAATATACGGCGCGGGGAAAGCCTTGATGATAGCCGCCTTCAGAGCTGAGATCTGTTCCGAAGTCGCATCGATATCCGGTGTGGCCAGGATACCGCGAGTCTCATTCATACCGTCTGGGCCCTGGAAGCTGAACTTGATCTTCTTCAACTTACTACTGTCCAACAAGCTTTTCACAGTGCGATCCACCGCAGTTCGCTGAGGCAGTCGATCGTGGCATTTCCGCCAGTTCGCAGCGTATGGATGCCAAATCTCTTTATTGCCGGGAAACGCACCTCCACATCGATGGATGATGTCGAGGACAAAGCGGGTCCTCAGACGGGACCATTCTGCAGTCGTCTTCTTGTCTGTGCTGTCTTCAGCGGCAGGCTCCTCTTGTGGTGTCTCGGCTGCTGGCGTGGCGGGGTGCTTTTGAGACCGCGAAGTGGGCATGTCCACAGATGGAGGTTTATTGGCGAGGTCCGGTGGCAGATCTTCGGCGATAACACCAGGCTGCTGTAGCACAGTGGGCGGTGTATTCGTCGTTGCGACTTCTGCTGCGGGAGTTTCTGCATCGCCGAGAGCAAGAAGTTGAGAATCAATCAGGATCGTCGTCGCAACGCCGATGTCCTCTGATGTAGCGGCGGCGACCTTGCCCTTGCGTGGTTGGACTCCTGGCGACTGCCCATTTAAATTGCCAACGGCCACAGCCGTCTGCACAGTGCCCGACAGCAGCGGCGCAACGGCAATTTCAGCTCCCGGCTTCGACTGAGTACTTAGAGATCTCGGTCCTCGCCTGTATCGGCCTTTCCCTATGTGGTGGAACTCCTCGTCTGTGTGCGCCAGAAGATAGCTTTTATTGAATGTCGGCGGCGTGTCTGACTCAAGCCGATCAGTCTCTGCAGTTGTCCCGGGTGAAGCGTTGGTAGCAGGATCCTGATCTTCAGTGTTAATAGGGTGAGACTTCTTGGTAGGGTCGACTAGGACAACGCGCAACGTTTTGGTCGTAGTGTCCGGGCTGTCTCCACTCTCCCTTGCAGCTTCTCGGCTGCCGGTAGCATCGGGCTCAGGAGTGTATCCGGCTGTCTGCCCATTATATGACTGCACAGCTCTCCGTGGTCTCTTGGTTGCTGACCCCGGGTTCTCTGCAACCGCCTGGGCTGCTCCCTCCGCTGTCAGCTCAGTTACCAGCTCTGCAGCTCGCGGACGTTTCTTATTCGTCTTTGGGCCACGCTTCCAAGATCCTCCGCCAATATGATGGAACTCCTCGTCGGGGTGCGCCAGGACGTAGGCCTTTTTGTATCTCATCGAGTCAGGCGCAGCGGCCGCTGAGGCGTCTGGCATGGATGACAAACTCGCCTGTGGTGTGAAAGGGGTTGTCGTTCTTCGCTCCGGGGAGGGCAGTGGAGGCCGTTGCGATGTTGGGGCTGACATCGGGTCCTGGTCTGGCATGACTGCGTGAAGCGCTGAGGCTGCATCTGATGCGGCTAAGGTCGTCTCATCCACTTGAGATTCCGATGGTTTATCGACTTCTGCGGCTTTGTGTTCCCGGGGTTCGGCTGGAATTGAATCTTTGAAGCTGTTTGCAGCGTCTAACTGAGTACGAATCTCGATGTCGGCCGCTGCAGCTCTGCTAGGATCACCCCTCTGGACTGAAGTACTCTCCACAACACGTCTAGGATCGGAGACAGACAACGGGCTGGTGCTGCGTTTGTTGGCTGGCGGCGCCACTCTCACAGCATCCTGTGTGAACCACTTCAAGGTGTTCAACCAACCACCCTTGATGACTACGATCTGAGCATCGCGAGGTCGACCTCTTTGTTTCAAGGACTGCGTCTTGATGTCTTTGGCACCCGGCGGGTTGAGATAGACGCCAGGCCGCTCTCTGGAAAGGAGCTCGGCTTCGATTTCGGCGAGACGGTGCTCCACAGTGTCGTCCTCGTTGGAATCGATGCGTCTCCGTTTGCGTGCCGGCTCATGATCATCAACGTCCACGGAGGTTGAATCGACCATAGGCGGGTGCCTCTCATGCAGCTCGGCCCGTGCAAGTCTCTCGGCAGTGACCTTTGCCCACTGCTCGAACTGCTCGTGTTCCCTCCCGGATGTAAGCCGAGGAGCCCGCACGACTAACTTTGCTTTTGATATGGTGGTTTTGGCTGAGGTGCGAATTGGTTGTACGAAGCCGGACTTGCGTTGCGTTCTTGGGCTTGGCCTTCTCGGTGTACGCTCCGGGTGTGATGACTGGTCAGGTGCTGCGAGCAGTGGTTGACATTGGGTGAGCGATGCACGACCGTCTTCGCCAACAAACATCTCCGGGGGTGGTCGAGGGAAGCCCCACTTGTCGGTCTCCACATCCACTTGCATCTGGACACCCAAACCATTAAGTGTACGATTGCTATCGCCCTCTACGCCCTGAGCGACACCCGGTGTAATTACCTCCGCATCCTTGCTTTCGGTGTGCTTCTTACGCGCACGAGGCCGGACCTCCGAAGCACGTCCACGACCTACGTTCTCTCCAACAGCGCCACGGTCGGGCAGACGCTTTGGCTGTCGTGGTCGCGGACTTGGTATAAGGTCAGCGAGCGAGCGATTGCTCGAGTGACGGATATCCGAGTTTGATACAGATGAGTGAACGTCTGTCAAGGGTGCATCTGCGGCCGCCTCGTCCTCATCGATTCGTAGAGTCGAATTAAATCGAGGCGCGAACAGAGCCGGGTAGATCAAGGTGCGCCGCTCTTTTTTGTCTACGTCTCCCTGTGGATCTTCCAGTCCGTCCTCCGAAACATCTTCTGGTTCGTCAGAATCCATGCCGGTGTGTTCGGACTCTGAGTCGCCGTCTCCGCCTTGCCCTGTCGTAGTCTTGCGCGCTCTCCAAGTCGGAAAATACGATCTCAGCCACTGAGTTTTATCAGCGTCCGTAGGCTCTCGAACGAGTCGCAGGCAAAGAACACTTTCCATGGTGACGGCTCCATCGTGATCGCCAGGCTGCGCGCTGCACTTGAGGAAGCATCCACTCTCGGCAAGCCGTCGCACACACTTAAGGAACCTCAGCCTCTCGAGCTTCTTCGTTTGTGGAAAGCCAAGGGCGGTGCCCAGGTCCTCGATCGCCATAATCTGATCAGGCTGGAGCTTCATCAGGTTGACCGTTTGCACCAGTAGTGGGGCAAGGTCAACGTTGACTCTGCCCTTCTGATCGCGGGTTACCGCGGGTCGGCTAGGGTCATCGTGGCGAGTGTCGTCCGCTTCGACGAACTTCTTCAGCCTGAGGAGGCTGGTCTCATGACCCTGATCTAACACGGCGGTCTTCAAGATGTAGCCTTTGGTCGCAAGGAAATCGGTCCGCCTAGGTACTGATTGCTTGTCCTGGCCGGCCAAATTGGTCAATCTGCCTTGAATAATACCTCCCGGGCCATGTGCAGCAATCACGGACAAGAGGTCAAACTCAAGTTGTGGGACACGTGCACCGCCGTTTTTGAACCTGGTCCCGGTGATGGCTTGCCACATGGGTTCTCTCGTGACGAACATGCGCTTAGGCGAGGTTTCGGTGTCCTCATCTTCGACTGTGAGTGTCGAATCGCCACCTGCATTTTTCCGTCGACGGCCTGGACCATATTCGCTGGTCCGTATCTCGATGTCGGGATGGTTTTCCAGCCGCTCACGAATGGCGTCGAGCAGGTCTTCGTCGATGTCATTATTGAACGCACGGGAACTGGCGTCGTTCAGATCCGCTTGCTGAGTGAAGCCGAGAGATATAGCAGGCGACTCGATGAGTCCGCGAATATTAGTAGGATCGAAGCCTGCAGTAATGATCAGTAACACGTCCAGTGATAAGGAATTGAGCCAACGGTGTCCGACGCGGGAAATATCTCCGAAATATTCGCGGCGAGGGCGAACACGAGCACTTACCATACGTTCCGGTATAGCTTACTGCTTCGACCACTCTCTCGACCAAGGGTTCCAGCTCCCACGACGCCATCACACACACCTTGTGCTGCACTTCTGGACATTCGGAAGTTGCGCATGACTCTTCGGCTAAACGATGGCAATCGAACGCTCAGAGGTTGTCGTCGAATTTATCGAAAGAAGTGCCTCAGGCATCAACACACTCACGTCTTGGCACTAGACATGTGCGAACCTTCATGTTGCATTGGAAGTATGAGATCCTCGCACACCTAATGTGAATAAAAAGCATGATCATTATTGTCCTCTAGTCACACTTCGCAACTCAGTCCAAATGCAGGCGGTGTACCACCACCGGATGCGGAAGATAGAATCTGCATCCATAGCACACCGACTATGTGAATACCCTATAGCCCACGCACGGTGGAAGGAGGATGCGATACCAGGTACCTTACCTTGACTTCTGCGTGGCATCTCCGCGACATGGTCTAAAAACCCTCTGAGATCTGGATCTTTCACAGAACCATGTAGACTTTCGGTCGCAACATGTATCACAATCACCTCGCGTCTGCAAAATCATTACTTGTCGAAGGACTGCTTTGTCGCGGCTCCACGTAGTACGCCCGGAAGCTGAAGCTCGAAGGATTCAGCCTTGTGTGCGGGCTGGCATATCGATAATGACCCCGGGTGGCTTTGGAATACTTTTCCCTTCTTTTTGACTGATACTGCTAAGGAATTACCAAGCAAGTACAGTCTTGTCGGGGCGACAGCTACCGTATTCCACCCGATGGGAGGTGGGGGCGATCAGTTGAAATGCGTTCCACGCTAGACCGACCCTTCGTAGGGCAACATGAAGGCTGAAAGTTGTTTGCTGCCGAATAAAGTCTCAGCAGCACAGCTCTCCTCGACTGCCATCCAGCCCTTAGCAACTCTCTTTCTCGTACAGCAAGCAGTAGCGATGGCCGGAATCATACCAATCAACCTTCTTAAGCTCATGATGCTCATCTACCCTATCAAAGAGCCTGACTTCGTTCGCGACCGTCCCCTGCAGGTTCTGGCACTCGGACTCGGTCGCACAGGCACCGAATCCCTCGCACTGGCTCTCGACGAGCTCGGCTACGGCGAGGTGTACCATGGATGGAAGACGGCCGACCTTCCAGGCTGCTACGTGCAATGGACTCGCCTGGGAAACGCGAAGTACGGAAAGCGCAGCAAGGACTCAACACTGCTGAATCGCGCCGAATTCGATCGAATTATTGGCCATTGCGGCGCGGTCACCGATCTCCCCACCGCGGCATTCGGGCCGGAGATGCTGCGCGCGTACCCGGATGCGAAGGTGATTCTGAACCGGAGACGGGACGTCGATGCGTGGTATGAGAGCCAGAAGAAGACGGTCGCGAAGCTCTTTACGGACTGGAGAAGTATCGTGCCCAGTCTGTTCGAGACGGAGCTGTTCTGGACATGGCAGTGCGTGCGCTTTGTTGTGATCAAGATGGCAGGGGGCGACTTCGAGCGGAACGGCAAGGAGATGTATGTCGAGCATTATGCGCAGCTCGAGGCTGAGTGCCGAAAGCAAGGTCGGGAGTGGCTGGATTGGACGGTCGAGGACGGGTGGTGAGCTGAGCTCGAAGTGGCTGGATGCGCACTTGCTGATGTCCACTCGTCCAGGGAGCCACTCTGTAAATTCTTGGACAAGCCGGTCCCCACTCATGAGTTCCCAGCAGGCAACAGGGTTGGCGACTTCGAAGCTAGACGTGCTCGTCTACATGCCAAGCAGTTCCAGCGAGCTTTGAGAAACATTGCCATCACCGTACTGCTCGTCCTAGTGGCCGGCGCAGCCGCTTAGCATCGTGTGATGGTACGATAGCGCGATCTTACGGTGGCTCGTTGATATACAAGTTCAATGGCCAAGCTTCAATGTTAAAAGCGTCCTCTTCTCCGAGGCCCAGTATCGTCACCTCGCACTGCCAAAGTCCAGTTCCATTGGTAGCGGTACATTGGCCAGCAGCGGCCGAGGGTGCCGCTGGACAATATCCGAGTGGTATCCACGTGATCGGCTGCTTGCTGAATAGCGTGATCTGGGCAATACTGGCTACAGCCCAGCGCGACGTACGCGTTCAGGCTACGTAGATCGAAGCCCGATCCTCAGCGGCGACGGCTCCATCCATCTGAGCTTGCATGCCGTGAATAGCTATGTCCGTAGCCGATCTCAGTGCCTCGATTCACACAATGTTGTCACCTTCCATGAGATCTCGCACAGCCCGTGCAGCCATCCGTTTCTTCTGTGCCTCGGGCAAATCAGCACTCCGTTCCTTGACAGCGAGTAACTTGCTCATCATCCTATCCAGACTGTCGACATTTACGGCCTGCTCGCCAGGTGATGACGAGTTCTCTGCCTCAGCCGCAAAGCCCTCGTCGTCAAACAGCGCGGCCTTCATGCCGAACAGCTCAGCAGTCATCTCCGCCTCTTCTCCCCCGAACCCGCCAATATCATCCCCAGCGTCGAAATCGAGATCATCAATCTCTAGGTCATCCTCCTCCTCATCCACAGCAGCCCACTCGGTCGCCTCAAGAGCCTCCTTCAACCTCTCGAACCCAACCTTCTCCCCGTACTCATTCGTGCCCTCCGCAGCATACTCGACAAACTCAAACCCATATTGCAAGCACACATCATCCCAATCATCGCGCTTGCTTTCCCCAGCATCCTCCCTCGCCCCCCTGCCGTACGGCAAAGCAACAGCAAGCATGACCGTATCCGCTCCATAACCCGCGTGCTCCTCCGTAACCGCCTGTATCGCCTGCATCACGTCTTCTACCTCCTTGCATATCTCGCCATCTTGGGGTATCCGAAAACAGTATACGTACGCTCCAATCGCTTCGACGACCTCCCTGGCTTCGGGTTTGAGAAAGTCGTCGCGCCATTTTGCGCTGTCTGCTATCTCGTCCAGCCATACTGGCACTCGGGCGGTGTAGTACGGTGTCTTGACGTGCCATTCGTGGGTCAGGCCAGCGGTTGAGCCGGACTCGTTTAAGGGTGGTGCGGTGCCGGTGAGATCTTGTAGGAAGTCAGTTTGGGCTGTGAGGTGGGCTTGGGGGGATCGTATGCCTTTGACGACGTCTAGCACGGGACTGCCGGGGCCGCCGACGGCGAGGATGCGGCGTGGGTGCTTGACCTCCATTGTGAGGGTGGGTGTGGGAGTTGTTACGACATGCTGGTCAGATTGGGAAGGTACAGGATGAGGAATGGAGGTGGTCAAGTCTTGGCAGAACGAAATGTCTTCACGCTACCCTTGGGTTGCTGCGCTATCATGTACACCATGCTTTGGAATGAGCACTTCACCATGGTACAGGAAGCGTATACCCGCTTCTATGGCTGCGATCGCTGCAGCCTCCGTAGCCACACGTCCGTAGTAACAACGCTAACACCTTACGCCTTGCTTGCAACGAGGAAGCAACCTTGAGAGACACCCCCGGCCTCAATCTCAGCGACATGGCCACGCACGTATCTCTGCCGCTTCTCTATCCGCCCTCACTCTTCCCCGTAGCCCTGCTCTTCGCCAATCCCACACTCCGTCCTCTCCAATCACTTTCAATTCCCGCAACATCGCACAACCTACGTACCTCTGCTACCCCTCTGTCCCCTTGCCCTGTTCACAGTAGCCCGGCCTCTTGCCAACCCCACACCTCTCCCGCGAATAGCCCTCGATCGGAACATCGGCGCGTTCCTCAGCATATCCGGCACGATGAACAGCCTGATGTGCGAGCCTCGTATGTAGATGCGGTCGAGGTGTGTGACGCGCCCGTCGCGCTGCGTGACGTTGATGTTCTCGAGCTGGCAGTTCATGTTGTCCTCCGCTTCGATCAGCTTGCCGCGGTATGTTTGCCCGGAGTCGATCTCAACCGTTACTTGGTGGCCCTGAGAGTTTGGTGGTCAGCTATGCGGTTGCTGGTAAGCACAGGCTGCGCTGTGGGGATTTGGGTGCGACGTACGGTGGACTCATTGAGGAGTTTGATTGGGATGCCGATTGTGGATGTCATGGTTGCGGCGCGGGTGTTGGGGCGGATTCAATTGAATTACCAGCTTGAATACGGCGCTATCTTGTAACGTGGTGCGTTTTGTACCCCTGGGGTGCGTTGCGGTAGGTGTAGTTATGAAGCTGATTGCAATCGTTCCTGCACGAAACACCAAATGCACATCTCGAGTCATGTAACCCCATGATCGCGAACAACCCGACTCGCTCACATATGCCTTACGGAGGCTCGACGAGGCGCTCTAATGAGCTTGAACATCCAATGAACGTCTCAGCTTCCATCAACGTCTTACGGCTTTTAGCAAACCCGACTCTGTGTCTCCCCCACTACACAGTATCCACATTCGATCAACTGCCTGTCCCTCTATCATCGGCCTGCAGCAAGTATGGCACCGAGAAAGGGCCCGACATCCGCGCCGTAGTCCTCGACAAGGACAACTGCTTCGCCGTCCCAAAACAAAACTCAGTCTATCCCGCCTACTCTGCCAAGTTCGACGAGCTTCGCAAAGCATACCCCGACTCCCGCCTCCTCATCGTCTCGAACTCCGCAGGCACCAGCTCCGACAAAGGCTACCAGGAAGCAGATCTACTGGAACGCAATACAGGCGTCAAAGTCTTACGGCATACCACGAAGAAACCAGGCTGCCATGCGGAAATCATGAGTCATTTTCGCAACGCGCCTGAGACGGGCGTGACAGCCTCGAATCAGGTGGCGATTGTTGGGGATAGATTGTTCACGGATGTGCTGATGGCGAATATGATGGGCTCGCATTCTGTCTGGATCAAAGATGGCGTGGTACCTGATCATGGCTTGGTATGTGAGAATGCACTCTTCGGTGGATTGTATTGCACACTGATAAGCTTGTTCAGCTATCTCGCGTCGAGAAAGGACTCTCCGGTTTCCTACTCAGACGTGGGTATGCGGCTCCCAATCCGCGAAGTGACTTCGAGTGATGTCGCAACCTCGTTGATCGTACAGATCGATCCATCGGCGATCCGGGATGACAGACTTTACGATGGCTCGTTAACACCGATGGGCAGTGTCGTCCGCATCTGCACGATCCAGATCTGCTCAAGAATATAAGAGAAGGTACCAGTCGACACATCGGGTCTCGATCAACATAACACCATGTGTCGACTGACGTATGCCGTCTGCGCGCTTTGCAATTACCCGAATCTCGACATCCTCGTTACATTCTACGAGTGCAACGAATTCCTCGCACTCAGACGGTCGAATCACGTAGCAAGCCTTGATCGCATGTGTGCAGACCACGACCGTGTGCACGACGGAGATCCAGACCTCTGGGTGCCTTGTGGAGAGTTCTCCAAAAGGAGACCGGCTGAGAGCGGATGGACCATCATGCCACCCCGGAATTGCCTCCGGTGGGACCCCGAGGAGCATGAGCTCGATTGCGCTTGCGCACATGGTGTACTTGGGGCGGAGCTCGGTTTGGGAGAGATCGAACATTATCTTGAGTGTCACGAGTCGTGAAGGAACGAAAGATGTTCGCGAGGATAGATAGGATGACAAGATGGAGACAGGGCGTGAAGGAGAGGCAGAAGAGGTACCATGAAGCGCGTGACTATGCTGGGAAAGTAGTCTAGGCAAGGAAGTCGTCTTGAATTTCATAGCGGTGGTCGTACACTTCTACCAAGGCCAGTGATTTGTCCTCAGCCAAGGGTTGTCGTCTGGTGAACTGCACCTACTGTCGTTCAAAACATAGTGTACCCCTTCCACCATAGATACAGCAGCTCCGCCCCTATGCTCGCTGCAGCAAACGCGACGTCCATCTCAATCACACTCCATATCCACCACGTTCCCAGGGGCGGCGTCCGCTTCATTACAAAGAAGTACCCGCCTTTATTTGCCACATGTATCGTATAGCACCCCGCCGCCACCGAAGTGACAAAGTAAAAGACCTGCCTAATGTTCCGGAATCGTGACGCCGTCTCCGAGCGCAGCATCCACACCAGCATGAACAGTATCGGCAACATCGTAAGCGTCCGTTTGAAAATAGGCGGCCACTCGATTTCCTGCCGGTACTGATTGTAGACCAGCACGTCGAAAGTAAAGTGCAGCATACCCAGTGCCGCGGCCCAGAATACCGCTTGGCCTACGGGTCCGATGGGTTCGTCGTCTCCGAGTCCGGCTTCGAGGATGTTGCCGCCTTCATCTCGGACTAGGCCATCGGCGTATTTGGGATCGAAGGGTTGGCCTTGATCTAGGAGTGCCTTTCTCTCTTCGTAGAGGTCGAGTAAGGTCTTCTCCTTGGGCTTTGATCGGTCCGGCTGGGCCAGTTTGAGGAGCTTGGGTGCTGAGGTTGGCGGTCCGACTGGTCTGCCGGACTCGCGGGCTACTGCTCGTCGCTCCTTGCGGTTGCGCGGTGCTTCCGCGTCGGACATGCTGGCTCTCACTCGGCCTATTGCCCCTCTGCATATGGCTCCTGTTTGTGGACGCCGAAGACGGCCGGCGGAGACAGTACCTTTATTGTGCAGTTCCAATTTGACGGACTTGCCACCTAGGGGGCATTCAAGCTCGGGCACGTGATGACATGCAGGCACATGGAAGTGAATAATGAAGCGGCTCTGCTGGGCTTCCAGATTGTTGGGCCAGGCACCACTGAACGCGTGGAGTCGTGTCTTCGACTTTCGAACCGCTTCTGTTGTCCGGCTGACTCAGCCGGCTTTCACGTCACAATAATTCGCCCGAAGAGGACCCACCTGGCAGCTTCTAGTTCTAGCTTTCCACCACCCCAGGTACCGCGCATCATCACGACACCTTTCCATCCTACACCCTCTCACTCCCGTAACCCATCACTCAACGACTTACACCACCTCCTTCTCCCACCCATCAGCATCACTGCTCCTTCACCTTCGCGTGCACCGATCACTCATTCACCCACAACAATCTACAAATCCATCGGCCAGTTGAGAGAGTCTCATCACAACATCATCAGCCACACATCCACCACCATCCACCATGTCGGGCCACGATATGGATGAGCCTACGCATACCCCAGATAAGAAGAAGGTCAACCTCGCCAACGACCCGAGCGGCGCGGAGAAGAGGGAGGGCGATGAGCATACCGCGACAGCCATCCTGCGGAAGAAGAAGAAGCCCAACAGCCTCCTCGTGACCGATGCCACCACCGATGACAACTCCATCATCGCTCTCTCGAACAACACGATGGAGACGCTCCAGCTCTTCCGTGGCGACACGGTGCTGGTGAAGGGCAAGAAGAGGAAGGACACGGTGCTTATCGTACTCGCCGATGACGACCTTGAGGATGGCTCGGCGCGCATGAACCGTGTCGTCCGGCACAATCTGCGCGTGAAGCTCGGCGATGTGGTCACCGTCAACCCGTGCCCTGATATCAAGTACGCCAAGCGCCTCGCTGTTCTGCCCATAGCAGACACCATCGAGGGTCTCACCGGGTCGCTCTTCGATGTCTTCCTCGCCCCGTACTTCCGCGAAGCCTACCGGCCCGTAAGGCAAGGCGACCTCTTCACATGCAGAGCCGCTATGAGGACGGTAGAGTTCAAAATCGTCGAGGTCGATCCACCAGAGTATGGCATCGTGGCACAGGATACCGTCATTCACTGCGAGGGTGAGCCGATTCAGCGTGAGGACGAGGAGGGCAACCTGAACGACGTGGGATACGATGACATCGGTGGCTGCAGAAAGCAGATGGCGCAGGTGCGGGAGCTTGTCGAGTTGCCTTTGAGGCACCCGCAGCTCTTCAAGAGCATCGGTATCAAGCCACCGCGCGGCATCCTCATGTTCGGTCCCCCAGGTACCGGTAAGACTCTCATGGCCCGCGCTGTCGCGAATGAGACCGGTGCCTTCTTCTTCCTTATCAACGGTCCCGAGATCATGTCGAAGATGGCGGGTGAATCGGAGAGCAATTTGCGAAAAGCCTTCGAAGAGGCGGAGAAGAACAGCCCGGCGATCATCTTCATCGATGAGATCGATTCCATCGCGCCCAAGCGTGAGAAGACCAACGGCGAGGTTGAGAGGCGTGTCGTTTCCCAGCTCCTCACGCTCATGGACGGCATGAAGGCGCGTTCAAACGTTGTCGTAATGGCTGCCACCAACCGCCCGAACTCCATCGACCCGGCTCTTCGTCGCTTCGGACGCTTCGACCGCGAAGTCGACATCGGCATTCCGGACCCAACCGGTCGCCTCGAGATCCTGCAGATCCACACGAAGAACATGAAGCTCGGCGATGATGTTGACCTTGAGCAGATCGCCTCCGAGACCCACGGCTACGTCGGATCTGATATCGCGTCGCTCTGCTCCGAGGCTGCTATGCAGCAGATCCGCGAGAAGATGGACCTCATCGACCTAGACGAGGACACCATCGATGCCGAGGTGCTTGACAGCTTGGGCGTTACGCAAGAGAACTTCAGCTTCGCGCTCGGCGTGAGCAACCCATCCGCTCTCCGCGAGGTTGCCGTCGTCGAGGTGCCGAACGTCCGGTGGGAGGACATTGGCGGTTTGGAGGAGGTCAAGCGCGAGCTCATCGAGTCCGTGCAGTACCCAGTCGACCACCCGGAGAAGTTCCTCAAGTTCGGCATGTCCCCGTCGCGTGGTGTGCTCTTTTATGGTCCGCCCGGTACTGGCAAGACGCTGCTTGCCAAGGCGGTGGCGAACGAGTGTTCCGCCAACTTCATCTCCATCAAGGGTCCCGAGCTGCTCTCCATGTGGTTCGGTGAGTCTGAAAGCAACATCCGCGATATCTTCGACAAGGCTCGCGCCGCCGCTCCTTGCGTCGTCTTCCTCGACGAACTGGACTCCATCGCGAAGTCTCGTGGTGGCTCGGTCGGTGATGCCGGCGGTGCCTCCGATCGTGTTGTCAATCAGTTGCTGACTGAGATGGATGGTATGACGAGCAAGAAGAACGTCTTCGTCATCGGCGCAACCAACAGGCCCGAGCAGCTCGATAACGCGCTCTGCCGTCCCGGCCGTCTTGACACCCTCGTGTACGTGCCGCTCCCCGACCAAGCTGGCCGCGAGAGCATCCTCAAGGCTCAGCTCCGCAAGACACCAGTCGCCGGCGATATCGATCTCGCGTACATTGCAAGCAAGACCCACGGCTTCTCCGGCGCCGACTTGGGCTTCATCACCCAGCGCGCCGTCAAGCTCGCCATCAAGGAGTCCATCGGTCTAGCGCTGGAGAAGGAGAAGGCGCGTGAGAGCGCGGGCGACGACGTTAAGATGGAGGAGGATGTCGATGAGGAGGACCCGGTGCCGGAGCTGACCAAGAGGCATTTCGAGGAGGCGATGAGCACAGCCCGTCGCTCCGTCACGGACACTGAGATCAGGCGGTACGAGGCTTTCGCGCAGAGCATGAAGAACAGTGGCGGCGGGAGCGCGTTCTTCAGGTTCCCTGAGGGCGGCGCAGATGGAGGGGCTGCCGAGCAGCAGCAGAACGGTATGTCGCGTCCTCCATTATATACTCCATCGATCGACATGCTGACTTCATGACTAGGTGCAGGCGAAGAGGACCTCTACGACTAAGCGACGAAACTTTGTGTGCGATTCATGCACGAACAAGACACAACGGGCTAGAGGGGGCAAGTGGGCCTAGGGAACGCTTCGCTTGTGGAAGGCAAAGCGAGGCTTCGTGGCAAGATGCAGTCGGCGGACGGCGTTGCGAGTTCGAGAGTAATAGAATGTTTCCGTAGCTTGGCTGCCGCGAAGGCGCCCAGGGTAGTCTGCATGCTATGCTGTAAAATTACAAAAAACCCGTCCCTGCTCAACCCTCCCGTGACTTTGTATTGTAGTTGGCAGGTGCAAGCTGCACTTTGATGTCTCGTCGACGCTGTGGCTGCTAACTGCACTTCCAGGAAGACACGTGATTTGGCGCCGACTTCGTGTTGCTCCACTGATCCGATCTCTGCGGGGCGAGGTCTGGGTCTCTGCCACCATGTTGTGCGGAGTACTCGTGCAAGAAGTCAAAGCATATAGAGCTCTTATTAGCGACCAGAGCGATGTTTGTCGGAGCTGGAGCACGTCTGCTAAAGGAGCGACCTGCCTTGCGACCCTATCTACCGCTCTAATCACCCTCCTTCCACTAACTATGCCCTCCGCCCTCCTTCCCATCATAGCCTGGGACTACCAGGTACCGTCCCCTCTCCCCTTTCCGTTCCTCCTGCTCCCCGAGCCAAAGCAAAAGCAGCACCACCGAGCCCAAACTAACCACCCCCACATCCTCCCCCGTAGTTCGCCCCCAACGCCCAAAAATCCCGCAACTACCTCTACATCACCCACACCCCCTTCAAAATCTGCGAGCAGCCCTTCCTCCTCCCCCGTCCCGCCCTCTTAGACTTGGGAATCACCTACCGCCGCGTCCCCGTCCTGAGTATCGGCAAGGACGTCTTCTGCGATAATGCCAGTTTCCTAGACGCGATGCAGGAGTTGCTGGAGCGGGAGGGGGAGGGGAGAGCGTTGAAGAGGGGAGGGGCGGATCGGGCGTTCGAGGCGTGGGGGTATCGGAGTTTTTGGGTTGCGCTGGCTAGCGTGCCGGCGGGGTTGGTTTCGAAGGAGTTGGGGGAGGATAGGAGGGAGTTGTTTCGTAGGTTTTGAGAGAGTGGGGGAGGCCCTGCTTACGGCTTGGAGGGGGCAGTGTGGTTGTGTTGCTGGCTGACGAGGTCTTGGTGGGCAGCTATCTTCGCGCGGCCGGACTTTGCGACGTTGCGCCAGAATGGGCTTTCTGAGCTGAGGTCTATGTTCGAGACGGCCGAGAAGGAGTTCTTGTCTGGCGAGGAGGGGCCTTTCATTGGGGGTACAAAGTGTGGGATGGCCGATTTGCATGCCATATGGATGGTCAAGTGGGCACTACAGACCATTGGGGTGGCGAAGGAGCCCGGCTTTGGCAAAGAGGCATTTCCAAAGGTGCATGCGTGGTCCGTACAGTACTTTCTTAGGTCCAAAAATTTCGTGGATCGAAGCTGACGGGACGACGTCTAGGTGCGACGCCTTCCCTGCCCACGACGACGCCATCCAGAAAGACCAGTTCCTCTCCACCGAGGAAGCGACCATGCAGATCCAGGGCTCCGAGTACGCGTGTCCGGAGGTGGGCATTGATGGAACAGACCCGTTGCAATTCAAGGGCGGAGAAGAGGTGTCAGTCGAGATGACGGATGCCACGCCCGGTCACCATCCGCAGGAAGGCAAGCTGCTTGGTTTGAGCGCTTCGAGGATCGTTCTACAGTTGGAGACTGGTATCAGGCTGCACTTCCCGAGGATAGGCTATGCTGTCAAGCGGGCAGGACGAGGTTAGGAACCGCCAAATGAGTTTCTTCATGGTGGCCTAGTGGGTGTCTGTGACCGAGCATTTGGGCAAGGCCAATCGCCCATTGTCTTGCTGGGTCTCACGAGTGGCGAGGAGGACCCAAGTCCAGCTCTGTAGTGTATGTAATGTATACGATTGCGTGCTGTGCAGCTCTCGGCGTCGCCAAGATGCTACGGCGCTGATAGAGTCCGTATTAGATTATTGACGAGGTGGATGTGGTCTACACATACATGCATGTGTTGTTCGAACTTGATGTTGTCGACAGATTCCGCCCCGCTTCCCACCGCTCATGTTGCCGCGAGCGGGTCTCTCGATTGGATTGGGTTGCGGCGGGCCGCGCCTCTATTGGAGACGGGAAGCTATTGGCGGCTCCCGTCACTTGGAGATTGAGGCGACCGGTTGATCGTACCGTCTTCGATCTCACACGCAAGCCCTTCGCTCATATCGCACACGACAACAACAGACGACGTAGCGCAAAGAGAGAAGGAAAAAGAGCAGAAGCAAGGGGTTGCGGTGGCATTGGCTGGATCGAGACTCGTGCATCAGCTGGCAGTGGAGCTCGCGTTGTCACATCATCATCCTGGTTGTTGCTGAAACACGCAAGCTGCCGCGGGTGGAACGTAACGTGATCGACCCTTCTGTACGCCGCAAGCTCTCTCGAGGGCGCGGCGTAGATCGACAGCCATCGTGGCGTCCTTCACACCACCCACCTTCGACCAGGGCTACGGCGGAAACTCACTTGTCGGGAAGGGGTCTTGGTTAAGCCGGGTATGCCGTATCCCACTCCCACGCATCGTCATGGGCGGCTACTGAATGAGTCGCATAGGTCTCTCATCGAGCGAGCCATATACCCAATCGACCTCTCCCACTTCGAACGCCAGGCAGCGCGGGCAGCGGCGGCAGTAACAACAGCATTGGCTTGCCCCGCGGTGTCTCCCGCTCACACGACAACCTCCTCGTGCTGCAAAAGACCGGCAGTTATCCTGGCAGCCCGGCAAGCCCTACCAGCCCTGCGGAAACCGAATTCGGAGCGACACCGATCGATGCGAGCTTCGGCGAACGAGTAGAACCTCCACCTGACCGACCACCACCCGACCGACCTTCACTCGGCGATAGAGCGGGCCTGCCGAGCCAGAGGAGCAGGAGTGGTACGGCGATACAATTAGACCCGGCGGGGAGGGAGACCTTGAGGATGGACAAATATGCGCGGCAGGCGGGTGACGACTCGTACGAGAGCGAGGGAGCCGACGCTGACGATGAGTTCGAACGGACGGTCTTCTCGCCCACTGTGCCTACGCACTTCGACGAAGGCGAGTCAGATCATCCCTCGGAATCAGAGGAGGAGCAAGGGTCATTAGACGGAGAGGACACACCTACAACGCAAGGCTGGGGTGATAGAGAGGGCAGGAGTCCGACCGGCAGCATTGTGCAATGGACAGTGGAGCAGGTCGCGGACTGGATCTCGTCGCTCTCGCCTATACTGAAGCAGTACAGCCAAGCGTTTGCGGATGAGAATATCGATGGCGAGGCGCTGAAGGCTTTGCATCATGACGAGCTGCGAGAGCTAGGTATCGCTAGCGTGGGACATCGCTTGACCATACTCAAGGCTGTGTACGAGCAGAAGATGCGCGCGGGTGTCAAGGTGGAAGAGAGTGACTACGTCCCACTGTCTGCCGAGGACGACCGGAGAGATATGGCCGCGACTCAAGACGACATCTCCCGGATTATTGAGTCGCTGCGGTTGCGAGATCACCGTATATACGCAGCGGAAGCCGAGCTCAAAGCTTTACGGCGAGACCTGGACCGTATCTTCGACGAGAACAAGAAACTTCGTGAGGAGACGCTGCCAATCATGCGTCTTGTCAAAGACCAGCGGACGCCACTGCCAGATCCCGCAGGAGGCACGATTCCATCGCCACGCGAGGTGGAGGCGCCGAAGCAGTCCGAGAACATCCCGCCAGCCAAGGAGACCAAAGGCAGCTCCCTGAGCCGGAAATTCTCCACCAAGAAGCTGTTCCTATCTGGCGCAACAAAACAGTCATCCCCCACACACCCGCCTCAATTACATACACCTCAAGTGCAAGTACGGGACGACCCGAACAGCACGCAGCTCGAGGCATCGGCCGCCGCGATGGCGGCCAGCAGTCATCTTACGGCAAGCATGACGAGCCAGATCTCTCCTAACAGTGTGCACGGCCAACAGCTCAGCCCCACAAGCCCCGCCTACAGCACCCAAGCGCCCTCCTCGGCCGGCTCCTACCACCAAATGCCCGGCTCGGCGGCTACCGCTCGCTCTTTCCCGCGGGACGGCGCTTCAAGCGGTAGGCACGCATACGCGTCGAGCCACATCCCCGCGGACGAGACCGGCACCGGCTACAGTACTAACAGTCAGTGGTCGCAGGCGAGCACCGTCGTGGCGGATCGCGAGCCGCCCGCTTCCGCGCGGCCCTCGCGGCGGCAGGCCCCCACGCCGAGTCCCCGCGAGGACGAGGCGCCGCAGACGGCGCCGCTGCTGCGCGATCGCGGCGATAGGGATAATCCGCAGGTGGAGATTTTCAAGAGCTTCCGCGTTAGTATCGAGGATCCTTGTCGGGTTGTCTTGCCTGTTGTAAGTTACCTCTTCCAATCTAGTACCCTGGTTTTGAGCCTGCTAACTCGCACAAAGGCACTTAAGAGGTACAACATTCTCGATGACTGGCGCCAGTACGCTTTGTATATTGTGCATGGCGATCAGGAGCGCTGTCTCGGGTTGGAGGAGAAGCCGCTCATGCTGTTCAAGCAGCTGGACAAGGAGGGTCGGAAGCCGATGTTCATGCTTAGGCGGCATGCTAGTCCGCAGGAAGGCTGGAGCGGTGCGGCGGGCGGTGGGATGCCCAGCCAGAGTGGAGCTGGGGAGAAGGTGAGATGCCCAATGCCTTGCTTAGCTTGATCGCGGTGTTGTTGGATGTCCTGGCTGACTTCTTTGGCTGTAGTCTATACCCGGCGGCGTGCTATGAGTTCTTGGGCAGCTCGGAGCTTTGCTGCCTCGATGGTCACTGCTGCCCGCCAAGAGCTTGCATGACGAAGGCTTCACAGCTACATTGTGCAGCCTGGTCCTTCTCTGCTTGCGCCACTGAAAAGCCTGCTCATTTATACCCGAGATGTAGACCTGAAATTATAGTTGTTCGAACTTCAACGCGTTACTCTTCAGTTCAGCCTCATGTTTGTGCCACCGATGCTGGTTCTATCCAGAAATCGACACAGACAAGCGTACACTGTACGAGACGCAAGCGCAAGTGACACACCAGACGTACTTTGACACAGCCATCCGGCGGCACCCCGCGACAGCATTGAGTTACGTGGTCATCACTAAACAACCTTCTCCCTCTTCAAATCATTAACAACCATATACCGACTAACCCCAATCCACCCCCACCGAAACCACCGCATCTGACTCCGATGCGCCCCCGTCATCGCTCGCTGCGCGCCCCGCACCTCCACCGGCCCACTAACAATCACCAACGGCGTCGGGAACTCCCCCCTCTCCTTCTTCCTCCAGATACACGTCAGCACCGTCGTTGCCGCGTCCAGCACGCTACTATACTTGCGCAGCACGTTCACGCTTCCCAGCGTGTATAGCCGCACCGGACACTCCCAGCCCGCGTGCCGCGCCATGAGCTGCCGCAGGAAGAGCGCGGAGCCGTGGTAGAGCGCAGTGTGGTTCGGGTGGCCGCTGACGCCTTTGCCGTCGAAAGTCAGGATCGCGTCGAGACTAGCTGGGGGCGCGGACGTCGGGGGTGCGCCGGCGAGAGAGGGGGCGAAGTAGCGGGTCAGGATCGAAGCGATGAGTTTGGGATCCCAGACAGCGGTCATGGAGTCCGGGAGTTTGGCCGCGTCTTCAACGACCACGACGTGGTCGGGGGACTTGACGCCGAGGAGGAGGGCGCTCTGGCGGAGTTCGGTTTTGCGGATCTGGCCCAGGCCCGCGGCGTCGCCGCTGCTGAGGCAGAGGATCAGGAGTTGGTTGCCGAGTTCGGGCCGGGTGAGCCATTGGAGGGCCGGGCCGAAGAACATAGCTTCATCGTCGGGGTGGGCGATGAGGAGGCAGATGCGTTTGTTTTGGAGGGTGGGGAAGGAGCGGCTCATGTGCCAGGTGAAGAGCCAGACGATTAGGGCGAGACCGAGGAGTTGGAGGGCGAGGAGGTAGTTTATGGGGAGGGTGAAGGTCGTCATAATCGTTCGTGATTTGTGTGAAGTACAAATCTCCGCATGCTGACCAGCAGATGGGAGATTTTGCTGCGTGGTTGTTAATGTTGGACTCGGGAAGTTGTCGTGAGGTTGAAGGCAGCTCCGGCCCGGTGGAAGGGAAACATCGGAGCAAGCATGACGCGAGTCAGAATGTAGAACAAGCAACACTCGAAGGCGCATCTTCAGCACACATCATGGCATTAGTCGTAGCGCTGTGCTAGATGCTACATATTGTATCATACTATCCACCCCTGACACCGACATGTTTTCCAGGTCGCCCCAACGCCACGCTAGAATTGGGAAAAACACAAAGTGCAGCACATCAGTAACCGCCGCCGTATACTGACCCGCGATGTTGCGGCTGCTGATACATGCTTGGCGCGTAGTCACTCCCCTCGAAAGCAGTGTTGCGTCGATCGTCCTCAGGGAGCAGCTCCTTCACCTCCCAGTTGCCTTGGCGGGCGCCGACGGAGAACTCTAGGTCTTCCTTCGTGATGGAATCCCAGTACTATGACACCGTTAGTCCGTGCTTGGAGCTACGATATCACGCTTGAACGTACCTTGTACACCATCATCACCGCCAGTAGATTCAGCAACGTAGCAAAGAACAGCCCGTCCATGTAGTGCTGCGCGCCATCGCAGATCGTCTCGCTGAAGACGTAGAGTATGACCTGCCCGATGACCAGCGCAAATATGCCGAAGCTGATATGCCATAGTGGCCAGCGCTCTTGTAGCGTCCCGAGCACCAGCATGAGCTGCATCACCAGGTAGACGAATATGAAGAGCGCGCTGAAAATGTACACCACCACGAACAGGCCGACGGTGTTCTCTGGACCTAGTCCACCCCAGCTCTTGAACGTGAGTATCGCAACGGCGAAGCTGATGATGAACATGGCCACGCTGCAGAGACGAAGCAGCCAGACGGAGAGCGTGGTGCCGTCTTCGTACAGCTGAAAGCCGACGAACCCGTTGATCATCAGGCAGATGCACGTCGAGGAGGCGAGACCGCATTGGGCAGCGACGAAGTATGGGTAGGTCTCGGAGGCTGGTGGTACAACACCACAGTCAATGACCAGAGAACAGATTGTGAGGAGAGTGTAGGAGTAGAAGAAGGTCGTGATCTCCTTCCGGCCTGCGCGACGTCGTCAGCTTCCACATCACTCCCGTCTGCCTTTGTCAACCCTTGCTATACATACCCACTGCCGTGAACTTGCTCCTGACGTGAATGATCATAATGACCGTCATGATCAAAGCCAGGATGTGCGCAAAGCCCGCTGCGCCCTCGAAGATAATTGTGTTCGCTACTTCCACCGCCCGCGCATAGCATGTTGACTGCGTGTAGTGTGTGCCCGTGATGGGGTTCGTCGGCCCTATGAGTGGGCATAGCGGTAGTGGCGTTTTAGCACATATCGAAGAGAGGTCGCCAAAGCCGCCCATCGCGGCGGTGGCGGCGGGTTCTTTGAGGGTTTCCGGGGATAATCGGGGAGTACGCGTGGTCGCCGGTTGCGTCTGGCAAGGCGTGCGTGTTTCTAGCGAGCGTCGAAGGGAAGCGAGTGTATGATATCGTGGTTTGTGTACTCTCAACCTGTGGGGATGTAGAGACGAGACGGGATGGTTGCGCAATGCAGGGCCCGGGAGGCGCCGAGCCTAGCGTTGGCTGGTCAAGTTTGATCAGAGACAAACAAACAACACCTCATCATCACAATTCTTCGCACGAGAACGTTTGTCAACATCGTGGTGATTTTGTTCTCAATCAGACGACTACCGTTCTCAACACCTAGGTGTGTCCTCACCGTCCGGCTCATATCTCCACATGTTTGGCGTCGCCTTGAAATTAACAGAAAACACTCCGACCGCCGCCAACACCAATTCCATGGCACAAAAGTCATAGACCACCCTACACACAGTATAAGCAGAGTATACCTCCGTAGATCGCCTGGAAGCCCACCAGGCCCGTGTCATCACGATGGCGACTGGATGGTCCCATCCACGGGTGATACGCTCGGCTGTGCTTTTGCCTTGGCTGTGTTGTGAGGCGATAACGATACTCATAGCCGTCGATATAAAAACTCACTGGATATCCGAGCCCTCATATGTCTCCTTGCGATCACATTCATTCTGTTCCTCCATCAAAGTTGACATCTCACTTCTCGCATGTAAAAGACCGTCCACCTAAGTCATTTTCACGTGCCTGCCTTATCTGGACATTTGATCTTGGCGAGTAAGTACATTTCTCATTCCAGCACCGTTCCTCTGACGTCCATCTTTGCATCCTACGACGGTCATGTACTAACAAAGCTTCCAGCATGCATGGGTACGCCATCAAGCGATCGACTCGCTCTCACGAGAGTTACCGCGCGTTAAACCGTGTGGAGCCACTGCACGCGCAAGGCCAAAACTACAGCGGCGAAGCACCGGATACACCAAGGGAGGACACACCAAGCATGCCACTGGGCTACGACAACACGGCAGATGCTCGATCCAGAACCAAGGAAGCCACATCCCTTCACGTGAACGTGGCTGAGCTCGAAAGCGGGATCTACGAAGACATCAGAAGTGGGGACAATGGGGAATACTTACAGATCTCTATGCCAATCTCCTCATCTGGGACCATCACTTTCGCGTACCAGCTGGCCCTTCAGAACCGCATTGACAACGGCAAGCTACAACCGCAAGGAGTGTACGACACACGCTCGTACAAGCCGACCTTCATCCACGATTGCCTCATGCTTCCCGGCTCACTAGCAAACCTTCTCGGTAAAGTACGGCTTCTTCATTTGCGACTCTATGATTGACTGGCAACCGCTGATGACGTCCAGATCGAGAGCGTCGAGTTGATCAATCGGATGACTCCTGCACTCCTCCCCGGCTTCCACGCACACGTGCACGCCGACACGCTCCAGCCGTGTATCCTGCAATCGACCGATACATGTGACTACGTCCAGGGCATGGTGGTATTTGGCCTCGGCGCTACAAGTCGGGAGATCATCCAAGATCACTACCGAGCAAACTGCAGACGCGTCAAGGTCGAGGTTGAGATTGATGTGCAGGTAGCCATGCCCTCAACGGAGCGCGATTTCGGCATGGAACGCTGGCAGCTGGAGCGACGGAAAGTCTGGGCGCATGCGTGGCTCTGGGCTAATGCTGGGTATGGCGATTTACTGACTCATACTCAAGCTCGGAGATGGAGTATAGACGACTATCTGGAAGGGAACCTAGAACCAAAGGAGATCCCGCACATTGTCGAGGATTGGTCTGATGTTGACGTCGGTGTCCCCAGGAATGACGGACATGCTGAAAGAAGAGTGAAGGACCGGGAGTGCGTTTACGGTGTCACTGGCCATCTGGAGTACATCAGAGGGCCGGGTTTCACGGGATGGTGACGTTCACCGTCCGGTAGGCTCTCGAGCCGAACATAAATCTAGAGATGGGCAGGACGCTGCGATGATAGAACCGCTGGCGAACGGAGTCCGACACCACAGTTACAGTCTGCGAGCAATTTGCGTGTTTTCCAGGCCACTTGTTTCAGACTTTGCTACATCTTGGACGCCGCTCCGGCACTCCCCTTCGCTGCCTCAGTCTCCTCGGATGCAGCACTACCATGCCATGCTTTCGGCACCCACTCTTCAACATCCGCGAGTAGCTCTACGGGCTGCTCTAAAGCCTACGAGACGTCAGCAATCTTCCTTGCCGAGAGCCGCTTGGGCTGTACTCACCGCAAAGTGTCCGCCCTTCTGATGCTGCGCGTACGACACGATGTTGGCCGTCGCTGCGGCCCACGATCTTGGCACCGGGACCAGCTCCTTCGGAAACAGAGAGTACCCGGATGGCTTGCCAACATACACCAGCGGCGGGCGGGGACCCGCGAACATGCCGCGATATGGGTAGATGCATCGCGGGAACGTCTCGGTTAGCCAGTACAGCGTTACACTCCCCAGTATTTTCTCGAGTGGCGGATCGTCATCAGTCCATTCGAGGAACTTCTCGCCGATCCAGGCGAGCAATGCCAAAGGAGAAGAGCTGAGCGCCAGACCGATCGTGCCCGTGCGAGTGCTATGCTCCATCGCATATGCCATGCCTGTCTCACGCCACGCGCCACCCCTAGCCATCACCTTCCGCTCGAAATCGTCCATCTGCTTCGCCTTCTCCTCGTCCTTCGGTGGCCCAGTGAAGTACGCATTCAAGTGCATGCCACGGCACGCGTCGTAGTTGACAGCCAAGTGTCGGGCAATAGAGCTGCCAATGTCACCGCCCTGGGCTAGGTAGCCGGACCCAAAGCCAATGCCGACCATGAGCTTGTGCACTAAGTCGGCGGCCTTGACAACGCTGTAGTCTGCGTCGACTGGAGGGCCCGATGAATACGTATACCCCGGTAGACTCGGCGCGATTACATGATACGGCAGGTCCTTCGGCGAGTACCTCTCCTTCAAGATACCGAAGATACCGAGGAACTCCAGAAACGAGCCCGGCCACCCGTGGAAACAGCCAATCGGCACCGCATCCGGGTTCTCGGAGAAGAGCGCCATGAAGTGCACCTCGATCGTGACACCATCATCACCCGTGACGGGGACAGTGAACTGCGGGAAGGAGTTGATGTGGTCTTCGTGTTTGCGCCAGTCGAAGCTTCCCAGCCAGTGTTCTTTGGCGTCAATGAGCCAGTCACGGCGCATGCCATATCTGCGCTCCTTTCCCGTCACGAGGCTTTCGCCTTGGTCTTTGCTCGTGTTCTCGAAGACTGCGGGCCCGATGGGTGAGAGCTTGAGAAGGGTCTTCATGGCTTGCAGCTTCTCTTCGTCGATGTGGGCTTTGAAGGGCTTTGGGTGGAGCTTTGCTGAAGCTGGGAGCTTGCTGTAGTCTGCCATCTTGTGTTGCTTGTCTTGATGAGCTATGAGATGAAGTTGTTGTGACTATTGCTCTAGGGCAACGGGGACAGAGCTCTTAATATACCAACGATGGAAAGTGTCAGACAAAGCCACCGAATGGTGGAATGCTACACGCTGGACGTCGCTGCCGCTCGCTGCCGCTTGGTAATACAACCGTTGCACGCAAACTGACACCGTGTCGTGCGGACAGAGACGTAAAGTTAACGAAGGTGGTGTTTGTGGATTGTGAAGGCGGCGAGCCAGAATAGGGCAAAGGTGTCAACGATCGGCAGCTGGAGCATGCACGCTTTCTAAGCAAGGCCTCCTAACACAGCTGTTTGCGCGAGCTTGCTGTATCGGGAGTGCAAGTGTTGGCTAGCCGAGCATTATGGCCCTATAATAATGGCGTGTGCGCTCTAGAGAGATGACCGTAGATGCCAAGGCCTACAGAAAGGACATTCCGTTCGTACACGAACGCCGTCTATCGGTCCAACCCATCGTAGCTCACCATCCTCGTGACCAGCTTGACAATCGCCGTCTCACTCATGTCCAACCCCGGCTCGTCCACCTTCCGCGCCAGCAGGTCGTCCAATATCGTCCGCAGCCTCGACACCAGCACGCCGACCCTAGCCCACCCCTTTAGCCTCAGCCAGCCGTCCACGAGCAGACCGCGTCCTTGCGGGTCGATCTGGATGGAGCCACCGAACATCAGAAGGCTGTAGACGTTGAAGGGCGTGAGGTCACGGATGAAGATCTTGCTGGTTTGCATCTTGGCGAAGTAGCCTACATAGAGTGTTAGCTATAGTCATTGTACAGGAGTGATTGCATTGCTTCGTCGACTTACTCATGAAGACGCTACTGCCCGGGAATCCTTGAGCATCGAACATCGTAGATCCCGGATGCACAAAGACCCTTCCATTGTCCTCGTTGAAGTACTTGATCTTATGAGCTTCGGGATCGATCGCAACTGATCCAGCGGCTGAGGCCTTGTACTTGGCGTCCGGGAAGTCGATCCGCGCTATCTGCGGTTGGAAAGCGCCGGCCAGAAGTGCACGAAGCAGAGCGTCGTTGCGATTGTTGCGGTTGTATGTCTCCGGCACGCCATAGCCGCCATGAGGCAGGAAGCCAATCTCTTTGAGCGACGAAACGTACTGAGATCGCGTGTTGGCAATATCCATGAGTGTCTGGTTGTTAAGAAAGTTCTCGTCGCACCACCTCCGAAGCGAAGACGTTGGCTCGCCACGTGAACGTCGCTCTGACCATTCCTCAAATGCACGAAGATCGCATATCACATCTCCTTGGCCTCCTCCAAACGCTGCTTTGGCCACCTTGGCTTCGTCTCGTTTGGCCTGCGGACTCACGAACGGACTCTTGATCGTCAGCGTGGCTGCGACGGTCAGGCAGGCGTCAAGACAGCCAAAAGCAGCGCCGTACACCATCAGCTTGCTGCATCGGAGGTCTGCCGGAATCATAGACATATGGCGTCCCAGCGCTGTAAGTTCGTTCCGATCGAGCGCACCCACACGAGTAAGCATGTCCAGTGCGCCGCTGACGGACAACGACGCTGGAGGCGTGAGCGCCGAGGCCAAGAAAGCCGGCACGTCCTCCACACCCATTGCCTTTACCGAGAGACACAATTGCTCCAGCGGCACCCGTCGGATCTCCGGCTCAGGTCGTTCCGCCATCTTGAGCTCCTGCATCTTGGTATACAGCTTATAGCACTTGCCAGCGCGCACTCTCCCAGCACGACCACGTCGCTGCTTGCACGCTGCTCGCGATGCCCACATCTCGGTCAATCGCACCATGTTGTTGGCGGGGTCGAAGCTCGTCTCCTTGACTCGGCCAGTGTCAATGACGGCGACTATATCATCTATCGTGATTGACGTCTCGGCGACATTTGTCGAGGCTACCACTTTGCGCATGCCTTTTGGCGGTCTAGCGAAGACACGACGCTGGTCCGCGCTCTGCAGTCCGGCGTGTAAAGGTAAAGCGTGAAGATTGGGTATGTCACGGAGTCTCCGCAAAGTCTGATCGATCTCCATTGTGCCCGGCAGGAATATGAGGATGCCGCCATCCGCTTCGCCAAGCTCGGCATCAATGTACTCCACCACATTGGCTATAAAGTCGTAGTCGATGGTGTGGCCGTCGTGTCCTACCTGCTTGTACTGTTTTCTTGGCTTCTCTTTCCGCGGCGCGCTTCGTTTGCCACCGAAACTGAAATCGTCCTCCCAGTCCGAAGCTACATCGGAGCCCGCCTCGTCTACCTCCACGAGACCAGCATATCCCATGATCTGAAGGATCTCGTTTCTGTAGACATCATGTACCGGGTGTGTGCGACCTTCGATCTCCACTTTGCCCACGGTGGACACACCCGAGAAGTACTGCTCGAAGACGTTCGCATCGAGCGTAGCGCTCATGAGTATGAGCTTGAGGTCCTTGCGCAACTTCAGCACATCACGGATGAGCACCAATAGGAAGTCAGTGTCCAGACTTCGCTCGTGCACTTCATCGAGTACAATGTGACTGACATCGCCCAGGCTATCGACAACGTCTTGCGCGCTGCCGCCGGATGTCTGCAGTCTTCGCAAGAGTACACCAGTGGTTACGAACGTGATCTTCGTCGTCCCAAGTCTCTGCTTTGACTCGCCACGGATGGTGTATCCGACTTCATCGCCGACCCTCCCACACCGCTCATCTGCTACACGGTCTGCTAGGCCAATGGCGGAGATACGGCGTGGCTGCGTGCAAATGATGTTCGCTTGCTCGCCGTACCCATGCTTGATTAAATCGTCGAGAACGAATTGCACACTTTGTGTCGACTTGCCGGACCCTGTCTCGCCGGAGATGATAGTCACTTGATTCGCGCTGACTGAGCCAACAATCTTGTCGCTTAGTCGCCACGCTGGTAACCCTTTGCGTACTTGGAGCATCTTCTGCTGTTCAGGCGTACTTTGCTTAGCCCACCAGCTATCTTGCATGCGCGCACTGACAGGGCTATCGCGGGTCCACGAGAGCGGCTTCGGATGTTTGCGTTGCCGCTTCCGGGATGGTACGGCTGCCACGGAAGTGTCTGCGACGGTCGATGTAGCGTTGGCGATATCACGCAGCCTGTCCGGCTGTTCGATGATGCGTGGCACCTCCTGCTCTAGCCAGTCTACCATGCTAAACAACATCATCTCGCCCAGCAGATTGTTTTGTGCATGCAGCAGCAGTTGCCTGAGGATGCTGAGTTTGATATACGCTGGCAGTGCTGCTTCGATGGAGATAGCAGGTAGAGAGCTGGGGTAGTGAGAGGGTTGTCGCGCATGGAAGGTAATACCTCCACTGGAGGGTGTGCGCAGCTCTAGCTGAACATTACAGATACCTCGCTCGGAGTCGTAGCGGTCAGTATATATAGCCTCTAGCGTCGCCTGCTCTTGGTCCCAAAGTTCTGTCCCGGAGTTGTCTTCATTGTCGTTGGTCTGTGCAAGAGAGGCAGCAGCCTGTCCAAGGAGGCGACGCTGCAATGCAAATGCTGCTTTCGCCTCATCGCCATTGGACGCATCGAGGATCTCCGCACAGACATCGGCAGAGTACCCGGTAGAAGCAAGTCGCTTGATCCGGTTCTCGCGCTTGAGATCGTTCGCCGCGAGCGCGAACCCGGCGATGTAGTTCTCCGGCAGCGCCCAGGGTGGCACGTCGTCTTCGGGCAAGTGAATCAATAGCCATTCGATACACTCTTCCAGGCTGCCGCAATTCTCTACCGCCTCCGCAACATGACTTGGACGAAACCCGTAGCTGAACAATTTCTCCTTGATCGCACGCACTTCCTGCTGAGCAAGACGCACTCCGTATGGGTTCCAAACGCCGTCAGTCTTGACCATTCTCTCGACCTCCTTCCGTGTCTTCACGCCCATCTCCACCTTCGGCACTCTCTGCCAGCCCTTCTCCACCTTCCGGACTTGCCCATCCAGGCTCACTGTGTTGTTCTGTTTTGCACTCTCTTCTCGCTTCTTCTCCCTGACTGCGATCTCCTTCTCCCTCGTCACCCTTGCCTCATCACGATTCTTGACAGCCTGAAACGGGTCCGCATCGTACAAGTACCCCTGCCCACTTGCCACCGCTTCCTTCTTCATCTCCTGGAAATCGCCTTTCCACAGATCTCGATACTGCGGTGGTAGTGCCATAGCCATATTCTTCATGTTGCAGAGCCTGAACAGCGCATGCGTCGCCGCAAAGTGTCTCGCCTCGACCGGACTCGGTTGCGCCCCCTTCTCCAGCATGTACTCTCTTGGCGGAAGGATGGGCGGCAGCACAGTGACTTCTTGCGTCTTGGAGTTCCTCGCTCTTAGGTTCACGGCGCCTGTGTAGCCGTTTGGGTTGCGATGGACGGTATACTCCGGTTTGTCCCACGTGGGCTGCCGCTGCACATGCTCGTTGAAGAGCGTTACGGGCAACTTGCCTGTCCATGACGCGCCTGCGATCAAAGTCTTCGTGTCCGGCTTCTTCTTCTCGGCCTCCGGTTCAGGGACTGCTGCTGCCGCTGGCGTGCTGTTCGCCTTGCCGCCCTTGCTCTTGCTACCTGGCGCAGGAGTGCCATTCTCTGCAATTGGTGCAGGTTTCTTGGGTTTCTTCAATGGATGAGGCGCCATGCTGATCTGCACAGAGAGCTATGGCTTTGAGATGAGGCCGCATGTGGTGTTGATTTCGATGTCTCAACCAAAGTCTGCAGAAAAAGTCCACGGCATCCGCTTACCAGCGCCCTCCACAACAAACCTTTCGCAGACGTCCACTTCAGATAGATGCATAGCGAGAATACAATCAGTGGCGATGTAGCTACAAGTACGTCTGTGATGAATTTTGCTAGCGTTGATGTTTGTGAATGATGTCCAGTGCTTTTGTGGGGTCGGAGGAAGTCAAATCTCGAGCAGTGCACGGGCAATGGGGTGACGAGAGCACGGGAACTACATCGAGAGACTGGCACCATAAGCCCAGAGGACTGATACCTTAAGCAGTTATCTACAAGGTACCAGCCGACTGAGCTAGCCCATCGCAATTCGAAATCGTCGCTACTCCTTCGCCACTTCACCCAATACGACGTCCGTCTCGGCCGGCACCATTGTCAGATCGATGTTGATGACGTTCCTATCATATCTTAACGGATCCTCCAGCAACACACCAATCGCCTCCATCCACTAGAGCAGAACCGCAGAAAGGGCAGCAAGTAGTACTCTCCACCAGCCCATGTCAGTCTCAATAGCGCAAGATGAGGTCGAACGATGTCAGCGGCTGTCGCGTCTGGACTGGTTGGGCTTCCGGTAGAGATACAGGATGGCCGGTGTTTAGGCTCTCGTGTGCGAAGGCCAACGCATTGAGCAGGGCGTTATTGCGGCTGGCTTGCGGAGCACGGAGTCGCCCCCTAGACTCGCCACGCTCGATATAGCCTTTCACTTGCGAGCTCATAAAAGCAGGCTAAGGCTCTGCTTCTCGATGCCAGAAGTGCGGGCGGGCAGTAGCTTGTCGCATTCTGAAGGCGCAATAGAACAAGGTGAGGCACACACGGCGTGGCAGGCATGGAACCCATAAGAGTGTAGCCACATCAACACAGCACGCTCACAGCGGTGTGTCAACACTCCCGATGACGTCTTCCAATACGTCCTCAACCGTCACGCCCCTCAGCATCTCCTTGACTGCCGCAGGATCGCTCCCCCACTGAAGCGTGCGCTCCGTCTGTGCCGTAGCCAGAATGAGTCTATGCGGATAGACCTTCCTTACAGCGAGAGTGACCAGAGCCGGTGGAACGTAGTCCAGTCCATGAAGCGGAGCTAATGCCTTAGCCACGGCGCGAAGATGGCGAGTCGCCGTAGCTGTGACTCCGCCCTTGACGTATCGGCTCTGGCGCATGAATACGACGACGTTGTGGAGATAGGCGTCCACTTCCGACGTGAGACTTGCCTCGTCGGCTTGACAGTGCAGGTCCTTGATCTCGTCACGAGTAAAGATGGGCGTGGCATGTGTCTCCAACGTACCTTCGACATGCGGGAAGCCATCTTCTTCCTCGTGAAAGTAGGACATCCCAAACATGTCGTTGAGATGATGACTCAACCGTGCGTTTGGTTTGGACGCTACGACGATGAACAAGAAGTCTTTCGACGCGGTGTGCATCGCCGTGCGCGTGAAGATGCGTTTCGTTCGTATGAGCTCTAGTGCCTGTGCCTGAACACTGGAACCGGCTAGGTCGAGATGCATCGCAATCACGACATCCGCAATCCGTCTGTCGTCTAATGTGTTGTTCGCACTCTCGACGCGAGCTGCGCTGTGTGCAAGAGAAGAGGGCAGGCCTGCCGAAAGCCCCGGGCTACGAGCGCTACCTCGATGTACGGGCACAGGCCCGAAGTCATCATCGTTGGCGACCAAGATGGCTTCGCTGAACTCATCGACGGTCGTTCTAGAGCAGTCAACAACCGCGGTCTGTAGGCCGAACGTTTCCGAGCAGCTCAGGTGCAACTCGTCCCGAACATCCTTGGCCAGATTCGGCACGCTGTAGAAGATGCAATGCTGCCCGGAGATTAGAGACACCAAGATGGCAAGGTCCAGATCGCTCAGGCCCTGCAGCCGGTGCTGTAGTAGCCTGTCCATGAGGCAGTTGATAGTCGTTCTTCAGGGCCCCGTTGCCTTACAAGAGCTCCTCGTGGGACTGCGACAAGGCAAGGACAGCTTCGTCAAATTCTTCGCTGTAGCCTTTGCATGCTCGCCGACTGGTTTGGATGTCCTGACAAAGTCCAATGCGTCTGCGATGGCGTGGCAAGCTCTCGAAGAGGACGTGATGTCTTGTGCTTGGCACGGACCACCTGGCTCAGAAAGTCAACCTCATGTCCAGGACCTTCACCTTCTGATCCAGCTTCGTCACTACCGGGTGTTGTCTGGAGTGCCAATGCCTCCAGTACGATGAAAGTCGAACCCACGTTGCGATGTCGAAGCCCACAGCGGATTGGGAACGCGTGGGAGACCGATTCTACCGCAAGACGCAGCTGTACACCTCCGTCTTCAACCCCGACCTGGAACTGGAGAACTACGTCGTATCCGGAGCTCCATATAGCGGCGCAGTAGGTACGCACTTCTACCACATATGGCAGAGTAGCGCTGATAGTCTCAGCGCTCTACCGAGATGAAGGAAAGATCTACGCGTATCGCGGCACGCAAGCAGCCAAGTTCACCATCGACATCCACAGCTGCGCCGGGAAGTTGATCAGGCAGATACCTTGGGACAAGGGCAGGATAAAGGCACTGGGATGGTCAGACGATGAGCGGCTACTCGTGGTCACCGATGATGGTACGGTGAGAAGCTATGCGGATTTGCAAGGAGACTTCACTCCATTCAGTCTCGGCCACGGCGCGGAGCAGCATGGCGTGCTGGGATGCAAGTTCTGGTCGACTGGTTTCGTCGCTCTTCTTGGCGACAACAGCATCGTTGCCGTCACACGCTATGACGAGCCTAGACCGCAGTTGCTGGCCTCAGCACCGGCCGGCGAGGTAATATCCTGGACCGCCATACCACCGGAGCACACATCCTCGCGCTCAGTTGAAGTACTGCTGGCAATCGGGAAGACTGTGTATGTCGTAGACGCTGCCGAGTGCGAAGATCGCGGCCTGGCAGCTGGACCCTTCCGGCACATCAGTGTTTCACCAAACGGCAAGTTCATCACTTTATACACCGAAGACAGCAAAGTCTGGGTCATCAGCAGCGACTTCCAGGACAGGCTCAGTGAGTATGAGTCCAAAGTCAAGACTCCGCCGAAGGACCTGCAATGGTGCGGCAACAACGCTGTGGTGCTAGCGTGGGAGGACGAATTGCATTTGATTGGGCCGAATGGGGCAGCGTCCAAGTTCTACTACGACTCTTTCATGCATCTCCTGCCGGACATAGATGGCATTCGAGTGCTCACGGGCGACACTTGCGATTTTCTGCAGAAAGTACCCGATCCGACCGAGGAAGTCTTCCGGCACGGTTCCACCTCGCCGGCTTCAGTATTGTTGGATGCGCTCCAACAGCTCGAAAAGAAGTCTCCGAAAGCGGATGATAATATTCAGCTGATTAAAGCCAACCTGGATGAAGCAATTGATGTGTGTGTCAGCGCTGCTGGTCAAGAGTACAGCATTCATTGGCAAAAGCAGCTGCTGAAAGCTGCCTCTTTTGGCAAGTCGGTACTCGATTTCTATAACAGCGATGACTTCGTACACATGACCGAGGCATTACGAGTACTGAATGCAGTGCGCTTCTACGAGGTCGGCTTACCGCTCTCGTACGACCAGTACATCCGTTTGACACAAGAGAGGCTCATGCAGCGGCTGGTGAACAGGAAAGAGTACCTACTCGCCTTGAAGGTGTCAGAGTATCTTCATCTACCGGTGGACCGCATCTACGTGCACTGGGCTCGGCAGAAGGTGCGATCGTCAAGCACGGACGAGGACGGTATCTGTCAAGAGATCATCCACAAGCTGGATGGCAAACGTGGGATCTCGTTTGAGGAAATTGCGCGTGCTGCCTTTGACGAAGGTAGGGGCAAGCTTGCCACCGAGCTACTCGAGCACGAGCCAAGGGCCGGCAAGCAAGTGCCTCTGCTGCTCAGCGTGGGCGAGGAGTCTATCGCGCTTGACAAGGCAATCGAAAGCGGCGATACTGACCTGGTCTTCTACGTATTGCTAAATCTCAAGAAGAAGATTCCGCTTTCCAGCTTCTTTCGCACGATCAACACCCGGCCAGTGGCGACCGCCATCGTGGAATCCTCGGCTATCGATCAAGACCGAGAGCTGCTCAAGGACCTGTACTACCAAGACGATCGTCGCATCGACGGATCCAATCTCCTCCTCAGCGAAGCACTTGCAGCACCCGACATGACCGCCGCAATCGACAAACTCAAAATGGCCGCCAAACTGCTGCGCGACAGCAAAGAATTCGCTCCTCAGGTCGTCGCTCTTGAGGAAGCGCAGAAACTGCTTCGTTTCCAGGAGGTGTTCGAAAAGGACCTTACGGAGCGTTTCGTAGGGCTCAGCGTCAACGAAACGATGAGCAAGCTGATCAAGATGGGCAACATAAAGCGCTCGCAAAAGGTGCAGACGGAGTTCAAAGTACCGGAGAAGACGTATTGGTGGGTCAAGCTCCGCGCGCTTGTCGCTCGCAGGGATTGGAGAGAATTAGAGGAGTCGAGTAAGGGAAGGAAGAGTCCGATCGGGTGGGAGGTACGACGTCCGAATGCTCAGTTTGTTGTCTCTTTATGCTGACAGGCCGTTGCTCTAGCCGTTCTACAATGAGATCGTCGGCGCGGGCAACACGAAGATCGCATCTCTGTATATCCCGAAGTGCACGACACTAACCGTCGGCGAGCGGATCGAGATGTGGGTGAAGTGCGGTATGGTGAACAAAGCGGGCGAAGAGGCTTTGAAGGCGAAAGACCGCGGCGCTTTGGAGGAGCTGAGGAAGGAGGCTGGTGGCAACGCTCAGCTTGACATTGATCGCATGATTGCGCAGCTGCAGAAGGGGCGTTGAACTCGAACCATATGGGCCCGAGGTTGGGGCCGTCGGTATTTCGCATCGGAGGAAATTACGGCATCGAAAGCTCGTCCTGCACCCCGCCTTCATGTCAGGTACAGCTCCAGGGACGTCACACCGGCACTACACCAGACTACATGTACTAACAATTGAGCATTCGGCTCTATGTGGGTATGGTAACCAGCTACCGAACTGCTTTGCCGCGGCTTCTCCTTCTCCTGGGTGGAGTGCATGGGCGACGCTAGAGCCTCCTCACACATATACCTCGTTTGCCCACACAGGAAAGGCAGGTGCACTCTCTCCTCCCCTTTCAAAACCCTCACAATGCGTCTCTCACTGCTCAACTCAGTCTACCTTGCATTGGCAGCCACAGGCGCCATCTCCCAGCAAACCCCCGGCACTTACACCCCAGCCCCACCTCCACCCCCTGCCCTGACTTTCCTGTACACCTGCTACGCCATCTGCGACAACAGACTTTACACCACTCAAGGCCCGCGAGGCTTACGAACCACCATCCCAATCATAGGCGGCAATTTCACCGGACCCCGGCTCCGCGGCCAGGTTCTGGACGTGGGCGCCGACTGGGGCGTCACCGACCCTCAGACTGGGATTTTCTCGGCTGATACGAGGTACAATTTTCTTACGGACGACGGCGCCAACATCTTCTTGCAGACTTCGGGACCGGCGCAGCCGGATGGAAGTCTGCATTTGAGGGGGGTGTTTGAGACGGGTGATAAAGATTACTATTGGCTCAATAATATTGTTGGTAAGTGAGAGAGAGATCTGTCCTGCATTGTCGAAGATTGAGGCTGATTTTTGGGTGTAGCTGTCGGAGTCCTGAACGCGATCTCGTCCACTAACACGACGTTCACCCTGCGGATCGATATGTGGCATGTACGTGGCCTAGCCGTTGTGGAGTCGTTCGTGGAGTCGGAGTTTGCTAACAATTTGTAGCTTGCCAGCGACTGGAACTCGACCAACTTCTACAATGGGTCGACGTACCCTGCGCAGTAAGCTTCGCTTGGCTTGCGTCTCATGGCTGTTGAAGTAAGTTGGTGATCAATGTGAGCAGAGCATCCCGGGGAGCGCTTGGTGCGCAGGGACCTGCCACAGCCGTGGAAGGCGCATTTGGGGTGCTGCCGACACCGGAAGTAGCTTGGTTTGCAGATGCTTTCGAGGACAACGTCTAAGCATGCCTGCAGGTTGCAGCTTTCTAGTCGTTCCGGCCAGCTTTCCAGCCTGCAACCCGGTACTAGAACTCGCAGCATCTGCAGACATCCCAGCCAGCTCCTAAATGGAGATGTCCTCGAGCTTACTCATGATCTGTGAGATATACGCCGACCCAATGACAATGCCGTCTCGGTCCTCTAACAGCCGGCTTTCTTCTTCATCTTTCAATCCTTCAAGACAAGAGACAACGACGTCTCTGTACTTGTCACCAATACATCGCGGGATGTAGTATTTCGCGAGTTCGATGAACTTCTCCCTCAGCTTCTCGGGCTCAAGAATCCTCTCCTTTCCCTTCTCAAGACTCGCCCACAACGCTTTACCGATTGACCCCAACTCGGTCATGCTGCTCCACAGAGCAACTTCCAGAAGCACTACGCCAAGGCTGTACACATCGTGGACCATAGTAAATTCGTCACCATCCTGCATGCGGTGGCGATCCGGATGCAGATAGATATTCTTCTTCCACTCCTCGACCCGGATCATATTGGACCTCGCATCCGCTTTTCGCACACTGTCGAAGCCCATCAGATACGGCTCGCCGATCACGTACGGATGCGTCGTATGGCTCGACTTTGCGCTGTGCGGAACGGCATCGTCGAAGACGAGGACGTTGGACGGTCGGATGTTCTTGTGCACGAAATCGCAGGAGTGCAGATACAGTACCGCCGATGCCAATTTGCTTGCGAGCGCGACGCGGTTGCTCATCGAGTGCTTCGGGGCTTGCTTGTCGATTAGAAGGTGCTCGAGGGTTCTCGGGTTGTCTTTACCAGTGGGATATTCGAAGCGAAGGGCGAGTTTGTGGCCGATGGCATCGTTCGAGAAGCCCTTACACTTGAGCAGGCCCATGACTACTGGGTCGACGCTGTGCAAGCGAGTGGCGAAATCCCGGACTGTCCTGAGCAATGAGTTGACTTCTTTGGGGCCTGCAGATGAGCCATATCGTCGGTACTCGACCAACTCGTTCCAGTCTTCCACCACCACGATCTCAGTGCGGTCCAACTTCTTGAACGTCGTTGAGCTAGAAAAGTCCTGAAGTTGCAGCTTCGCTAATGCAGTCCCAGGATCTTCGTCGATGATAGCTGATCTTATACGCTTGATCCGCGCAGTGACCCGATCTTGCCTCGCAGTTGGATTCGTCTCTCCGGAAGTGCTCAAGTCGCCGAAGAACAGGAAAGTCACGGCACGCCTCAAGAATCGACTTTGCCATTGCTCCAGATCTTTACAAGCCCCGTCCAGAAGCTTCTTGTCATGGAAAGCGAACTTCAATTTGTCCCAAGCGCCAGGTTTGTCGTCGGGTAAGATGGCCAACACTGATTCCAATTTGTCTCGCAAGACCTGGAACATCTTCATTACGTCGTCACGAGTGGAGACTGACAACCTGCTCTCGATACTCTTGAAAAACTGGAGCAAGTCACTCATCTCGCCCATCACAAGAGTAGCGATGAGCTCGTATAACCGCGAAATCTCAGTGATATGCCTGTAGTTGCTGCATTTGGTTCGCAGAAAGTCGCCGTATTTGACGCAGAGGTCGATAAGACCTGGTATTCCGAGGACGAGACCTGCGATTCCGACTCCGCCGTCTGCCATTGTGCTGATGTCAGCTCAACGTTGAGTCGTAGTTGGAGTCTCTAGAAATTGATATAGCTTGATACCGTGTCTGGGAATCCCGATACCAGAGTCGTTGATCTTGGTCGTAGAAGAACTGGCGAGCGGGTGATGAGTCTTACAGAGCGACCAAACAGATGAGGGGGTTATCCATGTCGACTGGGCTGTGATGGGAGCGCGGATGGGAAGAGACGATGCTCAGTCGGGCAGCATCGCTACATGTACTGTACCTCTACGCAACCCCACCATGGTCCCCTCCACCTGCATGCTCACACCAACTGGATGCTCACACCACTTCACCTAGATTGGTATGCTGTACATCCCTGATCAGGCCACGAGAGTGTCTCGACGTACTGCGCATCTTATAGAGAGGCTAGAGCTGGAGCTCGCGATACATGAATCAGCTTCCTTACACCGGGTAATGGTGTTCATTAATTGAAGACATGTCCAGCAGAACGACCCTTTCGTTCGCTTTCGACAACCGCGTCGCCGCTTCAAGTATAGTTAGGCCAGGATGCGATGAAGCCGGCGAACACCAGGCGGTGGAAGGCCGGGACTCGTTCTCGCTGCCTGGCTTCAACGACTTGGGCACCGTCGACGATCTGGTGGTCTCCCTTGACCTCCTCGGTGTTCCTGGACCACTCACACTTTCGGACAACCTCATGGAAAGGAACGCATTGGGTACGGGAGCACAGTTTGGAGTGCATGAAAGCGGTCTTCTCGATGCCAGCAACAACGCTCAAGAGACCTACCTCGAGTCCGTGGCGGTGAAGCGAGGACTCTTCATCACGGAGGATGGCGGCAGTCGCTTGGATCTTTCTTCGCGTAAAGCTCGACGACAGATCCATGACATGTACCTGGAAGTCGTTGCGCTGCGACATGAGGCATTGCGGACCCACAGGAATATCGTACGCCTACTGGGCTGGTCAGTCGAAGAGACTTTCCACAACGCTCCTCTCCTAGTAGTCGAACTGGCACTTGGTCATCTGCGCGCGATGTTCGAGAAAGCGGCACCTAATGTGACGTCCGGGACCATTCAACAACTATCGATCGATATCGGTCAAGGGCTGGACGCCATTCACGAAGCCGGCATCGTTCACTGCGATGTCAAGCCCGAGAACATACTCGTCTTCGAGAACTTCGCTACGAATTTCCATGAGAACGTTCCGTATATTGCGAAGTTAGCCGACTTCGGTCTGTCTATCAGCGAGGTCAAAGAGTCAATGGATGACGGAGTGTATATCACCGGAATGTCCACGGACTGGTGCGCCCCTGAGATCCGACAAGGTATCAAGCTGTCCACCTCTGAACTGATGAAGGCAGACACTTTCTCGTACGGCATGGTACTAGCTAGCATGAGTTGCTACGAGGGACAGGCGCCGAAGACAAAGGATCGAGGAGCGATCCTGGAGGTCTTGAAGGCCCAAGAAGGCATCCCAGACACCTTTCGCTCAATGTTGCGCACGGCCGTCTCTCGATTGTTACAGCAAAACGCAGCAGACAGGCCGATGTCGGTCGGCATGCTGCTGAAAGACGCATCAGTAGCTTGCAAAGATTGGTTCGTACCGCAAACGCTTCCTTTCGCAACGACTCACACATCTCAGGGCGTCCGACGAAGCAGAAAGACGGACCGAGCTGGCCGATTCGAGGGATTTGTCGTCTACACATCCGTGGTCGCTACCACCCTTGGCCGCATACTTCCTTCTTGGACTCCGGTCGTCGTTTGAGCGCTACCACGAGCGACTGACAGGCCCTCACATGCTTGCCATGTTTCTCGCCCAGTCCTACTCGGACGTGGACAAAACGGACAAGGTGGTCCCAGTGAAGATGTTACGAGCCGCAGTGCAGAAGGGCTACACTCCCGCAATTGCAGTCCTAAGCCGAGTCTTGCAATCCTACGGGATCGAAGAAGGCAGCGATGCGACGCTGCTCTTCAAAGGGGCGTCTTCCGGATCGCTGCTTGCCTGGCACGAGTTGATGAGACTGAATGCTGCATTCGCAACCCAAGCATGGGATAGCTTTCGCGGCTCTACAGGCTACAATCAATATTATTCACCAGTTGCTAATCTTAGTCTTGACACATTGTCCCTCAGAGACTTTGAGAATAACGCTGAGATACATGTTCACGCAGCTCGAGGCGAAGTAATACAGCTCAAGAACGCCTTGGGCCGTGGTGCAAGCACAAGAATCAACGCAAAGAACGCCTACGGCGAAACTGCGCTGTATAAGGCATGCCTGACAGGAGACTGGAAGACCGTAGAAGTGCTTTGCAAGGCTGGCGCAGATGCTTCAGTGCCTTCGGATCTGAATAGACTCACGTGCCTCCACTGGCTGTTCAACTTTCCGGGGCCGGACGTAGAGAAGGTAGCTGGTGCTCTGCTGGCCGCTGGTGCCAACACCAACGCCCTCGCCCAACCTTGGCCTCCGATCGCTAACCCCCATTTCCCATTTACTTGGCCTCCGGGCAGCCCGCTGCACTTCGCCGTCTTCGCATCGAGTAAGGCGGCTGTCATTACGCTTCTTAAGCACGGCGCCAGCCTCACTGTCCGAGACGGGCGCGATCCGTACACCATCGACGACAACGTCCGTCAGATGCACTGCCATGGCGACGCCGAGCAGGGAGACTGGTCAGAGCCGGATAAACCGGCTCTCGGGTTCACTCCGATCGATCTAGCAGCGGCAATGCATGACCACGAGATGCTCTCCTGCATCCGGACCAACGCCAACGGGTACGATGTAACGTCCGTAGACGAGGAGGGTTACACCCCTTTGCATCGACTCTCGCATCTCAGGCTCGTGAAGACCGCGGCGTTTCTGGCATCCGGCTTTCACTGGGACGCAGTCGGAAGTCAAAGACCGCATGATCAAAACCATCAGAAAGCTGCAACAAATGGGTGGAAACATCAACAAGCTGACGTCTGCCCCGTCTCTATCTGGACGCAGTGGTGTTGCAGGTCTCACGCCGTTGATGATCGCTGTCACCAATTCAGACCAAACAGCTGTCGACGCTCTTCTTGGGTGCGGGGCAGATGCTAACATCGCGAATGCGGATGGCCGCACAGCATTGACACTCCTTCCCGAAGGAATTTGGCTGGGTGAAGAGAGCTTCCTGCGGATCGTGAAGTTGTTGATCCATTTCAGAGCGGACGTCAACCATGCCAGCCGGGACTACATGACGCCTCTCGCAGCGGTCACCGAGGCGAAATGCACGGCTGCGTTTCACCTGCTGGTGAAGTCGGGAGCAGACCTTACCTCTACTCCAGATGGATTGAACATCATTGCCCGGTGGATGTGGCTCAGCTCCTACTGGAGAGCTTTGGAGATGCCGTATTCGACAGCGGACTCGAGCATCAAAGCGGCCACAGCTCAGGAGAACGAGATCGTCGGTGTACTCGGAGCTTCGGATCTGAAGGAAACCCCGTGGGCGTCCTCCATGGACAAAGATGGTGGCACCCTACTCCATTATGCCGCGTATTCCGGACTTGTCGCTTGTGTCAGACTACTCATTGCGGCCAAGCTCGACATCAACCGCGTTCGCAAGATGCACTTCAAAAGAAGTAGCCGCCGCCCTGCATCATATAATGAAATTCCCGCGCTGCATATGCCCGAAGGAACACCGCTAGATGTCGTTGAGGAGCGTCACAAAAAGTTCGTGGTCGACCCTCGAACCCGATTCTCGGAAGGAGGTGAGTATCGCATGCTGCACAACCTCACAAGACAGCATCATTGAAGCTTTGTGGACCTACACTGATTGATCCGTGTCTAATAGATGCGCGTTTCGTGCTGACCCAGTTCGAGGAGGTCGAGACCATTCTGCGAGAGCATGGAGCCGTGAGATCGAAAGACCTTCTACCGCCACCGGGAGTCGTCCCAGGATCGGGAGATGACGCAGTGGCCGGCGGTGAAGATCGAGACCGGTAGGTCGTACTGCACGCCTTGATGATAATGAGAATAGAGGCTGGACATGGCTACCAGCCGTCCGTCCGCTGCGCAATGTCCGAACATCATGTGCTGTGAACGATGTCATATACAATGATACGATCGTCCGACCGGTGGTCCAGCAGTCTGCGCTTGACACCGGCGCCGACGTTGACTGTATTCCAATGACTTACGAGAAGCCCGGGGCGGCTTACCAAGATTTTGTGCAGACGCTCACAACGTCCTCTCCGAGTGCAAAGGATGTATGGTGAAGCGCAGAGAGCTCAGCGCGCAGCACGAACATAGTTCATGATTTCATCGAAAGCATCGCGATAGTGTCGCGTAGTGGGCGCGTTGGCGCCAAGCCAAAGTCTTACTTACATGTACACCACACTTGTACTCAAGGTTATACCAATTCACAAGCCACCCCCAAACATCTCGTGATACCTCTTCCGCCAGCAGTATGTTCACCATTCCAACTTACGGCTCCATCCACCGGGGTCGCGCCATTATAACGCTAATGCTGCAAGGCACAGCAACCCAACGCAGAGGGCGGAACCAAACAGCTTTGTAGCAGCACCACTGGCTTTGGCGGACGCTGATGGGGCTGCAGCAGCGGGAGAGCTCGAGCCGCTCATCGAGGAAGTACCGGTGCCTGCGATGACCTGTTAGTCGTCGACACTGTATGCCATCAATGTCTTGCCGGAACTTACTAATGGAAGACTGCGACGAAGACGCTGCAGCAGAGGAGCGTGTTGCTGATGAACTACCGGCAGCTACAGTCGCCCCTGACGAGCTCGAAGAGGGTTCCACTGTAGTGGGTGCTATACTGCTCCCCGACATGAAGCCCGCAATGGTCGCCGCACCCGTGGCATGATGGACGGAGCCTGTGGTAGTGATGCGGCTCGCGAACGCTGCAGTATCCGTCGTCGCTAGACAATCGTCCGTGACAACCGCAGTGCCGTTGAGCTGTCGTACGACCAGGTTGACCATGCGGTTCTTGAGCTTGCTGCCGGGCGGGCAGACGTTGCCTGGTAAGTTGCAGAACGGTTGACCGGGTAATGTGACGTTGTCGCAGATGAGTCCCGCATTACTGGGGCAGCAGCTTTCACCGCACAGGCTGCACGGGAGAGGTGAAGACGTTAGCCGAGAGCTTTAGGAATGCACAGAATGGTGCCTATGCTGTTGGTTTTGGAAAAGGGAGGACTCACTATTCGCCGGAGGGACATGACGTGGGGCTTGCGTACGGCGCAATATCCGAAAGTATGCCCGTGCATATCCCCGATGCCTGGCCCCCATCTCCTGTCGTTGATGAGCAGGCCGTCGAGCCCACGAGGCCCTGAACGAGATCACAACAGATGCCGTAGCATGATAGGTTGCAGCCGGGGATGGGAGAGACGTCGCAGAGCGAGCCCAGGGGACAGCAACCGAGCTGGCCGTTGCGAATGGCGCAGTAGTCGCCTATCATGCAGCAGCCTCCATCAGCACACTGCACTGAAGTCGGGCAGGAGAATGTAAAGCTGGATCGAGGGAATATGCTCCTGTCGGCTTTGCTTGGCAGGATGCTGGGGCTGGCGTTAATTGTCTTCGACGGAAGTTCAATGTGGTCCGCCTCTACTACAGTCTTGGTCCCGAGCTCAGCTTGCGGGTCCGAGATGTCGTCTTCAATGTCCTGCTCGACGATCTCGTGGTAAGGCTGCTGTACGGGATAGGCGCGAGGGTAGAAATCGAACTCGGAGAGCTCTTCCCACGGGAGGTTGTGGTAGGCTTCGTTGACAAGACTGCTCTTGTAGGCGGCATTCGCGTCTGCATGGGGCTCGGCGCGGGCACTCCATCGTTGGCAGGCCGCCAGGAGTCCCAATAAAAGACTGCCCGCGCGTAGCATTATGGGCGATTCAATAGTGTATGCCAGCTATGCTGCAGTGGCAAAGGACAACGCCTGCAGCTCAGAACCTACATGGGCATTCCGGGCTTATATGCCTGCGCGGCGCGAGGGCGCCATAGCTGTCTCGACCTGCAAGCCCGAAAGCCACAGCATGCACAGTTGCCACATGGGAGTATTGCTGAGGACCTCCGGGTGGTGTCGTGGCTCGGTTCAGGTCCCCTTGTTAGACAAGACTGGCCAGTACTTCAAGCTGGTCTCTGGCGTTTGCTTTGTTCCTACCTGTAATCATACTCTACTCTAGGAAGCCGCCCGTATTGGCCTCTCTATCAGACACGGAGCGAGTGAAGTGCAAATGTCGAAGTTCTGGGCGTCGCTATCAGAAAGCGGGGCTTCCTGGTGCAGTGGCTGGCTGAAGGCGCTCGCTTGGCAGGTCTCACATCACTCCCGTCTTCAAGACACCCTACAGTCACACCACCTATACCCTTCCCGGAGCGTGTACAATTGACAGGGGTGGAAGAAGCTGCTTTCGAGACGCCGTTATCTCTTGCCGGACATGTTCTGTACTCTTCCACCGCAGTAGTACGGCGACGTAACAAGCACTCGCCATGCGATACCCTATCCTCTTGTGCGTGCTGATGAACCTCTACAGCAGTGTTCCAGCGACTGCCGTCCCTGATGCCAGCCAAAGGTACTTCACCGAGAGCCCCAACTCCACCCACCTAGACGCCCGCTTCTCCCACGGCACGCCCCCCCATCACCGTCATGACCCAGCACTCTTCACAAACCTCACGTGTAGCTACCTGACCACCATGAACGCCCTCGGCGTCACGACCTGGCTAGCGCACGGGAGTCTGCTGGGATGTTTTTTTGGCGAGCGACGCCTTCCTTGGGACGACGATTTGGACACCCACCTTATGCTCGAGGACCTCGAGTTCCTGGCGAGCTATTACAACATGACAGTGTACGAGTACGGCTCGACGTCGTATTTACTCGACATCAACCCGGCGTATAGCACATCGACGGACCCTGCTCCTCCTGGCAACGTGGAGGGTTTCGCACCGCCGGGCAAGAACAATATCGACGCTCGTTACATCGACATGCAGTCCGGACTGTTCGTCGACATGACAGCTTTAGCCCCGACAGGCCCGTTGAGGTTGTCGGCGGGGATTTCTGGGCGAGAGCAGAGGGTACTAGCCAAAGATGGTCACCAGTACCGCTACTCTGACATCTTCCCTCTGCAAGCATCGGCATTTGAAGGCTGCGCTGTCCTGGTGCCGCGTGAGACGGCGGCAATCTTGAGCGCTGAGTATGGAGTCGACAGTCTCACCCGGACAACTTATAGGGGGTATGTTGACCGGTTGCGGTAGAAATGCAGTGTCTTCTTGACTTGAGCTGAGCCTCGGCAGATACCATTGGCACGCAGATGCAGAGAAGTGGCTGCCGATTCGTACCACGCCGAAGACTCTACATCGTCCGTGAAGATGTACGTGGCTTCGACGAGTTGGGTAGCCACAAGAGATCACCCGGGTCCCCGGATGAAGTGTAGAACCATTTAGGATCGCAGACGGAACGACCGCCGCCTCAGATATTGTCGAAAGAAGAAGGCGAGTACGATCATCGAGAGGACTGCCATCGCGTACGGCGTCGAGAGCACGTCGTACACGACGCGTGGCGTGCCCACAGCATTACTACCGGTGGAGTACCTCAACTCCGTCAAAGGTGGAGTAACAGCTGAAGGAGAGGCGCCAGGAGTAGCCGGCAGGCTGATGCTGCCAAGCAAGTCGAGCACCGCTCGCGGTATAGTGGTATTTGTGATCGGCGAGCGTCCAAGCGATATGCCACGAGCATCTCGAGCTTCGGCGTAGCTCATTCGGAACAGCCCAGCAGCCATATACATAGTCTCGAATCCAGACTTGGTTACGGAGCCGACGGGCTTGATGTCCGCGGGAGACCCAGCAAGGGAGCCCCAGAAAGCCCAGCTCGCTACATCAGTCGCTCCGTTCCAACTGACGTGGAACACTGTCGTCATCGTCTCCGACGTCGTTCCGTACGCGTGCGCAGATAGAACGGGTGGCTCCGACGGGTGTCCGGCAAAATTCGCTTTGAAAGCCCGATAGGTATTGAGTCGACCGGAAAGCCATCGAGCTTCCAGCACGCATCGTCCGTCGGCCGTGAACTCATTGATGTATCCCCTGTCGGCCCAGTTTGCGAAGACGTTGCCATTGTCTAGGAACTGAGCATTCGAGCGCGTGCGTGATATTTTCCCGTCCTGTCTGATCCATTGCTGCTTCAGGCGAGCGGTAAAGGGCATCGTGGATTCGTCCAGAGAGATCAGTAGCACAGCCGAGGTTGCCCCCGGCTTTTCGTCATCAGCGGCATTGTTGAGGAGGGAAATAGATGTGCCGGAAGCGTTGCCGGAGGGCCGGAAACGAGCATCATGCTGTTTGGAGAAGTTGAACCCTTCCAATTGAAACGTGCTTGTTCTACCTCCAAGTCGCCATAGGACTTCTTTCGTGCTCCTGGATATTTTGTATACAGTGTTGGCGTTACGGGCGGATATGAGATAGTCACCGTCTCGGTTCTTGTCGATCGAGTTCAGATGGCTACAGTCATCGGTAAGTAAGTGTAGATCATCTAGCAGGGCGGCTTCGTCTTACAAGAAATCCCAGGGGCTTTCGAAAGTGCCGGGTCCGCGTGGAGATACACTGTAAGATTCGCCGAGGTCCACGAAGTCCAGAGCCCACCATTCGAACACAGTTCCTCCCGTCGTCATGTCAACCTCCAAGAATCCATTGTTCAAGACCCACATCGCACCCACCGCACCAGCGATTGGGTTTGTATCGACCAGCTGGGCTTTCTGTGCTATTACTAGCGCTCGTTGTCCTCCATCCAGTACTTTCAACTCGTGCATGTCGATCATCGAAGATCCGGCCGGCGCTGGGAAGGCCTGAACGGTCTGGTACGAGCTGTTAAGAATGACATACATGCCTTTCATGCCTGCGCCCGTCTCTAGAACGTCACCGAGGATAAGGCTTAACCTTGGTTCAGAGCCACCATCTACGGGTCTGAAGTCGAAGGCATTGCGGTTCTGAAATTTACAGGCACCGCTCCAGACGAGCTCCTACAAATCATCAGCGGCTACAAGGTCGAAGGCGGGAGAGATGAGATGTACGCCGGTGTTTTCGTAGATGTGCGGCCCAACCTGGCAAGGAACGAACTTCTTGGTGTATGGCTCAGGATCCATTTGGCTGTACGGCGACACAAACCAGTATCCAGGTGCGATCGCTGATGGATCATGAGTATGAACCTCGAATTTTGGTGGACGCAAGTCCGGCCGCTGAGACGGTCGTCATCATCAGTGCATTGTTCCAATAGGTAGCTCGACCACCTTCAGCATTGTCTGCAACGATGCTCGTGCATACCGTGACATAAGACGCCAAGTCGTCGTTGTAGACCGAGTCAGAAGCTCCGCAAAGTCGGAGGAGGGCAAGAAGCAACGAGCAGGAAAGTGTCGCTGCCATTCACCAAGGCATCCGGGTGGTCGTCAACACGTCGCTGATCGACGGATGCTGAGATGCTAATGAACCGAGAGACTGATTTCAGGTGTCTACCGTACTCTCCGAAGCATGGCGCATGTCTTTCCGCGTTCCCTTGTCAGTTTCCAGATCGCTGAGGTGCCTGTGCTGACTGTGTTACGGCGAATCCTGATCTCCATCTCTTCAAATGTGGAGCTGAGAGGACGTTGCATGTTTAGAAAGGTCCCCGCATTATACAGCGGGAGCTAGTATCTCACCCGCTGCAGGGACTGAGTACGGACATGCCCCACGCGACTCGATGCCCAAATTAGCAGCAAGCATGACGAAGTTGACATTGGGGTGCCCACGCGAAGAATAGACACTGGACTCGACCACACAGCCTTCTAGACTTTCCGGGATACCGCTCCGACCTGCACCTCCTCGCCATGACCACCAAAGACCCCACCCTTGCCCAAATCGCCGAGCGCATCCTCCAAGACCAATTCCAGCGCCTCATCCACCAAACCCTCATAACCCAACACCGCGCCCACAAGCTTCTCCTCGCCTCTCTAGACCCCACAAACCGCCTTCCGCACTGCTCCACCTGCCGCCTCCCCCGCCTCCTCGACCCCCCGCTCGCCCCCAAAGTCCGCGGCACTCCCTCCGCTTCGAGCGAAATCCAGTACTGCGAGCGCCGGCCCTGGAGCCGACGACCCGGCCACGACATCTACGACAACCCGTTCCCAAAAGCCGACGCGACGGGTCGACCACCAACGAAAAAGGAGCGGGAAGCGCAGGCCGCGAAAGCGAAGAACGGCACTAATGGAATAGAAGGCACGCCGGCAAGCGAGGAGAACGGCAGCGGAGCGCAGAATGGGACTGGACCCCCCTCACCTTCTGAAGCCGACGGCGAGCAAGAGCGGAAACTGGAGAAGGGCGAGAAGAAGGCGAGTAAGATTGACGAGAAGCTGAAGAAAGGGGAGTATGTCCCCTGGCATACTTGTCCGAGTTGCAAGCGGAGTCTGCTTATCACGCGCTTCGCGAAGCATTTGGAGCAGTGTATGGGATTGAGTGGACGGCAGGCGAGTCGCAATGCGATGGCGAGGATTCAGGGGAGTACGCCGGCGGGGTCGCGGCAGGGGACGCCTGGGGTTGGGCAGGAGGGTCCGGGGGGGAGACAGGCCGGGGGAGGGGCGGAGAGGGAGGAGGATGAGGAGGAGGAGGGGGGGAAGATGCACAAGAAGGTGTTGAAGAAGAGTTTGGCGAATAAATTGAAGAAGGAGAGGGTGGCTAATGGGAAGGGTGGGAAAGGGGCTGCGAAGCGCCCACCTGGTGGTGGTGGGAGCACGGTAAGGTCTAGTCCTGCGCTTTCGCAAGCGGAGAAGCGGGATGCGGATGAGATGTTGGGGAGCAACGAGGCGAACGATGACGACGAGGACACGATTCATATCCAGAAGCGGCAGAAGATGAGTCGGATCTCGAGTATTGCTAGTATGGGGAGCCAGCAATCTACAGTACCGCCTGGAAGTGCGATAGTAGAAGAGAGAGGCGAGAGCGCGGATGGCAGTTTTGGTGGCGACGGGGAGGACGGGGAGGCGAGCGAGTAAGTGAGTATGTGACCGTGAAGCAAGCAAGCTAGCATCACTCGCTTGCGATATCACCTTGGACCCGCCATTGGGAAACCACGTTAGAGCTTTGGAGGCCTGCGAGTCCCTGAGTGTAACGCGGTTCACGCATCTCAGACTTTCACGCTCATCTCGCCACACCCGACCCACCTCCCAAACCATCCCACCTCACCCCGACCCCTCCGCCCTCTGCCCCGTATAAAACGCCAAGCCATAGTCCTCCGTCGTAAACGTAATCTTGCTTCCCTTGGGAAAGTAAAACACATCCCCTTTCTCCGCATGCACTTTGTTCCCCGTTTCGTCCGAGATGTCAAAGTGGCCTTCGAGGATGATTTTCATTTCGTCGTAGGTGTATTCGTAGACCAGGGGGGTGCCTGAAAGGAAGAATTAATCGAGTTTGGTCGTGTGGCGAGCGAGGTAAGGGGGACCTGGGTGCTGAAGTTTCAATGGTACAGCATAGGGCTGGCCTACCTTTCTCAAGACGATACAGCCCGCATGACACGGGTTTCTCCGGGTTATTCTTCGCGGACGAAGCAATGTCGCCCAGGAATGCGTTCTCGTTCGCCAGGAGCGGGGGTTTGAAGGTCTGCTGTTGCTGCTTGAAGTAGGAGAAGGCTTTGGGAGCATCGGCGGTGGAGCCCATGATGTCCTGGGGAGGGAGAGAGTTTGCTGGTCAAGCTTGGAGTTTTGGGCGGGTATGCTGTCGAGCAGGGCCTGCGCGCTGCGTATGGGAAAAGCTGGAAGGCGACAGCAGAATCAAGCGGGAGGAGAGAGCAGAAGGACGAAGATGACAGGAGCTACAATGGCGACGAGCGACTACATGTATCGCTACCGTACCTACCTACTGCTGACCCACAGCCCTGTTGATGATGCTAGACGTGAGCACGAATAATGATGTGTACGGCCTGGAGTCCAGCTCCGCTTCCAGTCAGTAGCACGCCCGCAGCGGACGCGACGGCGACGTGTGTGAGATGCACAAACAACGCGGTGGCTCGCTGTGATGGGCCCGACGGCTACCTTATCGCTGTCGTTACATGCTTGCCCGGCGTACGAGGTGAGGTTGGCGCGGATGAAGGAAGCTCGAGGTCCCTGCCTATTCGGGACAAGATATCCAGGTCTCGGCGAAGGACTCGGGTCGACACGTATGTAAGACACATGTATCGGCGGAGGGAAGACGTACTGTATGGGAGACTGCCTACTGCTTCTATATGCCTGTCCTACCGACAGCAACGCCTGACCATTGCGCGAAGAAGTCTCTCAAAACCAACCCCGACCAACACCTTGCTCGCTAAGATCGCTAAAATGGTAAGGTGCACCGCAGCAAAGCACGTCCATGTCCGCCATCCATGCAGTAGCGATCCGACCAGCAAACGCCTGCTTCACACGCCATTATCCGCTCGAGCTCACCAAGGGGAAACCCATCAAGAGTCGGCCTCATCCGAGCAGGACTAAAAGCACGTCAGTCAGCCTTCACAACCGTGTGTGTACCCAAAATACGGCGCAACTCACTCTCCCATCCCCAATCCCACATGACACCCACCCAATGCAAATGCCCCCGCACAGTATACGCCGCATCCATCCCCCCCACACTCCTCTCCGGCCCCTTCCGCCTCCGCGGGAACCTCTCCTGATCAACTCCACTCCCCTCCCCAACCCCCCCACCAGAACCCCCCTCCACATCAACAAAACTAAACACCATCCCCGTCCGCCCCGGATCCGCCTCCTCAAACCCCTCCCCGGTCCTCACAAGCGGCACCCCCCGCTGCCGATGCGCACTAGCCGCCATCAACTCCGCGGTCGCCACCAATTTCCTCCGCGTAGTAGGCTGAGCTTCATAAGCATCCCGGCGCCGCCACACTTCCTCGGTGACGGTGGCGGACTTATCGATAACCCCGATCCGCATCCGTGCGCTCATCGCCTGCCAGCGGTCCCGGACCCACTGTCGGTCTTCGGAAGTGGAGGCTTCGCAGCCGGCGACCATGAGAGGGTAGATTTGTACGATTACCGTTCGGCTCGCGAGGGGGACAGTGGCGAGGTACTGCAACACGCGCTGCGCCAGCTCGGCGGAATTCGGCCCGGGGAGTTCCGGGACGGACTGGTGGAGGTGCAGCAGAGTAGCCCAGCGGTAGGCCTCGGCTGTTTGGAGGGTGTGCTGGACGTCGGTGGTGGGGTCCTCGGGGCGTTCGATGAAAGCCGGTGGGTCCCAGGTTTCGAGGGCGAGCTTGAGGTCGTTGGCTTGGGAGATGACGGCGGGGCTGTTGGTTTGCGAGCGGCAGACGCGGCGGACGAGGTTGGCGACGCGGCCGATGAGGGGGAAGAGGGTGTTGGCGCAGCCCATTAGGGGGTCGAGACGGGCGTCTATGGGCATGCCGAAGTCGATGCTGTTGAATTGTTGTATTAGCGTGAGAACCAAGTAGATGCAGTAGCCCATCGAGCTTCCACCGCACTAACACAGCACAGCAGCTGCCAGCTCACACACACAACAATACGTACCCAAAACCCGGCGGTCCAGTATCCCCCATAACCATATTCGGCGCATCCGGCGAGAACAAAAACGTATTATCGAAATCATTCGATTCGTCGCTATCCACCGCCGTCAACCGCGCAATAACGTCCATATACACCCAAGCATTACACAAAAACTTCAACCGCGCAAGCTCGATCCCCCTCAGCGGACGCCGCTGATGATCCGCCAACGCGCGCTTGACCAGCGCCTGCGCACCCTTGATATGCGTATTCCCCGACGCGGTGTGCTGGTCCCAGGACTCGGAGAAGCCCAGCGCGAGCGCGGTGGCGATGGCCATTTGGTCCGTCATGCTGTTGTCGCGGATGCCCTCCTGGATGTAGCGGATACTGGCTTGTTTGTGCTCGTGGCCGGCGACGCGGAGGATGGGTATGTCGGTGGAAGAATGGTAGGCTGTCATGGCCGTGACGGCGTGGTAGAGGGCGGGGGATTGCTGGGCGAGGGGCCAGATGAGGCTGCGCCAGGGGTTCTCGTTCGGGCCGTCCATGATGGAGAGGATGCCGCAGGTGAGGCGGTCGAAGCGGAAGGTGAGCATTTCGGGACTGTCTTGGGTGAAGTATGGCTGGCTGTAGAGGTAGGTGACGGGGCCTCGCCATAGAGACTGTATGTCTGTTGCGGATAAGGGTGAGGTTGAGGAGTGTCCGCTGGAAGGGGAGCTGAATTGGGGACCGTCTAGTAGGCTGTCGGATCTGAGAATTTCGTCGACTTGGTCGTCTTCTATGCCCTCATCCCTCAATATTGCTGGATCAATTGCAGGGACTGGCGTGAGCGGGAAGCTCATGCCTTCTGGCAAGGAGAAGTTGATGAAGTCTCCTTCTGGAGAGTTGTCGTCGGAGAATGGACGCAGTATTTCGGTCAAAGTAGGCGACAGACCCAAGACTGGGGCAGTCAGATGAAGTGAGGTGTCGTCCAAGGTAGCATGGGTAGTAGCGAGAGTACCTTCGGCATCGGGAGAATCTGGAGGGAGTGGAATGCTCTCGGGTGGAAGATCCAGAGGCGGACTTTCCGGCTCATGGTCATGTTGCGCCGGCTTTGCCTTTCGCTTCGCTTTCACAGGCCTTTGCCGGAGTTGCGTGACAATGAGTTCCTCATCTGCGGTGCTTCGTCGCTTGCCATGACTGCGCTTAGCACGTTGAGGTGACTGGTCTGGCAGTAGGTCCGGTGAGGTCAGTTGAGGTGCCGTCTCCTCTGCGGGGGTAGTCGGCTTGGACGATTGTGTTGAGCCTTGCCCTGGCGGCGATACTGAGCCAGCGTTAGCGATGGGACGTGTTTGGTGTAGACTGTGACACACCTCGCCTCTGCCGGTCAATGTTGATCTTCACATTCGTCTCTTCAAAAGGCCGCCACTTGAAGTCCTTCTTGTAACCACCGCAATCGACACCTCTCCTCCTACATTGCTGACATCCAGGCTTCTCCTCACCGCACTTCAGTCGCTTCGCTTTGCACGTAACACAACCTGTTTGCCACCCTGTCAGCGTCCTTGACGGCCGGCCCACCGAACATTCTCGGCATGGTGCGATATACCATTGCGACTCTTCGACTGCTTCAACTTGGCTCCATTGGCATCACCGGATCCTCCAGCACCTACACCCGTCTTCCTCACTACCGTCTTCTTCTTCCCTTCGACCCCTTCGACATTCGGTCGACGCACGGGTTGCTCTTTCGGTAGCGAAGGCGGGGAAGGGGGAGAGGAAGTCAGGAAAGCAGTGGGAGATGGAATGACGATGGCCTCAGCCATATGGCCTCTCGCCCCACACCAGTAAAGCACCGAGGAGCCCGCAATCGGGGAGTCGGTGTCTCTGTGAAGTTGCAAAGGAATCACGGACTAAAGGGATGCTCAAATTTTTGCAGTATCGGGACAGCAGCGTACCTTCTCAGCTGGCGCGAACAAGGTTCGAGGAGACATACAACACAACAGAGGGCAGTACCTGGTGGGCTGGATGGATGCCCGCCGCGTGCCCGGTACCGCCCCGCTCTCGGAGGGACCGTACACAGGGACATGTACATGTAAGTAGCCAGTAGCCAGTGGCCTCGCAGCTGATAGCCACAATCAGTTGCCCAATCGCTGCGCGAGTCGGTCCTTTACTGCGGGGATGGTAGGCAGAGTGTGGAGGCACGAGCATGCCGGTCCGGTCGTGGCGAGATAAGACGTCGGGCGACGGTACGGTACATGTATCCTCGTGCGGCGGGTAGGTCAGCAGCCTTGGGTCCATGTGATCACGCGGGTGTTGCATTATTCTCGCAGTAATAATAAGATACAATTGTGGTACACGTAATAAGCTGTCGGCCTGTTGCCTTAATAGCGTTCCGGGACGAATTAGGAAGCCACGCAATAATGAGTGCAGTACCTTACATGTACAGACAGAGGAGACGATTTTCATGCTTTCGTCCTTTGAGCTTCGAGCCAGAGGTATCGTGATAGGGTACCTGCCTCAGGCAGCTGGACCCTGTCTTGAATCGGACGGAATACTTCGCACCAACCTGGAAGCTTTAGAGTTCCACGTACCTTATTGTTTAGGCCTAACAGCTTTTCCTCCTTTCTTGGGACCTCTTTGTGTCTGCAGGGAGCTTCAAACTAGCAAGATGCCGTAGTTGGCATATGCCCAATCGGCGGTCGACCCCATTACTGATCCCTCAGCTCCGATTCACGTGGCCATTACCCGTTGCCACCAAGTCAACTTCGGTTTCGATCATGGTACGGCATTTGCTTCGCCATCCCCTCGATTCTGCTTGGAGCCTCACCGTCGGAAGAGGGGATCATTGCATCTCGAAGTGGCCCATTGGCTAGTCCAAGCAGATGGCAATGCATTCGCCGAGGATGACAAGGTTGTTATTACGCTTCCTTCAGCAGTCGATCAAGCAGTCGGACCATTGAAATATCGATGCCTAGGAAAAAGGAAGGCCGATGGGAGAGACCTTCAACTTGAATCCTCCTAACGGCGAAGCGATCATGCCTAAGTCATCGTCGATTTCGTTGATTTCGCCCATGCAGTGAAGATTCGGTGGCTCGCCTCGTACATAGCGACAGCCAGACTCAGACTCCGGGTGTGAAGTTCTGCCAGTGTGGAATTACGAATGGCAATCGATGTTCATGTTCATGTTATTGTTGTCCCAAATGGGTGTTGCAACTTGCAAAGGCGGAGACGGAATCCGGGGAAGTGCGGAGGCGATGGTCTGTGTGACGTCACATGCTCATCCGCGCCGATCAAGCGGGAACCTGAAGCTTCAATCGCAAACACCAAGTACAATCTACTCGCGATTGTCTCGCATACCATCCCGAACCTGTACACCATTGATCGACCCGACACAACAACGCCAACATGTCGTCCGACTCGCTAGCCATGTTCCGCAAGTCCATGGGTCCAGACCTGGCAAAGGTACTCACCAACCCGACACCAGAGAAACACCATCGACATCACACACGCACACATAGCTAACACCACCCTCCTCCTCCTCCAGCTAGCAGAACAGCACCTCCAACACGAGTAAGCCCCCGCCTCCCACCACCCCTTCCCAAAACCTAACCAACTCCTCCGCTTCCACAGCCTCACCCAAGCCGACCGCGACGCCCTCCAAACCGCCGCCCGCACAGTCTCCACCCACGTCACCGCCGGCTCCCTCCTCGGCCTAGCCCTCAGCACCCTCCTCGCCTACCGTCTCCGCCGCGCCCGCCTCGCGAATTTCGCCGCCTTTTCCGCCCGCGAGAAACCCACCACTCTCCGCTTTCCCTCCGGCCGGGAAGAGCCGATCCCGGATGTTACTGCGCTCTTACGTCCTAGCACAGTAGGCGATATCGCGACCTACGGCTTGCTGGGGTTCGGGGGCCTGTTTTTGGGCGGCGAGACGGGATTGTTGACTGGAGGGTTCAGGGCTCGGCAGGGAATTTCGAGGGAAGGGGGCGGGAGGGAGAGGATCCAGGGGGCGTTTCGGAAGTTCCAGGCGGATGCGTTGAGGAAGCAGGCGGAGGCGCTGGAACGAGGAGGTGGGGGTGGCGATGGGGGGTGGTCGTTGTGAGTGGGAGCGGATGGTACGGACAACTCGGGAGGTGATATCCAGGACACTCCTATGTCGTTGCTCGGGAGTGGGTGTGAAACGACGTATGTGTCACGGACGTTGAGCGTGCGGCAGGAAAGTGGCAGCCACATGTATGTACAATATAATATGAAGATGATACTCATGAGTCTCGCCTCCTTCATAGCTCGGAAGCGGGTACGGGTGTTCCGGTCTACGGACGAGAAAACATCAGCCCGCGAGCACTCCAACATCAACCAGGATCCCGAGTAGGCCTTTTGATTCCAGCCAAAAGCGCGGCAAAGCACAACCTTTCAGTCGTCGCGTCTCTCATCTCACCCTGTTCCCCGCCTACAACTTCGCAGCCGGCGTCTTCTCACCCACATTCGTAATCTCGTTGTAAAGCAGCCTAATCACCCTCTCAGTCAGCACACCAACACGACTTCTCATCTCGGGGGAGGGTTAGGGCGAACTCACGAAGTCAAAAACTCAGCATACTCCTCCCCAGTAACCTGCCCGGCAAAATACTTCGCCGCCACCTGGTACTTATTCCCCTTCCCGGCCCCCTTCTCCAGCTCATCCGCCTGCTCATGCAGCAATTTCAGCGCATACCCCTTATCGACCTTCACCCCTTCCTCAGTCTGCACGCCGTGCTTGACCCACTGCCACAGCTGGCTGCGGCTCACCTCCGCCGTCGCCGCGTCCTCCATCAGATAATTAATCGGCACGCAGCCCACGCCGCGCAGCCAGCCTTCCATGTACCCCAGGCCAATATTGAGGTTCTTGCGGATCCCGGCCTCGGTGACGGAGCCGGGGACATTCATATTCAGCAAGTCCTTGGCGGTCACGCTCACGTCCTCGCGACGGATGTGCATCTGGTTCGGGGTCGGCATATTCGCGTTGAAAATCTCGTTCGCGATAGAGGCCAGCGCCGGATGCGCCACCCACGTCCCGTCGTGCCCGGCTTTGACCTCGCGGAGCTTGTCCGCGCGCACGGAGTCCATGGCTTTGTCGTTGGCCGCGGGGTCGTTTTTGATGGGAATTTGGGCTGCCATGCCGCCCATGGCGTGCACGCCGCGGGCGTGGCAGGTGCGGATCAGGAGCTTGACGTAGGCGTCCATGAAGGGGACGGTCATGGTGACGGCGCTGCGGTCGGGGAGGACGAAGGCTGGGTTTTGGCGGAAGCGTTTGATGACGGAGAAGATGTAGTCCCAGCGGCCGCAGTTGAGGCCCGAGGAGTGGTCGCGGAGTTCGTAGATGATCTGTTGATTCGCTGTCAGTAGGATGGTTTTGGGAGGTGAACGGTGGATGGCTTCGTCTCTCACCTCGTCCATCTCAAAGGCGGCGGGGATGGTTTCGATCAGCACAGTGCCGCGGATGGTGCCGCGCCTCATGCCAATGTAGTCTTGCGCGAGGTTGAAGACGTCGTTCCACAGTCTCGCCTCCAAGTGGCTCTCCATCTTCGGCAGGTAGAAGTAAGGCCCGGTCCCGCGGTTTACCAGCTCCTCGGCATTGTTGAAGAAGTAGAGGCCAAAATCGAACAGAGACGCGGAGATGGGCTCCCCGTCGACGGTCATGTGCTTCTCCTCCAGATGCCAGCCGCGGGCGCGGGCGATGAGGGTCGGCAGGACGCGGTCGGTGCGAAGTTTGTACTCTTTCTCGCCTTGCTTGAAATCGACTTGCTTGCGGATGGCGTCGTGGAGGTTGAGCTGCCCGTTGATCATGTTGTCCCATGTCGGTGCATTCGAGTCTGTAAATGCCGCTCAGTTATTGCATTACAATCCCACACGTTCCTGATCATACCCTCAAAATCCGCCATATACGTCCACACATCCGCATTCAACGCATTCACCACCATCTTCCGATCCGTCGGCCCCGTAATCTCCGTCCTCCGATCAACCAAACCCGGCGCGGGTGGTGCACCCCTCCAAGCAGCGTTCTCACGCACATGCTTGGTCTCGGGCAGGAAATCGAGGAGATTGCCCTTGTCGAGCTCGGCCTGGCGGACGACGCGGCGCTGCAGCAGGGCTTTGCGGGTGGCGTTGAAGGTGCGATGCAGGACGGCGAGGAAGACGGTGGCTTCCTTGCTGAGGATCTTGCGGGTGTGGTCGTCGAGGGGACCGAGGATGTTGACGTCGTGGAGGACTTGGTCGACGTTGACGGGGCCGATGTTGTGGCCGGCTTCGCGGAGGGTGGAGGTGGCGGAGTGGGACATGGTGGGTGGTGAGGGGGTGTTGTCTCCTTGTGATTAGGGTGGATGGGGAGAAGAGGGTAAGGAGAGTGTGGAGGGAGGAGAGTGATGGAGGGTGAGGGGAAAGAAGGATAGTATAGTCCCTTACCAAAGGGGGATCTCGTCTGAGATGGTCTTTATGTCGTCACCCGTGTAGAGCTTCAGTCAGGTCTGCCGAGGGGGACTTGATGTTGTCTCTCGGCTCAGTGGAGCTCTTGCTCGGCTTGTGAAAGTGTCAGGTTTGGGGAAAGCTGTCAAAGGTCGGCAGCGCGGATCTGCTCATCGCCCTCGATACGGTACTGGCTCGGCGAAGTCCATAAGGTAATCTAGAACGATGCTGACACGCCCGTATGAGCCATTCGCTGGCCAATATTGAACAATACTTCAATCAATGCTGTTGATTAATTCATGGACGACAGACCGCAAGATCGTGATGTTGGGAGGTGGGGGAAGGTGGGGGAAGGTGAGCCAGCCCGAGACGTCCGCCCCGCAAGATCCGCACCAACAGCGGCTGCGGCGGCTCCGAGAACACCCGTGAGAGGCCAACGACAGATGTGTAACAAGTCACATGACTCTTCGCTTGGACGATGAGAAGTACATGTACAAGCTGAACTATTCATCCAGCCTACTCTGTAGTAAGACATCGCTTGATGGAGAACTTCCAATCATTGCCTTGCTCATAGCACTCAGCTGAGCGCGGCGAAGGCGCCGTCAATATTCTAACTCGTTTACATATATCCTCCGCAATTCGTCAATCATGTCATGGCTCTGAAGGGACGAGGACTGCTCATGAATGCGGCCCGGAGAATCCGTTATCCAGCCCTGCCCTGCGATATCATCACTCATAATGGCCCTCGAGCATGAGCTACTGCCTCAAGTAAGCGCCCACTCAATGCCTTCCATTTGTTTCGCTCTCCAACTGCACCATCCCATCACACCCCCACACCCACATCCCTCATCTCTTACTCCACCGTCCCATCCCTCCGCACATTCTCAAACTGCTTCCACCGACTACACATCGCCTTATCCACCAGATCCACCTCCCTCCTATGCACCCTCGCCGCCTCCCCCTCAACCCCATCCTCCGCCTCCCACAACCCCTGAAAACTCTCAAAATCCTCCTGCAGCCTCTCCTCGCGTTGGAAATCGATCTCCACTCCCTGGTTGGCGGACACCGCTTCGCGCATCAGCCACGCGAGAGCGGAGACTGGCAGCTCTTTGGAAACGCCGCGGGTCGAGTGTGTGATATGGTGGAATGTGATTTCCGTCGAGGCGGGGAGTGCCCGACGGAGGGCTATGGCGAAGGCGAGGAGGACACCTGGGCCGAGGGTTGGATTAGTGGGGGAGGGGTAGATGCGGGAGGGGAGACCGCGGGTGTTGTAGGAGATATGCCGGAAAGCTAGGCGACGGAGGTTGCAGAAGGGTTTGGCGAAGACGACAAAGGGATCAAAGTCATCGTCGTAGAAAATCGAGTGGCGGATCTCGAGGTCGGTGAGGGTGGTGTGGAGGCTGGGGTGGGTCCAGCATTCCAGGCGGTCAGATGTGTCGAGATGGAGGAGGTTGCCTGGTGCGCCGACGGTGCCGCCCTCGGGAGTGACGGACGTCGAGGCCAGGACGAGTCGGCGGAGAGCGGTGAGGTGCGCGGCGGAGGTTATGGAGGTGATTTCGGGGTCGGGGGCGGAAGAGACCCACGTACGAGAGCGGGCTCGTCGGTTCGTGCCGCCGCTCGCCATGGCCAGGCTCTCGAGTCGATGGCCGAAGATCTGCATCACCCCGTCGATGAGGAAGGAGGCGAAATCGTACCATGGCTGGTCATCGCGGTTCGGCGTTCCCGCCTCGAATACCAGCTCATTCAAAGTCGCAGGCAGACACAGCATCAGCGTGGCCATGGCATCGACCTGCAACTTCGTACGCTGAGCTTTCCGCAGCCTTGGTCCGGAACCGGCGTGGTTAATTGCCCTGACGGTGGCGCCAGTGGTAGGTCGGTCCTCGCCGGACATCTGCCAGATGTCGATGTCGTCGGGTCCCCTAGCGAGTAGTGGAGGCCTAAGCTGCCGGATGGCGTGATTGGCGTGCTGGATCAAATCGCAAATCTGAGCCTCCGCAGACATGAGAGGTTCACCAGGGTGTAAGTGGCGTGGTGGGGAAGAGCCTCTTGGCGTGACCGAGGTGTTTGAGGATGGTGAGGATGGCGGAGTCGTAAAGTTATCCTCCACATTCCTCTGGACGACTCCACTGCCCATCACTTGCTTATGCAAGTGGTCTACCACATCGTCTACACGCCTCCGATGCGCATCCCGTATTTCCGCATGGAACCTCTCATCCACCACCCCCTCTCCCAACCACCTCTCACTTACATCCGGTACGCGAAAGTCCGGCGTCTCCTCTCCCCTCACCGTACCCGGCCGATACCCCATCCTAGTCACCACGTACACAGCCCTCACATGCCGCACCAAATCTGGTCTCTCCCGCCTCAAGCGATACAGCGTAGGCTCAAGCAGCACGCCATGTTGCCATCGGAGGGTGAGGGTCACGTTGCGGAAGAGGAGGGGAAGAGTGGTGTCGCGGAGGTGCCGGCTGGTGAGGGTCAAGCTGTGGATGTCTGGGCGGCGGGGGATGAGGGAGTCCGAGCGGTCCCAGTCGAGGTAGGTGGCTATGCGGTCGAGGAGTTCGGTAGGGAGGGCGAGGAGAAGGGGGGTGGGGTGGGTCATTGTTGGTTTGGGTTGGTGTTGAGACGGAAGGGTGGTGGCGGTGGGGTGGGTAATAATTGCTAGGTACATGTAACATCCATCCACCTCGATACCTAGCGATTATTCACCTCAATCACGAAACTTGGAAGCATAGAACTGCAGCCTTGACTGTCGCATGCGCTGAAGTGGGGTGTGAGGTGTGGGGTAACGGACGGGGCAAAGCCGGACTTAAGAGGTCGGCGAATCTTCGGAAGTCAGACGCGTCTGACCCCAAATATCGAATCAACTTCATGTCCCATACAGCTTGTACACCCCCATCACCTCTCCTCTTACTTGTCACGTCGTGAAGACGGTTGACTCCTCCACGGCGCCAAGCATGTGGTATCCGCTAGGCAGCCGGCGGCGGTGACAACTTGGAAGGCACACGGCACACACAGCAGGAAGGAAGCAGAGTGGACTTGACATTCACATTCACATTCACTATCTATTCGTTGCTCACTCTGACCCCAAGTTCACCTGAACAACACTCTCGCAAGCACACTCGCTTACGTGCCGTCCACTGACCTGTCACTGACACGCTCATCATTATCTACGAGTGCTACAATCACCACGCGCACGCTCATTGAAGGGTATCATCGAGGCTTGGGGCAGCAGGGATCAACAGCTAGATACTCAATTCTTCACATTGTGGACGCTACAGATGAGGGAAGCGAGAGGAGAGTGAATCACTGCAGATCCATAGCTTGCCCCCTCCGACCGAGCCTCTCGTTTGCCACTTAAGGCCACGAGGTTCGGTCTCCACCGTGGTACCATTTGCTGGCGGTGCCCACCAACCTGCCAAGAACACCACTTGCTCCCCTCAATATGGCGGAGTTGGTGGCTGCGGTCCAGTATGTCCTCAACTCCCGCCCTGCTCCCCCGCCCCCGTCTCCTATTTTGAAACACTGACTGACCGTGTCCGCAGACGCCTCACCAACGGCGACCCCTCGGTGCATTGGTTCTGCCCACGCGCCTACAACGAGCAGGATGCTTGCTACTTTGACGAGGACTGCTTGAGTGATCTTCCCGACGAGACCGAGGCGCAGAAGACGGTCCGATCTGCCAAAGTCAAGGAGGCGGAAGAGCGGCGCGTTGAAGTGCTGACGGCATTGAGGATCCTGGCATATGAGGGTCCGGAAGCGGCGCCCTTCACCAACGCCATGAAGGCCGGCCTCAAGATGCAGCTGACCCGCTGCGATATCTGCGTCCGCGAATTCCACCGCGCTCGCGCTCAGTTGCAGCGCCTGCTCGAAGCCGACTATTCGCAGGAAGACGTGACGAACTTCATGGACGTGTTCGATGCCATGAATGTTGCGCGGATTGGTGCTGGATTGAATCACATGACGGAGTGCCTCGTCAACTTACCGCCGGAGAAGCGTAGCATCAACGCGGCGGGCGATGTCGGCATGTATGGTCTCTTCGAGGCTCTGCATTGCGCCCCCTTCATCACCAATGAGGATGTGTTACAGCGTTACTTTGACAAGCCTTTCAAGCTTGTGCAGACGAAAACAACGCTGAAACTGCCTTCCTTCGCCCCAGGCGTGGTAGCGTTTCTCTTTTCTCCCAACGAGCTCAGGTCCTCTTGGGCATATCGAAACTTCAGTAAGATCAAGCGGCCATTGACCGGCGCCGAATTCGAGTTCAGTGTCAAACCCTACCTGCAAGCTGCAGCGGGCCGGGTCAGCATCGTCTCGCTGGAGCGTGAATTTTTATCCACCTTCTGGAAGAGCATGCGGCTGATCACCAGCAAGCTCACGAAGGACTTGATATCAGCGCACTTGCGCACGATGGAGGTCAACGTCTACACCCTCGCCATGGAGCACTGGCAGGTCGACGCCGGCCCTTTTTCGGACATGGTCGCCTGCTTCCAGCGCTGGCTCGAGCTCAACCCCGCCGCATTCTGGGATGCCATGGGCGGGATCAATGGCCAGCACGTGGCAGAGAATATTCTGTCGAGTCCGGTGCTGCAGCGGCTGATGAAAGTTAGGGACGAAACGGAGCCGCTGCGGCTGGAGGAGAAGCTGGGTTGGGTGCTCCCATTCATACATTCCATGAAGCCTGCCAATCTAGTCCCGCCTACGAGAGTGGTATTCGGGCAGCTACTGCACAAATTCCAAGAGAACGTATATTCGGAATACGCCAAGACTGTAGCCTGGAAGATCGGGCTCACGGCTTTGCTGGAGACGATCCATCGGGTGAGGACGCTGCACGGTGGGCCCGTGGTGGTTCATCTTCTCGAGGTTATTGCGAAGGAGCACATTGCCGTCATCCTATCGGAGCTGGAGGGCATCGAGCAAAAGACCGAGATGTCCATCGACGACACGGAGCAACTGGGCCTGGATATTGTGGAAGCGGCACTCGCGCTTGATATTCAGTGTCTGGCGCACAGCCGGCACATACTGGAGAAGACACAGGCCGTCGACCACGAGATCGGCTTGTCCGGCCTTGACATCTGGGAAAAGTCCATGCGTCTCATCAAGCCCGGCTATCCTGCGCTCGCGACGGCGATTATTGCAGGCACCAGCGGACTGCTGACTCTGGAGAAGTTCAGCGAGCGGCAGATCAAAGCGGCGCCTAAGCAGACGAAGGCGTGGAACATAGCGCTGGAGCATCTACTAAGGCACGTGCAGCTCGACATGCTCGACCGGCTGGAAGCTTCTACCCCAGACCAATTGGTCGAATTGTACCAAGAGCACAAAGCCGCTAGAGGCCTCATCGCCCTCCTCTTCAATGGCGCCCCCGAAATCCACCAAGCAGCTCTCGGCCTTTTCAAAACCCTCTCAGGTGAGGACAACCGCCGAGACACTATCATGCACCTCCTGAAAGCCTTCTCGGGCTCCACCCTCTCCGCCGTCGCGAGCGCCCAAGGCATCATAGCCTCCTCCCGCATCTTCGCTCCGGCCTCCACCTTCCTCAAACTCAGCACAGACATCCTCTCCTGCCTGTGCGACAGCCAGGACGGCCTTCTGCGCTCGCGCAGCGCGGACGTCGATTTCCAGGCCCTCGAGCAGTTCTGGGAAGCGACATGGACGGCTCTCGATACTATCTTTTTGCTCACGGAGCAGTGGAGCAATATGGGGTTTGAGAAGCAGATGCTGCAGGATTTCTGCCGGGAGACGATGGATTTCGCCGAGTATGCGTTTGATCAGTTTTCGGTTATTGCTACGACGTTGCGGGGCGCGGCTCAGGCACATCGCAGCGGGGGTTCGAGGGAGGAGGTGGGGAGGAAGCTACTTGGGTTTCCCGCAAAGGCTTTCAGTAACGCGACGAAGTGGCTGCGGTTGCGGGACGAGTATCTGGTCCTTAAAGCTGTGAGTCTGACGTGCAAGATGCTCGGGCGGCTGCAGGAGGTCGGGATTAGGGTGGAAGGGAAGGCGGCGCGGTATGTGGAGGATGTAGTGACGAGTACGGAGGGAAACGCCAAGGTCAAGACGAAGCTGAGTGCCAACCAAAAGGCAGAGCTGCAGAGAGCGTTGGAGAAGCATTTGGGACGCGAGGTGGTGGGGACGATGACGGGGAGCGAGGGGGACTCGGGGAGGAGCACGCCGGTGCCTGGGCCGAGGCCGAAGGGTGGCGTGATTGATGTTGAGGCTTGGGCAACGAAGAGCGATGCGGAGAAGGCGAGACGACAGACGGAGAGGGAGCACGAAGCGGCATATGGGGATCTCATCGCTGGAACGTCCAAGGGTGCCGAGGCTTACAAGCAGATGCAGCAGAGGAAGAAGCCAGCTGGTGGGGCAATGCCGGCGATGCAAAAGGCGGCGCTGAAGCATCAGGCGGATGGCAAGAGCTTCTTGATGAAGAGGAAGCAGGAGATGGAGGCGCAGAGGAAGGCGAAGGCCGAGGCGCTCGCGCGGCAGAAGTTGGGGGCTGGGAGCGGCGTGGTGGGTTTGGGAGATATGGGCAAGGATCACACGCTCAAGGGACAGAACGTCATGGTCTCTTCGGGCGAAGAGAGCGGCGGGGATGATGACGACGAGGACGACGACCTGGAAGATTTGTTTGGGCCTTCGAAGGGTAAGCAGAGGCGGAAGATCGAGCGACCGGAGTTCGAGACCAGTGGCCTCAAGCCCGAGGTCAAGAAAGGTCCTACGCGAATCCAACGCACAGCGAGGAGTCTGAAGGATATGCGGGCGCGGTTGGCGCCTGATCTGCAGTCGCTGCATCGCATCATACTGAAGTGGGATTACTTCCACGAAGGCGACTTCCCTCCCGGAGCCAGCGAGCACGTCTTCCAGGGCGTCAAGAACGTCTACCAGGACCCCGTGAGCTACCAAGCGACGTTCGAGCCCCTACTTACGCTCGAGGCGTGGCAGAACCTGGTGAGGTCGCGGGAGGAGAGCACGGCGAGGGCGTACGAGGTCAAAGTGCTGAGTCGCGGCAACGTGGACGGTTTCATCGAGATCAGCAGTATTGTCTCCGCGGCTGAGAACAAAGACCTAGGACTACAGGAAGGAGACGTAGTCCTCCTGTCCAAAGCCCGGAAAGCCGGCGAGGACTCTTCAGCCCCGCACTGTCTGGCGCGGATCTGCAAGCTGAAGCGCCAGAAAGGCCAAGTAGAAGTCGTCTACCAGCTCGTCCCCGGCTCCTCCCTAGCTCCTGCGCTGACGAACCAGGCCGCGGTGTGGGGGCTGAAGGTTCAGAGTATCATCCCGCTTGAGAGGGAGTACGGCGCGCTGCAAGGGCTGCAGTACTACGACCTGTGTCAGCAGATTATTCGTGCGGCGCCTAGTAAGAGGATCGTGGCGGGGGAGAAGGCGGTGGCGGGGATGCGGGAGGTGTGGGGGGTGAACCGGGCGCAGGGGGAGGCGATCTATGCGGTGCTGGAGAACGAGGGGTTTTCGCTTATTCAGGGACCGCCGGGGAGCGGGAAGACGAAGACGATTGTGGCGATTGTTGGGGGATTGCTGTCGCAGACGCTGGGGAGTGCGGGAGCTGGGAACGGGGTGACGAGGATTGCTGTGCCGAAGGGAGCTGGAGGTGGCCAAGGAGGAGAGGGAGCGGGGAAGAAGTTGTTGGTGTGTGCGCCGAGTAATGCAGCGGTGGATGAGCTGGTGATGCGATTGAAGAGTGGAGTCACGACGAGGAATGGCAAGCGGTGTCAGGTGAACGTAGTGCGTATCGGACGCAGCGAGGCTATCAACTCGCAGGTCTTGGACGTGACGATGGACGAGCTGGTCGCCAAGCGACTAGGCGGCAACACCAGCGACAAAGAGGCCACACGCGCTAAAAACGCCGAAGTCTTCAAGCAGCACGAAAGCGTCTCGTCCGCGCTTCGCGAGCTCTACCGCAAGCGTGACACCGGCGAGCTCAAAGGCCAAGCCCTCGGAATCCTGGAAAACGAAATCGTCGCCGTGCGCAAGCGCAAAAACGACCTCGGCGTCCGCATCGACACGGTCAAAGACGCCGAGCGCAACGTCGGCCGCGAAGCCGAGCTCTCGCGCAAACGCGCCCAGCAGGCCGTCCTGGACGACGCGCACGTCATCTGCGCGACGCTCAGCGGCTCCGGGCACGACATGTTCCAGTCCCTGAACATTGAGTTCGAGACGGTGATTATCGACGAGGCGGCGCAGTGCGTGGAGATGAGCTCGCTGATCCCGCTGAAATACGGGTGCGTGAAATGTGTCATGGTCGGGGATCCGAAACAATTACCACCTACGGTATTCTCCAAGGAGGCCGCGAGGTTCCAGTACGAGCAGAGTCTTTTCGTCCGCATGCAGAATAATGCCCCTGGGGAGGTGCATCTGCTCGATACGCAGTACCGGATGCACCCTGCCATCAGCCTCTTCCCGAGCAAAACCTTCTACGATGGCTTGCTGCGGGACGGTGAGGGGATGGCGGGTTTGCGGAAGCGGGCCTGGCATCGGAGTCGATTGCTCGCGCCTTACCGATTCTTCGACGTGCAGGGCCAGCAGCACGCGGCGCCCAAGGGGCACTCGCTCGTCAATTCCGCGGAGGTCGAGGTCGCGATCGCGCTTTATGAGCGGTTGACCGCGGATTTTGGGGAGGAGGTTGGGGAGTTGGGGAGGGCGGTGGGGGTTATTACGCCGTATAAATCGCAGCTGCGGTTGCTGAAGGAGCGGTTCACGCAGAGGTTCGGGCAGAGGATCTTTGAGCAGGTGGAGTTTAACACTACGGACGCTTTCCAAGGGAGGGAGAGCGAGGTAATCATCTTCTCCTGCGTGAGGGCTTCGCCGGGTGGGGGGATTGGGTTTCTGAATGATATTCGAAGGATGAATGTTGGGTTGACGAGGGCGAAGAGCAGTTTGTGGGTGCTGGGGAACTCGGCGAGTTTGGGGAGGGGGCAGTATTGGCGGTTGCTGGTGGAGGATGCGAAGGCGAGGGGGGTGTATGAGACAGGCGATGTTATGGGGATGCTGAGGAAGCCTTCGAGTGCGTTTCCGGCGATGGCTGCTGTTGCTGACTCGCGCAACGGTATGATCGTCTCGAGACGGCCATCAGGGAGTATGGCGGCAGCCAAAGCTGCCGACTCGCGCAAGGCCGTACTGCCGTCGCCGACGGGACCGCTCATGCCTGCGCGGCAGAGTACGGAGAAGATGGAAGGCATACGCTACCGCTTCGAAGATCGCGTCGTCTCCAAGAAACGACCAGCCAGCCCAGACTCGAGCCATGACAACGACGTCGAGATGCAAGACGCCTCTGACGCCCCCAATGCGGACTTGACGGTCGGTGGGACAGAAGGCGCGGTGCCGTCGCTGGATGGGGTGATGTCGAGGGATGAAACACCCCTTTCTCACGCTTCGGCGTCTGGTGCGGAGGCACAGGAGGGCAGCGATATCCGGGTTAATGGGACTGTCACGAAGTGCGCACCGGCCGTCGTGGCACCGTCGGCGGTGCCACAGGCTGTCAGGAAGAAGGCGGCGGCTAGTCCGTTCATGCCGGCGAAGAAGAGGGTTAAGCCTGCTCCACGGTGAGGAGGTTTTGGGTTTGGTAAATAATATTGAGTGACTGCGGTGCCTGGTCTGGGCCATGTTTGCTCGGCTGCGAGGGCGACCGCTCATGGGCACCGGGCCGCAAGGCAAGTCTGTGGCTCCCTCGCCCACGAGTCACAGCACCATGGTCGTTGCAAGGCACGATTCCCGTAAAGCTCGACCCCGGCGTGCCATTTTGCACCACGTAGCTTCGAGGCACTGCAACAGGATACTCATCTGCTACTCTCGCCGCCTTGCTCATGCACGCACTATGGTCGTCAATGCTACCCCCACGCAGATGAACGGGCACGCACAGGAGCTGACACGTCGTGAGCTGTAGCTGGCCTTTTGACAGCAGCGCCGCTATCGTGCTGAGCTGTCTCGTGCCACGTCTCCCCTACCAGCAACACGAGGACGAGCCTTTTGTCATCACAACGGGCATCAAGTTGCAAAGATTCATAGTTCACGATGATTGATGGATCGGTTTCGCCATCCCTGTTTCAGCTGCGGGCCATGCTGTGCAACAATGAACCTGCAGGTGAACCGTTACGGCTTGCACAAGCCATCCCTTGCTTGCCCACATCCTTCGCCGGCTACTTTTGCACCTTTCTGTATCATCGTTACTCCGAACAATCTCATCTGCCTTACGATTTATCTGACCAATAGGTTCGCGGGACATCGTTGCGAAACTCTCCGATGGGTGGCGTTCTGATGTGCTGACCTCGTACAGATCTGCCCAAGGTGTCTCAGACAAGGCATCACCAGTTGCGCACAGATTCCCTGTGCAGAGCACCGAGTTCTGACTCGGCGGAGGTCGACCCGCTGCGGGCCTTGCTACGCCAGTCATCGAGGACGTCTTCATGCAGCTTCCGGGTGCCTCGTTGTACAGTCCCTGCCAGGGCCGTCTGTTGTTCCCTTGCGCACCTTTGTGGTGCCTCGAGGGCAGTTGTTGTGATCGTCTTATTTACCCCTCTCGTTGCACCATGCAGGAAAGTCACCGTCGTCCTCTCTACACTCCCTCGTTTCAGCCCGCTCTCTTTCCTCCTCCCATTCTTGTCTTCGGAGGCTAGCGACCTACGCACGGGTATTGACAGCAGACCAGCAAACACACCCGGTAACACGCTGATCGGTGAGTGCGAGAAAGCGAACCACCTCGCTCAAAACCAGATCTCGTGACTGACTCGAAGGCAAGCACAGCATCAGCGTTCCCGGAACTCGAAAATTCCCTATCCAATGCAGCTTTCCGGCCTGCATCGCCGGCACCCAACCACTCCGTCTTTCGTCAATCACACGCCCAGGAACTTCGAGATAACAGCTCCGACCCCCCCGTCACAGTCTCCCGAGATGTTCGGCCAACGCTGCGACGGCAAGAGCCTCGCCCTCGGCCCGGCTTACAAGAAGGAAACCGCCATGGGCCAGGCAACATCGGGCGTCGAGCGGGAATCGTCGTCGTCGTCAGAACCTCGTCACCATCATCAGCCTAGCATCACCACCATCGTCCAGGAAGACTCGATTCAACAGATCGACGAGGAGCCCAGTAGTCCCTGCTGCACGCAGTCCCGGCCGGACTCCTGCTGGTCCATCCACTGCGACCGGACTGACCAGGCGCCGTACTCGCTCGGCAAGCACACCGGCGAGATGATGACTTCCACGAGCCTGTTGGGGTTGCCAAGGAAGAACCCCTCGGCGGATCTGGCTTTCTTTCTGCAGACCACGGGACCTGTTGCGCCGCATCGTCGTCCGAGTAAGGCTGAACATCGGCCTCGGTCGGGGGTTGCTACGCCGACTAAGAAGGCGTTGCACTTCCTGAAGCTGAGGCCGAGGAGGGCGAAGAAGACGTTTGTTACGCCTTATGATCGGTGGGTTATTCTTTGTTGTATATCGTCAAGCCCTCGCTGATGTTGGTAGGCTTGAGGATAGCTTGAACTTTCGGGACGAAGGCGGCTTGCTGTTGGATGGTGTTGAGCAGCGGCAGACTTCGTCAGGTGAGCATGAATTCGTCACCACCAACACCAAGTGATCCTGCTGACTGTTAGTAGGACAGAAATACTTGTACGTCGTGCCAAAGTTGGCCGAAGAGGAAGACAAGGCGATGAAAGTCGAGGCTTTGGGTAGGCTAAGTGAAGAGATTGAGGAGAAAGCTCCTGCGTTGAGGCAAGTTGCCATTGTATCTCGGTATTATCGTCATGCTGACATACTTCAAGTCCTGACATACTGGAGTCGAGCATCTCCATCTCGATCGAGGACGACAACTGGTTCTCGACGATCGGTAGCAACTATTCTCGGCAAATTGACGGACCCTACAGCCCAGCACCGCCTCGCTATAGTCCGACACTAATCTCCAAGTCCTCAGCACACTTGCCGCTCAGCAGAGATACTACGGTACGGGTGGTGGATCACTCGTCTCCGATCCGACCAAGGGCATCCAATCCGCCTACACCCCAGCCAGAGTCAGCGACCTCCATGGCAGAGTCGTATCGTAACGACCTGCCTGTTCACCCTGCCAAGCGGTCTTTCGATGCCTGCCGTGCATTGTCAAGCCACCCAGTCAACGCAGAGCCTGGCCTCACCGCGTTACCCAAGATGCCTCCTCCGAAACCTCCAGTCAATCTCCCAAGCCCGGGACGAGAGGTCGAGATGAAGCACCCTTCGCCAAGACGCTTCGCAAGTCACCCGGTGCTGTTGCAACGAGCGTCGAGCATCGCTTCCTCGCTTTACCCACGCAGCTTCTCCGACAGTCCGGGCCCGCCACCTCCGCGCAGCCCACTGAGATTGGGCCGCGACCCGAGGACAATCGAGGGTATCATCGCGACCCACACCAGTGTCCACTCCCGGAAGGCCGACGCCAAGATCGCACCGTCCATCGAGACTGTAGCGGAGTACAGTACAGAGTACAACGAGGTACTAGCCGCCATGCAGCCTACCGTCACCACCGACTGCACCGGCCCCATCAAACGACCACGGTCACGCGGAAAAAGCAGCATCGCCCACCCAGCTTACCCTTCGTCGCGCAAAGAGCGAGAAGAGCGGATCCGGTCTCGCAAGATCCGCGACCGATCTAACGGCTCGCGCACGATCGATGCCGTGGTGAACACCACGCCCCCGCAGTCGCTGACGAGACGCCTGCGCAAGGCAAGACCCCAGATCCAGATCCCCGAGCTCAAGCCCGCGCCTCTGGTCACCCGAGCGTCGTCGTCTGCGTCGAGCATAGCGAGCTGGAAGAAGATCACCGAGTGCACGCGGACGCCTGTTTCGCCTGTGCCTTCGCAGGATAGTCCCGGCAGTAACGGCGAGAAGACGGGCTACACACCCGTCTCGCCCACCACCTCGAATGGCAGCACCAGTGCCGAAGCACGCATGGCTTTGAGCCCTGTTATGCTGGTCGCGGAGGAGATACCGGTGCCCAAGACCAAGTCTACGCCTAAGCCCGCTAAGCTCGTGCTGAGGGACGGCAAATCATACGCCCCACGCCCGCGCTCGGCCTCAATTCCCCACGCGGTCCTCAAGCGACGAAGTCGCACCGGCAGCCATACCTCCGCGATGCAACAAACGACACCAAGGTCCGTCAGTCCAATGCAGCATACATCGAAAGAAGACTCGCCGCCCTTGCCTTCGCCCCCACCGAACAGAGCCCTGCCGCCCACACCGCCGGCATCTGGCTCCGAGAGGCCGGCTAAGATCAGAGCTACGGAGGCGAAGAAGCACCTCCCCATCCCGCCAGTCTACGAGATCCTGCCTAAAGCCCATACGCCCCCGAAGCGCTCGGACCCGCTCCCGCACGTCGTGACGCGGGCTCAGCGCAAGAGCATCTCACCCAAGGACTCCTCCTTGGGCAGCAAGCCAACGACGGCGATGTCCGCCAAAACCGATACCGCACGGCTCGAAGCGCTGGAGAAGCAGAACGCCATGCTTTCCGCCGCGCTCGTGGCGGTGTTACGCACCAACGGCGCGATCAATGGGCCGTTGTCGGCGCTTGCCGCTGTCACTGAGTCGGAGAGTCCGGTCCGGGCGATGGCGTGGGAGAGCCGAGTGGCGAGGCGGAGCGCGGCGAGTCAGGGGGCGGGGAGTCATACGGCGAGCAGTAGTAATGGGAGTGCGTTGGAAATGTACATTAGTACCCGGCGGGGGAGTAGGCAGGGCTGCGGGGGGGCGTAGGAAATTAATGGGTGATGGGAGGGTTGGGTTGAGTGGTGTTACGGCCGCGGCGAAGTAGATTTACATAGTACTAGGCTACTGCAATTGATGCAATGCTCAAAGGATATAAGACATTAAAGTCGCAAGCCTCACGTTCCCCAGCGATCTGCGTTTTCTCCTCGGCGTTCCGTTTTGATACATATCCCATGTCGCGGTCTGGCGGAGCGATGGATATTGCTTGAACGTCAGCGGGCCGAATCAACCATAGCGTTAGTGGCGTAAGGTTGCATAGGTGCGACGGATATGATCACCGATGTCAACCCGCAGCTCTGGAGAGAATCTTGTACTGCCCAGCCTCTGCCTTCCGGAGTGCACTGGTCGTACACCAAAGTCTGTTCGAGCTAAAGGAACAGCCCCTGCCGTTGCCCTTCATCATGCTACCACGGACCTTGGCCCCTTTGTCCAGCACAGCCGCATGGAAGTCCCGAATTCCGGCTTGAGCGTCTTACTCATCGTATGAGCCTGTGCCGCCCACTACACCAATACCGTTTATTCCAAGATACTCCACAACCCAACCCCACCCGCAGCCGCGACCAGCGCCGCTCTGATCGTGTTCAGCGCACCCCACTGCTTGATAAAGTTCTCCGTATTCCCTCGATCCATCTCCCGATCCGGCGGCGCATCCTCATACGGCTCAACCGGCGGCTCCTCCCCCGCTATCCGCGCAATCTTGTGATCAATCGGAACCATCATGCCCCCCGTCAGCGGGAAGACTGCCGTCATAAGACCAGCTACCGCAGCCCACTTGCCCCATACACTGGCCGGTAGGGACGAAGACCGGTATTGGTAAGCCAGGAAGCCGGAAGCGATGATCGTGAGGAGTTCGAAAGGGACCTGGGTTGCGAAAGCTGTCTTGGACATCATGGTGAACTGCAGCGCGGCGATTTTGTAGCCTGTGCCGGCGCTTAGGGCGGAGGTGTCTAGCGAGCCTCGGAGGGCCGCGGCGGGGTTGAGGTTCATTTGTTTGCTTTCGCTGGCGGACAGGGCGGCGGGTGTTAGGCGGCCGGACTCGAGGTTGGAAGAGTGAGACTTGGTGTCTTTTTGTTGGCTGGCGAGGAGGAGGGCGGGGACGACTTGGGTGGAGGTCGTGACCATGCTGCCGGCGATGAAGATGCAGCTGCCGACTGCGAAGCCCTTGAGGCCGAGAAGGGTGGGAGTGTCATGGTGGGCAAGGGTCGAGGTGAGGAACGCCATGGTCGGTCAGATGAATGGCTGTGAGGCTGGTGGTGTTCCCAATGGATCGAGGGAGAGAAAGGCAATGTCGCTTGGCAGCTGATTGTGAACCAAGGGATGTCTTCTGAAAGGAGAAGCTCCCCGGCTGACATGTGAACTTCTTCCTGAGGCTGATATCGTGCCTCAGGCTTCTGATGTTTCAAAAGTCTGACTAGATCGCATTCGGCGACTCGCGCTTGCTGGCGTCACCACCTGCGATCCAGTCCAGCCAGCCGGCCTAGTTGTCCGCGTACCACTTCCTCCAACCTCATTCTCCATTTCTTCTACCATCATCCACGTTTCCAATGCATTCGGTTACAGCAGTGTGAACGCTCTCCCCACCCAACCCGACAATGGCGCCCAGAAAGCGATAACAACACCCACAACCACAACTCCCCCAAACCTTCCCACCTCCACCAACAAACCATGGGCATGTTCCCCTCCCTCTCCGCCGGCGCCTCAGTGGCAATCGGCATCCTCGTCGGCCTCTGCTCGACCTGCATCCAATCGCTCGGCCTGACCCTCCAGCGCAAATCCCACATGCTCGAGGATGAGAGACTGCCCTCGGACGAGCCGCGGCGCCCGGCCTACCGCCGCCGGCGCTGGCAAATCGGCATGCTGCTCTTCCTCATGGCGAATATCATCGGCAGTACAATTCAGATCACCACGCTGCCGTTGCCGCTGCTGAGTACGCTGCAGGCGAGCGGGCTGGTGTTTAACAGTCTGCTGGCGAGCTTGCTGTTGAAGGAGGCGTGGACGTGGCGGACAGGGTATGGGACGATGCTTGTGGCGGCGGGCGCGGTGCTGATAAGTCTGTTTTCGGCGCTGCCGGAGCCGAGTCATAGTCTGAGGCAGTTGATTGAGTTGCTGGGACATCGGGGGTTTCTGGTTTGGTTCATACTCTCGCTGGTGCTGGTTGTTGCGCTTCTGGTACTGGATCTGGTGTTGCGGAAGTTTGTGCCGCACGGGAATCGGGAGAGTCCGCGGATACAACTGGTACGCGGTATGAGTTATGGTGCCGTCTCAGGAATCCTGGCTGCGCACGCGCTCCTACTGGCGAAGAGCGCGGTGGAGCTTATTGTGCGCAGTGTGACAGATTCGCGAAATGAATTCAGGGGCTACCAGTCCTGGCTGCTAATTCTGGCGTTCCTTGTACTGGCGCTGAGCCAGCTTTATTACCTTCATCTCGGACTCCGGCTGATATCTACGAGCGTACTCTACCCGTTTGTCTTCTGCATTTACAATATCGTGGCGATTCTGGATGGGCTCATCTACTTCCGCCAAATGGATCGCTTGCCGCCTCTACACGCCGGACTTATTGCACTCGGCACAGTAATACTGCTCGCCGGTGTGCTCGCGCTGAGCTGGAGACTACAGGAAGAAGACGAGGGAGACGAGGAACATAGGACACAGATGGCGCAACATGACATCCCACAGACTGTGCTCACGCCCGGCCTCGGCTTCCTTGGAGACCTAGACAGTGACGAGAATGAGTCTGCCGTTGCAGATGAAGAAGACGATCTGGATGCAGATGAGGTAGACCCGCTCCTGAGCCGGAGCAACAAGCGCACCCGCACCTCCAGGAGCACACATACGAGTCTGGGCAAGAAGCGCAAACGCGCGGCGACGCTCAAGGAGGTCATCTCGATCTGGGAGGAACTCGGCGACGGTGGCGACGAAGAATCAGCGTACGGGACTTTCAACGGCAATGGCGATCTCGATCACCGTCCACGCAGTGCAGGCCATACCTGCCAAACTCGACGTCGGCGCGATAGTGCGGGTCAGACCCTTGAGACTGGCGGCGGTGTACACGACGACACGGACGGCGGAGAGATTGGCGTTGAAGCCGGGGTGCGGCGAGCAAAGACTGTGCCGACGCAGCGGAGATCGCGGAGTGGGAGGCGGAGGAGTACGCACGGTGGCGGGAGCGGGGCGTTGTTCCAGGATTTGCTGAGTCGGGATTGGTGGCGGATGAGGAGGAAGAGCGATGGGGATGGTCCTAGTAGTGGGGAGGGGGCTGTGTGAGGCGGGTGAGGGAGTGTGATCTTTCGAGAGGGTAGGCTAGTGTCGAAGTACAATGTTCAGTATCTGAAAGCACTGTGGTTTGATCATCCGAGAGCGGTAGTGAGCCTCTGATGAATCTCTTCGTGGTCTTCATAACGCCGCAGTCCTATATCCGCTTTGGGAAGGCACGCCATTGACTTTGGTACCTGACCCGAAGCTTCACGGGAATGTATGCCCGAAGTGGGCCTACAGGAAAGGCTAAAGGGAAGCACGGTGTCGTCACCTTTCAAGGACGGAGGGTACGACCCGCAGGACTACCACCGTCCTACTTGCTGCATATCCCACCCCAACGTAACCGAGACCACCCAAGGAGTGCTGTACCGCGAACTACTGCAGACGGACAACGTCCATCATTCGCTGCTGAGCTGCACTCCGCCTACTACTCCCATTATTGTTATTACTACTAGACCACCGCCTGATTGTCCTAATAATGGACTTCATCACCGCCCGACTCGGATTGGACTCGCGCCACAACTCGTGAGACTGCGCCTACACAAGGGACAACGACCTACGAGACCACGACTGCGCAAGCGATTAGACACCGCGTATTATTACCGGCCGCATACAAACGGGACGTCCTGGGAGACTTGCGCCCAAAGGCCCGACCGCCTTCCCACCACGTGACCGACCCTGAGACGACCGTCGACTTCCTTGTTTACTTGCTTGTGCGGCGGGCTACGAAGGGGGAAGGAGCGATGAACGGGCATATGATTGAGAACCTGGCCCGCATGTTTGTACTTTGAACAACACAACAAGACCAACCTCACTCATATATACCTACTCGGCACCCCCCACCTCCACCTCCACCTATACCTCCGCCTACCGCGCCGACACCACTAGATTGCCGTCGCGACCATGGAGAAGCTAATTCTCCGTAGTGTCATGTACGGCGCGGACAAGATCCCGGACACGTGGTTCGAGAAAGTGCCGGGCGGGTTCTACAAGAAGAAAGAAGAAGAAGAAGCCAAGGCCAGAGACCAAGCCAAGCGTGACTCGAAGAAGAGCGGCAAGGATGGCAGTGGCGGTGGCAGTCGACCGAGCAACAGTGACAGCCGCAATGGCGGGGGAGGCCGCAGTCGACGCTATAGTACTGGTGAAGACGACAAGCGTCCCTCCGACCCTCCACGACGACGAGATGGAGAGCGCCAGCGGCAGAGAGAGTCGTACGATGGCCAAGATCAAGATGACGGCCACTACAGCGGGGATGACCGGCGGCGTAGACGCAACCACGGCAGTACCAGGCAGCGGCGCCGCAGCTTCGACGACGATCGCGAGTACAGCCATGGAAACGGACCGCCACCTCCACGAGACAATCGCCGGGACGAGCGGCGCATGAACGACGGCGCACCATACCCCGAGCGTGACACTGGTCCCTCTTCACGGGCTCGTTCCAACCTGCACGACTCGGCAGTGGGTGCGGCTGCGCTGACAGGTGCGTCCATGGGACTGGCGGAGGGAGCCTCACGTCCGTACGATGACCACGCCGCGTCAGGTCCACAGTCGGGATCGGAGGGTAGAAAAGGCGTTGCTGGTGGCTACGTGCCATATGCCCACATCTATGGCGGCCCCGCGTCACAAGCTCAACGCGAGCCATACTCGACAACGCCCCCGCAGTCGAGCGCTGGGTCTGCTCAGCCAACCGAAAGAAGTCGCCAAGGCCATCAGGTTGCACCGCCACCATCCCATTACCACCAGAACCCGTACGCTCTAGACACTGCCGCCGCCGCTGCCGGGTACCGCTCCCAAGACTCCGGGTACGACTCTCGCCATGACCACCGCCACGATGACCGCTACAACAGCCGTGATGAGCGCAGTTCTACTTACTCCGACTCTCCATTACCTCGGCGCGGGCACTCCCGAAGAGACAACGACTCACCTACCCATGACTCGCGCGCCGAAGACGACCGTTCCACCCGTCCTGACCGACGCCAGGGTACCGAAGGATCGAAGCGGGCGAAGTCTCAAGGCGGAGGAGAAAGCCGAGGTAAGTACCGAACCTGCAAAACCCGCGCGGACTTCGATGGCATAGAGGACTCGTGGGAGGTGCCTCCAGCAAGGACCGCTGCAGTTCGCGATGAAGCTGTTACCGGAGCATTGATTGCTGACAAGCCCGAAGCCAGAGACCGCTACGTACCCGCCGGTTACCAAGCCGATTACCGAAACGAGACTTCGTCACCGTCCAACGCCACGCCAACGATGAAGCCTGTGGATCCGCGGAAACCACTCGGAGCGCAGATGGGTGGTGACAGCGGTAGCGGTACTGGTGGGTCGAGCAGGTAAGCATCACCACAAGCCCTCGCTTTGACATGCCGCGACACCGCATCCGCAGCCCGGTTCTTCGGTCGTCTGATCACGCAGCCAGAAGCTGACACATTTCCCGCCACAGACGCCGAGACGGCGACCGCGCCCAGAGACAATACGGCGGCGATGGCGCGCACGGCAAACGCTCCAGCGGGTACTACTCGGACTAGCAGTCTGGTGGCACGACCGCTGGACATTTCCAGCCAGCTTCTCCCGCTTCTTTCAGGCGGGGTCAGGCAGCCGATTTCACTACGCAGCGGGAGATGGGCGCGGATGGGGTGTGGCGTGATAAGGCGCGGGAGAGGCTGCGGGCCACGAGGGACTGGATGCAGTATACGACGCTGTCGAGTGAGTATCAGTGAGGGTGAGAAAGCGCGTGGCATGGACGGGATTGTGAGAGCAAGGAGTTGTGTTTGCGATGGCTGGGTTGGTGGAATGCGGTGGAATGTGCTTCTTCAAGACTGCGGGGTGAGCATGATTTCCGACTTTACCTTATGCGTTAAGATGAAGCATCAGTGGACACTGTGATGGCTGTGAGCTCAGAGAAGGACAAAGACGGCAGACTGCGAGGGGATACGAGTAGCTGATCAAGACCTACACCCTACAACCGAGCATAGCTGTACCTTCTACATCCCTGGCCCCTAGCCAGCTCAGGCCGGCCCACCCCCCCTGAAAGCAAAGCAGGCACCCTCAGTGCCCACTCCCCGGCTTCCTCCCCAACCCCTCCGCCCTCGCAATCCACTCCCCTCCCACAACCTCGACGCTCCTCCCCACCTCCGCCTCCACAATGCCCATAACTATCTCCCGCCTCGCCGCAAACCCCTCATCATCACCAGTGACGTTACCACAGATTTCCTCGGCTCTCCTCCGTCCAACGATACATAAGTTCCGCGTACTAGGTATCCTTAACACCTCCTCCTCGAGTTCGAATCCGACGTCCTGGGCTAGACCGCGGACGTAGGAGCAGAGGGACGAGTAAGCGGAGGGCATCTTTCTTTGCTCGGGGGTGCGAGCCAGTGAGCCGGACTCCACGGCCTGCTGTTTTGCGGGTTTGACGGCGGCCTTGGTCATGGCGGCTGGGCTCTCTGTGATGGGATCCCGGAGCTGCTGCTGCGGTAGCCGCTTTGGACTTTCGCCGCTGATGCCTGGAGTAGATACGGCCGTGGCTCTGGTCTTTCCAGCTTTCGTGCCCAGTGGTGCCCGGAATCGGGACCCGGCTAAGTCGTGGCTGCAGCATGGGATCGCGATGAATGATGACCCGTTCAGGTACGCGAGTAAGGGCGTCCAGGCCGTGAGCTCATCGGCGTGGTTCGAGATGATGAAACTGCCCGGTGCGTCCCGGAAGATCCCATCGTGCCACGTGGAGTCGTCGTACGCCTGCCCGTCTCTTCGAGGGAGGCACGACTGGAAGACCTCCGGGACAAGCAGGCGCTGCTGCAGATGCTCCCGGATCTCCGGCGGGAAGATGGACCACGTCTTGCGCCTCCGGGCGTCGAAACTCCAGCCGGGATACCCTTCGGACAGCAAGATAGAGGTCAGAACCCCATTCCCACACCCTATATCCACGAACCCCGGGAACGCCACCCTCCCCCCACCATCTCCCTCTCTCCCAATAGCTTCACCAGGCAAAACATACATGTCCCGCCACAACTCCATCAAAAATGCCGCAATCCCCAGATCCTCAAAGACGTGCTTGCCCGGATCCGTGACCTCGATCCACTGCTCGGCCAGTTTGCGCCCGTACTTGGTTTTGAGCCGCGTGTAAGTGTCTTGGTAGCGTTTCTGCGGGATCAGGCGGTCGAGGTGCACGCGTTTCTGGTAGCCGGCTTGTTGGCCTTGGCCGTGTTTGTGGAGGGTGGAGAGGAGGCGGAGTGCTGTGCGGGAAAGCTTGGGGGTGAGAGATGGCGGTGGTGCTGTTGCTGGTGCTGGTGCTGGTGCTGGAGAGGGGAAGAGGGAGTAGGAGATGGAGATGGAGGCGGGGGAGGGGGATGGTGCGTCGTTTGGGGGTTCGTTTGTGGGAGGAGTAGATGGAATGCTTCGCCACTGGTGAGTGAAAGCGAGCTTTGAAACCGTTGGATGGTAGAAGGGCATCTCCTCCGCTTGCTGGACGTGCGGGATGTAGAGCACGACGTGCGTTTCGTCGTCTTCCTCTAGCCGCCGGAAGAAATGGCAGGTCTGCAGCAAAGGATGATCGAGTTGCGGATTCCGCGGTACGAGCTGCCGTACCATCGTCCTCGTCCGCGTGTAGCCTGGAAGATCATAGTCGATCGGCAGGTACTCTGCCTTGATATGCTTGAGCATCTTGTTGGGCTGACCATGGCTAGAGTCCAGACTGTCATTGTGATCGCCAGTATCGTAGAAGATGTCGGCTCGGAAGAGGTGGCTAGAGGTGACGTTCGGGTTCGTGATCATATTGAGCATGACTCCATGGTAGATGTCCGGAGGGAATGTACATGGACTGTCCAAAACGGTTATCCATAGCTCATCCGGCAGATTGATGTCTGGTGGCAAGCCTGTGCGATCTCTTGGCATAATCTTCAAGGACTGCGTTGCGGTATTGTTACTGGAGCCATTCAGCTCGTTCACGGTGGCCATTGGGTGTTATTGGAGAATATTCCCGAGAAACTGCTTGTGCGGAGGTGAAAAGGGCACGCCATGAACAACGCTGGCGACCATCGGGAGTCCGAGTCATCATTATGCCTGACTCAGGCCTCGTAGAGTCGGTTCACGTCTGGTTTGAGTGTCGATGTAGAGGGATGGGTTCGGTGGCTTCAAATTCTCTCGCTGCCTCGAATATCTACTGTATACTCAAACGATGGCTTGGCATTTTGCGTTCATGCGGATTGACGACGGTTTGGCGATGCGGCCATGATGATGAGGGCAAAGAGTCGTAAGCTGACAGCCACAAGCGCAAAGTTGTCGGGACATGCTCTCAATGTCCTGCCCCTACCACGCAAGACATGACAGCGCCTCTTCTCGCGTTACCCACCGTAACGGCCCTCTACATGCATCTATCCCACCGTCCACAGCACCTTCAACATCCTCCCAACGCCCCCAGAAATCACTCAGCCCGCCCACCGACCCTCGAGACCAAGCGGGGACCCAAACCTCACGAGCTCGTCCCCGGCGTCTGGCCGTAGTAATGTGCCATCTCCAACCCAGCCCTCTTGAACCCACACTTGACATAGAACCCCTCGTTCGCCTCCGAGCAGTCCAATATCGTCTTATAGCAGCCCGTATTCTCCGCCACAAAGTCCAAAGCCTGGATGATCCGCAACCCCAGCTTCTTGCCCTGCTGGTCCTTCGAGACGGCGATGTCTTCGATGTGCCCGACGACCCCGAGGTGGTGTATGCTGTAGATAGGCGTCAGATACACTACACTATGTCCCCCCATGCCGCGGAGTAGTGGTAGTAGACAACGTACAATTTCCGCTCCACAATCAGCGCACCCGTTCCCACAATCTTCTCCTCCCCATCCAGAATAACGAGGACATGGTACCCGCCGGCACCGGCCTTCATCTCATCCCATCGCTTCTCGAATTCCTCTTTGCTCACGTCGCCCACGTGCGTCAGGACTCGCAGGACGTCGAGGAAGCCGAGATCGAAGTCGCCTCGTTGCAGTGGTCGTATGCTATAGCCGTGTGGGAGGGCAGAGGAGACGCTCGGGGAGATTAGGGAGGGGGAGAAGAGGGTGTCGCTTGGGGCGGTACCGTTTGTGGCAGCCATTGTGTTGCAATGGGTTGCGGGCGGGTGAGGTGCTAGTATGGAATGTTTGCTACGAGGGAAGCTCTTGAGGGAACATGGAACACGACTCAAGAGGGTAAATGGATAGCCGACATTTGAACATCAGCTGCACTCGAAATGCGCTGACGTGCACAAGACGGCGGTGACGGCGAGCTGATCGCGTTGCATGCGTCCCGTCGTGTTCCTGCATTGGTGTGGAAGTTTCCTGGGCCGACAGGTGCACCGCATCCTCCAAACCCTCCAAAAAGCCTCGTGGGCCTGAAGGGAAACATGACCGCAACGAATCGTACGAATAAGCACACCGGAAGAGCCTGCTGCGATTGGCAAACCTGACACTTGATGCTAAGGTGCAAGACATTTTGAGGGGCTCATAGATAATGGCTGGCTTGATCTGATCAGATGCCAAGGTAACATAGGGTATACAACGGTAGAGACCAAATGTTCGTACATTTCACAGCCAAACGCCCCAAAATAATGTGAGGTGACCAACACACATCCGAACCCCATTTCGCCGGAACTCCTCATCCATCCCTCTCAGTAGTAGTTGCCCCTCGGCACAGCGCAGAAGATACCCACCACCACGCACGAAAGCACGAACCCAGCCAAGATCGCCTGCAAGAAAATAGTATCCTGAATCTGCCTCAACGCCGGCTCCTCGATCCAGATCTGACGGTCCAGAATCTTGCGAATAACATTCCGCTTCTGATACTTTGGCACCCACGGCTCATCCTCGAAACTGTTGGTCGACTGACTCGTGAGCGTCTCCTGTGAAATCCACTTCTCGTTCCCGTACTCGGCCGGCTCGTCGGAGAACAGCTCCCAGGGCCGCACGTGCCGGTGGTGCAGGCCGTGCAGCACGACGCACATGCCCTTCCAGGCGGCGATGAGGGTGGCGATGCCGATGAACCAGGCCAGGAAGGGGAGGATGCGCCAGGGCCGGCTGGCGTGGCTGAGTGTCAGGAGCAGGTCGATGATGAAGCCGACAAGGATGCCGGTGATGCCTAGGCCGCGGGCGAAGAGAACGCGGGGGCGGTTGCCGTTGCAGATGGTCCAGCGGACGAAGTTGGGGTGGGCTTGCTTGCGGAGTGAGTATTCTACTGTGGGGATGATGGAGCGGAAAGCTGTGGGGTGGGTGGTGTTCTGCAGGGCGTGGAGGACGGCTTGTCGTTCGCGGGCTGATAGGTTGAGCTCGCGCGGGCTGCCACCAGCGATGTAGACGCTGATGATGTGGTTGATCTCGTCGCGGTAAGGTTGGAGAGTGACTGACGGGTGTTAGAGCGGCTAATAGGTCAGTCCTGGCATCGTACACATACATGGCTTCCACTTCATGCCCGCATCGTCAAAAGCCTGGCCTGCCACCGACTGATGCACGTTACTGCTCGCCAAGGTCTCGTCTCCCATCGATGAAGCGTAGTCGGATGTCGGGTCTTTCCTATCTTCATCGGAAGACCTGTTGGTTGAGGCGAAGGGATTGGTCCTGTCCGCTGCATGCTTGGGCGGTCCATCGGCGAAGTCGGTGTCGTTGAGCACAGCAGCCAGCTCAGGGTTAGTCCGCTTGGATCGAGCCTGGAAGGCATTGCCGGCGACCTCTCCCTCCGCTTGCTCCGCAGTCCAGAACGGTGCCAGTGCCTTCTCGCTCTCGGGTAGCTTCTCCCATCGTGTGCAATAGTCGCGGTACCAGAGGAAGAATTGCAGGTTCTCTGCGGAGTGCTCGATATATCGCAGATAGTTCATGAAGTCACGGACGGTGCACGGCTGGACACAGGTCAGCATTCGGAGAAGAGCTGGTGACTGGTCGTGACACTGACCGGACACACAGCTCCCGAAATGATTCGGTCGAAAGACAACGCCTCCGGGATGCCATTGCTCATGCAGGACGACTCAGACGTGATGGAGTCGTTGATGGATTTCTGCTTCTCGTCGCCACTCAACGAGTCACAGGAAGTGGATGATCTGACGTGTGATGGCCGACGGTAAGTCAAAGAGTAGACCATGATGCCAATGTAGGTCTCGGGCTTTTGTGTGGCAACGCGAGAACAGTAGGAGAGGATGATGTTGTGACCAAGAGCGTGAACGGTGAACAATGGAACAAAGCGTACGTCAAAACAGCCTTTAAAGACGGCGTGTACTCCGCAGCAAGTCGGATGGCGTCGACCTCAAATACCTTCAGACTTCCGGGTACTGTCAGTCTGTCACTGCTTGGCGTGATCTCGCGGCAAGAAATAGCGACGCGCACCCTCGTCAACGCTGCTACCCGATACCCGGTCGTCGCGAGAACGATCAGGTCATCAGCAAAGCAGTAGGCAATGTGGGGATGGCATCGACGCCATGTTCCGCCAGCCATAGTGCTGGGTCTTGCGGAGCAAATCACCGATGGCATGGGCCCCTCGGCTCGATGCACGCGGCAGATCGTGCCACGCGAGGGGCCGCGTAGTCCGGCTTGCGACCTGTCTATTCGAATGGACCTTTTCTGGCTGCTCCTGAAGTTCCGGTACAGCAGTAGCGGTGCAGTATCCAGGTAAGCTCCAGACCATCACGACGGGAGCATGTGGCTAACATGTGAACTCCAGGCAATACGTGTCCCTCGTGCCGACATGTCTCCGCGAGCCGGGATCTGATGCACGCGTGCGATCGTGGAAGCCAATAATCCCTTGCAGCTGCTCGATTCGGTCGTACAAGGGCTGCTCTCTCATGAATCAAGAGCGTTTGGGACATACTGTGTTTCTGTTGCGCGCTAAATTCGATGCTAGACAGGTTCCCCGATCCGCTTTTGGCTAGCTGTTGCGGCGTGGCGCGTTCGAGATCGCTCATCCCTGCCAGGAGGGGAGCATGGAAGGTCGAAGACTCAGACCAGGATGCGCAATCATCAAACCCGTGGAACCAGAGTAATGAGAGCTTCTCCAATTGCACGCGGCCTCATCATGGTGGAAGCTGTCTCGGCATGGTGGTTGACTTTGACACCATGCCACGATTCCTACGAGATGCTCATCGGAGCGCTAGGACTGTTACGGTCGGCGAGCGACGGAGTGCTAGAGGCCGTGAACTTGTACGCCTCGCCTTCTTCTGGTCGTACAGACTGCAGCAGTGCGACAGGTCATTTCCATGATCCATCAAAGTCCCCTTGGCTGCAGGTGCAATTTGAACGGGCAGTATTGATGAGCAGCGGGTCCATTCAAGCACCTGAGGTTCCGCCGTGCCGGTGCCGGATGTGTGGACTCGGGTAGATCTCCGGCTGTAACTCGGCCCGGGCCAGACGGATCGTTGGGTCTTCCATTCCCATCGCCCATTGTCTGCATTTTCTTCGCTCTCTGTCCTCTACACGCAGCCTTGTAACACACACGTACATCGCACATGCTACAATCAAAGACGAGGCTTGCGCAGGTTGATCACTGACGAAGCAACAAGTCTTGAGTCTTTGAGACAAGGTCGACAGTAGCAATGCTGGGCATGCAGGTCTCGCGTCTTCCAATAAAGTGACAGGCCGCAGACTCGCTTCCATGAGGAGGTCTCGAACAGACTGGATCGGCCGACTATGGCCATATTGTTGCGTCCCTGCGCATGCTGGAAGAAATCCCTGCCCGCTCAAATTGCAGCCTTCAGGTCGCCAGCCGCGCAAGTGATACCGTGAACATGCTGCTGTCATATGCTTGACTGCACAGTCCGTCCCACGCCTCAGAAGAAATATGCGTCAAGCCTTCAATAGCCCGCTGTTCGCACTGAGTGACTGGCAGTCGGCAGATACTGTACCGAGCACTCATCCATCAAGCCGCACACGGAGACGGTAGCATCGACTTACGCCCATCAAGCCCACTTGGGGCTAGTCAGGCTGTCTGGCCTTTCGAGGGTTACACGCTGCATCCCATGTCTTACCAGTCAAGCTCTGTCTTTGTTAGATTGCCGCCTTGAAATCAATACTTGCGTTCGAAAGGTCGGATTCTTGCGCAAAAGGGTGATAAGTAGCTTGCCGGTTTGTTAAGCTGTGCACGAGCTGTAAGGTGTTCCTGTTTAGGAAGGCACAGTCTGTTGTAGGTCGAAAGGAACCACATGTGCAAGCATGAGGTGCCCTGGGCAACGCAAGTATCTTCTCAGCACGTGATTCTGGCCTATCGGATTTTGCGGGGCTCACGTCGATAGGCTCCTCACGAGAGACGACATTGGCCTCGCAGTCAAAGATGACCAGCATATCTCAGAGATTTGAGGACTCGAATACTAACAAACGGCAATTCGACAATGTCTGGCTCCGGTCTTGGCGGCTTGAACAAGTCCTCACCCGACTCCATCGTCATAGGTCTATGCCAATCCCAGCTCTTCGATGTCCGGACACCAGAACAACTCGAGCATGCCGTCGACCATGTATGCAACCTCGTCGGCAAGGCCAGACGAAGCTACGCCCTCATGGACTTCATCGTCTTTCCCGAATACTGTATCCACGGTCTCAGCATGTCAACGGATGATGGCATCATGTGTACGCTCGAAGGTCCCGAGGTGCAAGCATTCAAGCAAGCGTGCAAAAGCAATACCATCTGGGGCTGTTTCAGCATCATGGAGCGTAACGAGCTCGGCATGCCTTGGAATACGGGGATCGTGATCAACGCGGAGGGCGAGCTCGTCAACTACTATCGCAAAATGCACCCGTGGATCCCGGTGGAGCCGTGGTACCCTGGAAACCGTGGTATACCGACCTTCACGGGGCCGAACGGTATCACGATGGCGCACATCATCTGCCACGACGGCCAGTTCCCGGAGATGGTGAGTAATGCCACGATCAATAATCTTGCTACCATTTCGTTCCGGGCATTTGCTGACGCTGTGGATGACCATTTGTAGGCCCACGAGTGTGCATACCTGGGTGCGGAGGTCATGATCCGGACGGCGGGATATACCTCCCCCATCAAGAACAGCTGGGAGATCACTAATCGCTCCAACTCCTTCACCAATCTCATGTGGACATGTTCCGTCGCGCTAGCCGGCAGCGATGGGACGTTCAACTCGATGGGCGAGGCTATGTTCTGCAATCCAGAGGGTGAGGTAGTGCGACATGGCAATGGCAACGCAGACGAGATATTCGCTTGTGAGATCCGTAAAGGTGATGCGCTATCGAAACGCCAATTATGGGGTATGTGCACTACGCGTAGTGGCTACAGTCGTTGCTTGAATCACCACCTAATCGTCGCGTAGGTGTGGAGAACAATCTCTATCAGTTCGGACACCGGGGTTATTCTGCCGTGATGGGCGGCGCGACTGATTGCCCATACACATACATGCGAGACCTTGTGGCCGGGAAATACCGACAGCATGGTGAAGAACACGTTGTAGTCGTTGATGGTACAAGCTGCGGCATAGCCAAGCCGACGGCAAAGTATGAGACTAGTTAGATATGGACTCCAACGCATGAACACGAAAATCTGCAGCACAGCAAATGAGCCTCTCAAGCTGAAGTGGCATTAGACGAGACCGGAGGGTTTGTGATCTGGAAGCTGTCAGCATCGTGGGTTGTATCGCGCCAGTGCACCCTCTACTGACCTCAACGATGGTGGGACCAGCAACAACGGTATTGTCGTTGACAGTCTCATTGCAGTTCGTGAAAAGCAAATACGACTGCCCATTGACACCCTGCGGCACAGTGACCTGGTAGCTCTTCCCATCGCCCGCCGGCTGCAGCAGCGCGAAGTCCGGACCCGTCACCGTGATGAACGCAGCGTAAAGATGCGCATTCGCATCCGCGGACGCGAGAGCATAGCCGGCAGTCTGCACCCCAATCGTCATCCCCGACGTAATAGTGCCCGTAGTCGTCACTGTAAGACCCGGAAACGCCTTCACCGGGAACGTCGGGTTATCGGCCGGGCAGGAAACGATGAAGCCGTGCGCGAGCGTGTGCACCTCGTCCGGCGTAAGCGGATCGTCGTACGCCTGCGGGAACGGGCTCTCAGCCAACGACGCGCGGAGGTACGAGCTATGCCGCGCCTCGATGGTGAGGATGCTGCCGGCGGCCGTCAGGTAGGCTTTGGTGGCGATCTGAGCGGCGGCGCCGAGGTAGGCGGAGGTGCCCACGCCCTCGAGGACGCTGGCCGTGGCTACGAATTGGGCGACGCTGGTGATGCCGAAGGCGTAGGTGCACTCTTCGGTTGGGGCTGAGCCGGCGGCTTTGAGGGCGGCGGTGAGGAAGGCGACGTGGCCGGTTTCGTGCGCGCTGATGGTTTGCACGTTTTGGTAGAAGGTGCTGTCGAAGCCGGCGGCGGCGAAGGCGGATTGGGAGAAGTTGGCCTGTGATTATGTTTAGTAGGTGAGGACGAGTGTGAAGGGGTGCGAGTTGAGGGATCACATACCAAACCTTCCCGGTAGAACTTGTCTTCGAGATGCTCGAGTGTCAACGCGTAGCGCAGGATGTCAACTGCACTTTGTCAGTTGCTGGAGAAGTCTAATTCAACACCAAGTGGCTTACCGTCATTCATCTGACTCTCGACCTGGCGCTTCTCGATCTGTTTCGCCAGCGGAGAGGCGTAGCAAGACCCGACGAGCGCCCACATAGCGGGTTGAATGAGTGACTTCATGATTGAAAGATCGATAAAGACAGTGAAAGTGAAAGTGAGCAATTTGTGTGTCGTCTGCCCCGACCGAACATCGGCTACGTTGCGGCTTGCCACCGAGATATAGGCCGTCCCGAAGTAAACAAATTTCAGTCGCGTATACTTCCAGAGAATGGAGAGGAGATTGCAACATGGCCCGACCGAGGTTGTTACTGGCAATACCGCTGGAATGTGCGCTTCCACGTGCTCAGCCCGGCACTTACAAACCGCACCTATTCTGCAAAGTCTCTCTCTAGTCTCCCGGTAGCCATGCTCAACATGTACAGTATGTACACCATACACAGCTTCAGATGCTCTAGTGGTGATTGTCATCGATGCCGGCGTAGCGACCCACAGCCAATTCGCCGACAAACAGCCCTGCGAGCACCGAGAGAAAGTACCCGACGTTGAGAGTCATGACCGCAAGCATACTAAAGTTCAGGACCCGGTCAGCGGATGGTCGACATACAAAGAAGAATACATGGAGCGCTTACAGCAGGTACGCGAGGCCAGCATTAAGCGTGAACAAGCCCGCGCGCGGCAAATCGGTACTGAACCTCCACGGTGTGCCCTGCACATTGCTCCTCGCGGACCTCACGACCTTGACTCTCTCATCCAGGCCCTTGGACGTCAGAACAGCCTCTTCGGCCTTCTCGCCACCTCCACCAATACTCCGCCTTTCCCGGTCGGCTTCGTTTTGCCCCGAGACCATAATGTACCGGCGATTCACAGCGCGGTCGTGCCACTTATGCTCAACCAGGTGGCGATAAGCGAGGAGCAGTCGGCTGAGGGCTGCCAGAACAATGAGGAAGATGCAAGTGCCTGCGTAGCCGCCTGTTGTGGAAGGTGTCCACGCCAGCGAGTATAGCGACGTCGTTTGACCGGCGGTGAAGGTCATGGGCATGCCGCTGCCGTCGGACATTGGAGCGCCTGAGCCGCTCATGTTCATCGCGAATGGTTTGACTATTCTAGACAGGGCGCGGCAGAATCTCCGGTTCGCCCGGGTGTTCCTTGATGGAGCCTGAGACGATCTAGCAGCCAAAAGCTATGGATCCGCGTTGAGGGTATGACTGAGCAATGCGATCTTCGACGTGATGATGCCCAGTATGAAAGAGGTGCTGATGGCTTCGCGCGCGCGGTCACTGCCGGTCTCGGATCTGTTGGCAGGTCGTGTATTGACTGTACCGTATGTTCATGGGGGTTTGGTAGCCACGCTCCCGACTGACCGGGGAAATTCCATTGCGACTGTGCGTGGCGAGCTTGCCTTTACAGTGAAGCATGAAGTGAGCATGTTTTCGGGAAGCGGGACCTTTTTGAGCACGTTTCCGGAAGTGGCGAACCGCCGTGACTAAGCCTCCCGGTTGCTTGTTCACATCAATAATAATGGACGATATATTTGTGCATTCGAGAGTCGATACATGCCTGTACTGTGGCTCGGATCACCCTTCTTGTAACGCGAAATCGACGACGACGAGGGTTCGACATGAGCGGCGCAACACCCGCGATTTTCCGGGACTGTCACACGTCTCATACTCAAGCTTTCCGCGACGTTGTTGGGCACTCGAACTGGATCTTCTTCTCAAGCCCAGAGAAGGCTCAAAAGTCGATGTGAACGGATACGGAGCCTGATGAAGAGACATAGCAGAGGGTTTGCCGACGGCCCGATACCCTAGAGGCGCACCTGTCTGTGATAGACACTACCTCGTGGCTCCGAGCTGAAGAGCTGGAATGGCGGTCGCGACAGCTGCTCATGACAATACCGAACAGATGACCATGCTGCCACCATGCAGATAGGCTTTGAGGCCAACAGACCAGACACCGCAGTAGTAGTACTACGCTGGCTTCGGCCAGTTCAGTTGATCTCGCGCAGAAGCAGAAGGCCTCCTGGGTGACGGACACACCGCGCTACACCACCTAGAGTCGCTTCTTCACGTGTCCTCTGATATGTGCTGACTCGTGCCATATTCTTGCGTGCCTGCCAGATGCGGATCGGTGCAATCCTCGGTCTGCATCGTGGGTCCGCGCACTCTGTACTGCATGTCGCTTCGGCCGGGATTGCACCTTGGCCGAGGTATTCCATCGGCACGAGATGATGCGAACTGCCTTGGCTGCCCTCTTCGTAAGATGGTCTGATGGTGAACAGAAGCCGTGATTGCGAGGTAGGTTCGAGGCACGTCCCAATAATTCCACCTCATGCGAGAGCCAGCGACGAAGCGATCGTCGTTGGCCGATCGTCTGGCACACACCAAAAACCGTAGAGCCTAGCAGTCGGCGACTCCGAGACATCTCGGCTACACTTTACCTCAGTTCGAGACAGAGCGATCGGTACTTGCACTTCCCGAGATGTAGCAGCGTGCAAACTTCGTCCAGGAGTCGAAAACCTACCCTAGGTCCATCAGCCCACGTGAGCGGCCGGCCCCAGGAAAAGAGCCCCTAATTTGGTGGTCAGGCAGCTCGGGCCGACGTGTGCACCCGAGCGAAGTGGTGCTGGACGGTGAGAGCGGTTAGGTCGCTCGCTTATGCGGTTCTGTGATTGGCTATTGCGGGAAAGTCTGTGCAGGCCTCAGGATCCTTCGATAGTTGGGAAGTGGAGTTTGCCGTCTCCATGAAAAGCAATGTGCCAGTTAATTACGGAGCCGACCGACCGACCAGGAAACGATCGGGATAGGGGGAAGGAAGTGCAGCTTTACGCAGAATCCCGCACAGTTGTAGCCGCTGTAGATGCTACTACTGAAGTTGAGAAGCGACACCTGTCACGTCAGGTAGATCTACCAAATATCGTTGCGAATACAGTAGCACCAGTCATGCCCGAGCAACGGTCCGCGTAATAATAAGCAAATGGTGTACCGTGCGGTTGCCTTTGCGCGCCTCGCCGGCCCTGGTAGCGACGCCATGATCTCCAGGCTGGCGGAGCCCAGCGGGTGGCTGCCTGCAGACAACGCCCCGATCGGACGTCGCTTGGTTGTTCCAACATGGGTGAACCGTGGAAAACTGCACTCCACTTGCCCTGTCCGCTCCGGGGACAAGAAGATCACCTCGTGCACGCGAGGATTGCAACACGCAGCCCGCAATACTTAGTGCGTGTGCCTTCTTGGTCGCCTCGTACACTGCGCGACCCAAGATGCCCTTTCCCGCAGACAGAGCATCGGAAACGGTGGTCACCGCATCCACGTGTCGACCTGCATGGATCTCCTGCGGGTTAGAGGAGTCTCGGCGCCATGGTGATCTGGATGAGATGTCCGAAAGCCGCGACCTGAACCCTGTTCCGCTCCTCATGCATGCAGCCTTGACAGTTCCACTTCTACATTAGTTGCCGCCGACAAATCGACGATGAGACATTGGAGAGCTGGTGGAGCGCGCTGTAGTTTGTGATGATGAAGTTGTGAGAAATGCAAAGTCATACCATTGCGACAACAACGTGCGGCAGTAGCGGCGCAGCCTGAGCGCCCGGCGGTGAATCGTGGGAAGGTTGCCGGACGCGAGATGAGGCTCGTCAGAACGCCCCCATCTGGGGTCAAGCTCTGACCCGGGCGGAGAAGTTCGTGACTCGTGAATGGTGATAGCCCGGTTCGAGATGCTGGGTTGGGATTGGCCAGATCTAGCGAGACGCAACAAAACAGTGCAAGCTACTGATAGGGACTTCGGTAAGGACATCTTTGTCGGCGTCGCGTGCAGTCGGCTGCTTTGATGGTCGACTAGCTCTGGGGTAAGGTGGTGATATCGAAGGACGAGCGTTGATCTTTGTCTCACGGTACTGGTGCACCGATGCCTGGATAGCGCACCAGCTGGGCGACGTGGGCGTCTTTGGTGGCAGATGCAGTGGGCGAACCCTTGGTCCGCGACGGCGCCAGTCCCAGCCGGCCGGGACCAGACATTTCTGCGACGGTGTGCTAGGCCCAAAGGAGAAGAGCTGGCCCGATGCAGCCTGGCGCAACGGCAAGCGTGGCTGTTGTTCGGTGCATGTATCGCGATTCGTAGAGCCGCAGAAAAAGATGAGGGGAGCAAAGACGGGGATGGGTGTGATGAGATGGAGAATCATGCCAATCGCGGTCGAGCATGGGGGTGAACAGGACTCGAGCCTCGCATCCTGTACGCTGCTCGTTGCGGAAGCACTCAGGCCGCTTTGTTGTCCGTGGGCGACTTCATTTCCTGACTTGGACGCGGACAGCATCGACTTCCAAATACATCAATTCATCATCAGCAAGATCAAGCCAGGGATAGCTTTGCAGCATCTGGTAGTCTCGTAGAAGGAATCGTGCTCAGTCGCAGACGCACAAGCCAGCGCTTCGAGGCAGCGGGATCAGGCTGTGTACGATACTCCATCCACGATCGACTACTGTGCGCAGAGCGACATCAACGCCGCTCGCCATACCTCGTCGATGTGAGATATCGCTCGTAAAGCGGTTGCGGCATAGTCGAACCAAAGTGAGGTCTTTTAAATGAGAAACGTCCCGCCTGGTCACTGCTTTCATCCCTCGACCCCGGCACATCCAGATCCTCCAACGCACGCGCGGGGACTCTTCTGGCTGGTCCTTTTCCGTCAGCCACGCTAAGAATGCTCCTACCCCTAGACGTCCCCTACTAGCTTGGATCCGTACATTATCGTGAACGCCCGGAAAGGGAGCGTGGCCGAAGCGTCCAGCCCTCGACCGCCATCCCGCACCTAAGCTTAAACCCACCTTAACAAAGGATCGCCACTCCCATCTCATAGGGAAGTGTGGCTTTCTCTGTGCACGACTCCACCTCGTTATACTCGACCTCACTTCACCATTGACGTTGGCTGGTCACGTCTAGCAGGTGCGCGCTCAGCTTACACAGTCGCTTATTTTTGCGCGACCATTCCATTGTCACCACCGACGCGCTGCCATTACCGCACCCAACGTGAGCTAGCTGAAGCAGCTTTCGAGATTTCCTGAAAGGACGGTCATATCAGCCATCGCGTCTTCTTGTGCGACCCCGTGTCACGCAGCATCTGCACAATCACACTCTGGGCGTTCCCGGATCTTGCCTCGCCACCTGCCTGCTTCGCGGCACTCCGATTGCACGATCCGCTGCTTGGACTTCGTCGACCCAGATTTCGCTCTTAGGAAACGCCTCCGACTATCACGAGCATCGCCGGAGGTTGACTTTGGGCTTTCTGGAATCCCGTGCATACAGCGCGCCATTTCTGGCCCAATCGGCACCCACTCGACCGGAGATCAACGCGCCTTTCCGTCCACCATCGAAGCAGCCATCCCAGGGTCTCGGTTTTCGACTTGAGTACAAAGCGTCCCGACACCCAGGCTACCGGATCGTCGAATACCACAGCGGATTGACGTCGAAGTCCAACCACAACTCCATCTTCACCGTGCCTGGGAGTCTCTCGGCAGCTATCGCCCTTCGTGGCTTCCATTCACTCATCACCGGGTCAGTCCTGGTCAAGCGACAAGCTCTACTCGGCAGCATACCCAAAATCGCTCATTCAACCACTACCGACGCCCCCAGCGGAGATCATTCAGCCTCTTAGCTCATACGATCACCATTACGCCAACGTGGCTGCAGCTGCGGCATACCCTACCTCGATGGTACCTGGACCGCATGCCATGGGGGCTCTTGACAGCTTCACTGCGCGGCGGCCGAATGCATCTAATCTACCGTCGTTCGAGCTTCCTCCGCCGCCTCTCACAAGCTTTTCCAAGTATCAAGGACAGCCGACAACCCAACCGAACCTTACGTCGGGTACTGTGACGAGCTTCGGGAATCTACTCACACCTCCCAGCAACAGCTCAGCGGACGGCATCAGCCCCAGCTCAGGGGTGAACAGCAGCTCCATCTCCAACGGCGGCGCGGTCCAGCCTTACACCAACAGCACGGGCATGTGGCCTCCACCACCGAATGCGATAACGACGTCTTCCTACCCGTATCTTCCTGGACCTGGCCCGCAATCGTATGGGTCGAGCAGACCGATCTTCTCGCCTTCCCTGAACTCCATCGTTCGCGCCAACCATTCACCAACAGCAAGCGAAGGCCTGCCGCCTCCTCCCTACGAGATGTCGCAGTATCAGACAACCATGTCGATGTCAGCGCCTCCGCTGCAAACCGCACAGCAGCAGATGATGGGCAACTCGATGATGAACGGTCAAACACCCCTGTCTGCTTCAGTCACCCAGCCTTCTCCAATCCACCCGCAAGACGCATTCGCTCGTCCACCGCCAACACCTACATATTACGGCGGCTCCCAGCCCTCCTCGACACCACAACAGGCGACCTTCCCATACACAACTGGACCATCGTCCATTCACCAGAGCCCAATAAGTGCGGGTGGCTCCCTACACAAGATGTCACCCGTGAACGGAGGAGGATCAATTCCAATCCTTGGCCAGCCACCATCGTACCCTCAACACCGACCATACAGCTATCCCATGCCCGGCCCAGTGCTATCGAACGTCAACAACCCAGGCGGACAGCTGGCTCTAGTGGGTGGTCTTCCCCACGGCATGATGGGCGGCTACAACAGCGGGCACGCCGCGTCGATGCACCACATGTACGGCCATCCCCAAACCGCAAACCCGCAGAACGACCGGCCATTCCGATGCGATCAGTGCCCGCAGAGTTTCAACCGCAATCATGACCTCAAGAGGCATAAGCGGATACACTTGGCCGTCAAGCCGTTTCCGTGCGGGCATTGCGATAAGAGTTTCTCGCGCAAAGACGCCCTCAAGGTACGCACCCTCGACAGCTCCACCATTTCTACATTCTGAACTTGGCTAACGCGCATGAACAGAGGCACGTCCTAGTCAAAGGCTGCGGCAAAGCCGCCTCGCTCATCGACACCAAGGAGATCGATCCCTCCCTGTCGCCCAAGAGCGAGGGCTCGAATCCGAGTCCGGTCATCGCCGCGCCGGCTTGAGCAGCTCTGCTGCAAGTTGCGCACCTCTTGGGTGCTCTGCCGCGCTTCACATGTTATGTCTCTGTTCCTAATGATACCCATTCTCTTCGCCTGTATTGATTACGTCCGCATTGTTTACGAAATAAAGGAAGGTACGCTTACTGGATTGGCTTGTTGGGAGAGGCTACCTGGGCTTCAGGGCTTTAGGAACACAGCACGGAGCCCATGATGGCTAACGGCGCACGCACGCGGTCATGCCTGTTCGATGGAGGGGGGATGGCGGGCTACGCTTGGTTCTGCGGGCGCACGAGGTGTATTGGGAGAGCACGTTGTGACGACCTGGGAGTGAAAAGGGGCGTGCGACGCTGGTTGCTTTCTGGCTGCATGGACGTGCCTGGGCTGGCTGGGTATCAGGCCCAGGTCTCGTCGGGCCTGTCTCGCTGAAGGGGCGGTGTATGCAATCTCAGGAGCATTGCGAGACCATTCAAAGTGCGCCAACGTGCTGCCTACGTAGGATATGTCTACGCTTTCCGATTACTGCGACCCAGTCAGCACTACATGACTCTTCTCTCTCGCCACTCCGCTCATGCAGTCCGTCGTATCGCTTTCTATCACGATGACCCAGACAGCGTATTTCACCTGCCTCCCGCTGCGTATGGTATTGCAGCATGGCCGATAGACTCGAATGCGGACCTTCACAGACAGGCGAAGATGTTTCATCATCCAATTCACGTGAGACCGCGCCGGGATGCACGAAACGGGAATGGCGTGCTTGGCAACTCCCTTTCTTTCTTCCTTCCTCTGCTACGACCTCACGTCCTCTGCGTCATGCTGCCTCGCTCTCGTATGGCGGGCGAAACCTCTTCGCCTTGTATTCGATTGCCAGTAAAATACATATATGCGCACCGGTCAAGCACCTTAGAGTCTCCTAGCTCTTCCCACTCTCCTTCCACACTTTCGCAGCTGGTGGACGCGCGCTGGTCTTTCTCATCATTGCGAGGACTGCCAACGCGATAGACGCCTCCTCCTTCGGCGGTGATGGCCGGCAGTCATACTCCTCGCCGTTCAGATGTCGCATGCCTCGTGCTGATTGAGTGCCGCCATTAGCCGTCGAGAGTCCTGGTCGAGACTATGTACCTACATGTAGCAAGCGCTCTTCGTGGGCTTCGAAAGACCCTGGTTGTGCTCGTCTTCGGCTGTAGGGACTACTTGTAGCTCCCTTTCTCGATCAGTAGACACTCGTAGGTGTCCGAGCAAGGAGTCTCTTCTCGAGCATTTCGGAATCCTTGGGATATCGTCAACATTCCAACCAATTTAAATCGAGCAAAACAACAAACACCTCGGATTCAGTCAAAGGACATTCCATACTGAATCGCGATCGCCCCTTCCCAATTGGTCGCACCCAGTGACTGGTCTCGTGCGTTCCGACTCTCCAAGCGCCAGCCGCGCCTTCCTTGTTGGGCTTCACAACAAGCCAAGTGCGTGCGCGGGGCGATATTCGTTCTTACCACAACAACAGCACCATCACATCACCTTGTACTTACTGCAGTAGTACACTTAGACGGTATTCTCATCGGCGCCAGACATCCACACTCCTCCACCACGCTCACTCAAGGCTTAGGGTGCACCGTCACTACCCGGTCACCCGCTCATTACTGGACCACGCCGGACCTCCGTCGTTACCGAGCCTGTAAGGTACCTATTCTTTCACTCCCGCCGCGTCGACAACACCGACCTCCAGAAACACATACGCGTCCGGAGAACACATTTGCTTCGCGTGCCACGAGAATATCAAGCATACACTATCACGTGAGGCATCGACCATTGGCTCTTGGAGACCTGGTGCAGCTCCTGAACACATGCAGCATTGTCCCGTGGCCTCCGGTGTGCAATGGCTGAGCGTGATCGAAATCACCGGCAAGGAGGCCAGAGACAACCACTAGGCGAATTACGCACCGGATCCAACACGCCTTCCGCCACGCCAAGGCAAATGAAGTTGAGCAAACTCGCGTCGTCGCCACCATCGCGTCACTTGCCACACAACGAGTCTCTGGAAGCTAACGGCTCGCTCGCTGTGCGCGGCAGCCAGCCTACTTCGCCGGAGCACAAACGCGTCTCGCAGATTGCAAGCGAGCAAGGACGCGACTCGAAGCGCAACTCCGCCATCTCGACCACGTCCACAAACGCCTCCGGCCGTCGACGTAAGACCTACATCGGGCACTGGCAGCTCGGCAAGACAATCGGCAAAGGCGGGTGTTCGCGAGTGCGCGTGGTCAGGCATCGCTTTCGCGACCAATATGGCGCGGTCAAGATCATCACGCGTTCCACGGCCGAGAGCACGCGCGCACAAAGCTTGGCAAATCTAATCGAGAGTACCAAGGGCAATGTTTCGTTCAACGCGTCCGGTCAGAAGCCAATACCGTTCGGCCTGGAGAGGGAGATTGCGGTCATGAAGTTGCTCGAGCATCAGAATATCGTGCGCCTGTACGACGTGTGGGAGAACAGGAACGAACTGTACCTGATCATGGAATACGTCGATGGTGGCGAGCTGTTTCACTACGTCGATGAGCGGAAAGGGCTACCTGAAGACGAGGCCGTCTACATATTCCGGCAGATTGTATCCGCGCTGCTCTACTGCCACCGTCTGCGGATCTGCCACCGCGACCTGAAGCCGGAGAACATCTTACTGAATCAACGCGACTTGACCGTCAAGCTCATCGACTTCGGCATGGCGGCTCTACAGCCCAAGGGCCGGCAGCTCAGCACGCCGTGCGGCAGTCCACACTATGCGGCGCCTGAAGTGGTCAGCAGCAAGCCGTACGATGGAACCCAGGCGGACGTGTGGAGCTGCGGTGTCATACTGTACGTGATGCTTACAGGAACGACACCGTTCAACTACTCGGCAGATGGCGATATTCGGCTGCTCTTCCGGGACATTGCTCGCGCCAAATATTGGATGCCGCCCGATTTGAGCCACGAAGCCAAGGATCTGATCAAGCGCATCTTTGTACCCGATCCAAGTCGCCGTATCACCATGGACGGCATCTGGGAGCATCCTCTCATTCACAAGTACGACAAGGACTTTGGCTTCGAGGGGCAGGCAGGGTCGAAAGAAGCGGCGATAGGACCGGAGCCCAAGCTCGATCAGTGGAAAGTCAAACGCATTCAGGACATCGATCGCGAGATCTTGCGCAACATGCGCACGCTATGGCATAGCGACTCGGAGCAGACGCTGATTCAGAAGCTGCTGGACAATGAGCTCAACCAGGAGAAGCTCTTCTATGCCGCGCTCATTAAGCACCGCGAGGAGCAGTTTGAGAATTACGTCGGCAACCCAGATGATATGGAGTACTCTGCAAGCGATTATCACCACAGCCAGCCACCGAAGACTACAAATGCGCCGCCATTGCCGTCAGCTACGCGCTCCCAGTCGCAGTACTCCATCATGAACGACGAGCATCTCCGACCAAGCCCTAGCTTTGTTGAGCCACCGCCATCCGTGAGCAGCTACGACCCATACAGAGCGTCCAAGGACCCAATCGTCAATGCTCGCGGCGAGTACGTCAATGTCACTGTGCACCGTCATGGAAGTGCTGCAGCAAGAGCCGCCAGCATGAAGCGGGCTTTGCGTCACCCCAACGGCCTACGTATCGAAATGCTCAAGCACGGTAATCGGAGGTCATCTAACGCATCGACAACGAGCCTCCCTCGCTCGCATCGCAGCAGACACTCGATGCACCGCTCTTCCATGTCCCGCAACTCCATGACCAGCTCCATGTGGCCTAGCAGTCCGCCAGTCATTGCACCTATGCGGCCGTCTGATGCCCACAAGCGCGGTGTCAGCTTTGGCCATCTCAGGCGCACCTCTACTGCCAGTGCTCTCACGTCTCAGACATCAACAAAGGCCACTCCTGCGACTCCACGCCTGCCTGAGCATGCCCACGATCTCCGAACCCTACGGGCGCTGGAGGCTGGCCAACCGGCGTCTAGCCCGACTGTACAGGCCGCGCAAGCTGTTCGGTCGCGCAAAGAGAAAGCTGCTGCCATTGATGTGCCTCGCATCAAGGTGCGCAAGCCGGAAACCCCGAATCAGCATATGCGAAGTGAGATAAGGAAGCACAGCGCGGAGCTTGAGAAGGCGTGTGAGGAAGCCTTCTTCCGCAGCTCAGTTGGATCGAGCTTGACGGCCGGGACATCCACTGGAGAGCCGCAGTCTCCAGTCGACACTCCGCCGTCTTCAGTCTCGGCATCGTCGCAGCAGCCGTTCGTGGTGCATAAGTCTACCAGCCGGCCACTGCCTGCCTTGCCTCGGGACACACCGAACACGTACCTTACCAGGACGCTGGAGGAGACCCGTGAGAAGCTGGCCGCGTACAAGACGGCCGGCGAGGAAACTCACTCGGCGAAGTTCGACGAGGTGTTGCAGATGCTGGAGAAGATTATGCCCGCGGGTACCACACCGCCGGCGAAGGACAAGCGTGTCTTTACCGCGCCGGAAGCCAGAACGCCGGATCATCTGGGCGGCTTCTTGCCGGTGATTTCCGAGGAGAGTGATAATCAGCGCAGCAGCAGAGACGGTACGCTGAACTGGAGTTCGGTGACTGCGCCGGTGCAACGCCAAAACCAATCCGAAGATAAGACGATTAGAGTCGTCCAGCCGTCGTCGCCAGGCCCGGTGGCGCCGCTCAACGTCCGCAAGCGCAGCAACGGCAGTGAAGCGAGTGATGAGACGCAGCATCGGCTGACATTGCAGAGGTCCGGGGAGAGACTGCTACGCAAGCGTACTATGGAGACTGTTGGCGGACTTACCGCGATCGACGAGGACAGCATAATGCAGGCCACGCCAACGGCCGTGCGCAAGAAGCGCTCGGGATGGTTTGGCTTGGCGAAGAAGACTGAGACGAATGACGGTCAGGCCACGGCTAGGGCGTCCATGCAGGACCTGGATGATCGTTTGGAGAAGCGACCGTCACGGACTCCGCTGAAGGAGAAAGCGTTGCCTGAGGAGCCGCCGGCGTCTGGCGTATCAAGTGAGTTTCTCCTCCGTAAGAAGCGTTTTGGCGGTGGAAAAGGTGGATTTGGAAGGTGGTTGGGCCGCAAACTTGCCGACAAAGAGAACGTCGATGTCACGGACATGACTGCCGGTGAGCTTGCCCCTTCCATCCTCACCACACACGAGCTACCTCACTTACCCCCCCTCACAGGCGACACGACCTACATGACCAACACGAACAACACCACCACCCGCTCCCTCGACTCCCTCTTCTCGTCCGCCTCCCCAGCCCCCTCCAGCACCGACGGGCCCCCGACGACCTCGAACGGCACCGAGCGCTCCTGGTTCGCCCGCTTCTTCCACATCAAACCCCTCGTCAAGCCCCTCTGCTTCAGCATCCCCCGCGGCCGCGCGAGGCAGGAACTCGTCATCCTGCTCCGCGAGTGGCAGCGCCACGGCATCCGCGACCTGCAGTACTCGCGGGCGACGAACACGATTTCGGCGAGGGTGGATCGTGTGAATACGTTGGAGATCAAGCCGGTAAGTTTTCGCATTGAAATGTTTGTTGTGCTCGAGCATGGGAGGAAGGTGGGGTTGAGTATTGCGCGGTTTGTGTTGGTGAAGGGAGCGGGGAGTGCTTTTCGGAGTGTGGTGGAGGTTGTGGATGGGGTTATGAGGGGGAGGGGGTGGTTGGTGGAGGATGAGGAGAAGTGGAGGGCGTTGTGCGAGGTTGTGGGGGGGTGATGGGGGGAGTGTGTCGGTGTCGGGGTTGGAGTTTGTTGCGGTAAGCGTGTGGTCCCTTCGATGACTGTGCACTGGGAGATGAAAGGCTGAAGCGGAAGCAGGAAGCAGGAAGCAGGAAGTAGCACAGCATGGCTATCACCACTGCATGATGGCAAGCTGGTTACTTCCTGGACACGAGCGGCAGCGTTGGAGAGAACGCGACTGGGGCGGTGACACTTTGCGGCGAGGAGCATTCCGGTAGCGGGAGGAGTGTGAAGGCTTTGTCATGCGTTACAAGGGGTGTTTAATGCGTACATCGAGGCGGTGCATTGGACGGGTTGGGCTGCGGTGGAATCTGGCCGCTGTCTCTGGGCCCAGCATGCAAGGCGCGGAGGCGAGGCGTTTGGGCATGTAAAAGCGTGCTGTACTACGAACCCTTTAATACGAGATGTTACTTGCAACATTGCCGCCTACCTGTTCACGTATGGACATGAGGTGTGCCCGGGCTGACCAAGTGAGAAGGTATGGCGGTGGTCACCCACCGGCTAAATTGCTCTTGACTTATGTACCGGCGTCGTGCGGAGCGTCCCGCGTTTGCGGGGTAAACCACTTGGAAAGTCTTCACAAAGCTACTCCGCGCGCTCTGGCCTCGGCTTCCATGCAAGACTAATAGAAATGAATTTCACAGCCCATCGAAGTACATACGACCATCGACTCGAGAATGCAGACCATCCCGTCCGCTCTGGTGTACTTAAGCTCGAGATCGGCAGATTAGTACTACGGTGGGTGACCACGCGGGAATACCTGCTGTTGTATGTTTTTGTTTTTGTTTTTGTTTTGTCTATGGACTGGGTCAGGATCGGGAGGTGTCGGAGGGTGGGCGGCGGTGAGAGGGTGGGCGGCAGTGAGAGGGCGGCGGTGAGAGGGTGGGCGGCAGTGAGAGGGCGGCGGTGAGAGGGTGGTGGTGAGAGGGTGGTGGTGAGAGGGTGGTGGTGAGAGGGTGGTGGTGAGAGGGTGGTGGTGAGAGGGTGGAGGTGAGAGGGTGGTGGTGTGACGGCGGCCCAGGGGTGAGGTAAAGGCGGCGTCATTGTCTTTTGCAGCATCATGGCAGTCTGCTAAAGCTGTGCGAGGTGTCGGACGGTAGAGGAGCTATATGTTGGAGGTGAGGTGCCAGACAGTGGCGATAAGGTGTCGGACGGTGCTGGCGAGGTGTCAGACCAGTAGGTGGAGGTAAGGTGCCAGGCCGGACGGTGGGAGGTGAGGTGCCGGACAGTGGACGTGAGGTGCTGGACAGTGGGGGCGCCGGACAGTGGAAGTGAGGTGAGGTTCCAGTAAGGTGCTGGACCAGCCAGTGCATATAAGCTGAGGTGCTGGACTGGACAGTGGAGGTGAGGTGCTGTGCCGGACGGTGGCGGTGAGGACGTGAGGTGCCGAACGGCGGAGTAGCAGAACAGAGTCCGGAATTATCAGACTTGCTGGCCGTGCTGGACGCGTTGGACGTGTCAGGGCGAGAGGTATGTCTCGCGAGTACAGTGTGTCTGTCGTCAGCATACGACAAGAGTCAGGACGGGAAGTACGTGCATGTTGCATGAAGGTCGGGTGTGACAGAGAGAGGGAATGGAAGTTTGCAGGTGAAGTATGGATCGCGCCTTCCTGTTCAGTGATGAAAGCAGCCTAGAAACAACGTCACCTCGTTGGACTTGAGTGTCTGTGTCTTCAATACATCGGCGTCTACACGACCCCATCAGGAGGAAGATAGACCCGGCCGCGTTGAAGACGGACACGAGTACTTCAACAACAGCCAAGAACATCTTGCCGCGGCGGAGAGCACCACGAGCAGCCGCCTACGGCCGGCCCCCAGCGTAGATATCACGATGGACCCAGTACTGTGGCCATCACCAGCTAATAGCTTATTCGGCCTCGAGGTGTTTATTCGGCGTGCGAGGGAGAACTCCTTTTGCGCACTTTCGGCCTCCTGCAAGACGTGGGCGCCCAAATCGCCGCGCCAGCCGCCACACGTGGCCGACCAAGGAAGCAAGTGCCGACTGTGCAAGCGGCACTGATAGACTTCGGAAAGGCGATGCACGAATTCGACGCGACCTTCTCCGATGCAAATAGTAGCTCTTGATGGAGCTTGGCCGAATCTGATGGGTACGTTCAAGATTCCGGGGGTGAATCACAAGACCAGGGCTGCATACTTGACAGCATGCAGCCTGTTCGACGCACTGGAGCTGCAGCAGCAGGAGGAGGATGCTTTCGCCGCGGAATCGTTGTTCGTGTCGGGAGGAGACGACGCGTCGGCGGACGAGGATGAGCACGATGAACAAGATGGGCGAGAAGTCGGATCTGTGAGTGCCGCGGAAACGCGCACTTAGGATGGAGGCGTCTGCTTCCAGGTAAAAGTTATATGCGACGATCAATGCGGCGGTCTTTCGTTACCGTCTGCTCCGCTGTGATCTTCGTCCACTGTGGTTTAACTACCGTCGTTGTCGCGAAGACATATATATTTCAAAGACGGCTCGCAGGACTGAACCTTGGAAGTTCACTAAACATCCCTCAAGGCTACATGTAAGCTTAACTCGCTACCATAGCCAAGACACGTGACAGCCTCCGAGCTTGCGGTGGACTCCTCCACCTCACTCCGACTTTATCATCATCCCATCGCCCACAAGACTATCGCTTCCTCAACTGCGCGAGGTTTGCAGACTAGCTTGCATCATGCGTTTCGACTCTTGGAAGATGCCGTGCGACCTGCTCAGGCTGTGCCACCACTGAGGTAGTGTAGCTCTTCGACTGGACGACTCCGCCTCCTACTCTGAGCGTCTGCAGTAGCCTTCAAGAAGGGGTGCTCGCCTTTCTTCTCCCTTTTCTTAGATCCGCTTGTCACAGAGTGGAAATTTCTCATCGACAAGATTCTCACACTCCATGGCAGTATCGATCGCCACGGAAAAACGTGACGATGTTAGCGACGGTGACGCTGCACGTCCGTCCGCTCGCACGCCAATGGACAACGCCTATCAGTACAAGACGCTCGCCGAGCGTGACATCCGCCTTGTCAGGCTATACCCTGTCCCAACAGACGACCAGGCCCAAATCCTCCGTGAGAGCGGCCAGGATGAAATTCGCATTGACATATTACACGTGCCATTAGAGTCAGCGCCAGCCTTCGTTGCGGTATCCTATACTTGGGGAAACAATATCGAGCCAGCGACAGTATCCATCAGCGGCGGATTGTGGCTGCCCACCACAGCGCGAGTGCTTGAGGTTCTGTACAGGATTCAGCCAGGATCGGAAGACGACGATAGCCTAATCTGGATAGACCAGCTCTGCATCGACCAACACGATGATGCCGAGAAGTCGCAGCAGATACGTCTCATGCGGCACATCTATAGCAAAGCTACGCACACATTCATTGTTCTGTCCCAGCCCACGTTCGATAGCGAAAGCGCACTTATTGGTCTCGGGAGGCTAGCAGAACGCGGTCAATTACAGCCAAGAACATCCGTCGGTGGCGGTCTTAGGCCACAGATCGCCGGCAGTGCTGGTCAGCTTGGCCTTATACAACGAGCTTGGAGGCCTGACGATCTACCTCAGGCCACACTCATGGTCTTCAGGGACGAGACTTTCCGTGCCGACTTTGGTAGGCTCATCAGCGATCCGGTCTTCCAGCGATCCGGTCTTCCAGCGAGCTTGGATCTACCAGGAGATCAAGAGCTCACGTGAAGCTTTTGTTGTTGCCAAATCATACGCCCTCCACTGGGATATATTCTCCGCAGCTGTCGAAATCCACATCGCGCTCAACGAGATTGCTGCGCAAGCCCCTGAATTGCAGGCTCCATATCAACGTGCTCTCAATCTCATGGCCGAAGATAGGATTCACACAATGAGAGGCGGTCACAAAGACTAGATGCTGCTGCACGTGCAAGCACAGGGCGTGCTACTCTCTTCCGACAAGAGAGATCTCACGATCTCGCTTACGACATTTGAAGGATTCTACGAGCAAATTCCGCCATATCACAAATTGTCAGCAAGCACGTTATACAAGACTGCCACCTCGGCGATGATCACCACGCATGAGTCATTGGACGCCTGGGCAGCCATCTCAGGTGCTTGGAATGCTCCCCAGAGAGCATCCGACCTACCTTCGTGGTGCCCGGACTGGTCTATGACTCGCGAGACCATACCGTTCCACTGGCCGCGGGATCAACATCCGTTCGACACGCCGTTCAATGCCGCCAAGGGGTACCGTCACGACAAAAGTGAGGGGTCGAAACCAGTGGGTGGCTTGAACGTCCTGCGTGTTCGAGGGAAACAAATCGATAGTCTAGCCAGGACCGTCGAGCCCGCCTACACAAGCTTGGACTTCGAGGGTCGCCGTGGGGACTTCTGGAATCTTCAACGAGTTGGTGCCATGTGGGTCGAACACGCGGAGGCAGTCGGCGCTCCGCTGGTCGACGAGTTCAGCTTCGAGATCATCACACCGCTGATGGCGGCACTCGTAGCTGCATGCACCAATTCTCGTATATCGGACGGTAGTGCTTTGGACATGATTGGTCCCTTGGAAGGCCTTGTTCTCGACGAGCTTCGCTGGATTTACGTATACTGCGAAGAGCTCGAGGCGGGGGAAATCCTGTATCACGACGGACGGCCGCACTTTATGTCCATCATGCCGCGCACGTACGGGAGCTTCAAGAAAGGTGTGCAGGTGCTGAAGAATTGGATGAGAACCTGCATTGGTCGCTGCATCGCTTTCGGCAAAACACAGGGACTTGGGCTTGTGCCACAGACCTCCTGCGAAGGCGACATCGTGTGCATTCTGCATGGCTCAAAGGTGCCTGTTGTGCTGCGTCGCGTTGACGGCCGGTATCGTCTAGTCGGGCAATGCTACTGGTATGGCTGGATGTGCGGTGAGCTTGTCGACTGGGCCGAGAACGAGGGCGATGTCTTCGAGATTTTTTGAGGGTATGAGAGCCAGTCGTCCAGCAGGCTCGTCTGGTCTTCGGTGTCGTCCGCATATGGACGGTTGTGAGCATTGGCTTTGCGATGACATTCACCGTGATCACCACAACATGAACTCCCTCGGATAGTTCGGCGGCACTAACGTTACGATGATGAAGGTCACGCCTACCGCTTATTACAGCGAGCTCAAGGCCCACCATCTGCGTGCGGGGACGAGCAAGGAGTCTGGCTCCGGCACTCCCAGCAACAGTAGCTCGCGCAGCCGCGGTGATGCATGGAATTATGAGGCTAGCGCCGAAGAAGTCTTGTATCTTCACACAAAGCTCACCATCAAGATCGACTACTTCACACAACCGCTACAAGAAGAAGCAAATCGAATCGGAATGGGTAAAGAACATGCCCAGGCGGTGAGGGACGGCACGATGTTGGCAACTGCCTCACTTCGGGAACTCGAGCATTTCAGGTCTCAGAAAGAGAAAGCAGTAAAGGCCAAGGTCGAGCTCTCCAAGACTCTCGGCGTGTCTCCGGAGCAGTATGCTCAGCTGGCAAGGAGACGGGTCTTGGCAAGCGCCAACCGCCACGCCTGCCGGCGAGAGCGTGGGAGATGAGGGCGACTCCGACAGCGATGCAGGTGTTTGGCTGAATAACGATAACGAAAGCGAGCATGTGTCCATGCCGAAGTCTGTATCCGGTAAGACACTGTGACTGCCGAGACCAAACTGCCAAGATCGTGTACTGACCAATATGCTGTAGCGACGCGTCAGCTCCCACCGCGCTTCCCAGCCCTTTATCACAACACCCACCACCACAGGCCTGCTCATCCCCTTGGCGCAACCGGATCTGTCCCCGAGTCCAGTTACTTCGGCTACTTCAACGACAGGGTTTTCACGCAACCCCAAGGCGACGGCAGCATGAATCACCGCGGGACGCCATCGTACCCCCTGGCGGGGTACCGCGGCGAGCATATGTTCAACGAAGGCATAAGTGAGGCCCAAGGTACTAGCCAGGGCGGATCGTGTGCCGGGGACTACGGCCGAGGTCATGCAATTCCGTACGTCGGGGGCCACGACTAGAGGAGCAGGTTCCCATACGCTGGAGAACACGACGGGGGGCGTCGTAGATCACAAGCCGGTGGTTACGGCCGTGGCGTAGCCTACAATCAGTACGGCATGAACCCTGGTGCCGCCTCGCAGGATACCGACATCACGATGGGACATGCAGGCACGCAAGACCCGCCGTCTGCAAAGAAGCGCAAGAGTCGGTGCTGTGTGTTTTCAGCCAACCATCGCAGCATCTCATTAGCATGCTCGAGCTCAAAAGCTACCATAGTCGACACTATGGCTGAAATCGCCGAAACCGCTGACGTCGAGATGCGGCGAGTGCATGTTGTAGAGCCCGACACCGGCCCACGCAAGCTTCCCGAGCACAACATCCTCGCAAGGAGCTGGTCTAAAGACGACAAGAAAGCGAACAAGGTCTTGACCTCTAACTCAATACGAGAAGCACACCGCTGAGGCCGTAAAAAACGAGGCGAACAACCTCCGCCGGAAACGCAGCGAACAGATTACGATCCGCTACGTGAAAGACACCCACCTGAAGTTCTCCGAATTGCCTCGCCAGCATCTCCTGGACGTGCTAAAGTGGGTTGCTGATGTACTCCTCTGCAAGGGGCTGTTACACCATCCGTACATACGCGAGATCCTCTACAAGAAGCCCGCCGTCAACAACTCCAACTACAATAAACACCGGCTGAAGCTCGCCAAGCATTTAGTCAACGCACAGTACCACACGACAAAGTACGCGAGGAAGATAAGGCAGTACACTCTCACTCTGTCGCGCTTGTCTTGATCGCTGGCATTGGGTGTTGTAGAATGGGAAGCATCTTGTGGAGATAACGGGAGGCATCGCAGCTTGCTTGGCGAGGAGTGACTCACGAGGAGCGCATCGCTCTCGTCCGCCACCTGTTCATCAAATTTCCCCTGACTTGCTGCAAAGCCATGTTTTATTCCGAGAACAACTCTTTCGACTTTGACACTGTGTGAGCGATCAGCGGCGACAAGACGATTCAGCGGCAGAGATTCTGGAGATCAAAACAAGGGATGTCCGCACGATCGTCGCGGCCATCGAGAGCCGACCACGCCTCCCCGTCCTGTCGAAACCCACCTCACAGACACGTCTCTTCTTCAACAACACCTCATGCTTATCAACATTTACGCAGGTACACGTACACTCCATCTTCCAACATCTACCAACCAAACCATACGACACCATAATGGACAAGACAAACACCAACACCACTGCCCATACCCTACCACCCGCCGGCGTCGACGTGATGCTGGACCCTATGCTATGGCCCCCGCCAGCTGCTGGTCTGTTCGGCCTCGAGATGTCGATCCGATGCGCAAGAGAAAACACCCTGTGCGCACTGCTGCAAGATATACGCTCGCGACTCTCTCCGTACTGTAAACGTCGTATAGAGGTAGTATACATCCACAAAGTGGAATAATGTGGGAGTCGCTATGAAGGAGATGCCTCTCGCCGCCGCGTCAGCCGCCGCCATAGCCGCAGCACCCACGACCTCGCGTGGCGCTGGCCGACCGAAAAAATAAGTACCGGCAAAGCAGGCGGCGCTCGCGGAGTTTGTCGCAGCGATGCGTATCTTCGACCCGGCCTTCACAAGCAGCGATAGTCTCGCAGTTGGGAAGGCGACGTTGGAGTACGCGCGGCTGAATCCCAGGCAAAGTCTCCTCTACACGGGCCCGGGCCCGGGCCGTCTCATCAAAGCCGCCCATGACGACTGGAGTTGTGTTCTCGGGGCGACCTGGCCACATCTACGACGGATGTTCAACATACCCGGCGCACTCAAACAGGCGAAAACCGTCTTCTTTCTGGCATGCAGTCTCACGGACGCTCTCGAGCGCGAAGAGGCAGAGCAGGAGGCCAATGAAGGTGCAGCTGCCGAAGAGTCGTTGTTTCTGCCGGAAGACGAGGACGAAGAGTGAGATGGGCGGCGAGTGAGGATTGCAAATGGGGCGGCACTGAGTACTCACGAGGGCGCGCTTGCTAGAAGGGTAGCATCCCCAAGTCGTCAGATGGACCCCTTGCCTCCCTCGAGCGTCTATATGGGAGCATAAGGGCGGCAATGCGGCGCAGAGACAGAGTACGCTGGCCATAATGCCAGAATTACATAATCGATTACATCATCTCCCTGGCGAACAATCTGGCACAAATCGACTTTCTCTGCAAGTACAGGCGCGAGACTGCACAGCCGTAAACGAGAGACTGCGGAGATCCCTCGGTACTATGCCCATCTTCGCTAGCGAAGGGACGATCGAGGAAATCAAGCCTCGCAACAATAATCGATTCTTCCCACTCCTCTCTTCATACATCCATGCGCGCAGTCTCACGATAATGTCCGTTGCACCCAATCAACTCACTGCCGTATCTCGAGCGTACCGACCGGCGATTCTAGTTCCGGGCCAGTCGTGAGCCCCCGCGCGAGACGCTTCGAGTGCGCGATAACATCTGTGGCTGTGCCGTGAAGGGACGACTGCACAGCATCGTCCGAAAACAGCTATGGCTGCCTAACAACCCACTGCGTCTGATTCGCATCCAGAGCAAATGGCACCGCATCCTCTCCTTAGGCCACGGCATAGCTCCGCAGCCTCCGCTTCTTCTTCGATTTGTTGGCCCGCTGTTTTATAGCGTCGTTGCTTGCGTGCTCGTAGAAAGCGTAGTCGTCCCAGCCATCGCATTGTCTGTTCTCCTCGTGCTCCTCGCTGACGTCCTTGCCGTTCGTGATATGCTCAACCAATTCGTCGACACTCTCGAACACAAGGCTGCACCCGTAGTCGCAAGCGACCATCTGCCGGCTAGCAAGCTCTTCTTCCTTTGATCGGCGGAATTAAGCATTTGGTGTATAGAAGTACGAGCTGATGTGCTCACTATGAGCAGCTGCAACCGCATACTCTTTTGCTCAGGTCGCAGCATCGAATGTCTCTTCATCGGCGCAAAGTCAATACAGCTTGCTGTAACGCAACCCGTACCTAGCCGAGTACTCCCGGGAGCGCTGGGTGAGCTTGGAATTCGGAAGTGGAGCTGATATAGCAGTGTTGAAGAGCAGCTCGAGTCATTGCTGGATTATCTAGATTGGCAACTCTGGCGTGTCGGCGCTTGCATCTTCGAGCTCGATCTGTGTCGTGCCGCCAGACGCGTCCTAGTCCTCATCCAGATTGTCAATGTTCGTGAATGCATCTTGAGGTGTGGCGTCTGAGATCTCGCTTCGCTGTGAGAAGGCTTTGATGGTCGCTGGAATTCTTAGATCTCACAGGCTGTCTTGCGGTCGCTCATAGTCTTGCCTATTAGGGCATCTAAATGCTTCTGCCATTCTGCGACGTACATTGCGCGACGCCCAGCCCGGCGGAGGATCATGCGCATGGTCTTGTACTCGCGTTGCCGGTCTGGATCAGCCTTCAGTGTGCGTATCAAGCCAGTGACCGGGGTCTTCCTCGTAGGTCGTTGCCAATATGTCAGCACGGAGGACCACTCACGGAAGGCTAGCTCCAAAGATTCCTGAGTGGCTTGTCTGCCAGTCCCCAGTCCTGCCTTCGAGAATTGAATTCGTGAGATCGAGGTCATCAAGTCCACGGTCGTAGTGAGAAGGGTGGCATCCCCGAATCGTCGAATGACCTTCTAGCCTCCCTCGAGAGACTATATGGGAGCATGTGAGCGGCGCTGCGGTACAGAGAGCAAGTCCGCGGCCCATGATCCAGGGTCTAAGTCCCTCCGATCGCCGATGAGTCCTCCGCCCTCTCGAGGGGCTCTAAGAGAGCTTAGAGACGGTACTGCAGTGCGGAGATCGTAGCAAAGCTGCGGAAATGGGGGAACTTGGCCATGCTGCTGTGCGAGGAGCCGGAGCAGTTGAGCAAGGTCATTTCCAAGTCCAATCTGGGGATTCTAATCGCTCCCCGGATACCCGCTGTCACCGTTGTCGTCCTCATGGTCCGACTGGCGGTCACCTTTGCCGTCCTTGTGACTGGAGTGAGCCAGTGCTCCAAGGGTATCTCCTGCCTCGCGGCTGTCCGCCAATTGAGTGCACTGCTCCGGGGTGATGCCGAGCGTATCGGCCGTTTCGGCCGTCGCTTTCGCTGCGGTGCTCTCGGCGTACGCAGTTTTGAGATCTTTGATTCGCGCACTCGCCAACATCGCTGCATTCTCTAGTCATCTAGTGCTTGGGCATACGGCTTTCCAAGTCCCATTTGCTTAACCTCTTGCTGAAGCAGCCTTATAAAGAAGCTGACCTTTGCAACGATGGCCTTCTTCGCGTTGTCGCTCAAATCGAGATTGGGGGCGACCTTACTTTGCTCGAGACTCGAGTGCATAAATTTGTGCAGCCAGCATCGGTGGGGGGAGGACTCGTAATGCCGAAGGAAGAATCGGGTTCAGCATTTCTGGTGATGATTAGTGTGTTTGCTTTGGGTGCTGCTAGATAGCGAGCTAAGTGTGAGGTATAAATGCTGCGCGAGCCCAAGTCATTCGCAAACAACCGATGCACGTGACATGTAAAGTGAGAAATACTTCGTAATAATCCTCACACTAGCATTCTCTGGATAGCCGGGTAACGTGCAAAGTGATGCCTCGTGGATGCTGGCCGATTATGGAAGTGTCAGCCCGCCTCCCTGAGACGGCTATGTATCTTCATTCAGAGCGTCAGCGTTGCACTCGAGGGAGATCGTGAGATGGTGTCAATGGTGACTTACAGAGCTATGCAAAGAACCTAACGCTAGACACTGACAGCTTGGGCCCAGCGCCTCTCTTCTGAAAGCCAAGAAGCGTGTCCCGTCTACATGAGGATACTCTGACTTTCTTGAACCTGACTGTCTTACTTGAACTGAAGACAGCGGCCCGACACCCGCGGTCACAGCGTCTGGACGATCGAGGAGCGATGCAACGGCATCGCCCACTGGAGCCAAGGGCTCAAAGTCGAAGGCGAATGCGGTCGCAATCGGACACGAGAGCTTTACGACGTTGCAGGCCACGACGGTAGCAAGCATAGTCCCGCTGAAGCTGACCGTACAGAGTCCCGGCAACTGCTCGGCCAGACAGTAAGAGTCGCCTATTGGGGTCTCGTCGCCGCAGTGCAAGCCGTTAGATTAACAGCAAGGGCTGTTCAGCGTGTAATTGACATTGGGTAGCCCGTCGTCGTCCCCGTAGGTGAAGGCGGCAAGGAGCGTATGTTTCACGTCGTCCAAGTCGATGACTAAGGTACAATGGGATAGCGCCATGGCTAGATGTATTTCTGCTGGCACGTGCTATTGCAGTCAGCTAGAACTACATGTACTTTACCTACCTTATGCTGAGCTCCTTTTGCGAAAGAGTGGCTTGACCACAGACGGAAACGTTCCGGAATCTCAACTTCACCTCCTTGGGCGCAGTAGCTTCCTTCTTCCACAACGCCACGCCTCTGGAGGAACGTCTCGTGGCTTGGCCATAGACGGAAAAGTTCCAGGATATGTGAGCTTTATGTTGCAGACACCAGACATCACCTCCTTCCAGATGGTCGCTTCTTATTGGCAGATATCAAAGTCTCGTATGTGCCACTCCCTCAAATTGCGGACTTTCTGGACTAATCACCCATCCCCTGCAACAGCTACCGTATGGCTGCCAGTCAGGCCAGCTTCAATGTGTTCACCTTCGCCCTTTCCCGCGGACCAGAGAGTTTGGGAGTGCACCAGAACGACGTGCAAATCGCGTTTTGGCCTTCGAAGACAGACGTCCGCTATCTAGTGACCGGCGCTTTGAACAGTTGTACCGCAGTCGCGATCATCTCGCCAACAGCCGGGATACTTGCTCATATCGCTCCTCTACCAGACGGGACCACTGTGATCGAACCTGGCACAAACCCGGGACCGGCCCACGTCATCAGCCTACTTCAGAGGCTGGCTGCCCTCTTCGTCGCCAACCGCGACGAGTTCAGCCCAAGGGAAACATGGGTCATCGCTGGAGTGTGGAATAACCGTCCTTCTATGGAAGATGGCATACGTCTTATAAACGGCGTTTCAGGGCAGCTGGGACTAACGCCGAGCTGGAGAAGCTACTCTGTGATTCCACCAGGGGGACAACGAGCCGAGGGTCAGACATCGGTCGTTGTTCATGCGTATCGGGAAGGAGTAATGCCTATAGGGTATGTGAATAACACCCTTCGGACGAGCTGAGATGGTTCTCCTGAAGTTCTGCGGAGTGAGGAGAGCACGAGACGCTTGAGAACCATCCTCGTGCTACGCTATGGATGGGTTAATGCGCCTCTGCAGCACTCGGGCTTCCATCTGCAAGTTTGATCAAGTAATCAACAAAGCGCAAGGTACCTTACCTGCATCGTACGAATCGTACCTAACGTACCTTATATGTGCTGAGGAAAAGTGTTATATAACCGACAATCGTAGGTGCAGAGCTCGCGTATCACGTGCTCCTGCAAACTCGGCTGATTGCTCCGCCCCGCGTACACACGCGAGCTATCACAACTTTATAAGGCCTGCACAATTTCTTCCTCCCTTGTATTGTACCTTCTGTGAATCTAGTAGTAGATTTCGGCGCCGTCTTCACTCTCTCAAGCCTTACGAATGGAGGACTTTCAACACTTCCTCCGAGTTCCAATCGCGACATTACCATTACCAGATCTCCCCCCAATCGATGCGCTGCCATCCTTGACTGGTGAACAAATTGAATGCACGTTCCAGTCGAGCAATCCAAAGATTGCAGCGATAGAGGCCGAGTACCGATCAGGCGACCTGTCTCACCTCTCCAGTGATATCGATGAACTCATCCGCGAAGGGACATCCGCGCAGTATCTGCAGACACTCCTGCTACACGCTGCAAACCTGGGAGATGTTTTTGTGGTGAAAAAGCTACTCTCTGTGGGCGTACCGATCAGTACAAACATGATCAGCCCTGCAATCCGGCAGAGATCTCTGGAGCTTCTCTCACTCTTCCTCGAATACGGCTGGGACATCAATAGAGAAGTGGGATGGTGCTACCCCCCTCCACTGTCGTAAGCACGCTTCAAGTCATCGCCCCTGCAATACAAAGTACTAAACCCACAGCCAGGCTAGCACTTGAAGGAGAGACTGATGAATCGGTCATCTCGTGGTTTCTCGCCAATGGTGCCAATCCAGACGCGACCTGCAAAATGGACATAACCCCCCTCTCCATCGCAGTCCAATACGCGCCGCTCTCAATCATCGAAACACTGTTGGAACATGCGGGATCTCCCTGGCATGGCCAATTACTTCACCACGCCGCAGGCCGCACTTTAGACGACTGCGATGCAGTAGTCCGGCTCGTGCTTGAGCGCTGCCGACTCAAGGTCAACGATATCATGTACCTGAACCATGCTTTCTCCTTCGAGATCCGTAGGTGCGTCGGTCTAGGGACAGCTTTACACGAAGCCGCCAGGAGTGGTAGCCCGAAGGCCGTGCAGGTGTTGCTGGGATGCGGTGCTGATCTCACCGCACGCAATACTTGTGGACAGACTGCGCTTGAGGTGGCGGAGGCATCGGGCAATCAAGCAGTAGCGGAGCTATTGCGGCAGGTCCAGTGTAACCGGGAACAAAATGGGAAAGATGAAGCAAGAGAGGGAAGGCCGCTTGTAGACGACAAGGGAACGACTGCAAGAGGCTCATTTCACAACGGAAAGCTTTAACGAACATTGCTATACTTTCCCTCTGTCGCTAGGGTTCTTGCAAAGCCTACAGTGACTATACGGACGCTTACGGCAGACGCCCTCCTACCTAGCAACCAGCAGCAAGGACACAGCGGACCAGGATTGGCGAACTCGCCCTTTCAGAGTCAATTGCCATCGATACATGTGCTGGCCCGCCTTCGCAAGTCTCGGACGCCGTCCGCACCGAGCGACGTAATCACAGGCCTACATTCTCGACCAAGGCGCCGCCAACGCCAGCAGCAGCGGAGCACGAATTTGGATACCAGCGCAAGGAAGCAGCATCTCATTTTACTCTACAATCAAGCGTTGGTACTCCAAGTCGTCACCGCACGGTGTTGAACTTGGCCATCAGCTCCGTCTATTTCTCGTTCTCTTTCACCTCATGCGGACTCGGCGAAGGACGTTCTCCACCCAGCTTCTTCTGCCGCTTCGCTTCCTCGACCGCTTCATACTTGTTGCGAGCCTCGATCGCATCGACATCGGTGAGAGCGACGGAATAACCCGGGTTCTACCAGGAGCCCACCGCGGTGCTGGGCCACCTCCGCCGGGGGAGCTGATGTCGTGTTTACGCAAAGCGGCAAGCAGGGCACACATGAACTTCGAGCGGCGACTCTTGCGCAGCGTCTCGTCGGCGAAGTTTGACTGCATCGCCACGTCAGTGATGGCAACCTAGCATCGACAGCGCTGGGTGCAGTCTACCTTGTATCTTACCTCGACCCTCAGCTGCAGCTCCTTCATGTTCCCAACCGATATCAGCTCTACGTCAATATCCGGACGAAAATTCCGCTTGTTTTCCGGCGCCAGCACAAACGCTTGCAATTTGACCTTGAGGTGTTCGATCGCCGGAAACTTCGTCTTCGCGCTGATGGCAAAGTCGTACCGCTCCAGCATTTCTTTACTTCGTGAAAAGTTCTTGATCCATGCGTTGTTATTGACCTGATTTGGGATCTGAACCACGCTGCCGGAGTCGACCTGGCGAAATACGCTGTACATGAGCGAGATGTGCTGGACGGTCATGTGAGTGTTGTTAATGACCACGAGATCGCCGAGATCGTAAATGTGCTTTACGAAGACGAAAATGCAGGACCCGAGGAACTCCTGGACGGTTCCGGAGATGGCGAACGACGCGGCTGCAATGCTTCCCCACAGTGTAGTGATTCGAGACGCTGCTACGTCGCTGAAGAATGCAGCTGAACGATGTCAGCGGACGGCGACTCCGGAGTCAGTTGGAGGAAAATATGCACCCACCGTATACAAGTCCAGCTGCGAACAGGACCACGAGAAGAAGAAGATTATCGAGGCTCTTGATGGCCTGTCCGATGTCATGCATACTCCGGCGCATGCTATCCTTGTCTCTACCAGTCTGCGTGACAAGCGCGATCATCTCCTCCAGGCTTACATCTCCATTCTCGTCTTTATCGAGGGCGTGGAAGATGTCTTGGGCCTCTTCAGCGCGACCGGGCCCGAGGACGTTCGTCATGTCTGCTTCCGAGACACCGTGTTCGCTTCCCGCAGCCGCAAAAGACCTGTAAAGCCGAATGGCGAGAGCTTCGCTCGCTGCGGCCTTCTCCAGAGCATGTAATACGACAGTCTGTGCAGAATCTGCATTCACGACCTGTTTGCCAGCTAAGCGCTTCTTCATGTTGTACGCGATTCTAGATCGTCTTTTGCCGGACGCAGCAGTATTAGATGAGCCGTTGAATGCGTGCTCTGCTTCTTGGATCGGTCTCAAACCGTGGAGTTTGTCGTCTTCTCCAGGAAACTCCGGGCCGTGGACCGGGTAGCGTTCTATGGACGTCTCGTACATGGCCACAAGACAGCGAGTGATCTGCTCAATCTCTTGCCGCTTAAGACTGTACTGCTTCTTCCGATAGTTGATTGTGAGAAGATGGACGAGGATCTTCTCGACGAAGAAAAAGCCAGTGGAGGCTACTGTAGCGATAAGTATCTTCCGTAGTACCAGAACCCAATCATCATCGCAGTCACCCGGCCGGTCTCGGTCAAAAGAACACAAGATTGGTGTTATCGCTCGAGATAGTATAGCCCAGAGGAAGAGAGTCATTGGTAGTGAGATTGCCTGCAAGAGCTCCCCATACCTCCTGCTGTTCGCGGTAATGAAGCCGGCCAGAAATTGTACGACGTACGGGATGATATAGGCAAGGCTCCAAACACCCCATAGGATCAGCCAGACGACCTCAATCCATACGAAAAGACCGACCAGATGGACGTCGCCTATGGAGACATCCATGCCAGCTGTTGCCGCAATCAAGATGGGAAGCGTCAGGACGACGGCAATTGGCAAGAAGAAGACAAGGCTGCTGCAGTAAAGCTCGCTCTTCGTGAGGCTTCGCACTACTGCTAGCCATCGGATACCCAGCGGCTTGTTCGAAGAGCCATATTGCGCTCCTGCGTCCGGGTCGGTGATGGCTTGATAATGGCTCCATCGGGAAGGAAGGTACGTGAAGTCAGTCACCTCTCTGATTGTTGCTGGATCATTTTGCATATCTGAAGAGGCTGTATTGGCTGCAGCTTTCGTCTTTCTCTCTGGCCTCACAAGCTCAATATCCACGACGGCGTCTCCAGTGGGCATCTTTCTGCCGCATTGCGGTGAGGAAGTCCAGCAGATCGGGTGTGGGTATAGTCGGACTAAGTGGCCTGACAGAAGAGTGCAGGTGGGCTGACCCAGACTTCGGCTGGGTGGCGTGACCCATTGCATGTCCACAACCTAATGCTGTCAGACTAGACTCACATATGGCGACCGGCGCCTCCGCCTTTGCGTCACACGGTCGTACTGTCTGAACATGAGGTGTTGACACAAGTCGCTTGCCGTCCAGCGAGAAAATATACCCCAGTGAAGCAGTGGACCGCACCGCTGTTCTACTGCCGGGATCTGTCTCCTATCGCCGTCACCGTAGAGAGACGCCTTGCTCTCCGGCAATCCAGGGTGCCTCTTCATTCGCCCTTTGGAGTGTTGAAGCCGATGATTTGCTTCATCACTCCTTCATGTGTAGTGGAAAATTGCACGTGATGTCTCGATTTGCTCAAGAAGAGCCAGTTGAGGATTGCTGCCTCAGGCTTCACATTTCCAAAGCCAGTCGAGCTCCTGTCCAATGCTCACGATTCTCAAAGGTTGCCTCCCACCCAACCAGCACCTCAGCCATGCTCGTCTCCCTCACCGTCGGCAAAGTTGACGCCGGGGTCGCCGTCCTCCTCACCGAAGACAAACGCCTTATCGAATTCCCCTCCATTCTCCTCCCCCCCGACATCCACAGCGGCAGCATCGTCGACATCAACGTCTCCCGCAACACCCCCGCCGAGCACCGCGCCAACGAGTCCTTCGCGCACCTGCAGTCCGCCATCCTCTCCACCTTCGGCAACATCTCTCCGTCCCCGCCCGTCCTCCGCTGCCGCAATGCCACGCAGACGAGCGTTGTGTTGGAGTGGGATCCCATCGACCTCGCGACGGCCGAGCTACGGAGTCTGAGTCTGTATCGGAATGGGGCGAAAGCGGGCAATATCCCGTCGGGGAAGCAGAGCACGAAGATCAGCGGGTTGGCGCTCGATACGGAGTATACGTTTCATCTCGTGCTGCGAACGAGCGCGGGACAGTATGCTAGTGAGAGGTTGACGGTGAAGACGCATAAGATGACTGATTTGCATGGCATCACGGTCACCGCGGGTGTCATGCCTAGTCAGTTGAAGGACAGTCTTGCGGAAACGGTGCAGCGCATCGGCGCGAAGATGATCGAGGGAGTGCGGATCGACACGACCCACTTTGTCTGCACGGAGCCCCGTGGGTTAGACTGGGACAAAGCAGTTGAGATGAGCGTTCCTGTCGTGGTACCAGACTGGGTGAAAGGTTGCGAGAGGGAAGGAAAGATCATCGGCGTGAGAGCGTACTACCTGGATGCTGACCCGAGCAAGCGGACTATTGGACCTAGTGCGCAGCAGCAGCAGCAGCAGGATGCGGGACGGAGTGGTCAGAGTCAACAAGGTGGTGGGAGGGCGGTGCCGATGAGGGATAGTCCTCGCATCGAACATACGCCGCCGACGCCGGAGCAGTCGAGACCGAATCAGGGGTTTCCGCCTGTGCAGCAGCAGCAGAGCCGAGAGAACGGGACGCCAGGTGATAGTATGCCTCCGCCTGCGCCGCCGGAGCCAAGCAATGAAGAGGGTGCAAGGGAGAGCGATGCGAGAAGTACCACAGGCGCCTCATCTTTGGCCGGGACTACGCTGGCCGAACCTGCTGCGCAAAAGCATGACGATGAGCACGACGTTAGCGATGAGGAGGAAGAAGAGCATGGCAAGACTGCTGGTGGCCACGACGGTGTAGCGAGGAGTGACGTGTCGGGGGAGGAGGAGGAGGACCATGACGGGCCGAAGTACACTTCCGTGCAGTCAGCGGCGGATGAGGCGGATAAGGAAGGTGAGGGTGAGGGCGAGGAGAGTGGGAAGTTCGACGAGGTTTCGCTGTAATTGTGATCTTGCATTTCGATACCCTTCGCGGCTGTAGCCGTTTTCAGCGATTATCTGCCAGCACGTGTGGCTCCTTCGTAGAAGCCTTCCCAAGCCAGCCAAGTGGCCCCAGATACGGAATTTCTGCATGACTGCACTCGCCGTAGGGGTAAATATGCAGCAAGTCAGACGCTGCGATGTCTTCGTTGCCCTCGCACTCGCCGCAAATGCTCCTGTTCGGCAGCCTCGCCTGGTTTGCAGTGCTACCCGAGCCGGCAAATCCTTCATAAGCGTCCTCCCTGCTCTTTCGAGATCATTAGTCTCATGCATCAATCGTCAATCATAATCACATCCTCGTCATCAAATCGGGTCGCCGGCGCGAGCCTCTTCTTCCTCTTCTGCATCAGCTCCACCTCCGACTTCATACTCAGATCAATCGTCTCCGGCTTCTTCGACCTCATGACTCTCTCCACGTCCTCGTTAGTCAGTGCTCCGACCTCCACCAACCACCGCCCCATCTCCGCTTCGCCCTCGTCCAAGCCCTTGTGCACCATCTTGTACAGATCCTTGGCTAGCCCGTCCGGCACCGCATTCCCGATGATCTCCCGCAGCGCCGTCATGCACACCGGGGCGAACTTGCGCCTGCGCGGGAAGCCTGCGAGCATCGCGAGCTCTTGCATGTTGAAGGAGCGCTTGCCGCTCGGGTGCAGGCCGCCCTCGCTACTCTTGCAGACGATCGTGTATGGCAGCGTGAAATTGTCGTCGTACGATGGGTCGTCTTTGATGCTATGTCGTAGCATATGGTCCTCAATGTCACGTACTGGGCCGACCTTATCGAGGGTTCTGCGAATGGTGTTTTTTGGACCGGGTCGGGGTGGTGGGAAATCCGGTAGGGGGTGGCCTGAGCTGTGAGAGACGGCATTGTCAGTGTTGCGACGCAGGGGCAGCACTATAGAAGGGAGGAGGCCTACCATGCAGTCAGGATGATAAGCCTGTTGCGCTTCGATGGATTTCCGTGTTCCGTGGCGTCCATAACGCGCCATCGAACACTGTACTGCGCGAGAGTAATATCCTGAAGGAGACGACGCCAGACATGCTTATTCTTTGTATATTTTACCATCCCATCCGTCTGCTCGAACGTAACGATCTTGGCTCGCGTCTTCCTTACGATGTCGTTTACAGAACTTGTGTCCTCGGTCTCGTAGTCGTACTTGCACGTCCCTACCTCGGCCGTATGCGCAGGGCTGTATGTCTTGCAGGGGTAGCTGATGTGAGCTGTCGCGACTTCGTAAGAGCGATCGTTGGACAAAAAGTCGCCCAAGAACTTGTGTAAAATGTGGGCGAGGGGAAAGGCGAGTCGTAGGTTATTACACGTATTAAGCGGTTTTTCGAGCAGGAAAGCAATACTAGATCCTACCTCCTCAGCGCCAGTCGTAGCGCCATCACCGCCGGCCAGGAAATCGAAGTGTGTGCGTGGCTCCGCAAGGAGCGCTTCGAACTTGACTACTGTGCTGCTCGCTATGAAGTTCCCCACAAGGCTGTTGCGAACCTTGCGGGGCGTGAGCGGCAATAAGAACTCGGTCTCACCAGAGACTTCGGTTCTGGAGCGCTTCCTTTGACGCACAACCTTGTAGGCGGGTGCATTCACTAATACCGTCTGCTCGTCTTCCGGTACAGCTTGCGCTTTCGAGCGGCTTTCTTGGTGTCGACTTGCGCTCCGGTCCCGCCCTGTGGTGCCCGCTTTTTCGTCGGTTTCAGAAGTCAGATCAACTGAAATGCCAGATGGTATGGTAGATGGACCCTTCCCGGTTGCCTCGAGCGTTCGCCACCACAAGACTGGCGCTGCATCTGCAATGCCTTTCGAGGGATCCGTTTCCTGGTGAAGCAGCTTTAAGACTGCCCCGCAATGCCCCTTCTTTCCAGCTACACCCTTGTACTTGCACGTGTTTTCATCTGCAGCACAGTACGCCGTGATCCAGTGCCTCGTCATTGGGCTTGCTATAATCCCGGAAGCTGTGGTCGAGCCATTTTCTTTCTGAGTGGGTGTAGTAACCGGCGAACGGGATATTCGTCATGATGATTGTGCGCTGAACGCAGACGTACTGCAGGGGAACATCGACCATGTGGTCTTCCAGAGCTGGATCTGCGATGCTAGGATGCACGTCGATGAGGATTGCGCAGACTTCATTCTGTGCTTTAAGAAGCGTACGGTCTATTGAACGAGTTCGGCAAAGCAAAACGCCGCGGAGCATGGTCGAGCCATCTCGTTGCGACATAACGCGCATCACTCGCAAAAGGTCCTTATCCGTAAGTTCGACGTCTTGCTGGTCAGGCTTGTGGGAGATCAGGATACCCGTGCTCGTCACCGCGGAGTCCACAAACTTGTAGCCTCGTAGCGGAGGTGACCGCATAGGAAGTCCAATGTCGGCAGCTTGTCCTTTTGATAGCATGCCGGCATCTGGTTGGACCTCATCGTTGTCATCTCCACCAGTCAGGTCGATGAACAAGGGGCCTGCGTCATCGCTCGACTCACAAAGGTCGATGAAGGGTAGTTCATCTACCAGTCCAGCGACTTTGGTACGGTGGCCATTCCTCTCGAATTGAGGTGGCATCGTGGGTGCCAACTTAAGTCCCGCGCCAGCTCACCCAAGCTCCGATGTAGGATACGGGCGCAGGGAAAGGCGAGTCGCAGAGTATTGCACGCGTTTAGCAGTTTGTCGAGCAGGAAAGTAAGTACAGAGTCTGCCTTCTTAGCATTCGCCGTAGCGGGGGATGTGGTCAGCCCTTAGTCTTCAAATGCTAGCCACGAATAGACTAATAACAAGGGAAACGCGCAGTGCGAGATGAAAGCTGGAGTATGTGACTTAAGGGAAGGGGAATAGAGGCATCGTGCTTGTTGGTGAGGTTCGGAGAAAGAGGCATTTCGGACCGAAACGGCCAGGTGCATGGAACAGGGAAAGGACTAGAAATGAGTGACGGAGGCTTGCAGAAGTTAAGCTAGCTTCGCTCCAACAGTAGTGCTGGAGAGTGTGATAAGGCCCAGCATGTTCGTCAGACATCCGGACTTTGAAGGTGGACAGCCAGGCAAATACCTCTATCATGCTGCTGCCGATGCTAGTTGCTGTTAACCATACCGATAGCGTTGTCGCGAGAGGCGAATTAGCCGTGGTCGAACCGAGTGCGCATAGCCCTCACTTACTTGTTAACAATGAGTTCGGAAGGGAGTGAGGTTAACGAGGAGATCCCTGATTGAGGTGCGCTTGGGCGACACGACCCGCTGCGCCGGGCCGTTCCTCCGCCGTCCGCTGAGCCTCCCGCCAGTACTGCATTCCGGTCAGGATCAAAAATCATACACCACACACCACGTTACCTTATGGTAAACGTCCAGCGCCATAGTAGAGATTTTGAGAGCGCCGCCAAGCAGCACTGGCTAAGGGGACCATCTTTGAAGGAAAGTACACACAATTCCGTGTCCTTCCATCTTTCTCCCATTCCATTGCCGTCAAACAGCGCATGTCTCACGACCGCTTGGCGCCAGCTGGCAAACATTCAACCTCACGACTTCAAGACGTCTCCATAGCCAGGCACGCTGATACGAGCCGTCAAAGTTGGCACGATGGACGTTTCAAAGCTCCTCGATCTGGTCGCCCAGCACTTTAACGATGAGCGCCACCTTATACCAATGTACCTCCACCTCATCGCGTCGGCCCTCTTTCCCATCTACACCGGCGCTTACGCCTCGCTGTCCCGTCCATCATCAGCTGCGAAACCCGTCAAGAAGAAGCGGAGAGCATCGGAAGCAGCAGATGAGATTGACGATGAGGACGAGGAAGTGTTGCAGAAATTGGAGGGCATGTCGCCGAGAGACGCTGTGATCTATCCGGTCGTTGCTGCGGTCACCCTCGCAGGACTATACTACCTCATTACGAAGTACGGCGCGAGGGCCATCAATTTGATTTTTGGCTGGTATTTCGCAGTGGCCGGCGTGTTCAGTGTTGCGAAGCTGGTCAGCGATGCGGCGGTTGTGGGAATAAGCTTTGTATTTCCGACGTACCTTGGCTGGAGTGGAAAGCTGTACCGAGTGGACGGCCTCAAGAGGAAGGCTGTCCTGGTACAAGGTGCCGTAGGCGAAAGTGCGACGGGTTCATCCGCGGCGGTCACATCAGTGTGGTTGAAACCTGTGTATAATACGATCTGGGATGTCCGAGCCGCGATAAAGCAGCGTTACACCGTTGCCCTGCGCATTGGCAACACTCCAGACGAGAAGACGAACTTCACCGTCATTCATGTCCTCGCCACGCTAGTCGGCATCGCCAGCTCCGCCTACGCCAACCTCGTCGCGAAACCATGGTACCTCACCAATCTTCAAGGCTTCGCCGTCTGCTACACTGCCTTCCAGATGCTCTCACCCACCACCTTCACAACTGGATCACTTCTTCTCAGCGGCCTGTTCTGCTACGACATCTGGGCCGTTTTCTTCACACCTCTGATGGTGACTGTGGCGAAGAACTTAGATCAACCCATCAAGCTGGTGTTCCCGCGCCCGGAGGAGGCAGTGCAGATTCCGTTTGCACCGCCGAAGCGACAGTATAGTATGCTGGGGCTAGGCGATATCGTGCTACCCGGGATCATGATGGCGTTGGCTTTGAGGTTCGACCTCTATCTCTTCTACCTTGCAAAGCAGCGTGAGAAGATTGTGCAGCAGAGTGACGATGTCAGCGGCAAAGAAAGTAAGGGGACGAAAGTCGAGAACATCGAAAAGGCGCCCTACGTTCCCGTCACAGGCTATCTGGGTGATCGCTTCTGGACCGCACGCTTACCCGCCTCGGCTCGTCCGACCAAGCTGAATGCTTCGTTCCCGAAGCCCTACTTCTACGCCTCGATGGTCGGCTACACCATCGGTATGCTGACCACCTTGGTGGTGATGAGCGTGTACCAGCATGCGCAGCCAGCTCTGCTGTATCTGGTCCCGGGCGTGCTTGTAAGTCTCTGGGGCACGGCGCTGGCGAGGGGCGAAGTGAAGCAGATGTGGGAGTTCAGCGAGGCGGTGGACAGTGAGCAAGTCGAAGAGGGTGGCGATACACGTAAGGAAGAGGCAGGGTGGAGCCTAGATTCAGCGCAGACCTGGCTGGACATGTGGGACGGACTTTTGAAGCTTACCGGGTTCAGAGAGGGAAGCACTGAGGCTACGACTCGCAACGGGGATACCGCGAGCGAGGCGAAGCCTGATGCGGACGGGAACGCCGGAAAGCTTGAGCCGGGAAAAAAGCATATCGACTCCAAGCGTGACGATGTCCTTTTTCGTTTCACCATCAGCCGGTACAAGGCCGAGCAGGAAGGAGATCTTTCTGGGGCGAGTGATGCCGCAAAGGATATGGCTGGTAAGCGGGAGTGAGGAGGAAACATAGTCAATGCGCGGGTATCAAGGCGTTAGATCACTGGGCAAGCATAGAGGGACGGCAACGGAGCTACGGGAATGGCGCAGAGACACGGGCTGTCTGCACAGCAACGGATATGAGCATTTACGATAGAGCATGAGTATCCGACTCGGGCTTCAATGTTACGGCAATACGGGCGGGCGGGCATGGATGACGTGACGGGAAGATAGATTCGACAGTAGTCCCATGGGGGGCAGAGCTAGAAGTTCAGCAAAGCCTTCCTAAACCTCTCCCTCCTCTCTTCGTTAGTCTTGAATCGCTGATTCGCGATCCCGAGAAGTGTCCGCAAGTAGCCCTCGGAGACCATCGGCACGATCTTTGGCCGAGGTGCCTCACCGCCCGTGGATACGTTGCTGCTGTCAGGTTCGCTGAGGCTGATGTTGGTGCTGTAGCCGATGATGCAATCAAAAACGAGACCGGAACTGCGCACGGCTACCATAGGCGTTGCTGGGTGGTTTGATGCCGACGGGAGGATACCGGTGATGCCGCTTTCGCGGAAGCCGGCTGTCAACGCTGCGGTGGCGGCGTGTTGGGCTGCCTTGGGGGACGCGGTGAGGATATGGAGGATCTGGGAGGGTGTTAGTGAAGCCTGTCCGGTAATGTAGCGTGGGCTCGAAAAGAGATACCTTAGACATGTACGGCAGAGGCGTAGAGAATATGAGAAGTGACCTACCATAGGCTCAAACTTGAGATGTACAAACCTTGCTTCATCTACTTCCGACGGTACTGCTACCTCTTCGTTCTCCAGCCCCAGTAGCTGATTGACCGCACCGTCCGCCACAGGTGCGTCAACCGCCTCGTGCGATGTGAACAACCATTGCCCACCGCCTTTGGCACCTTTCGTGCCCTCGAGGTAGGCGGACACCCGGCCGGCACAGCTACTCGTGGTCACATACTGCGGCAATGCGTTGATCTCGAGGATGAGATCCCGGATACCGCTGTCCACGGAGCCCTTGGGCGAGAGGTCCTCGTACTGCTCGTCCGGTGTATCGAGCTCACTCAGGATTTTGGCTTTGCGCGTGTCAAAGCTCGCTGGCATTGCGTGTGGATGGAGATAGATTTCCCACCAGAATCAACGCGGTGGTGCGCAAGCACTCATCCTGATTGTCGGGACCTTGTTGTTTCTCGCCACTGCTAAACGACAGCCTGACGTGAATATTCCTGGTGAAGAGCTGGCGCGCTCCCGTCGATTAAGCGCAGCCGCAGCCGCGCGGATATTGGCGCTCAGTGGAGAGCGGACGTATGAGGTCATCCCGGAGGCGTTCGAGGACGACATCGTTGGTATAGTTGCTCAATATTATCTTCATCGCAGAGAACGAGGCATGTTGTTGAAGTTTTAGGTTGGGAGAAGAAGCTGCACAAGGGTCGGGATTGTGTGAACGAAGAAACCCAGAAATCGTGCCGATCGAAGGCCAACGCTAGAGAAACCACTCACTACGATGGCACGCAAATCCGAGCGCTTGTCCACTGGTACGAGACCAGGCGCCGCTCATAAGCGAATCGCCTCGGCTACTGCGATACCACGCTCTGAAGCGAAGCGCCCAAAGACGAAGAAAGCGACACCCACCAAAAGCCAGCATTTCCAGGCCGATGAAGATGCCGAAGACGAGGAAGGAGAGCAATCTTCTGGAGATGACGATGTCGATTCTGCCTTTGACGATGTTGGGGATGCTTCATCCTCAGAGGCTGGGCCTGCGGACGACGACTTCGATAGCGGAGGCGAGAACGAGCCGAAGCAACGCAAGAAGCCAGCGCCTCGCAAGACCGCGCGAACTCCCGGAGCTGCACCGGCACATGAAGGTCAGGAGACCAGTCTTGAGCCAGGTACACAGCTTATCATCAGGAAGCCAAAGGCGAGGCCCGCTGGCAAGACGCCTTACAATGATAGCACGATACATCCGAACACGCTGCTGTTCTTGAAGGACCTTGCTGCGAACAACAACCGCGAGGTAAGATTGAAGGTCTGACGAGAGTCTAGATCATGATGGCTAATGCTACGATGCGATGGCAGTGGCTTAAAAGTGAGTACCTACGAGAGCATCCAGCCTCTCTACACATAATCCTCACGTTCTGTGATCCTCTCCTCGGCACAATCATCTCACTGTCGTTTGTACAAAGGCCAGACTCTGCTTTCCGTCTCCGGCGCAGCCCTTGATTATCCGTCACATTTCCTCGTTCTGGGAAACCGCTTGCATTGGGTCGCTGACGACACCGGATCATCCCAATTTATCCAACGTCGTTACACGGGGTGTACATGGGGCGCTTGCATGCCTTGTCAATGCATGCCGATCACCAAGAGTGGACCGGGACGACTGCGCGCTGTGCACATACCAACGCATAGTGATCAAGGAAGCTAATCGATAGTTTCTTGCAGTGAACGACGCAGAGTTCCGCCAGGCCGAGAAGGATTGGCACTCGTTTGTCGAACAGCTGACCGAAAGACTCGCAGCAATAGACGACACCATCCCAGAGCTGCCAGTCAAAGATGTGGTGCGTACCATATTAACCGCTGATCTGCACTTGCATCATCATCATCATGACCTCGAGCTCATCAAGAACCTTTATGATACAGGTCTTCCGCATCTACCGCGATGTGCGGTTTAGTCCCGATCCGACACCCTACAAGGTAACTCCTCTTAGCTGCAGGCTCTGCATGCTCGGCTCGCCCCAGCCCCCCTCCGCCCGCCGCTGCATTTCGCTAATGCATGACCCCAGCCGTACTTCTCAGCAGCATGGGTGAGTGACTTGAGCGTGCACCTTGCGGCAGGTGACCCATGTGCGTGACCAAATACTGACGTGTGACGACCTCTGCAGTCACGCACTGGACGAAAGGGCCCGTATGCGCATTACTACATCCAGATCTCGCACAGGGAGACGTTAATCGGTAAGTGGAAGCTCCGTATATCGTGATCTTGGCCCTTGGCACTCCTTCGTCGGCATCGTCGTCGGCTTCTAAACCGGTCAACGGCGGATGCGACAAGCTTCCGTCTAGCCATGGACTCACTGTGCGCTTGTGCTCGCCCTCACGAAACGCAATATCCACTTGCTTCAAGAAGCGAGGCGAGCGAGGTTCAACATGGTAGCACACCGCTACGATGGACGGCGCAGACACGAGAGTTTCTTGAGATGACAAGGCTACGAAGTCTGCTGCCGAGTCATCCGCCATCATGCCAGCACTGGGTATATATACATGCGCTCCTACGTCTTTCCAGACTTCCAGTGGGCGTTATGTTGCTTGACCGGTGGCACAGCAAGTGCTGCTACGGCCGCTGTGTTTGCCATCCACCTTTTCTTACGTTGTCTGCTCGTCGAGGGTGCATTGGGCGACCGAGAGGTGTGTGGAGGGCGTCATACGCCGCATTGGGAGGGTGGTCGCTCGATACGATCCGCGAGTCGTCGCTTAGCGGCAGCAAGACTTGGGCTGGTGCATGGTCCATCGTTCATCGCACGATTTCGTGAGGACGCAGTAAATCGGTCGGGCGTGTTCGGTCTTCTTGCGGACGTACGCAAGCTTGCAAGGAACGTCGAGGAAAGACTGAGGAAGAGAAGAAGTCTTCCTGTCCCAAGGCAGGCGTTTGGGCTCGTTGAGCCGACCCGCTAACGACACAAACTTGGACGCCGCAGGTCTGGAGCCGCCGCACGCGGCACGGTCTGTTCTGACTCGCGGAGAGCGTTGATCGTCTTGATGGTCCGCAAGAACCGTGGCCGTTATGGGCTCGCGGCACGTTGTTTGTATGCTTGACGACGGCGTGCCTCAAGATCTTGTCCTTGTCTGAATGTCCATTGTCTACACAGCGCTGGAAAGCTGGATGCAGATCGATCGAACGCTTCAAGCGGCACCTCTCCCAGATCTTTCACACCTTCAGGCTTCAACTCGGCTCAGCTTTTCTCGAAGCCCACTCTCCAGCTGCAGCGACACAACTGGCTTGCTCCTCCTCTTAGACAACGATCCTGAGACCGACGCCTGCTTGGGTCCAAGCAGACGTGCTGATCATGGGGGCGAGAAGCGCGGTTTGGAAGATCGATCGCGGTCGGTGGACACCCTTTGAAGGAGCTCAGAAACCCTTGAGCGCAATATGGAGATCTTGGAGATGCGAGTGGGCGCACTGGTAGCCTACGGAAATGTCAGCGACGGAGCGACCCAGCACGAAAGGCTCCAAAAGGCCAAGGTACCACAACTGGCGCACAGCGAGACCTTCGATGAAGTCTGCGATAGGCGGACTTGAAAAGCATGCGGCGTGGAAGCCACGAACAGCGCTGAGGCCATGGCATACGCCCGTGTGCCACGCGCCACACCAAAGCCGCTTCGACGTGCGACCTTTTGCGGGCCCAAGAGGGTGTTCTGTAGCGTTCTCAGCGAGACAGCGACAGCGTCCTCGCGGTACCTCTGTTCACTGGGAACCTGCGATTCAGAACGCAAAGGTCCCAATGATCAGGACTTTCAGGACTCGGAAGCGCATAGGCGGTCGATCTAGTAGCCTCGCAGCATCGAACGTGGTCGGGACGTTCGACGGTGATACAATCACATTTATGACTGGTATCGTCGACGCTAGGTCCCAGCTCTTACTTCTGAGGGCTGTGGCGCATTGCTCGATCGCTAGGGCGGCCCGAGTCGCGTTGGCTCCGATCGCTGGCGACACTGCCGCGTCACTGACTGCTCCTTTCGCGCGTAGCTTTGGGCTGCTTGAGCGAACCTCCTGCGCGAGAGCCGAGAGATACTGAACTGCGTATGGGAGTGGCAGCGGACTCAGTGGCTACCGGTGATGGCGCAACACTATTGGCTGAAGGGCTTCGGAGCGCAGAGGTCCGGTATGCTTTGAGGTCGGAACGAGACTATATCTTCAAGGCGGCAGCGTTCTGGCTATGTTGTTTGATTCGAGCTCTTACTTCCCAAGTGCTCCACCAGAATACAGCACTGCCTCTGCAGTCCAGTGCTTACTACTCACCAGCAGAAATTACACTGACGTGCGCAACACAGGCGGCGGTCTCTGGCAGCCCGAAGCAGCGCCCACAGCTGCGATGCGCAATAGTATCGACCACCATCCTGAGAGGCTCAAGAAAATCCTGATGGAAGTCGGAGTGCGAAAGTCGTTCTTGTCAGACGCGCGGAAGCAGGAGTCGAAAGCTGTCAAGGCTTTCGTAGCATCGAATGCTGGCAACGCTTTGAAGACGAAGCCAAAGGTATGTATCGACATTCCTCACTGTATTCTGTTGTGCGCATTCCTTCAATGTACGTGACGAGCAGTACTGCTGCTGGCATCGTCGCATGGTTGTGTCGGCTTCATGCGTTCATCTGGGCTCCCGCGTTGCTCGCGCAGCCTTCATCGCTGAGAGTCCGTGAGGATGGGACAATGGAGTTCGAGGATATGAGAGTATAGTCAAGACTGATTTGAAGGCGCCGAACGATTGACTGGCTCAATAACTACTCTTGTGTCGTTGCTTAACGGAAGCAGGTCCAGGCACTTCGGAGGCTGGGACATCCTCTGACTCGCCCGTCCCGTCAACAAGCGGGTCTACTTTGGGCCGGGGCACTGACGGGCGACCAGCTTTGAAATAAAGCTTGTGGCTACGTTGTCAACCTTGTGACTTGCCATCGGTCGGATTGGCAATAAAGCTATTGACGACAGGCTCGATGAAAAGAGCTACATGGGCCACCTGACATCGCCCAAGATTTCGAGGGGGATTCTCCTCTCCCTGAGAACGAGCTGGACCCCGTCATCCTCAGCAGGTGCGGGCAGTACCTCAGCAATCTTTGGTACACTTTCGTCGACTGTGGAGCCGTTGGATTTAGCCAGTACTCACCCACTGCTCGTTGCATACACGTTCATGCATCCACAGGCGATACTTTTTTTGATAGACACTCGCGAAGACACACTAACCAAATCCCAGGGGTACAGCGCAGATCACAAAGACATCGAGCTCCTCCGCCTCCGCAATTACACCATCGGCAGCAAATTGACAGGTCAGGATGTGACTGGTGCCGACGGGATGGATCGCGTGGTTGGTTTGATGAGATGCATGAAGCCGTTCGTAAGTCACCCCTGCTTCCAGACGAGCTCGCCGTGTCCCTGCCTACCTTCGCCTCTTCTGCGCAGCATGCGCAGGCTCTTTCTCGGCCTCGTCCGACCCAGCGGTCTCCTGCATCACGGTTTCGCGAATGCAGTGATAGTGGCTGCATTGCGTCTTGGACAACGTCTTTGAACGTGCAGATCGAGCTGCATGCAACCTGATCTTTTGCAGTTGCGACTATTATTGATGAGCTGGCCAAGGCCATCCAACCTGACACGTTCGTTACAGCTGACTGAAATGTGCCTCGCCAGATCATGTACCTGAACTCTGTCGTGATGCCCGACGAAGGACCTTCGGAAGATGATGAATCTGCGAGCACTGCAATAAGCGCAGAAGAGGAGTCTTCCTAGTAGGCCGACGGTGCCATGGAGGGGAGGGGTGGGATCGTGTTGCGTTTGTAGGCTCCGTAGCTTGGACTATTGGTGACAGACAGTCTGGCAGGCTCTAGGAGTCTAAGGTACTCCGTGGGAAACAGTGGTCCGGCGGCTTCTGTAAATGCGTGACAGTTCCAGCCTAGCAGAAGACCGAAACCACCGGGCATGATGGCTCTTTACATGTAGTTCAACTTTCTTCTCGTGTTGAGAGAGCATGGGACGATGTCGTCACCTGCGACAAATCAATACAATGGTTGCAAGACATCGAGCCCAGTCCGTCCGGTCCGAGACCCAACCCGACCCATTCCAGCAGAATGAGTTGCCGCTCCCAGCCTGGTAGACGACCCGTATTTCATAGTTTCCAGCGCCCGAGACAAACCATCGGCATTGGCAAAGCAAAGCTCGCATCGGTATTACATGTGCCTCCAAACAACCACACGCACAACAATGCAACCCGTCAAGAGCTCATACACTCCCGTCGACCTCGGGTCCATCCCGACACCGCCGTCACACAACGCCACTCCCACTCCCACTCCCATATGCCGTAAAACCCAGCCCGAGACAAACAAGCAACCATTTGAGTGATAACACGCAAAGCCACATCAAGTTACGGTTCGCTTACAGCAGACAAGGTTCCCCCTACTCCACCAATCAACTCCACTCTATAAGCGCTGTCCGCGAACTAGGTTTCCGGGGCCTCGGGCGACCACGTCGGGGTCTGGTCATATGACTTTTGTGCGAAATTGGAAGAACGGAGGAGATTTTGGGGGTGCGGCGCGGAACGGCGTGGAAGTGCATGTGAGCAGGGCAAGTAGTACCTAGTGTGCTGGCAGATCCTGCCTAGCCAGCCGGGCTTGTCCGGTACATGTAGGTTGCTGGGTCGTTTGCATGCTGCTGCTGCCAGCGCACGCCGGGACGTTGGTCGGTCACGGCCGCGTTGGGCGGAATGGGATGGCGTGAGCTGGACTATCACTTCTTCAAATCTATGCACATGTTCACGTACATGTACCCGACATCAGACGATTCGTGGGAGTGGTAATACAGAACGCGTACGTCGCTTAGAAGATTCACGAGCGTCCACTTCTTGTCTGGGGCCGGCGAACGCTCTTCTACTCCGATGCTGGGCGACCAGATGTAACGAGCAGACCATCACATGTTAAATAGCAGTCTGCGCGTTTTCGCGGACAGGCCAGCGCGCCGACCCCGTGGGGGATCGGTCCGAAGGATCCTTCCAGGTTTCCATTGCTGCACATGCACTGTAACCAGACCACTCATCACCTTGCATGCTGCAACCTGGTCGGTCGTACACCATGCTTCTGCTCGGCAGCACGTCCTTGCTCCTGGTTGTCCCCCGCCAGACCAGGATGCCCTATCCGAGCCGAGCGAGGCAGTCCCGCTTGCTAGGGCGCAGAATCCACAGTATAGCTCACAAATCTACCAGATTTACAGAGTGGATTGTGTTGGCAAGCGCAAGTTGCAGCTGGGCCCGCTCTTCCGCACGCTTTGTTGCATGAAAGGGCGCTGCGTGCTTCGGGTTTCCGCGGGGAGCTGTGGTCAGCGTCGTCGTCCCGATCCGTGTTCCATGGCTCTCGGCTGTGTCACACGCGCCATTGCATTGAATTGGGTCGCGATGGTTCGAGCGTACGAGCGTACGCCGCACCTTCGCAGACTTCGTGCGTGAGGAGTGACAGCTTTCCAGAGTGGTGTGGAGGCTCGGTGTTGGGAGGCGCCTTTCGTCACGATCCGTCTGGCCTGATCGTATGCGCCGTACGGCCGGCGATGGTTGGATATATTAGATACACCGTCGCCTCCCATCATCAGCAGTAGTAGCAGTCATTCCGTTGCAACCCACCAGATTCACCGCACCATCGTCCTCCTCGTCCAGGCCTGGCAGTGAGTGGCGAACCCTGCATTATCAATGCAGCTCCGGATGCTTTTGCTGACCGGTACAAGCGGTGTAGCCATTGACACACGCACTCGCACATCACCTGCCGCCGCCACCAACATCGAGACCAAGGTACCCACCTCGTAAACCCGAGAAGTGAGGTGGGTTTCTCGCCGCGACGGGCCTGCGGCTTGCCATAAGGTTCGGATCATCACGCAGGCCTCGTCCCGCCGCGCGGTCTGGCGTGTGCCTGCTTTGCGTCAGTCGCCAATCATCACCTCGCGATTGCGACCGGACGACTTTGCCAAACACTGGTACGCTGAAAGGTAATAAAAAATTCTCTGCATCACGGCTCCTCCAGAGCCACCACTACTGTACTTCACCGTTTCCCGCAGCCGTTTTGTGATTCTTCCGTGGCGTCAGCTAGTTAGATTGGTGGCTTCCGAGCCGTAGATTCCGTCGATAGTTCGATGCGGCATCAGCCGCTGTACCACTATATCGTGCTTAGCGCAGCTCATATCGATATCGCGTTAAGAAACAACTCCTTAGCGCGTTAGTGCTACTGTCGGTAATAGACGTAATTCTTTATCTAATGCGGCGTTAGCGACGTCGCTGTACTACTCTAGTTATCGCTAGAGAGTTCCTTATCTAACAAGCTCGCTAACGAGCCCTCTAGAGTAAGATCTAGCGCAATATAAGGCTGCTAGAGCGACGAGCTACCTTTAAGGTCCCCCCTCTTCCGCTATAGAGTTTGGATGCTCTCGACGATAAGACGATCTAGCGCCTTACTTAATTCTCTAGGCTCCAGCTAGAGGTGTACGCGCTAGTGCTACTTAGTAGCTATAAGATCTGCGTAAAGGGGAAGCGTCGCCGCAGCTATAGAACTATCGCTATATAGGCTATCTTTATTATCGCGCAGAGGCTAGCCTTTGCTAATTAGTAGTACAACTAGTCGATCCTCCTAGGCCGCAGCCTTAGCTAGTATAGTAACATCTTTACTAGCACAGTTAAGCTCCTTGCTAGCCGTTAGAAGAGCATAATCGACTAGTAGCTAGGGCTTACCTACGACAAGATGCAGCAGTATAGTAGCGTCGTCTCGCAGCTCTTCGGTAAGGGTAAGGTTTAGGCGTTTATCGATAGGGTGTTTTAAGGGTTTAGTGCTCTAGAGGATTAAGAGCTCGCAAGGTTAACCTATAGCGGTTATTATAAGGCTTATAGCTTAAAGTACTAGGCCGTTACAACGCTAGACGGGCTGATAGCTTATATAAGTAGGCCGTTTTTAGGTCCTGCTAACGACTAGTGCCTATACGAAGATACCGACGTCTAGACTTAGTTGCGTAAGCTTTTTACTAAAAATCGCTAAGTCCTCCTTATAGCTAGCGACGGCGCGTACTACTACGCCTACAGTTGCATTATACCGCAGAGTAATCCTCGTAGTCGGATATAGCTGCCTACTAACGAGAGGAGCTTTAATAAGGACCTCTCGTTAGTAAGAATCGCTGTTAAGCAGTCGTTTAGCAAGATAGAGACGTACTAGTCGTATAACTAATTTAAGAACAGCCTCTCGAGTAGCAACTAGCTAGTGGCGCTATACTAGCGAGTCTCTACGTTGCTATATAACGTTATTACTTATGCGCAGCAGGAGGGAGTTAGTTATAGTTAAATACTAGATACTATTAGAAACCGCTTCTAATGCGCTGCTCTAGTAGTAATAGAGTACCTAGTAGGTGCAGAGGCTAGCGGCGGTAGTAGAGAGGGTAGTAGGGCGGCCTTCGACGGCATAGCAGAGGTAATTAACGGCATAGAGTAGATGCCTTATATTAATGCTATATTATAGTCGGAGGAGTTAGTATAGTACGACGTTACTAGCTACGTAACCCTTACCTATGCTCGCTAGTCGATGTGCAAGGCTACTTTACTCGAACCCTAGATTAATTACCTCTCTTACTAAGAATAGGCGGACAGCGTAAGTTCGGAAGGGCGTTAAAGGTGTCTCGTAGAACGCATAGTAGCACGAGTAAATTCTCGAAATTTAATTCTAAATCTAACTACTAATACTAACTAACTAAGGATAACACTACTGCGTTAACACTACTCTTAAATCCTCGCATTAATCGCACGCAGCATTACTGGCATTACTGCCTGCGATTCCTCTATCTTATTAACCTTTACTGCTAGCGCCTCTACTACTGCTAGCGCTACTGCTAGCTTACTAGCTGTAGCCTTAGCGCGTATCTTTTTACGCTATAGTTTAATAAGCATGTTAAACTAATAGCGATCTTCTATAGCACTCTCTTCTAGCAGGCTCTAGAGCCTACTAACGACCCTCTCGTCCTCCGCATTAAGCCGCTTATTAAGGCCTTTAGCTCGTTTAGAACTCCTAGCAGCTAAGTGCGAGCGATTCGCAACATTACTAGTAAGATCGACACTCTCGTACTTATCGTTATCGTTATCTTTATTATCTTCTATGCGAGAGCGCTTTATACCCCCTACCTGCGTTGCTAAGAACTGCTCTTATACCTTTACTATCCGCTAGTTCTTAGCGATGCTCTTAGTACTACCCCCCTTCTTTATCTGCTCTTTCTCGTCGATCTATAGCATTAGAGTGTCGAGGTGCTACTTATACTCGTTTAAAGCATAAGCAGCGCTATTAATGCTCCGCCCCCCCTTACGAGCATCGAGCTCGTGTTTACGCTAAGCGTACTACCCCCTCTAGTTCTTCGTAGCGCCGACGATAGTTCTCCTTATGTCGTGCGGGAGTTCTAGACTAAGGCGCTTCTAGACCTCTATAGCAAACCCCTGCTAGAACTTCTTCTTAACTAGCTCCTTTATAAACTAGTACTTCTGCTATATTAATACCTAGAGGATCTTTACCTTAGTTCTAGGAGTCTACTTTACGTAACTCCGAGTTACCTTAACTCCGCTAGCTAGATCGCACTCTATAAACGTTACCTCTAGAGTTCCTTCGTTAAGCTCTTAGTCTAGATCTATAACCTCCTCCTCCTTCTCCTGCTCTCTAATAACCTTACTTAGCAGCGCTAGCACTAATCTCGACCAGAGAGGGAGTAAGAGCGCAGTCGCTAGAGCAGCTAGCGACGATTATAATTGCGGCGATAGCGGAGGGGGTCTATAGCCTTATAAGGGGCTATATACTAGCATTAGCGAAGAGTTAATTAGATGCGGTAGATAACAGGAGGTTGCTACGTAGTAGCCGTAGCCGTTATCGTTAAGGGCGATGCGCTAAGGAGTCCGCATCTGCTCGTAGTATTATATAGGATAGAAGTTATGCTGCGGCTAGTGTTAGTAGTAGTGCTGGGGGTAAGGTGCTAGCGATACTGCGCACTAGTTAACGAGCTAGTAGTTGTAGTTAGCCTGCTAGCCGTAGGAGATGTTGTTTCCCCCTAGCGGCAACGACATAGCGACGACAGTAGAGGTCTAGTATTAATTACGGTGCTAACGATGCTATAGGCTACTACTACAACCCTACTACGCGACGCGCGACGCGACGACGACGTCTAATTAAGCATCTATTATAACGACGCTATAGCCTCTTTAAGCAATGCTGCTAACGCATAGTAGAAACGCATTAGGTGCAAAAATTTGCGTCTAATGCTGCTAACCCCCTGGAGCAGCATCGCCGCATCGAGAACTAGCTCTTCCGAAGAGACGCTAAGCCGTCTAATCGACGGTGTTGTTGCTCGATTTAGATTGCGACTGCGAGAATCAAGACTGCGGGAAACGGTGAACTGCTGCCACCACTGCCCACCAGTAGCAGGTCGACGTCACCCTGTGCGCTAGCGGCGCTTTTGCCCAGACTTCGGCAAACGAAATTGTGATTCGCCAGAGCGGATTGATTCCCTGCAAGGCTGACGGGTGGTTCGCAGCGCATCGAACGACCGTGACGCCATTGCCATTGCCTGAATACGGCTCGATTGGCCGCCCGGAACATCAGAAAGGTAAGTGGCGAAGATTCCAGTCGGTGGGCAGGCTCGCTGCCATTCGTCGCATGCCGGTCGAAATAATGATCGGGATCACGCGGTACGCCATGCACGTGGCTAGCTGGGATGTCGAATCCACCTAGTCGAGATCGGCGCCGGCGGACGGGCAGGGCCTGCCCGTCTCGCCTCCCCCGTGCGAGAGGGAGGCCCGGCTCTGACTGGTCAGCGAGGGCACATCTTGCCTTAGCCTCAGCTGAGCTCGCTCGGTTGTGCCGTGAGCGAGCGTGATGAGCGACATGATGAAGCTTGGAGGGGCTGTAGCAGCAATCATCATCACACCTTCCGGTCTCGCCACTATGTACCGTTGCTGGGATGCCCTGATGGAGTGCTAACGAATGAGAGCAGGCGATCGTCTCTCCGTGGCATCTTACGCTCACGTAACGACTACCAAGTGGGCCAGCGTACCGAATATTCGCCCATCGTCGGCCAGAGCGGTCGCGGCTGATCGAGCCAGTCAGGAGCGGTCTACGCTCGAGATTGCGGATCGGCTGTACGTAGCCGAGGGCGGACCTTCCCTCGCATTAGCGTGGGCCGGGGCGGACAGACCAACGCAAATCCGACCAGCCAGCGCAAGCGAAGGAACACTCTTGCAAAAAAGGGTGTACCTTAAGGTACCTTATTCTATTTCGTGCCCCGTCCAGTCTCCCTTGTCACTACTACTGCCGACACCGGGCCTCAGCCAAGCCAAACCCAAAGCGACAGGCTCGCGTTCATCACACGCAGACCAACCATCATCACATTAAATAAGGCCTTTGCGACCCCGCTAGAACTTACCTTACATTCTGCTCCCGCGCTTCCTTTCCATCGGGACACCTTCGACACTTTCCACCCACCTTTGACAACTCCACTCCCGCTCTCTGTCTCAACGTGCCACACGTGCATTACGCCGCGCACGTCTCCGCACGCTTGCCTTGGTGTCACCATCCATCACACCTTCGGCAACGATTCAACGGACGCCGTCTCATATCAACTCAGCACGTCAAACGGCTCCGATCAAGCGTGTCGGCCCGCACCTTGTGCAACACCAACTTCACCATCGTCGGTCACAGCAGCTGTGCGGCCCGCATTGCGCATAATTATCTGCGTGTGATTCGGTATACCGGAGAGCTGGCGGCAGGTTTAGGACCAATACCAATTCCAACCACCTCGGGTCCACGCATCGCTGTGCGCCTCTGATTATCAAAATGTTCCCCAATCCAAATGTGAATGGATGGTCGCCGCAACCTCCAAACGGGTTTGCGCCGAGAGAAAATAATCAGGTACGTCGCACTTGCAGAAGCTGAGATGGCGCCAAGAAGCTGTGACCACGTTATTCGCCCGTCAAATCCTGAGACTCGCACCTTGCTTCTCCACAACATCTTCACACTCTACATCCCTCAACCACGTTCGTGGAAAAATGGCTTCCATCGATCCCGCACTCGCATCAGAACTCACTGACACGGACGTCGAGCATCAGCTTCCACCTGTGTCTCAAGCCGTACAGCAGGCGCCGCCCGCCATGCAGACGTTGCAACCCCACCACCCCGATCAGTATCGCGCTCTGCCCGCGCCGCAGCAGATGTACGCGCAACCGTACCCTCAACCACCCATGGGTGCCTATGGCCCTCAGCAACCCGCACCACGCCAACGGACCGCAATCGCGTGCAGATATTGCCGGAGACGCAAGGTTTGTGGCACTGACTGTGTATCGGCGTGTCGCATGGTGCTGATGTTTGCGCCTAGATTCGCTGCTCAGGCTTCGACCAATCCGAGGATGGCCGCTGCACCAACTGTCAGCGCTTCTCCCAAGAATGTGTCTTCACGCCGGTGAGCGCGCAGACCCAGGCGTTCGTCCCGGCGCACACGGTCTGGCGCGGTCAGAACCCGCCACCGAACACCCAGCTTTACGGCGCGTACGGCCAGCCACTCCCGCAGCATGGTGGTCGCCCGGATCAGTACCCGCCGCCTCAGCAGGGTGGGCAGTACCCACCGCCGCCGCAGGGGTACCAGCAGCCGCCGCCGATGTACGGACAGCCTCAGCAGGGCCAACAGCCTCATATGCAACAGCTCCAAGGCCCGCAAGCCGGCGACAAGCGCCCGAACGACGAGCCGCACACGCCGACACTGGCGCCACCCAATCCGGCCGACCAAGGTCAAGGTCAGCGCGGGTACAGCTACGGGGACCCATCGGGCCTTGCTCAAGCCGGTGCGTCGCCCTCTTCTTCTACTGCCTCGTTCCATTCCATGCAACCACAAGCATACTACCCTTACCAGCCTGCTCGTGTTTCGCCGCCGAACGCATACTCGTATGCGACGTCGCGTGCCTCCTCTTCGCCGCACTCGCTAGGCCAGTCTCGCACTTCTGCGCCGCCTCCAACGCATAGCCATCAGCCTGCCATGCCCTATCATGATGGTTACATCCCATTGCCGGGCATGACTGCTGCTACTGCTGCGCGTCAAGGCGTTATGATCAGCGATATCGTCAGCCATGGCGGACTGCAGCATCAGCAGCAGCAACAGTATCTGGCTATGCAGGCAGCGCAGCTAGCGAGGCAGCAAGAGGAGCGCACGTCGACAGACACGAGCATGGTCCAGTCGCTGAACCGCGGACCGGTGTGACGGAACGCTGACTCGTTCAGCAGGAGAACCCAAGACGCACCCCGATGGCACGGCCACAACCGGCGCCGAGAAGCAAGAGGAGGGCGGGAGGAGGTATGGCGGGATGGTCGATGTGGGCGTTCAGACGGATGACCTGCAGACGGGTAAGGCGCCGGCTGCTTAGGCTGATATGCGGGTTGCGGACAGATGGTACTGGTGAGGTGCGAGTCCTCGGGCGCAAGATGGCACAATCGGGCTTGTTGCAAAGGGTGTGTGGGTGCTCTCTCGGCGGCTGAAGCGCTTTGATGCTTCGGTCAAGTTATTCAGCAACGGTCTTTACGACATGCGGAGGTCCTGTTCATTATACTTAGCAATGAGAGTATTTGGTGAAGCCTGTTTCCCCAATACCAAGTCCCTTGATACACCTACTGAGCGGCATGACTGCTTATTACCCAACGTCTTGCTCAACACAAACCCCAATGCGATCGAGCAATACACGCGAGAGCGATGCAGACACTGACAATACCTCCATCGCTCGCGCAAGAGTATACCCTGCGTCCTCCCAAGCACCCTCCTCATCCAACCTACCTTCCCACTTCATCGTCAACGTCGATGTCAAAATCTCAAGTCACGATGGTTTACAAGCACGACCGGAACGCATGAAGTCGGAATTGAGAACATTCAACTCGTGGCCCGTCACGGCCCGCAAAGCCATGGAACCCGAACGAGTTCGCGATTGAAGGCTTGTTGGGGATTGGGAGAGGCTCCCGGCTCTGGGTGGTAAAGGGACGGCGCGTAGAGGGACGGACCTGGACGGCGAGGGACGGACGGCGAGACCCGACCGGACTGCGAAGACGACGGGCGGGACCTGGTGGTGCGGCGGTACCCGTACTTGCGGGAGGCGTACTACACGTGTGGGAAGGGACTAGTATCCATATTGCTGTGTACTGGAGGGTTCGTGGACGGGGTCTGTGATTTGATTACTGGGTGGTTGTGAGGGTGGTTGCTGGAGCTGGTACACTACTGAGGGTCCTCTTCGAACACCACCTTTCCGGCAACGGGAACGAAGACCATTACGACCGTCAGCTACTAAGGAAGCCTCGTTGTAGACTATCGCATCATCGAGGTACAACTTGCTACACACCTCATGGCCGCATCACTGGAGACGTGGGCCCTGCCGCGTCTGCAGCAGCTCCTGCCGCTGGACGAAGAGAGCTTGAAGCAGGTCGTTCAATATGCCGACAGCCTGCCCAAGGACGCCGCCGCCGAGCATCTTAAGAATTTACTCGGTGATGAGTCGAAGGCATTGGAGTTCATCTCGAGTTTCAATATGAGAAGGCAGAATGCGCCGGGGTCTTCGCAGACGAGGACACAAGCGCCGAGTCGGGACACACAGCAAACACCGGCAGTGACTCCTAGTCGTGGTGGTGGAGTGCCTCAACTGAGTGGTCGAGGTGGGAGAGGAGGGAAGAAGAGAGCGAATATCCACGCATTGCCGCCGAGAAAGGTCGAGGATTCGGGGAGCATGGGTGGAGGGACGGCGTACAGCAAGCATGACGAGCAGGACTATATACCGCGCGCGGAGAGGTCGAGGCAGACGCACAAGGAGATGATAGAAGACAACATGGCGCTGCGCGAGAGGGCACCGGATGCGACGCAAATGCCGCTTATTACGGATAGTGCTGCAGCTACTAGCAAGCCCATCACTTCCAAACCACCGCCGTCAGCTGCTGGACATCTCATCTCGGATTCCTTAGCACCGCGCAAGCCGTCCGCTTCAGCCCAGTTCTCACGAACAGCTTCCCCGGCTCCAAAAGCGAAAGTCAATATATCCGGCGGCACAGCCATGCACGGCGCCTCCTCCGCCCTCTCCGATCTCGACAGCGCAATCCGCACCCTCGAAATCCAAACCAACCCCTCCCTCTCCCCCAGCGCCGCCGAAGACCAACAGCGCCAATGCACCTGCATGGCGACCCGACACCCCATCCTAGCCATCGCCCCCAACTGCCTCAACTGCGGCAAAATCATCTGCGTGAAACAAGGCCTGGGACCGTGTACCTTCTGCCATTCGCCCTTGCTCAGCGCCGAGGATCTGACGAAAGTCCTCCGTGTCCTCAAGGACGAGCGCGGCGACGCGAAGCAGCAGGTCAACAATGCCTCCCACAAAAAAGCCGACGTCGCGCTCGGCAAAGCGCGCGCCTACACCGGCCGCGACTTCCTCGCTCAACACACCGCCCCATCCTCCTCCCCATTATCCTCCACCTCCGCCACCCCCGCGGGATCCGACGACGAGTCCGCCGCCAAGACCGCCAAAGCGCACCGCGACAAACTCCTCGCCTACCAAGCCCACAACGCCCGCCGCACCCAGGTCCACGACGAAGCGGCGGATTTCGATATCCCGGCCTCCGGGACGAGTATGTGGGCCTCGCCGATGGAGCGAGCGCGGCAGTTGAAGAGGCAGCAGAAGGTGCTGCGGGAGCAGGAGTGGAGTGCCAGGCCCGAGTGGGAGAAGAGGCGGGTGGTGGCTAGTATTGATTTGAAGGGGGGGAGGGTTGTGAGGAGGATGGCGGAGGTGGAGAGGCCGGATTTTGGTGAGGAGGGGGAGGGTGAGGGTGAGGCGGAGGGTGGAGACGAGATGGTTGTGATGGAGGGAAGTGGGAGGGGTGGGGCGTTCAGTCGGAATCCGCTTGCTAAGGGGTTGATACGGCCTGTGGCTCGGGAGGTCAAGGGGAAGGAGAGGGAGAGGGCTAAGGGGAGTACGTGGCAGAGGGTGCAGATGGATGAGGATAATGAGGCTTGGATTTTGGATGGTGGGGTTTACGGGGGAAGGGAGGCGGAAGATCGAGTGCTTGGGGATGAGGAGCACGCTTTTGGATGAGGTGGAGCACTCTCTCCCATGGAGTTGAGGACTGAGTGAGTCTCGGTCTGGGTCAGGTAACGTGAGTGAATCTGGTTGATGAGTCGCTCATGATTGAGCAGTCTTCCATGGATCGACACCCGACGCGCTGCTGATGTGACACCGTTACCGTGGAACGGTGCTGCAGCGCCAATCTTGCACTGTGACAGCCTGGACCGTGTCGCGACGTTGGACTCAGGTTGACATGACTTGACGACATTGGACGTGACTTTATCTGACTTCACTTCTTCCGACTTCACTTCCCGTCACTGGACTTCACTGGTAATAGAGACACCCGTGCCACGTGATCTGAGCTTCCTTCACCTGGGATACAAATACCTGGTCGCGGGTCTCTCCTCATGGTCGCTCACGACACCCACACTTCCACCTGAAGACGCCACTCTCTAGCTGCGTGTAGCTCCTCGCGACCGAGCTCAACACTCACTGTTCCACCTGAGGTACAAACACCCTACCTAGCCGCAGGTAATTTCTTGGGCTCACTCTCATTCTCATCTTTAGGAGAGGTCGAACACGGATTACACCTTGTCCTTCCCCGTGGTCCGAAGCCCACTGGCGAGACCTGCACCTCGAGTCCGCAGCCATGGAGCCATCACCATCAGTGGAACTCGCGCCCGAGCTCCGCAACCGCATCTACGAGCTCGCGTTCACCAATCCACCGATCGAGCTTACGTGGATCACCGACTACCCTAGCGTACCTCGCGCCGTACCACACAGCAACCGCCGTCTGGGACTTGCGTTGACGGCGACTTGCAAGCAAATCAAGGATGAATGCGGCCGAGGGATGTTCTACGCCAACAACGACTTCGTCGTTTCCTACCGCTCAGGCACCTCAGGATACCAAGAGAATGACACGCGCTACGCGGACGTTATCCGCAGATTCGTTGCCACCATCGGCTTCGATAATGCGCTTGCGGCTCGCACACTCTCTCTGAAACAGACCAGAATACACAACAGGCTCTTTGAACCGGCCATTGAGCAGCTGTATCCGTTGTGCAGAGCCATCCGATTGCCCCTCAAGATCTGGCTGAACCGGAGTGGGTCGCTGGAGATTGACATGCTCCAACTGCTTCGCACGGGAGATCTGGTCGCCGACCGGCTTGACATCCGCCCCATGTCGCGCAACCAGGGGCCCATCCCTCAGGGAACCTTACTGCGGGAGGCATGTCGGCGTGCATTGTTGGAGGAGCGGAGGTCCAGAACCAGGCCCCCAAAGTGGATCTTTTGTCGGGTCTGCGGCGAATCACGGCCGTGGCGTGCGACGACGGTGCCACACATGGGAGATGAGGGATGTGTGCACATTACCGGAGCGGAGATGGCGACAACGCACTGAGATGATGAAGTTGGCAAGAGCACGCTCTAGAGACTGAGTTGAGAGCTACTATTCTCCTATGCTTCGACGAGACACGGCGTTCCAGGACCTGATGAGCCGGCGCGAGAAGCGCCAGAGAGCACAATAACCTGCTATCAACATATATCCATTACATCAACCATGAAATCAAAAACGCGCATAATGAAGCAGCACAATCATTACACCACACGCCCTCTCACCTCCCAAGCCCAGAAACCGTAATCCCTCACGACCTTCTCACTCCGTAAACCGCCCATCAGCCCTCATCATCATCCCCATCTGCCCCCCCATCGCCTCCTGCAAGCCCCCAAACCATCCCCTCAACTTCCCCCACGCCGTCGCGCTCCTCCTCCCCTTCGCAATGAAGATCTTTCTCTCCTTCCTCCCACTCTCCATCTCCATCACCGCCGGCTCATTCAACACGTTCCATCCGAAACCCTCCATCCCGCCGTCCGCGAACATTTTCTCCATCTCCGCGCGCGTGAAGCCGGTGTGCTTGATCGTGTGCGCCATCTCTGAACTCCTTCCCGCCACACCGTCAGGGTTCTCATGGCTGTGCTGGTGCTGGTGTTGGTGTTGTTCCCGCGCAACTTCATCAGCGAAGGGCAGGAAATCGATAATAACCAGCACGCCCGTCTCAGGTTTCAGCCTCTCCGCCAACCGCTTAACAGCCAGCGCGGGGTCCTCGAAATGGTGGAAGCCCAAACCTATAACCGCGATATCGAAGAGTTGGAACTCCGGCCCAGAAATCTGCGGAGCAACTTGCGCGGCAAAGAGGTCCCCGACCACGGCATGGGCTTGCTCGGACGTCAGCCCAGAAGACAGAGCGGCTTCATTGTACTTCGCCACCATGCTCTCGCTGATGTCTATGCCGCGAATAGTAGTCACGGAGGGTCCAAGGGCTTTGGTGATGGCTCCCGTGCCGCAGGCGTAGTCGAGAAGGCGGACGTCTCGGGATTTGTCGTCGTCGTCGTCGGCATTGGGTTTGGTCCAGGCAACGCCGAGCCATTGGCGCCGCTGTTGGAGGGCGTCGCTGACTTGTTGGGAGAGTTTGTGCTGCCAGGGTTTGGTGTTGTAGGTTGCGGAGAGGTCGCTTTGATTGGGTTAGGGACGATGGTGTCATTGGAGAGAGAGGGCAGAGGGAGAGGGAGACTTACTTGAAGGCCTTCCTGTTGGCTTCGGTGAAGGCACTCATGTCGGAGCTTGTCTTTTGGATCTGTGGAGGCTGAGTCGGAGTGTGGTGGGTGCTGGGGAGGTGCGAGATAATCACCCACGAGTTAAAGAGTATTTTCTACTTGTCTTGGGAAAGGAAACGGAGATGATTTGATGGAGATCCGACGATGAGAAGTTACATGTACATGTAGGGACCTATAAACGAACGATGCGGAGCGTTTCTCGTTCGCTGCAAAGTCTCCGGTCGTCCATTGCGGGCGTCAGAGGTTCCCTCTTCACAATCAAAACACGCAATGTCTCCGGGCAGCTTGCCTGACTGCACAGACACAACAGCTCACTGGATGACGATTCAGAGCGCCCACCAGCATATTTGAGGGTGTGATGGCAAGCAGGAGAATCACCGTGGCAAAAAGCGAGTGCGGAGCAAGCATAGTTCTGGCTGCCATACGCTCATGACCTGCTACACTATCCATCATGCGGTACTATCGCCAGACAGGTACAACTCAACCTCGTAGCAGCTGTCTTGCACATCGGCAGCCTTCCGTCAAAGTCCCAAGCATCAATAGTCTCGTCATGAACCGTTTCCATTTCATCATGCTTCACAGGTAGAAGCGTGCGTTCACTTCCCTCCTTTCCTTCACAGTAAGACCCATCCAGGCCCATTCAGCTACTCCTATCGCCGTTCCTCAAGACAGTCGTTCACTCATCATTTCCGTGAACGTTCCGTAGCGTTCTTCTGCGCATGACAACGCTGTACTCCTCGCGGAAACCCCTAAGCGGACCCAGGGCGAGAACGCGGCAGCACGCGATTCAGCAGCTCCTCGATCATACGCAGCTCCACACCCGCGACTTCCACGAGAGTCTTGGCGTTGCCGTACTCGCAGCGGATGGATCCGAAGGGACCCAGCGCATTGCCGCCGGAAGCCCGCAGGCGGTAGCGGTCGACGAGTGAGAGTGGTTTCGAAGCCGTGGTGGCTTCGTGCATGAGGCGGGCGAAGTACTGTGACGGTGGCTGTCAGCATACGCATGGAGGAGAGGGGTTTGGAAGGGGGGGGGATTTACGAAAACGAGGTCCTCATGAGCGGCCGGATCGCGCACGACGGCCATGAAAGGCCAGTACGGAGCCAGCAAGCCCACGCCGCCGAACTTGAGGTTCATCCCACGACTGTCCGCCAATTGGCCGTAGCCGCCGTTGGTCAGCTGCTGGATGTAGGCCGCTTTCTGCATCTCGGAGAAGCCCGGGCAGGTGAGCGTGGCGACCGTGAGCTCCTGCAGCGTGACGGGCGTCGGCTTGGCGATGTCGACTTGCGGGTGGCTCTGGGTCTTGCGGAGGAAGATGATGAGGGTTTTGGAGAGGGCCATCGTGGCGTCGTAGAGGAGGCGGCGCTCGATCATGAGTACGCATTCGTGGGCGAACCAGGGGTACTTATGGAGGGTCGAGATCCAGGACTCGTACACGCGGATGATGGCGCGCTGGGCAAATGGAGACTACGAACGCGTGTCAGCGATGTACAGTAGATGCGTGAGGTGTGGAGGTACTTACACGGTGCGGTGTCTCTGCGTGCTTAATCACCATAACCACCTCCTCATTCTGCAGAAAGCCCGTGAAGCCCGCAGACACCACGTCCTTGTAGTACATCTCCTTGTTGACGAGGACATGCGGCGTAGCGCCCTCCCACACCACGTTCTTCGCGCGAGGGAACATCTCGTTCATCAGCTCCTCCTGGTCGCTGAGCTCCACCTCGACGAGGCGGTCGCCGAGACGCGGGATGCGGCCGGTCAGCAGGCGCTTGTTGAACTGCGCGACGACGAAGTGCGCCTCGCTGGCACGCGCGAACTCGACGAAGGCGTCCATCGTCTTGCCAGTGTGGCGCTCCATGATGATGTGGACCGCGTAGTACGGTGAGCCGGCCGGTTGGCTGACGATCTGCGCATTGCGACCGACGAGAGCGATGATCTCCGCGCGTGTGGTAGTGAAGGGGATGTTGCGAATGCGAATGACACCAGCGTTGGTGGCCACTGCAGTACGACACGCCTCGATGACTGGCATGCTGAGGAAGAACTCCTCAACAGTCGGCTTGATGCCACGCATCCCGGAAGCGAGGAACCCCGGCAGAGGCTGCGTCTCGACGGCGATGTAGGCGGCACTGTTGCCCTTGATGTTGCACTCCCGGGAGGCAGCGATGGCTGGCTTGTACGCGGGGTCGAGTTCTGCGCCGGGAACAGAGCGAGTCGCGCGGAACTGAGGAGGACCCGGCGGCGCCATCGAGTTCGAAGGCTGCTGTTGATGGTTGGACCTCTCCTGGCTGCGGCCAGCCCCACGAGGGCCGGCGGGCGGGTCGAAGTCCTCATCACCCGGATCGGCGAGGCCCAAGCGGATGAGATTGGCAAGCTCGACCGCGCGGCGATTGTGGCGGCTGCGCGCCGGATCGTTGGTAACCTGTGGAAGGACGGCGACGTATGGCATGAACGGGAACCCAGGGCCATACCTATCGATACGTCAGTCTGGTATAAGAAGTGAACTCACTCGTGGAGTATACCTTGACACAGTGTTTCCGATCGCGCCGAACGCCGGCAGAGCGCTCACGTTGCTCTGCTTGTAGATGTTCAAGGCCTGCGAGTGTTCCGGTTCAGTAGATGCTGACATTGTGACAAGGAATGCACTCACCTGACTGTTTGCCAACAACTCGTTGCCGTACTTCTTGTTTCCCTGAGGCCCGGTATCAACACCTCCATTCCCGCCGAACCCAACCGGGTTGGTGATGAAGTTCGTGGGCGCACGGGGGCGACCAATCCCACCAATGCCCATCGCGCCCTGCTCCCTTTGCTGAGACCCTCCGCCGATGCCCATCGCACCCTGATCTCTCTGCTGAGAGCCTCCAGCTTGACCCATCATCGTCCTACCTTCCTCCATCATGACACTCCGGCCATAGTCTCCACGATAGCCGTGCGCAGGTTCCATTCCACCAACAGTGTTCACATTGTTCACACGCTTGCGCTCCGCCTCCTCCTCAACATCACTCTTGTGAAGAAGGGGGCCAAGGCTTACACCCCCAAAAGACTGACTGATGAAGCTGTCGGTGCTCATCGCCGACTCCGGGCGCTGGATCGGGCGCTGCATTGGCGGCAGAGTGCTGAAAGTGGTTTCGCGCTTCTGCGGTGGTAGGTAGCGCGGTTTAGTCGGGTCCTCGGGATCGGTGGTGTTCGGCACGTAGCCGGGTCTCCAGGTGTTGCTCCCGGACATGTTGTGCCTCGACAGATAGCGCACTGGAAAGAATGTGGTGGAGGTGGGGTGGTGAGGGAGGTAGGGTGGAAGTTCGGATAGTGGAGTTTGTGGATATCAACACCGCGATCAATGGTCCTGTGAGATCCTGGTGGCGTGACGTATTAGCGTTTCGGTTGCGAATTCCACGAAAGAGGAAGGAGCGCAGACTCACAATACTCGAGGAGCTGGAGCAGCCATCATCGAGCATTGAGCGTGAAGGCCGGCCTCACAGTGTCAAGCAAGGTAGCGAAAGTGCCCGTGAGCTGTTTAAAGGGGTGGTCTTACCTTGTAAAGGACGGGATTGACGTCCTCACCGTTTTGGTGGTTCCCTGACCCGTGCGGCCCTCGCAGTTCTCTGGCAGCGCCCTATTGTCAGCCGCCCATCGACCATGTTGCTCGAGATCGAGGGTATGGAGGAGTGTGAGCAGGATGCGGAGTAGTGAAAAGGAAGCAAGACTCGATTATCCGAGCGGTGCCTCGCAGGTGTATGCGGGCGGTCAGGTATGCGAATAGGTACGCGACTCACCTTGCTGCAGATCCCACAAAAGCTTCTGCCTGCTGTGTTGCTTTTGTCCACTCGCGATATGCCTCCGAAGTCGAGTTTTTCCAAAGAGGAAGCGTAAGGCGCGGTGACTCAAAGGTCGAGAAATACCCTCCCACAACGAACGAGGACTCGACCGTGGAACCAACGAAGCACTTCAAGCGATGCTAGTAACCAGCAGCTGACGGTAAAGCAAAGCGACGTCGTGCCCCTGTGCCAGTACGTGGCCAATTGTGTCGTGCTTACCCTGGAGGCGGTGGTAACGTTGCGGAGGCTGAAAGTACGACAGCGCGTGGTCGTGCGAGAATGTATTGACAACGGAGGTGGGAGTGAGGCTTGATCGTGCGCAGAATGATCCCGTAGCCCGTGTGAAAGCACGGTCCTTCCGCTTCGCCAAGGCGGACCTCCGAGCGCTTGGCGGCACTGCAGCACAGCTTGACTTTACTCTTTCGCCGTCGAGTATAATCGATCGCAGCTTCTTCCCACGGATCCATCCAATCTTATCGTGCTGACCGGCCTGTAGAGCAAGACGCGGAAGCTCGCCAAGAATGCCACTGGATCATCGTGAGGTCTCAGTTAGGAAAGCACAGCAGTGATGAGCCACATCCAGCGGCGTCCGTTGGTGAGCAGACGATTACACGCTACCACGTACCATGGACAAGCTCTCGGATGTCTCGTCCGGTGAGGCGGTCGGTACATTCGCGTGCGGCAGGCCGACGCTCGCTTTCGGTGGCTGTACCCGGACGCTCTCCTCACAATCGCTCCCGGCCGAGCAGTCGCGTGGCCAGCGCCAGCGCCTAGAGGATGTAAGCGAAGCTGGACAATGTCGCAGCGATAGCAAGCAGAAGCGGAGGTCCAGCTCGGCGTCAAGCTCGTGTTTCGGCGAGGCCTTGGCGGGGTTGCAGTGCATAATTGCTAACAGGAGTCTGAAGAAGAGATTACAGCAATCGATATCGATCTGGAGGCCACGAATGCCGGAGCGGACTTCCAAGGCGGCAGGTCAGGTAGCAGTGGCTGCACGTGAGTTGAGCATGTACACATGACACGGGAAGTATGTCGTTCGTGAGAAGTAATCATATTGAAGTAATACTTAGCTCCTCAGCTCCATCCTCACGACGAGATGATCGTCCTCATCCGGCGCTTGCCCAAGACGCTTGGCATTACGCTTCGAAGTGGTAAGGTAGAACGAGTTGTAAGAGACGTTGGGTTCGCTTTACTATCTCGAGCCCAGCAGATCAATCGAACTACACAGTATGGTCAGTGATCCGCGGAACCTAGTAAAAGAGCAGCATATCGCGTACCGGTGTCAGGAAGCTCTCTGCCACGAACCGTGCTCTTGCATTCAGCTGTAGCACCGTTAGTACGGATAACCATTGATTTTGCGAGTATGCTTTACTCACGAAGAGCTTCATCTCCGAAATCTCCTTGTCCACCTCCTCCATGAATTGTATTATAAAGTCCACCAGCTTATGCTTCAGCATCTCTTCTGTATGAAAATTTGTGATGAGGAATGAGATATCGTAGCCCTGCACATCAGCTATGATCAGCACAGGTCCGTCCCACCCCACCCTCCCTCATCACCCGACACGAACAACGAACATACCTCCACAGCCTTCCGCCTCAACACAAAAAACGCCTCAGCCCTCTGCGTCAAAAACCTCGTGAATTTATGCACCAAAATATGCTCAATCTCATCCGCCTGCTTAATCCGTATGCTAACCCGCACGCTATTCACCGACGGCTCGACCAGCACCCGCTCCTCCTGGTTCCGGCTGACGGTCAGCGGGTTGAGGAGGAGCTCGGGGGAGGACTGGGCTTCGATTTCGGGGACGTTGTGGCGCTCGGCGGCTTGGGAAGCGAAGTTTGAGAGGGAGAGGGCGGCGGTGAGGGTGCTGCGGACGCAGGAGAGGTAGGGGCGGAGGGATTGGGACATTGTTGGTGGGTTTGAGCGGGATGGGTGGGGTTATCGGTGCATCGAGCGCTGTGGTATATGGAGATTGTCTCGCTGATGGTGTTGTTGATTGGGAGGTGCGATCGATGGTATAGTGGCTGTGGTCAGTTAGAGACCTCAAATATCAGAGCTGACGTCTAACAAAGTCCTCTGAAGTTCGGACGGACGTTGGACGTAAGTGGGGCATACCGGGCCGAGTGCATGCCCGTCCTTTTCGGCTCGGCATCGAGGGAGCTCTAGCAGAGTCGTGGTCGGCACCGAACATGCGTTGTCAATACCTGGGATGGAGACTCTATCTATTTCAGCCCCGAGTGAGCATCTTCTTCTGCCCCTCGCGGAACTGCAGAAACCGCTCAAGAGTCCCCGTCAACAGGACAAGCGCGCGGCAAGAATCCCGCCAAGTCCAGCCGAAGTCAGAACGTCAGGCCGGACGAGCTCTCGTCTCCCCGTCCCTCCCGCGGCCGGCGGCGCGAAGCAGGTCCTCTGTTTCGACCTGTGCGACCCGTGGCGCCCTCGCCAGACCAGAAGGATGGCAATCCCAAACACGCCTCACTGTCTTCGCCGGGACTTCCCTTCGTGGGCGCTACGAGCGAACAGGCAAACCACGGCGGGGTTAGTGACCGCGCAGACCGGTGAACACCGAGGTGGTGCTCTGCAAAAGACCCAAAGGACATGACTGTGGATGAACCCTCCATCAAATAATGGGCGAAGCACGCCACGCCTGGCCACCGCCGCCCTCAACAACCCATGCCGCCATCAACCCATCACCACTTACGTCCCCCTCCCCAGCAACCCCTCGCGACCGCTCCGCCGGTCTCCATCCCCGTCTCCCGCCTCGGTCTCTCTGCCCAAGACACCGCGAGTTTACAACAGCATCAACAGCTCGCCCATGCGCAGCAACGGAGTCCCGCGGCCTCCTCGCACGCGAGCAGCCAGGGCAGACTGCTGCTCGATCCCGCGAGTTTGACCTTGCTGTCGAGGCATTTTGATCGGGTGATGGGGGCTATAGGGCAGAGACTGGAACAGGTAAGCCTCTTCATACACAGGGCCGTACAGGATGGGTGGGAAGTGGGCTTCGCTGACTCGTTGTGGGAAGTTAAACCACGCCACCGAGACCGCGACGCGAGCCCAGTACGATCGGGCGGGAAATGCGCTGCGAGTTGCCGATGCGGAGATTGCGCGGTTCCGGGCTATACTGCAGCAGATTGATGATTTGGAGATGGAGCTGGAGAAGATTGGGAGGATACGGGAGATTGTGAGGGGGTTTCGGGCGAGGGTGGAGCAGATGGAGAGGCGGCTGGGATGAGATGGTGCGGCGGGAGGGAGGAAAGTGGTGAAAAGTATGTGGTGGGGAGTGTCGGTTGGCGTTTGGGAAGATCTGGCTGCCTCACGGCGAATGTGCGATACCCTGTGTGGTGTGGTGATTGTAATGTAAGCTGGCTGGCTGCCAGTATCAACTTGGTGTCTCGGCTTGCAGGTCCCTGGCAGCATTTCCTTTCGTCATACTCGTCATCAAGCTGTCCACAGATCCTGTTCTCTGCGCGGTCACCTTCACCCAGACCCCCTTTCCCAAATACCAACACTCACAATTTCGACGCTTCGCCCGTCGCCCTGGACCCCGTCAGTCGCCCTGCCCCTGCAAGTCAATTCGTGACATACCCATCACCTATTGACCCGCAGACGTCAGTCACGGCTTTCGACAGATGAGACAAGGTGGAGAGAAGACCTCAACGCACGCACCCACTCACTCACATGTTGTCGTGGAAGAAGCTCAGGAGCTCCTCGTAGGCCTTCGTGTAGTCCGCCTTGACTTTCTCGTCCTTGAGGTCGGCGCGCGCGGCCATGAAGCCGTGGACTTGGTTCCTGGTATCAGAGACAGAGTCAGCAAGTGCGCAGGTTGAAAGAAACCCCCACTGCTTCAGAGATGGTTTGCGATGACCCGAGGCGAATCGGCTATGTCGTAGGCCAAGCGCCCAGCCCAGATCGCACGACATCTCTTAACCCCAGGCACTCAGGCCGAAGCACAGAGTAGGGAAGGTATACGTACTACAACACACCGTCAGCAAAACACTCACACAAAGTCACCGCATCGTCTCATCTCAAAAACTCACCGGCCACCACTTCACAACATTCTTAACCTTCAACCCCTTCTCCCACGCCTCCACATCCTCTTTACTCTCGTCCTTACTCGGAAACATCGCATACGGGATCGTGATCCCGGGAGCATCCTTGGCATCCACCATCGCCGGATGGCAGGCCGCAGCGGCCTTGAATAGCGTCCCTTCCTGCGAGACGAGGTTCACAATCTTCCCGCCCCAGCAGAACCCCACGATCGCCCATTCTTTGATCTCGGGCCGTTCCGCCTGGATGGCTTTGAGGACTTTGGGAATGCGCTCGAGGGTCTTGGGGGGCGCGGCGAGGGTGTTGAAGAACCTGTTCACATCCACCAGCCAATCATCAGTATACTGGACTACTCACCCGCTCCGTTTCTCTTCGAGATTGGATTTCGGGGAGGGTTAGGTAGACGTACTCTCCCAATTTCTTCCCCTTCTCCTCGTTGTCCGGCGGGTACCAGCTGATATCCGCGGGTTTGCCGTCGAAGAAATCCGGCATGAAGACCTGGTACTGGTGGTCTTGGTCGGCGTGGGCTAAGATATCGGCGCCTTGTAGGGTCTGGGGGAAGAAGCCGAAGATGTCGTAGACGTTTAGGATGGCGGATTTGGCGGTCTTGGGGCCGCTGTTCTCGAAGGTCGATTAGTTGAGGACGGGTTGGGTGGAGGTGTTTGGGAGGGGTGGGAGGTGGAGGGGGGGGGGCACTTGCGTGGCGTAGGTCTTCATGCCTTCGATGGTGAGGTATTCACCCTTCTCCTTGTAGCCCTCGGCCACGACGGGGGGGACGGTGCAGCAGGCTTTGGACTGGGTGGAAGTCATCGTTGCTAAGTTGCGGGTGTTGATGGGTTGATGGGGAGTTCGCTGTGGACAATGTCTGGAGACGACTATCTCTACTCTTGGACTTAGAATGGCGATGTTTCTACAGAGCTGAGGAAGAATCAAAGGACAACGGAGCATTGTTCGAGGACGACCTCGACCTACATCCTGGCCCCGATCGTGGCCGCCATCACTCCAGAAGCTCTGGTGGGGTTGCAAGGTCGAGGTCGAGGTCAACAGTGACGCACCTCGGCACTCACAGCCGGGATGCACGGACGAAAGCTTCGAGTCGTCCGCATCGGGTAATTGGTTGTTGGTGAATGGTCGGTCGTCCGGAACTGCGTATGTGCCTTGAGATTTACACCCAGAGTAGTAATCCCCTGATGGAAGGTTGGAGAAATGCTATGAATTGTACCCTTGTTGGCGCTCTCCACCGTCAGCCTCTCCAAACGCACGTCAGCGAAAAGCGGCGTGTAGATGGAGAGGACCGGGCTTTGAAGGCTTGTAACTACGAAAGTACCAGCTTTGCCAACGACACGCATCCGTCCTGTGCTCCAGACATCTTTGCGAAAAGCGTCGCGCAAATACCGCTTGATCAAACCACCTCCATCCCCCTGCCCACCGCCCAACAGCAACCTCAACCCCCAAACACCATCCAACGCTCAAATCATCATCTCAGAGCCCTCCCCTTTTTAGCCAAAAAAGGACTAGGCATCTCGTCCCCCCCCAAAAACTCCCCATCCCACTTCGCCGGACTCGGCAGCGGTAACGGCAATGGCAGCAACTTCGGCACACCACCACCCATCACGGGAACGCCCTGAGCATCAACCAACTCCGGCTGCGAGACCGCTGTGCGCGCCTGCGTGAGCTCCATGAGCGTGCGGCCTTTGACGCCGGCCTTGCCAGGGGACTGCAGCTGCTGGCCGAACTGCGCGAGTTTGGCGAGGTTGGAGGATGTATTCGCTCTCCCCGGGAGCCCCCCGCTGGGTGCCGGAGGGGGAGGCGGAGCTTTCCGCGATGGCGTGAGGACTTTGCCGTCCTTCGTTGTGGGGGGGAACGTGCGTTTCGGCGACGAGGACAGAGCGGAGAGGACGGGGACGCCTGAGCGAGCGGCGTTTGCGGAAGGGGGGCGATTCTCTTTCTCGCGTTCTTTCTCTGGGAAGGAAGTGGTGGTGGTGGGTTTCTTGAGGCTGGGGATGCCGAAGAGGTTGTTGCTGCGCTGACGGCTGTGCATCCCTCCAGGCTGCATGCTCGCGGGCATGGTTTGCTGGCGCGCAAGACTGGGGCGGGCGGCGCGCTTCGGAGGTGGAAGCTGCTGTTGCTGCTGCTGCTGGAGGGCGAGGGCTTTGAAGGGATCGCCGCCGTTGTTGGCGACGCCGGGGTTGGAAGCGCCGCTCGAGGGCCGACTGGGCGAGTCGCCGAAATCATCCGGGTCGTCATCGAGGAGATCGTCGTCGTCGGCGAAACTGGAGTCGATGTCACCGGACATGGTGGGACGCAATTTCTGCTCGTTGGCAGCTGCGAAGATGTTCTGCCGTAGCCGGAGGCCGCTGGAGAGTCTTCCGGCGCCGTGGCGGCGGGGCGAAAGACTGAGGCCCTCAATGCTGACGTGGTTCGCCATTGGCGAGGGATCGGCCATGTGCACGTCCATAGGTGATGCCGTGCCCTTGCTGTCGAAGATGCAGTTCGCGAGCGTCTTTGCGCGACCGAAGGCCTGACGAGCTCGAGGTTTTGGAGCTGGTCTTGTGCGCTGCGCTAGAGGCGACACATCCTCCGCGCCGTACTCTGCCTCAACGATGGAGAGAGAGGAGAGATCCGTGTCCAGCGTTGTGCCGTCTTGGATTTGCCCGACGGACGACCCGTCCGAGTCTACACCCGTGGTCGCGGTGGTGGCGAAGCTTCCCTGTGACTTGCCAGGCGGCGGCGTACTTGACCGGACATGACTTGCCACTTCGCCTGACCTGTGGCCTTGCGGAAGGGATGCGTGGTGCAGCTTTAGCTTCTCGTCGACCTCCTTTTCCACCGTCGCGTCGAATCGCTGCTGGAGGTACGCTTTCTGACGGACCAGCTCGGCGTTGAGCTTATTCTCCGCCTCGGCCACTCGTTGGTCGATTGCGAGGTTGCCTTTGATATGCCACTCCCTCTCGATCTTCTTGCCAGCTTCTCGCAGCGTGAGGACTTCGGCTTGCAGCTCTTGAACCTGCTTCAGCGCGGTGTTGAGCTTCGCAAACGCACTATCGCGTTCTTGCTGCAAGCGCATCTTATCGCCATTGACGTTGTCGAGCGCATTGACCTGCTCCAGCTTCATCCTCGCCGTCCTGATCTGAGGCACATTGAGCAGCTGCGCCGTATCGGGTCTCGATCGCGGGTCGACTTTCAAACACCAGCTGATAGCATCCCACAGCTCTCTCGAATACACCTCGGGCAGAGGCTTAATGCGGCCCGCCTTGATCTTCATGACGAGCTCAACATGGCTTCGGGCATCAAACGGCACATTGCGGGTGGCGAGCTCGTACATAATACATCCGAGCGACCACACATCGCTGTGATGGCTGTAGCGTTCCGCGGCGCAGATCTCGGGCGACATGTAGAATGGCGTGCCAACGTAGGTAGAGGCGAAGTCGTGACTGGCAATGATTTTGGAGAGCCCGAAGTCGCCGAGCTTGACGGCGTTGTTCTGGCCAAGGAAGACTGGTAGAAGAATTAGCTGGCCTGTACGAAGAGTGTCTTGGCACAGAGCAAATGCAGATTGTCAAGACAGCCGGTCGCCACGACAGGTTCAGATCCAGCCTTCCAATGCTGCCACACATACGACACGAACAAGACTCACCATTCTCCGGCTTCAAATCACGATGCAAAATCACCCGATGCCCAACCTTACTCTGCAACACCTTCCCCTGCCTCACCACAGCCTCCTGCCCAGGCCCCGGCGCATCCTCCCCATAATGGCAGCGATACAACGCCCCCACCAACTGCGCAAAGATGCTCCACACGAACTCCTCCTCGGCCAACACATTTCGCTCTCTCAGCTTCTTGATATACCCGCCCAGGTCGCCGTTGCCGCAGTACTCCATGTAAAGGTGGATATCGTGGGAGGTCTTGATGTGCTCGCGCGAGTAGTACTGCACTACGTTGGGGTGGCGCAGGGTCTTGAGGATGTCGAGCTCGGCGGCGAGCTGGGATTTCTCGCGGTCGGACATTCGGGAGTAGGAGATTTCTTTGCGGCAGAGGATGGCATTGTCGGTCTTGCGGCGAACTTTGCGGATGATGCCGAAGGAGCCTTGGCCTGGGATGTTGGGTCAGTGGGTGAAGTAGAGTGTTAAGGGATGGGAGGTGAGGGGAGATATACCGATCTTCTGGAGGACATCGTATTTCTGTTCCTCCCCTCCTCCTTCTTCCGCCATAATGAGCTGTGTATGCTGATGAAGTACCGACTGTGTAACGACCGGCGTATGTGGTGTCGGTTGGTGTGTGTGTGTTCGCGTGAGAGTGACAGTTCCTGATATGTATCGTCGCGAACGTCTGTCTTGTTCTCTGTTGGTGGAAAGGGTTTATGGTGACAATGCCATGATGCAAGTGACAGTAAATCAACACCTAATCAACGGCTCAGGTATAGGGACGAAAGTGGTGCTGTTGCTAGCGATGTAGTAATGATGGTGAGACAGTCTCAATATCAAAAGTTAGTGATCGAAGATGCATCAATGTCAGTTGCAACCGTGGAAACTCTGTGTTTACTCGGTTGCTATGGGCGCTTTGGGCTTGGTGGGGTGGGTTTGGAGCGGAGCGGCACGCGAAAGTGGACTTCCCGTCCAGTGTGGCGAGACGTCACTTCATTATTTTATTCGAGATTGCCCTTAACAGCAGCACAAAAGAAAGATACAGTATAGTGGTGGTATTACTGCCTCACTATCTTAACATGGCTGACGAAATCCTCGCCAAGCACCAGCTCGAAAAGGCACTACACGACGAAAAAGTCGCCGTCTCATCCGGCCGCCTTAAGGACGAAAATCCCCTCGACACCAGCGAAGACTTCCGACATTTCAGCGAAGCGTGTCGAAGAGGCGACCTACGACTATGCCAAGAACTCATCAGCAAAGGCATCAACGTCAACGCTCGGGATGAATTCGATTACACCCCCCTGATCTTGGTGAGCATCCGTGGAAGCATTACCCGTCGCAGTGGCGTTACGCGGAACTGATATACTGAAGCAGTAGGCAGGCATCCCTCTGCGGCCACTACGAAGTCGCCCAATTACTCCTCGAGAGCGGCGCACGATGCGAACGAGACACTTTCCAAGGCGAGCGATGCCTCTACAACGCGCTGAACGACCGGATCCGGAATCTGCTGCTATCGTATGACTTCTCGAAAACCACGGATCCGCTGCAGCCTCTTGCTGCACATATCACGAGTCTGCTCTCACGAGAGTTACCGAAGACGGCGGATATTGCCGTGCATACGAGTGATGCGACGCTTAATTTGCATAAATTCATTTTGTCGGCGCGGAGTCCGTATTTTGCTAAGAAGCTCGCCACTGCGCCTGAGACGACGGTGTGGAAGCTCGCGACTAGTATTCCGACACAAAGCTTCGAGACTTGCATCCGGTATCTTTACCTCGGTGATGTAGGCGCGGATTTGGGTGGAGGAGAGGAGGAGCAGGCGATTTTGACCGGAATTGACAAGCTGAGTCGGCAGCTGGAGGTACCGGAACTGTTTGAGAATCTGCTTCAATCTGGAGACAGACGGCAAGCGCGGCAACGGCGGACGGAGGACTTGGAGAAGGGACGGGATCAGATGGCGCGATGGTTCGAGGAGAATGTGTTGAAGCAGAAGCTGGAGGTTGATCGCGCGAAGTTGGATGATGTGAAGTGGGATCGAGACAACAGCCTCTTCGCCGACGTCCTCTTGCGCGCAGACGAAGACGACGACGATGACGATGAAGGAGTACCGGACGACGACGAATTCGACCCCATACCATCACCGGACAAGCCCCTCATACGAACTACCACCGGCCCCCTGAACGGCATCCCCATCGGCCCCATCTCATCCCCCGCCCCTCCCCACTCAACAAAATCGGAATGCTCCCGCACAACAACTCTCTACCCCTGCCACCGCGCCCTCCTCCTCCGCTCCGACTTCTTCGCCACCATGTTCGCCTCCCCCTTCCGCGAAGCCCAGCCCTCCCCCCACCTCCCCATCATTCCCCTCGCCTGCTCTCCCGCCGTCCTCGAAATCCTCCTCACCTTCCTCTACACCGAGCATGCGGATTTCCCCTTGGCGTTGGCGATGGATGTGTTGGGGTTGGCGGATATGCTGTTTCTGGAGAGACTGAAGCAGAGGGCTGCGCTGCTCATCAGCACACTTGGCAATGGTTCGGCTTCTACGCTCCCCCCTCATCGCGGCCCCCGCAGGCAACTTGACGGCGTCGCGGACCCCGAGCGCGACGGAGAGAATGAGGCGGTAGAGCCTGAATTAGACATCTACGCCCTCCTCCGACTCGCCTGGCAAACCCGCGTCCCGCGCCTCGAAACCTTCGCCGCGCGCTACATTGCCTACCGGCTCGAGTCCTATCTCCCCGAGCCCGAATTCCGGGCGATAGTGTTGGAGAGCGCGGGGAGGATTAGGGGCAGGCAGGAAACGGATACGGTGGAGTTGGTGGATGATGTTAGGTATTTCCTGAGCGAAAGGTTTCGGTTGAGGTTTGAGGAGAGTGGGTTGGGGGGGTTGATGGATGAGGGAGCAGAGGAAGGGGAGGAGGTCAAGGAGGCTGTGGGTGGGGATGTGGCGGAAGGGGTCGTACAGGCAGCGGATGAGGCAGCCGACGAGGCGGCAGTGACGGCTGAGCCCAAGCCGGCGAATGGAGAGAGGGAGGAGCGTGACGACGGAAGCTACAGCGGCTCCCCTCCCGACGCCGATGTCGATTCCCAGCGTCTGGCTTCTGAGCTGCTGTTCGCGGAGACGCAGGGCGTGGTCCGGACGCTGGACGGCGAGGTGGCGGGCGATGAGTTCGCGCAGGATGCGGTGAACTACCGCGTTCTGTTGGGGAGGATTGAGACGTTGATGGAGGAATTGGATTTGGATGGGTAGGCTAGAGGGGAGACCTGGGTGGTGGTGTTGTGTAGCATAGTACGGCGTGTAGAGTGAAAGATACAGAGCTTCGTATCTACATACAGATCTTGGGGTACCATGTACTGCCCGAAGGCGGACGAGCTTGTATCACCACCTGTGCTGGCCTAGAGTCTGCGACCGACCAAGCGCGCGGCTCTACATCCTCCATCACGCAGCACCCCCCCTTACCTCCACGGCCCTTCGAGCCAACCGCCCAAAATCCAACCTCGAATAGTCACTAGGCATGAAATCCCCACTAGCAATACACAACACCTTCATCCCCTCCCTATACTCCAACCCCGGCAACAGCTTCGGCGTGATGAGAAAATACTGGCTCCCACCGCCTTCATTCCCGTTCCCGCACGCGATTTCCACCATGCGGCTGTGCACGAGCCGCTCGTTCCGCGGATCCATCCCCTGGTTGATTTCGTCGACGACGCGGAAGGGAGCGCGGGTCAGGCGCTGCAGGGCCATGAGGTAGAAGATGGTGGAGACGGCGCGCTCGCCGCCGGATTGGCGGTGGGCGTCTAAGAGGGAGAGGGGCTCGTTGTCTCTGTTGGCAGATACCCGGTCAGCAAAGCGGCTACGGTGGAGTAGAGGGGGGGAATGGGAGAGAGGGACGTACCGGAATTTCACCCGGATCTGAATAGCCCACATTTCGAAATCCTCATCTTTATGTACGCCTACCTCGCCCACACACTGGATCCTCCCGAAGTTCTCCGCGAAAGCCTCCGAGATTTCCGCGACCAATTCATCAAGTCTGGGTTCCCACTGACCCCGTATCGCCACAATCTTCCCCTCGAGCTCCTCGAGATCTGATTGAACTGAATCCCGCTTCTTGATCAATAACTCAATCTTCTTCGCCCGCTCCTCGTACTCCCGCAGCATATGCTGGCCCCCGGGCCCAGCATCTGTCATATCGAGTCTCGCGGTCACGGATTCAATTTCTATCTCCAACTGCGCGGGGTCCCATCCCTTCTCCTCGATCTCAGCGTGGCATTTCTCCAGCTCCGGGTCTTCGTCGAAGAGGAACCCGACTTGTCGACAGGCTTCTTTCAGTTGCTCACCTATAGCTCTCGCTTGGAATTTGATGTCCAGGAGGTATGCGACCTCGATCTGACGTTCTTGGAGACGCTGTTTCTCCTCCACCGTCCGGGCTTTCAGTTTGTCGAGATCGGACTTGGCCTCAATGCTCCAGATCTGCGCTTCCACGTGCGAGACGATCAGGTCGCGGAGCATGTTGACGGCGTTCGCGTAGTCGATAGCCAGCTGACCTTTCTCCAGTGTGAGTCTGTCACCCAATTCCACGATCACCCGCCGCTTCCTGGCATTGCCCTCGATCTTCGCCGTTGCCTCGTCGATCTTCGTCTGCACGCCCTGCAGCTTCGTGGGCAAAGCATTAGACTCCGCGACTGTCCGCTGCTTTCTGGCTTTCTCCTCCTCGATCGCCTTCTTGCTCGCCTCCAGCTCCGACTTTTGCGCGGCTTTCTGACCATACTCGTCGCTCAGCCTGCTCTTCTGCTCAATGTACTCCTCCATCGCACGCTTGGCATCCGTGACCCGCTCATCCAACTCCGCGTCCTCATTCGCGGCGGCGGCGGGCGCATCGGTGAAGAATTTGGCCGGCTTCAGCGACGTGTTCTGCACACTCGTAGCCTTGTCACCGTACTCTCTCCTCCTCGTGATGCGACACATGCCCTCAGGAGTCACCCAACTGGTCACAGGACTGTTAGCAGCCTTCAGCGCGTCCATGGCCGCGGAGTCGAGAGTCCGAGTTGCGAAAGCCGTGGCGTGGATGCTCCGATTATCGCACAGCATAGCCAGTACGGGTTCTGGCCCTTCAATGAGATCTAGAATCCAGCCGTCGAGACCCAGGGAATTGATGTGCTCGGGTGAAGTGGGAGGTTTGAACGCCGCAAGAGGTTGGGACGATTGCCGGAGGTTGATGCCGTCCAGCTTGAGATCGCCATAAAGTGCGTTGGACAGCGTTTGGTAGTCTTCCTTAGACGTAGCTGTGAAGGCGGACATCTCGCCCATGCCCAGTATAGCCTCGACCGCAGCAGCGTTGTGCGGGTCATTAACAGAGCACGATACGATAGGTGGGCCATAGATCTCGCCTTGGAAGCGGTTGCCATTGCGCTGTATCCACTCCCATGCCACGTGCGAATTATGCGACGCAAGTCTTAGCTTATTCGATTGCTGTCCGGCCTGTGTGTTCAGGCTTGCTTTCTCACTTTCAGCGCGTTCGATGATCTGTTCACGCTGCCGGATGCGTTGACCTAAACTCCCCTTCTCCTGCGAAATTTCCTGTATCCTATCATCGATGGCGCGGATTTCTCGAGTCTTTTCTCTCGTGCGCTCGTTGTATGCAGCAAAGTCAACGTCCTCCGGCGGGCTCTGCATGACCCGCTCCAGTTTTGCTTTATCGTCGTTGAGCTTTGGCAGACCATTTCTCGCCGCCTCGGCCACTTTCCTCTCGCTCTTGAGCTCGTTCTCGCAGTCCTTCATCGTCAGCTCTTTTGCACCGATGCCCGTGGCAATCCTGCTAGCATTCTGTTCGCCTCTTCCTACCAGCTTGCCACGCTTGTCGACAATCACGTCGAGTCGCTTCATGTAGGCCTCCTTGTCCTTCTCCGCTTTTAGATTAGGCTCAGCCTGTCTCTGCAATTGCCGGAGATCTTTCTCTGCCTCTTTATGGCGTGTCTTCGCATCGTGGAATTGTCGCTGGGCCTGTCGGTACTGTGGAAACGGTTTCAGCTTGTTCAGCGCCGCAACTCGCTCTTGCAATACCATGCGCTCTCGTAGACGTTCGACATGCTCATGCTGGTCGCTCTGACGCTTTTCTGCACTTGCAAGGATGTTGAGATTCGATTGTTGATCATCCAGCCTCGACTTCTGCTCTTTGCGCATGGTCTTGAGCTCTTCGTGCCACTCGCTCATTTGCGGCGGCGCGGCAGCTTGCAGCGTCTCGGTTAACAACTTCACTGGTGATAGGCCAGCGAACTCCACGACGCGATCTTGAGGCAGGAATTGGCAGAGATTGTCCACTTGAATGGAGAAGCTCCGCATGAGCTTCACAAGCGCCTGCTGAGTCGTCTTCTTTCCGTCGACGTGATATTCGGCCTTCTTCTTGGGGTCAACCCAGATACGTGTATGCACGATGATGTTCGAGGCACGCTTCTCCGGTTCTGCAGCCAACTCGATCTCGATCTCAGCCTGCTTCGCGCCATGCTTGACAAACTCAGCGATGCTCTTCGCACGACCAAGGTTGTCCGGTTTCCAGCCAAGCCCGAGGCAGATGGCGCAGACGAGGGTGCTTTTGCCGGTGCCGTTCGGGCCGATGACCATGTTGAGATTTGGACCTGGGTTGAACTCGGCGTTGGAGTAGGTCACGAAGTCGTGAAGGCGGACGCGGACAATTGACTGGCCACAAGATCAGTCTCGATCTCTTACAAGCAGTGGGACTGTGACACTCACTCCAGGCTGATGTACCCCCGCCGGACGAGCAGGAGCTTTGCCTTTGCCCTTGGGCGAGCGGCGGTAGCTGTCAGGCAGGAGAGGAATCTCTGGTGACCCAGCGCCATCTTCTGATATGTCCGAGATTTCTGGCTCGCCCTCATCTTCCTCCTCTACGCGTCGTCGCTTTTGCTTGGGCGTGCTCGCATACAGTTCCTCGTCGGCTTCACCCAGACTCCCGTCTTCCAGCGTCAGACTCTCAACACTCCGCCGGCGACGGCGAGCTACACTCGACTGCGACATGTTGGTGGTGGTGGCGTAGGTGGTGGTGAGAAGAGCGAGTGGGGTCCGTCAAGCGGCCTCGTTCATATCGCAGCGGAAGACGCGCTTGTGCAAAACCGCGCTAGACCCTTTGAGGCTTTGCAAAGTGTTGTCACATGCGAACGCGAACATATCGCGACAAAAGTTTGAACATTGACGATGACAGCGATGGCTCCAACGCGCCCGCCGCCACCGCCCAACAACATCAAGAAGCGAAAGGAAGCACCGACCGACCCCCAAACCAACGCTTCTAAACGTTACAAACCCACCGATCACCGCCAGAAGACTCGCGATGCCCGCACCCTCTCCACCCAGACCAGCAGCAAAGCCTTCAAGAATGGCGAGCTCGACGTCTCCGCCTTCGTCAAGTCGCGTGCTTTTGAAATCTCCGCTCTGGAAGAAGGAATGGCGCGGAGCAAGAAAGCGCTGAATCGACGGGCTTTCCAGCAGGTGCCGAAGGAATTGAGACGGAGGACGGCGAGTCATAATGTCAAGAGGGTGCCGAAGCGGTTGAGGGAGAGGGGAAAGCGGGAGGTATGAATTGTCGAATCCATGGTGGGTGTGCACGGGCTGTAGAGTGGGTGACGTGGCTGACTGGATGTGAGATGGTATAGATGGCCGACGACAATACCCCGACCGTCACAGCACGGAGACGGAAGCCCACAGCGCATATGCGGTTACGATTGGAGACGGTCAAGAACTTGCGGGCTTTGGGTGCGAAGAGGAAGGCCGGGATGGATCGTGTCAAAGTCACCGTCGCGGATCCGAACGGAGCACCTCCCACAAAATCCACAGACTCAGCCAAGGACAAACAGCAGCCCGCCGAAAGTACCACAGCCATCAAAGCACGCACTCCCAAGATCAAGAAGTCTCTCCTTGCCACACCACCCGTCCCCAAAGCCAAATTCCGCAAACGTCAGATCCACAAATCCTGGCTCCCCACCCACCTCTTTCACGCCAAGCGTGCCCGCATGACAGCCCCTTCTGCGCCACTCTGGCGCTTCAGTGTTCCCCTCACTCCTACTGCAAAGAGCTACAGGCCTACGCACCGCGCGAGTCATGAGCGGGGCGCGGTGGCGTGGGACATGAGTTACATCGCTACTGTGCAACTGGAGGGGAGAGAGGGGAGCTTGATTGGGATGCTGAAAGTGCTGGGAGTGGCGGAGGAGGAGTTGCTCGGAAGGAAAGGGGAGAAGTGGAGGCAGGGAAAGAGGGCGTTGGAAAGCTTTGTGTACGAGAGGGAGGCGCCGCATGACCCTGTTGCTCCCGTGACGATAATTTGGTGCGTGAGTGCAGCGGAGGAGAGCGCGGGTATGGCGGGGAAGGAGAAGAGAAACCGTAAACTCCTCCTTCGCGTTCATCCCTCGGCTTTCTATCAGCTTTGGGAAGAATTGCTGCGGTTGGCGAAAGTTGCGAAGCCGGCGGTCAGCGTCGAGGACTTGCGGTTCGATATCGGGAGTCTTGAGATCACGGGGCCAGGTGGAACGGAAGCGTTGCTGAGTGCGCTGTGGCCCTCCCGAATTACCTCCGAACCACTTGCAGATAGGGATTCAGCTTCAACGGCGACGGATATCGACAGCGAAAGCAGGAATAAGAACACTATCGTGGAAGAAACGTGGTCCTCTCTCGCTGGCCTCACGAACCCAGCCATGGTACCAAAGAACGCGCTCCTTGCTTTCAATGTTCAGGATCCAAGACTACATCATCCACCGCGGACAATTAAGCTTCCCAAAACAGACGCCGAGCAGCACAAGCTACTCGAGCTGATCGCTAGCTGGCCCGTTGATGCCGCACAGCAGCCTCCAGAGCTCTTCGATCGCAAGGCAAGGCAAGCAGCGAGCGCGACAATGCCAAGCCAGAAAGCGGTGAACCGGCGTAAAGGACTTGCAGCGCCGGGGCAGCACCCCGAACCTTTACCCAAAGACCCGCAGATACCCGTCTTGCTCTACACCACCGCACCCTCAACCACCGACAAAGGAGCATCTGGCAGACCACCCCCGAACTCCGGTTCCTGGACCCTCCTGACCCCCTGGAAGTGCATGCAACCCATCTGGTACAGCTTGATGTACTACCCCCTTTCCACAGGCCAGCAACCGCGTTTCGGCGGGTTGGACCAGTATCGACAGTTGAGCTTTGAAGCCGGGAAGGCGTGGTTTCCTGGAGATTTCCCGGGCACGAAAGCGGGGTGGGAGTGGGAGTATGCGGAGCGGAGGAAGAGGGAGGCGGAGTGGAGGAGGAGGCCGAAGGGGAAGAGGGTGAGTTTTGAGAGGGTGGAGGTGGGCGAGGGGGTGAGAGGGGAGATTGGAATAGGGTGGGGATGTGATTGGGAGAGGTTGATCGGTGGAGCGCTCGTCGCAAGTGAGGGTGAAGAAGCAGCTATGAACGTCGAGAAGGCTGCCGAGTCGGGAGACAAGTCCGCAGAGAACGGCAAGACGAAGGCACAGGAGGAACCGAAGGAGCCGCCGCAGCAAGCACCCTCCAAGCCACCCCATCTCACCCAACTCTCCGCCCGCCAAGCCCTAGCCCTTCTCGCCACCCCTCCCGCCACCCCTCCCGCCACCACCACCGTCAAGCTACCCCCGCACATCCACCTCCCCTCAGCACTAACCACAGTCCGTCTCACCCTCCTCACCCGCGGTGTCCCGCAACCCTGCGCACGCATCTACCGCCTTCCCTCCAGCACTGCGAACCCAGAGCTCCGGCGGCAATGGCTGGCTCTCCTCCCCACCGACACCCACAAGCCGACGCAGAAACGTGGGGGCAAGCACGCTCTTCCCCGGGGCTTACCCAAAACAGGCGAGGTACCTCCGCATGTAGTGCAACAACGGCTCGCAAAATCTCTCCTCGAGCCCGTCCGCGCGGGAGAGGAAGGGTACCCGTCATGTCCTGGGGAAGAGGATCTAGTCGGGTTCGTCGCGACGGGGAGCTACGACCTGGCTGCTGGGTTTGGGACGGGGATTGGGAGTCTGTTGGTGGAGAGGGTGATGGGAAGGGAGGAGGCTGGAGAGAGGCACTTGTGTGTTGTGAGGAGTTCTGGGACGGGCGTGGCGAGGCTGGGGAGGTGGGAGGTTATTTGATTGTTGGGGAGGGGAGGGTGGGTGGTGGCTTCGAGCTCGGCCACTAGAAAAAGGAATCAAGTAGGAGAAGCCGGGTGTTTAGCCTCGGGCTTACGCTTGCGAAGGGGCTGTCTGACTCGGACTCGATGACTGGGAGTATTCTGGATGGGTGGGTATGTAGTGGCAGCAAGGCCTGGCTCGCTCTACTGGTTCCGTCTCTCAAGTATCCTATGCCGCTCGAGCACGCGGCTTGCAAATCCTATCCGATAGCGTAGGTGACGCAACGACCATGTAGCCCGTAAGCCTCCGTTCGTGCCCTGATACGATCAACCGGACCGACTGAAACGGTTTGCATCTGAAAGAACGAGGCGAGAGCTTTCCAGTCGATCTTCTCGCGAGTACAGTTGCGTCTCTGCTTCCTCTTCCAGCGTGACGAAGGCGGCCAATATGCTCTCGTGGGTGGGCATGAGCTCTGGCTTGGTACGTACAGGCCAGCCATCCATCTCGTACGCCCTCGATCGACGCCGTTGCAATTACGACTCGGTCTCAGTCGTTGGCTTCACTACAACGCCGAAACGACGTGTACCGTGAATTTGATGGTTTGGCGACCGCTTCCGGAATGTACGGCGTTTTTAGCCGTTGCCACGGCCCTCTGTACTGCTGTTGATAAGCCATCGTGTCGTCGCGGCGTCCGGTATGATCTCGTGATTCGATATTCATGACAGCCTGGCCCGTGGCATTGCAACGGACTCTGCATCTGATGGGCCCTGAGAGTGGACGTCGCGGTATGAACCGCCCAGCTTCGGGCCCCAATCACAACCTCGAGCAGCATCTCGTGAGCAGATATCACCTCTGTCTGGCACCTCAGCCCATTTCCGCGAGCTTCAATGCCTTCTCAACCCCACTCGCCGTCCTCCCAACCTCTCCCGCCTCCTTCTTCGCCTCCCTAGCACCCACCGCAAACGTCTCCAGCAGCCCGAGCTCATTGAAGACAACCACCCGCTCCTCCGCATTATCGTAGATCTCTCCTTCGACGTCTCGTACCGCTCCAAAGAGATTGAGATAGCCGAACGGATCGCTCTTCTTCGAGATCATATGAGCATCCACTTGACACAACGGAAAGCACAGCGCAGCCCTCTTAGGCTCCGCCAGCGGATCGACCGCGGGAGCCGTGAGACCCACAGCAAGTAGATTCGCCACTGTGTTGAGCTGATGCACGAGCAGCTTGTTGCTCCCGAGCCTATTACTAGTATTCTTCGTCGCAGACCACTTCCCATTCGTCACCGCGCCGTTCGCCATCTGGCCCCCATGCCAGGAGAGCAGATTCTGAAACGTGCGAAGAGTCTTCACCCAGCCTCCGGGACAAGCCATGACGGCTTCGGCGTTGGTTTGGAGTAGCCAGTCCAGGACGTCGAGGGAGAAGAGTTTGATGTCGTCGGATAGGTGGACCAGACCTGCTTTCGTGTAGAGTAGGATTTGATCTAAGGGTCCGATTTCTGAAGCAGGCAGGGATTTGAGTAGCTTTAGGACTTGGGTCCTGACGTTTTTGTCTCCATCTAAGAGGTAGGGTTGCGCTTTAGCTACGATGGAACTCGCGCTCTGCGGCAGGCCTTCCTTCCCGGACGTCAAGCACACCGTCGTTAGGTACTGCAGCGCGTTTTCCCGCTGCTTGGCGTTGCTGCTGCTGACCAGACTCAGGTTGTGGTTGAATAGGGACGTAGCATCTCGGCTGGTCTCGGACAGGCTTTGTTGCTTCAAGATGATCGATTTCGCTGTGAAGCTGGTGTCGGTGGCGTTGGTGTTTTTCGGCCTGGCCTTGCCGACTTTGAGCTTCGTCTTCTTGAAGTCGGCCTTTTTCTCGCGCTTCTTCTTCGCTGAGGAGCCCATGATGTTGGGCCAGGTGTAAGAGCCGAATCGTCTTTAAGAAAACGACATGTATGGCTTGACGTCGGAGTCAAAGCGTGGTCTTGGCAGTGTGCCGGAGCTGGTGACAGCCGAACTCCGACTGCATTGTTTACTTGAGCTCCACCTTCACTTTTCCGGTAAACCACAACGCATCTCGTGGCCCATGCCACCCAAAGGCTGATTATCGACGCTGCCGGCGCGACGAGAAGTACCATGCAGCAGCTCTCACCCTCCGCCGAGACGGAAGCCCTCCTGGCTCGCCTGTCCCAGCGTCCAGGTGTCCAAAGCACATTGATTCTCTCCCGGGAAACCGGCGCCATCGTCCGCTCTTCTGGCCTGATCACGGCCGAAGAACTGGAGCAAGAGAACATGGCAGCAGCAGCAACAGCATCGGCAACAGGAGCGCCTCCCACCACCAACAGTGTTGGTGAAACGAACGGCACAGACAGTGGTGACGCGAACAGCACGAGGAAGAAAGGGACGCGCAACGCTGAGGACGTGGCGAGGATGGTGTGGGAGCACGTGAAGTGCGTGGGTGCGCTCGTGGAAGAGCTGAATGGATCGCATGATGAGGTGAAGTTGCTGAGGGTCCGGACGAAGAGGAACGAGGTTGTGGTGGTGCCGGATGCGAAGTTCTTGGCTGTGGTTATTCACGATACGCCGCCGGCGTGAGGGCATGATACGTGATCTCATTGCAGCACGAAACCAGATGGTCGGACAGCACCTTCACCAAGAAAGCGCTTTCGGTAAGAGACACTCGCGGTGACGCACGCATAGACCGAACGACGTAAGGCTCTACACTCCACTCAACACCACAGCACCCACTGACAGACTATCGCCAGTCCACAACCTACCAATGCTCCTCCCCAATTTCGACACTATCAACATCCACCCCCTCCTTGAACCACCGCTCCCCCTCCGCAATTTCGACATCATTCCCGCTCATCTGCCGCTTGCGCATCTTGCCGCCGTCCTCATCCGCGTACGTCCAGTCCTCGAGGCCGTAGCAGCGCTTCCACTTCATGTTGTCGTGGCTGTCTTGGTACTCGTACCAGAATTGGACGGCGATGCGGTTGGAGGAGAAGGCGAAGAGTTCTTTGCGCAGTCTATACCCGGGAGAAGAAGGAGGATTGTCAGATTGGAGGAAATGGTGGAAGGGAGGTGCACGGCACGCACTTGTAATTCTTCTCCTTCTGCCACTTCTGGACGAGGAATTCGGTTATGTCGGCCGTGCCGGAGAGGAAGCGGTCCCGGTTGCGCCAGATAGTGTTGGTGGTGTATGCCTTGGCAACATTCTCGGGGTTTCTGAAGGAGAAGAGAGGTTTCTATCAGCGCTTGTCTGCTCGCAAGATGGCGAAGACAATGGTGGATTGGCGGCCGAGGACGGGGGGTGGCATACTGGGCGTTCCAAAGGTTCTGCGCGGCCTTGACTTTCTTGTGCGCCGTCTCGGCTGTGAAGGGTGGTGCGAGGGACATGGCAGCGGCAGGCTGGTCGGAAGTCTACTAGACGCTTGGATGTGATGCTGCCGTCGGGGCGAATTGGAGAAGGTGAAGATGGCTGTCTCAACAGCCCGCTGCTACTGTGTCCTAGTCTATCGACCTACATGTACTCTTTCCCTCCACCACTTTTATCTAGCATTTCCGATACATCTCCGACTTCAAACATTCTGTATCGATTCCATGTGTGCTCGTCGGGGCGTCACGTTAACGCCGCCAACGGGAAGAGGATTGCTGACAAAGATGGTCGTTCGAGAGCACCCCGGGCCTTCAGCTCCAGGCTCCAACTGTCGAGTACATTACATTTGATCCAGACGTATGGCCGACGACTGACTTCACGTTGTCGGCTTCAATAATGAGGCCGGGTATTCAAGCGTAGGTGGTCTGGCTTTTCTTTCATGCTCACTACTCCCGTTCCTCTCCGCTCATACCGTACGACTGCAAGCCGAGCCGGACGACGACGACGACAGAAGAGAACAACAACCAGCTGCAAGGCATTACTGCAATGCCGCACCCCTCAGCTTAGCCACAGTGCCAAGGATCGAAGTCAGGGAGATGCTGCAGGCAACTACGCGGTACTCTCGGCATTGAAGACGAGCACACCGTCGTGAGGTCGAGCAGCTCGTTCATACGCTGCGCATTGCGTTGCTGGCCGCGCCAGTCTAAATCGGAGAGCGACAAGTGACAACTCGATCAACTGCAGTATGGCTTCCCACCTCCACCCGGATGCTGTCACCGCCAACAATCATCACCTCAAGCAGAAGCGTGCTCGAAGCCAGCTGTCGTGCTCGCTGTGCCGCGTTGGCAAGCTTCGATGCAATCGGGAAAAGCCGCATTGCGATCAGTGCCTCAAGCGCAACCGCGTAGGCCAGTGCCTTTACGTGCCGCCCCCAGCGAAGCACAAGCCGGTACAAAATGTCAAGGGACGGATACGGCAGTTGGAGGAGCTGGTGGTGGATCTGATGAACAAGAATCAGCTTGAGATGGATCCGAAGAAAGCCAGACATAATGGAGGACAGGGTGAACGGCACGAGAGCGTGACTTCACACGACCAGCCTACACCGCCGAGTGACAACGACACGAGTCTGCATTTTTCGGCGAGCACGGAGCGGAGCCAGCAGTCTGGCCCGGAGGAGCAGACGCCGCCGTCGCCGGACGAGATCGATGCGGCGGCCACGCCTTTCGGTAAGATGCGCATCAGCAAGAACGAGATCAGCTATGTGGGAGACTCGCATTGGAATGCAATTTTGAACAGTATCAGCGACTTGAAGCGCGACCTCGGAGACGACAACGACGATGAAGACGACGGTATTCCGGCCTCGAATGAGAACCCACTGGGACGGAGCAACACGAACCGCACGGCTGGTTGGGGCCCGTCCACGAATCGCGAGAATATGGACTCAGTAGCTGCGACGTCGGGGCTGGGATTCATGCTCGGTAGCACGCAGGCTGTGACGAAGGAGGAGCTGATCGCCGGCGTGCCTGAGAAGAAAGTAGCAGATCGCTTACTGAGTCAGTGGTTCAATTCACCTGATCCTTTCAAAATCACCATCCATGCGCCGACTTTCCAAGAAGAGTATAAGAGGTTCTGGCGAAGTCCGAAAGATACGCCGACCATGTGGCTTGGACTCCTCTTCGCTATTATGAGCCTGGCGGAGAGCTTCGGGCTGCGAGATGTTGACCCGGCCAGCCCGCAAGCGATCAAGGTGTTGAACGTGGTGAACAGATATCACTCGCTATCAGCTTCGGCGGCGGTGCTCGCAGATTTTACCAAGCCGAGAGAGTACACGATCGAATGCTTGATTGCCTACACCGCTGGTTTGCGCAGCAATAACGCCTTCGTTAATGTTTGGCTGATGCTGGGCCTCATCGTTCGCCTCGCGTTGAGAATGGGCTACCACAGAGACGCCAAGCACTACCCGAACATCACACCCTTCCACGGTGAGATGCGAAGACGAGCGTGGGCGGGCATCAGCATGATCGACGTCCTCATCTCGTTCCAGCTCGGCCTCCCCTCCATGGTGAAGACGATCCAGAGCGACACCCAGCCGCCACGGAACCTCCTAGACCGCGACTTCGGCATCACCACCACCGTACTGCCCCCAAGTCGCGGCGAGCACGAATTAACCCCAAGCTCGTACACTCGCGCGAAACTAGGCCTCACCCGCATCTTCGCCAACGCCGCCGAGCTCTCGCACGCCACCGTCCCGCCCGCCCACGAAGACCTAATGCAACTCGACCGCCAGCTCGAAGAAGCCAAACGCGCAATCCCGCCCCTGCTCCAAATGCCCGACATCAGCGAACTTGTCACCGACCCCGCCGAGCAGCTAATGTGCCGCTTCAACCTCGACCTCCTCTATCTCAAAACGAAAATGGTGCTCCACCGCCGCTTCGTCCTCACTCCGCTCGCCCAGCTCAGCGCCGACGAACAAAAATTGGGTATAGGCCGCAGCCGCAAAGTCTGCGTCGAGTCCGCCCTCCGCGTCCTCCAGCACCATCACACCATCTACACCGCTTCGCAACCCGGCGGCCAGCTGGAAAGCGTAAAATGGTACATGGGCTCCATCTCCACGCACGACTTCCTGCTGGCCGCCATGCTCGTCTGCCTCGAGCTCTCCACGCACATCCAGCCGGACCTGTACCTCCTGGTCAACCCGAGCGGGCACCGGTGTCCGATCCGCGGGGAGCTCATCGAGGCGCTGGAGAAGAGCCAGCGGATCTGGATGGAGAGCGCGCGCAGTCGGACGTGCGGGTTCGTGGCGTCGAGCGCGAATGGGAAGGGGGAGCAGATGTTTGATGAGACGGAGAGGGCGGCGAGGGCGATGGGGATTATGGTCCAGAAGGTCCGGGCGCAGTTTGGGGCTAGGGGGGTGGTGGGCGCGGGGGAGGGGGAGTCGGAGGGTGGTGAGTCGAGGGAGGGTGGGAGGAAGGGGAAGGAGCTTGAGGTGGGGACGCCGTTTATGGGGGTGGTGTCGAATTATGATTGGGGTAGTATGGCGGGTGTGCCGGAGATGCTCGAGGATTCGACATTGTCGGCGGGATACACAAATGGCGTAGGATCCGTGGACGCGGCAACCAGTGGCCCTGCAGCCTACGACATAGACGAAGACTTCCTGAACTCATCACTTGGACACGACGGGGACAGTATAAGCTTCGACCCGCGCGACCCCAGCCTGAACGTAGACTTCTCCATCATCGGCGACATGCTCGACCTCACCGGCCCAGAAATGAACATGGACTGGGAGACGTGGGACAGCCAGATGAATTCCGCGCAGCAGGTACACGCCAGTAGCCAGGACTGGCCAGACCCGCAACTAGCAGGGCTGGAACCGAGTGCTTCCGCCAAGGAGTTTGGAGACGCGAGATGGGGCTTGGGCGTCGTAGGCAATAGTGGGACGATCCACGGCTCTACCTTTCCTACCGGAAGCGGACCGCTGAACCCCAATCTCTGGCCCACTGGCATGAATGCTAGTGCCACCGCCGCCGCCGTGGGTGGTAGCGGTGCACCGAGAGGGCCCGGTACTATTGCCTGGGACGGTGGCGTGGAGAACATCTGGGGGAACATCTGGGGGATCGATTTCGGTACTGAGGACAGCGGCGCTGATGCTATTGGCGGCCGGGAGAGTATGGGTGGTATGGAGTTTGGAAGATGAATATCCAGACGATTGGCAGGAAGAAGGGGCCGGAACAGGACTGGGATTGGTTGCCCGGCACGTGCCGTCTGCGAAGCAGACATCGTTCTGGGAAGGGCAACATGGTGGAACAGCGGAGGATCTGGAGCCGTGGGGCACACTCGTCCGCATACTGTGCGACATCGAAAGGCGGAGTCGAGACGCCCGCTCGTTGTGTGGTTCTAGGCCTGCGTGACTCGCGTGAGGCATTTTCCGCTCAAATATCGCGCTGAGGGATATATGTCCATGCTGTGCAGATCGCACGCACGGCACGAAAGACGGAACTATGGGGCAAGCGATGCAGCTTCCGACTCTTTTCATGTTGGAAGCGAAGAGGACAATTGTATAGTTACCTAACTCAACTTACTCACGCCTCGTGCCTTTGTTTACTTTACAGTAGACATGTTGTTCTGGCTCATTGTCACGTTGTACGCTTGCTGTGTGCTGTGCGGTTTCTTGAAGCGGTCGTTTGACGCTGATCGACGACTTGCCGGTGCGTCTGGGCTAGAGATGGGGACCATGGCTTGACGAAAGGTGAGGCTTCCCCGATCTTGCTGTTTCGAGCGTGGAGGTGGACGAGAAGGCGGAGGCGAGGATTCGCGCGCGAGGCATGGACTAGAAAACCGCCAAAGCTGATCTTACCGCCAAACTAGGACAGAAGGAGAGAATCGTTCCCAACCCTGCGGCAGTGTTCCGTCCAAGATCTCCGCCGCGATGGCCAGGATGCGCATACCAGTCTCTTCACCAGCAGCAGGCGGGCTGCGGACAGCTCTCCTCTCACTGCGCACATCGGCCTGTCATCATAAGCTTGGGGATGAAGCAGGACTCGAGCCCACCATAGGCCGGCGAAGGTTGCGGAGTGAGGAGGCGTCCCGGACCACGCGCACATGAGGCTGCCGTGGGGGCCCGTCTAAAGGGGAGGCGCGGCACGTGTGTGCTAACGTCACAGGGTTGCTGGCGTCCGGGAGCACTTGGGATGCGTAGGAGGCGGCGGGGGCGGAAGGACAAGGATGCATTGGAGTAGACCGAGTGGCGGTACCGTATGGGAGCAGGAAGTCGTTTCCCGGAAGCGTCAGCGCGGCATTTGCACGCGGGTGAAGTCCGAGAGGATCGAGTGGGCTTCTATGGCTGGGTATGTTCTGGGCCGTGCTACTGCTGTAGTATTGGCCGGTACTGCAACGGGCGTGAGTGGGTTTGGAAGTAGTTGCTTTCGAGGACACACATCTCATTGAAACCGGGAGTCTTGGAGGAGGGAGCAGACACCGTACTGCTTTTCGTGTTCTTGGCACCTTGAAGGTGTACGCCCTAACGCCCGTCAGCAACTCCCACCCCTCCCACCCGTGCAGAATGTAAGCAACACAACAAGACCTCCCCTCCACAGATATCACAAGGACACCAAGAAAGCAAAGTCAATGTAGTGTGCCCCGCCAATTCTCATCGGCGTCACTCTCGGAACATCCATGAATGAGGGCCCCGGAAGCCGACTATCGAGAAAGTAGTGGCAGGGGCGTGACAATTTCGTTCCTTTGGTTCTCGCTCACCATGCCGAGCTGTGAGGGTACTGTGCAGGCAGAGGAGAGAAAAGCATTGGGGGAGGGGGCCAGGGAGAAAGTGCTCGGAACAAGAGAAGTGAGAAGGGAGTGGGAGCAAAGGCCGCCGTGTCAGCAGCGAGCTTGCTTTCGTAGAAGGATAACGACCTCGCCAGCCCAGCTGCGAGTGAAGCCCGAAACGCCTCGTGAGTGAGTGATGCGAACGCCGTGGACTCCATTGCGCTGGCCGACTCGACCCAGAGCAAGCCCAAGTATGAGCGTGGCGTCCTCAAGGGGGCTTGGTCGCCTGCTTGGAGTCCGCCGCGCAGGTATACTATACAAAATCCCCGCGAATCCTGATTCCCGCCCCAGGGAACCGTGAGGGGACCGTTGCTTGTTCGTGGTTGGTATCTTCGTTGCTATGAAAAGGTCGCGCTCTTAGGCAATCATCCACCTAAGATGTAGTCAGTATACTATCCCGGGTCCCCATCTCGATGGTCCGAGCATCCCAGATAGCAAGCAGCCTGAACAAAACGGGGAAAGGAGGGATGATGGGAAAACATACCAAGCCCCGCCCAACAGCGCCACCAAAATCCCCGCCGTCAATATCCCCGCCCCAGCCCTATCCCCCGTACTAATCCTCCCCGTCGGCGCGCCCGGGTTCGTATCCCCCCCCGTCCCCGCCGCCGGATTTCCCACACTAATTCCTCCCGTCGTATTACTAACGGGCCCGGGCACACTATCAATCAGCAGCCCCTGAATGACCTCCAGCGCATTCATCTGCTGGCCCACCCCCCACGTATTGTCCCACGCGCCGACCGTCCATTTCGTGCCGCAAGTGACTCCGTCGTTGCCGCCGGAACAGGAAGCGGCGGCGGCTTTGGCCGAGGTCTGGAGTTGGAGGGCGATGAGGTCGGTGATGAAGGGGGCCACTTTGGAGCTGGCGGCCATCCAGCGCGAGAGGTAGGCTTTGAAGGATTGCTGGTCCGTGTCGCAGTTGTTCGAGGGCTCGCAGGCGACTTCGAACATGATGTTGTTTTGGAAGAAGACGGAAGTCGCGGTTAGGAGGCCGCGGACGCGGGCTTCCCAGGTGGCTTGCGTGGCGCCTGTTGTCTAAGAAACCGCGAGGGAGGGTCAGTGGTTGGAGGGTAGGGGAGGCCGAGCGGATGTGTGGCGGAAGAGGGTGGATTTGGAGCTTACCTGGTTCCACATCACGCTCGCTCCTAGGAGATACACTCCTGCGTTGTACGACCATTGCAAGTGGTTCAACTGCGAGCAGTTTAGATCATCGTTCGTCCCGTCAAAAACCTGGTAGATCGGGCTGATCAGCCCCACTGACTCCACCCACTCCCACTCCCTCTCCGCCCAATCCAAATACGTCTGATTCTTCGTATAGTATCCCAGCCTTGCCGCCAGATTGAAGAAACACCCATTGCTGATACTGTTCTTGTAGTTGTACCCCGTGTTGAAAGTGAAGATCTGCCATTTGAGGCCACCAGCGCAGGACGTATTGTCCCAGCGCAAGGCTTGGGAGTTGAACACGGCTTGGGCGAGGGCGAGCCATTGGGGTTGGCTGGGAGAGGGGTTGGGGAACTTGACTTCGGCGGCGGACATGGCGGCCATACCCCAGAAGCCTTGGTCGTCGTTGCCTTCGGATTTGGTTTGGTTCGGGGGCATGAAGTCGGCGTCTGGGCCGGTTTGGAAGAGGAGGGCTTGGGAGACGACGTCCTGAGTATATACTGTTAGCTGGCGAGGGGGTGAAGGGGACTGGTCGGTGTGATCGTACGTTGTATGTGGAATCCCCCGTGTAATACCAGTAGTCTATTAGACTGCCAAACATGGCGCCCGCCTCCCACCAGTAATAAGGCTGCGGTAGAAGTCCCGGGGTGCCGCCTGTTTGGTTGCCGGTGTAGTATTGCATCATGCCATGCGCAATGGTGGAAGCGGCGGTCTTGATGCTGTTGGCATCGGTGATGTCGAGCTGGATGGCCGTGGCGGACTGCGCGGCGAGGAGCGCGCCGGCAAGGGCGGGTAATCTGGTCAGGCCTCTCATGGTGGTGGAGGTATGTGTAGGACTGCGCCGTCAAGCGGCTGGTACGCGGCGAGTGTGTCTCGGCTACTTCAGCCCGGGTATGGTGCTCAATGTGGCCGGCACGTTGGCGCAGTGGGTTGGGTCCACGGGTGTGTCTTGGTAGGCGCGTTTGCTCGGCTTGCGGCGGGACAGGGCGGGAGGGACAGGTGTGGCAGGTGTTGAGTGCGTGGTGGTCGTGTTGACTGCGCTGGTCTTGTAACGAGCGACAGGACAGGGGGTTGGTGGGAGCGATGGTGAGGTGTTGCAGGGTGGGAGGGATGGTGAGGTCTTGTTGCTAGCTCTGACCTGTGCTGTTGCTTTCGTTGCCGTCCTCGCCCTCAAAATGGCCAATAAGGTACAAGTAATCACCGCCACAAATACGGGGTAAAACACTGGGATAAATACGGGGTTCGGTACGGCTCGTACATATATAAATAGCCCCCCATCCTCTATTGTTACATGTACCCGACATGTATTGATCAGATGCAAGACAACGACACATTCAATCAATGGCGAGAAAGCGCTGTCGATACGGTCACCACCGTACTCGCCCAGGTTGGTATACTCTGGCATTTCCTCCTGGTATGAGGTTGATACCTTGACTGCACTGGAGCCGCTGTGTCACAGATGTAGCTGAATATCCAATGACTCAACAACATATGCCATGTATATTGGTCACCGTTCCACTGCCCCAAAGAAGGAAAGAATACAGACAACCGTTCTCCAACACCATGGCCACCCTGCAGACCCTCCCCGTCGAGCTACTCATCCTCATCACCGAGCACCTAGGAGGCCGTGAACTCCGTTGCGGCAAAGACGCAGGAACCCGTCGACTGACCCTCTTTCGTAACTGGTACAATGCCGCTCGCTCCATCTTCGTCTCCGGAATGGACCTGGCTACCGTGCGCGTCTACTCGTACAATGCGAAGTATCAGTCCCAGGGTAAATGGAGCCACGCTTCCGGACAGAGACGGCTGATGCACAAGAATACCCGGACGCTGCGTCTCGGATTTGTGGGAAACTGGTATGACGAAGAAGAGTCTCTCTTGCACATCGAGTTCATGAACGGCGAGGAGCGAACGGTGGCGGTGAGTGGTTGTGAGTACACCATCATTCCGCCAGCTACTGATCGTTCCGTCAACCAGGCCGGATCGCATGAGTGGCGATCCCGCACTGTAGCTCCAATCCTTGAAGAGCTGTTCAGTGATCTAAGAAACTTCACGGCCCTCGAGTCCTTGTCCGTGGAAGCCATGAAAGAGGAACCCCGGTACGACAAATACCTGACCGAAGTTTACTTGCTCCCCCAGACCTTGCGAATCCTCTCGCAGAATTTGCCCGTGGTGCACAACCTCACCACTCTCACTCTAGATACAGCAGGAACCAACATCACCGCCGACGCCGAAATCCAACCCCAACACGAATATATCTGCCTTTGCGCCTCCCTCGCCGCCATCCTCCCTCTCATCCCCACCATCCGACTCAGACTCCCCCGTGTCTGCCCAGCCCTCTTTCCCCATCTCCCCGCCACCACCAACTCCCCTCTCCCGCCCAAAACCACCATCAAGACCCGCTCTCTGATCCTAAAACTCCACCTTCCAACCTTCACCCCTGAAAATGCCACCTCCTGCTCAGATAACCGCCCCCTGACCCTCTCCTGCACCACCAACCGCTCACGCTCAACAACCCGTCCCCGGGACAATGGCGACGCGATCCTAGCAGCCGCCCGCGGGTACCTGCCCTACCTCTCCCATATCCGCCACGGACCCGCGCCGAAACTAGAGTACCTCGACAACGAACAACAAACCCCGTCAGAAGATCCCACCGCGAACCCCTGCGCCGCGACTTCCGGCCTCCAACTCTTCCGCATCACCCTCGCGGACCCTGATCCCGCGTCGGGGCCGGCGCTGTTGACGTTCAATGTCCTCGCAGAGCAAGCGCCGTGGGTGCCGGTGCGGGTTGTTGTGTATGAGGATGACGGGGGAATGCAGGATTGGGAGGAAGGGGCGATTTAGGCTGGTAGGGTAGGGCGGGGTGGTGTAGGGCGGGGTGGGCTCGGGTGGGGATCGAGGGTCGGAGTTGAGGGATTGCCAAGGCACAGAGTGGGTTGGGCGGTGAACGGAGTCGACCATGGGTCGGCGATTTGAGGATAGCAAGGCGAAGATTCTGTGTGCTAGTGGGGGGGCGACGGCAGGGGCGTGGAGGGATCAACAAAACGGTCACCAAGCGTTTGGTGGCGGGTCGCCGGTATCATACATGGCCTCGGATTGTGTCTCAAAGGTGCATTCATAGGTGAGGGTGATTGCGAGGTCAGAAGAGCCAATTTCAAGCATTTTTGAGGTAAGCATCGAGCTCGCTGTTTGCATCATCCCAGTCTACGAGTACACGCAACTTCGCGAAAAAGTGACCCTTAAATCAGCTGTTGCCTTCCCATGTTCGCAGTCTCTGAACGCATCCCTCGGCTTTTTGCGCGCTTGCTCCATTCCGCTCGCATTCCATCCCCTACCCTTAGCTCAGATCGTCACTCGTCACCCCCTAGTCACCCATAACATCAATCCCCTCACCCCCCACAGGGTATTCCTCGATCTTCTTCTCGAACCGCGCCTCAATCGACTTCAACACCGCCTCGTCCCGCTCACTACTCACGAAACTGACCGCCACGCCCTTCGTGCCGAAGCGTCCCGCGCGGCCCACACGATGCAGGTACGTGTCCGCAGCCTGGGCCAAGCTGTCCTTGTCGGAGCCGTCCGGGTTGGCGGGGGAGTCGGGCATGTCGTAGTTGACGGCGACGTTGATGCGTTCGATGTCGATACCGCGGCCGAAGACGTCGGTGCTGACGCAGATGCGGTGTTTGAAGTTTTTGAACTCGGTGTAGCGCTTGATGCTGTGGTGGGAGTCATGTCAGTACATGAGACATTAGGGGGTGTGGTGCTGCTGCGAGGTACGTACCGCTCCTCCTGGGAGATACCAGAGTGCACGGCCGTGGCCGGGAAGTTGCACTCGATGAGCAGTTTTGACAGCTCGTTCGCACGCACGGTGCTCTTGACGAAGATGATGACTTGGTTATACGTCAACTCGTCGAGCAGGTCGTTCAGGCGCCGGTTCTTCTCGGCCTCGCTGAGCTTGCTGTAGAACTGGCGCAGTCCGTGGAGCGTGAGCTTGGTCTCGTCATCGACGTAGATCTCGAGTGGGTTGCGCATGAACTTCTTGCAGATGGGCCGCGTAGCCTGCGAAAGCGTGGCGGAGAACATCATCACTTGCTTGTTTGTGGGCGTGGCGCGGAAGATCTCCTGCACGTCACGGCGCATGTCTGGTCGTGTTGTCAGTGATGAATATAAAGCTCACTCAAATGTAGGGCAGCATACCGATTTGGTCGAGCATCTTGTCACACTCGTCGAGCACGAAGAACTTGACGGTGCCCAAACGCAGCTTCTTATCCCGGACCAGCGCGTTCAGCCTGCCGGGTGTGGCCACGATGATGTTGGGGTATGTCTCCTTGTTCGACAGCATCTTCTCATTCTCCTTGATGTCAGTACCTCCGTAGAAGACAGCGGTCTTGACTTCTGGCATGTACTTGGTGAAGCGCGCGTATTCGTTCTTGATCTGGAAAGCCAGCTCGCGAGTATGGCACATGACAAGCACACTGGCCTCTCCTGGAACAACGTCGACCTGCTGAAGCGTGGAGATCACGAAGACCGCCGTTTTTCCAAGACCGGATTTCGCCTGACAGAGGACGTCGGTGCCCACGATGGCTTGCGGGATGCAGACTTGTTGGACTGTGCGGTGAGGTATGTCAGAGTGAGTTCGTCCAAGTGGTGCGCGCAGTATGATGCGCGAGCGAGCGAGCGAAGCGTCCATCCACCAAGTCGCTTGAGTGAAGCATTCACTTCTTGCCTCGGGTCTTCGCAGTAATACCACTTGATCGCTGCGCCTCCGTGTCATCTTCACAAAGCGTCAAGTACCAACAAGGCCACGAGAGCTCGCTCGACACGCAGGTAGCACCTTGGCGGCCAGGCTTCCGCCTCTCCAGCCGTTCAAACGTGCTTCGATCGTACTACGGCACATCCTGACCAACCACTCGTGGACTCCGCGTGCGCAGCAGCCCGGGCTGCAGCATCACGTGTGGTATGCGGGATGCCCGATCCGGGGAACATCAGGCCTTGGCATATGGCCCACTTCATCGCTCCACTGATGGCCTACTCCTCATCTTGCTTTGCTCGCTCGCTATTGATGGACGCTCTCGCTTGCTTGCTCGCTCGCTCGTTTTTGTCGTATCTCTTCGGCAAGCAGGACGGAGATGACTAACCCTCAGATGGATGTTCGAATCCGCAGTCCGTAATGGCCTTCATAATCTCAGGCTTGAGAAGCAGATCGCGAAAGGAAGTCGAGTGGATTCCGACATAGCTGCCTTTACCCTGCGCGGCTCCCGCTCCAGTTACGGTGAGGTCGCCCTTCTTCGTGTCGCCGTTAGTCGCCGTGGGTCCGGTCGCGGCCGCGCCATCGGTGGGCTGAATCTCCTCGTCGGAGTAGTCGATCAGATCCTCCTCAGCAGACATGGTGAGTGAGTAGGTGGTGGGGATGGGGTGTGATTGTTGTAGCGGTCGCACGAGTGAGGCTGCAGCCTTGTTGTGGTCGAGTCGGCTGATGTGCTAAGTCGGGCGCGTGAGGAAGTATCAATGAGGGACGTGAGCGTGAGTACGACCAGTGAAGGATGGCAGAGTCGCGGATGTCGAGGTGGTGATGGAGTGGGAGATGGTTGATGAGGATGTTGTTCGAAGTTTGTCGCGGTCGAAGGAAGGCGGCATGCGGCGGCTGCCGGCTGACTAAGCTGCCGGGCTCGCATGACTCAGGTCCGCCTTACACTTCGGGTGAAGATGAACACTTTCGATGCGCCCACAACATGGCAAAGGGCAAATCTACCACCGGTGTACCCAACAGACATCTTCACGCTCGTATCTCATACCTGCAACAAGCAGCAACATATCTGACCGCCCAGGCGAGGACAGCGAAGGAAGCCAAGCTCTCGTCAGAGCAGATGACCTTGCAGTCGATCGTGCAACGCACCAGAACTCACGATGATATCGCAGAATCAGATCAGCGATTCGATAGCGCTGGGCTCGGAATAATGGCAGCCACCATGCCCCGAGCCCCAAGTATATCGTTGCCACAGTCAGGCGGCTTACCACTACACCTTGCAAGCCATCTGAAGCAGATCGCTCTGAAGTCTCAAATTCACCTGCATACCAACGTCAAGCATACCATTTGCCGGACGTGCTGCACTGTCTTGGTGGATGGCGAGACCTGCACCAAGCGGATGGAGAACCTGTCCCTAGGCGGTATGAAGCCGCACGCCGATGTGCTGGTGATGGAGTGTACTGTCTGCGGCGCTGCCAAGCGGTTCCCTGTCAGTGCTGAGCGGCAGAAGCGGAAGGGTCAGCGAGCTTGCAAGCACCTTGCTAGGGGTTTGGACCAGCCTGCAGAGAGATCTGACGCCAAAAGCGTGAGTGAAGCTCAAGTTGGCTGAGCTGTGGTATCGCGAGAAACTACCGATATGCTCCAAAGCGACTGTAAGGATGGGTCTCTTTATCCATATCAATCGATCAGCGTCCTGCAGTCATTCGAGACTTGCACTTGAACTATGTCGGTGAAAAGCCGGCCAGGAACACCGATTTCAAATCGACGTCCAAGACCAATCCGGGATCACATGTTCCATGCCACGTCAGTCATGGCCGGGATCTTGGAATAACTCGACAGAAATCTACTACCAGGAGCCTGCGCCGTACAGATACGCTTTGATAATTGATATGTTCCCACGTGAGATGCATAAAACCGAAGAGACGCATACGTTCCGTACCGCCTAAGGGAGACGCTTTCACACTTCTACGCGCGCGCTGGTCGGCCTGAGATATATGAAAGAATCTTGAAGCGCCTGCAAAACCAACAACTGCAGGTACCTATGGCTCTGCACGCTGATGCCAGGCATACAGGATCTGGTCGGGCTGATCTATGCAGTGTAACGAGATTGGCGTAGCTACTATGTGCAGAGATACTTGGCACCGTGTTCTGCACCATACGAAAGACGCACACTACGAAAGACGTTGGAATTGAAGCCGTTCGTCTATTGATTTGCAGGACACACGCAGCGATATGAATCCAATCGTCGCTAGGAAACATCACGTGAACCACCCACTCGCTTCCACCTCACTGATCGATTTTGTGATTACATGTACTCCATCTTGCGTGTCGATGGCACTTTAGCCGAAGCGCTCGACGTTGTTCACTGCAGATGGGCAAGACCACCCACAGCCAATCAACCAGATATCGAAGCGCCAAGCCCTTTGACTAGCGCCGGCGGTTCGAGACGTGCGACGACTCGCCGCCACCTCTACGCATCTTCCAACACGGCGACTCGGCATCCACAGCGTCTCGAGTCCGCGTCCTGAAGACTCAATTCGCGAAGCTAGTCATCCACGCCGCCTCATCCGACGGTGACACTCCGCGATCGCGTAGGAAGGTGCGGAGATCGCAAGCCGTACTACTGAACACGGCGACCACATGCCGATCGCACCTACATGAGAGGCGACCGATTCGTCGACCACGACGCTCAAGCACATCACGCAGCTGTAGGCTGTAGCACTGTGATATTGGTGATGCTTGCGCGGCCGGAGTATCGATTCACGAGATGGTCCTCGTTGTGGCGCGAGTCGCAACTGGGGCTCTTGATCTGCTGCAGGGGATGCCGGCTCGGACCTTGTTTGGCGCTGGGAACGGCGTGGCTGCCGAGCTGCCTGCCCGCTGTCTGACGTTCACCTGCGTCCAGGAGCACGACGGTGACCAATATGAGCGGTAGGTGAAGCGCTCACCAGGCCCTCCTTCTCAATTTTGCCGGGAATTGATGAGAGCGAGGAGGCACTAAGATGTCACCGCTGCGAGCAGAGCCAACTCTCCAGATGCGAGCGTGCGCTCGGTAAAGTGTGTCGAGGTCGAGCATGGGGGCCTCGACGGTGATAGTGCATGCATGCATGGACCCCTTGCATATGAGCCTACCAACTCTCCTATCCACTTCTGGCCATATGCAAGCTCTATCTCATGGTTGGTCGAGGGTCCCGTATGGGTATTCCTTGTGTTGCTCCCGTCCTCCTTCTCCACTTCTCTCCGGAAAGCTTCACGTTGCAATTGACTCTGAGAGCTCTTGGACTACGACGTACCACTGGAGCTGGATTGAATCCGAGTACATCGTGGACGACTGCGGTGACGCCAGATCAACCCGCTCGAAGCTCATCTAGCGATCTGAGAACGCTTCGCGACCTCGACACAGCTCCCTTAGCTGCGCAGAAGACATACACCGCATGCGACGTACGGCGGAACCTATCGATTAGAGCAAACGACGGCTTGCGCAAAGCTCGACATCAGATGAAGACAGCCTCTCCGACCGCTTCGTGTTCGCAGCTTGCTATTAGCACGCTTCGCGCCTGGATACCTGGACAATGCCGGCTCTACCGGAGCTCCTAGCTAGGCGGGCTGGGATCGCCTTGGAGTTCGTGCACGATGCTGCTTCCCTCCTGGAGCGCGGAGTCCTCGCCTCTGCGCCCTCTCTGAACAAGCGAATCCTCATACCATGCTGCAACAGCAGCTCTCCGCCTGGCCTAGTGGAAGCCGCGACGAGAGATCCGTGGCAGAAGTCTGGAAAATACGCCCTAGGATGGGTATATTTCAGCATAATATTGCTCGTCTTGACGAGCATATTGCGATGGTATAACTACTGGAATGACAAGATACGGGTGGCGGTACATAAGGACAGTGTGGAACAGGCAATGAAGACCGCGTCGCCAGACACCGATTACGAGCTGTCCGCGCTGGAGACGGACAAGTCGACCAAGATGTTCTTCCCACGCGAAGGTCCTTTGCCGTCTTCAGCCGAACCCGTCAAAGAAGAGGCATCGTTCGCAAACAGTCGAATCCTGAACAGCGTGGTTGCAATATCCCGACGGATCTTTTACTATCCGATCCCTGCCGTCAAAGTGCGGAATGGCTGGCAACCGGTCGTGTTCCCCTCGATCGGCACGATCACCATTGTCACGGCGGCCCTGGCCTTCGTCATCCTTTACAGCTTTGTGCCACAGCCGCTCTTCTACCAAGGCATCGAATTCGGATCGCCGCCACTCGCAATCCGCGCCGGCATGCTCGCTGTGGCCATGATACCCTGGATTGTCGGTCTCAGCATGAAGGCGAACTTCATCTCTATGATGACCGGTATTGGCCATGAGCGCTTGAGCGTGCTACATCGGTGGCTGGCTTATATGTGCCTGCTGTTGAGCCTCATCCACACCGTGCCCTTCTACGTCACCCCAATATGGGATCAAGGCGGGTTGACGGTGTTCAAGGCGTACTTCCAGAATCAGAATTTCTACATCTACGGCACGGGTGAGTCACAAGCACCGATACTGACGCGGATAATTACTGACAGTTTCAGGTCTTGCGGCTCTGGTCCCTCTCATAGTGCTATGCTTGCACTCCCTACCGCCACTCCGAAACAAGTTCCACGAGCTCTTCGTAACGGTACACGTGCCCATCTCAATAGTCCTCCTCGGCATGCTCTTCTGGCACTGCCACAACTACCTCACATCCTGGAGTTACCTCTGGGCAACGGTAGCGATCTGGCTCGTCTCCTACATCATCCGTGTCTTCTATCTCAATTGGACCAACCCTTTCCGGATGTCATTTCTTATTGGCGAAGAAGCTGCAGTCACCTTACTACCGGAGAACGCACTGAAGATCACGGTACCAACGCAGATGAAGTGGAAGCCGGGCCAGTACGTCTATCTACGAATGCCGGGCATCTCGATGTTTGAGAATCACCCGTTCACGATCGCTTCCCTGTGCAGCGAAGACTTCCCGTCGGCATACGGCGAGAATTATCGGGACATGGTTCTTGTGTTTCGACCCTTCGGCGGCTTCACGAAGCGCGTATTGGAGAGCGCACTCGATCATGGCCCATGGCATACGTACCGTGCCTTCCTTGACGGGCCCTACGGTGGCATGCGGAGGAGCATGGAGTCTTTCGATCACGTAGTGATGATCGCGGGCGGCAGCGGCGTCACAGCACTCGTCTCACAGCTGCTGGACTTGATCAAGCGTATGCGAGACGGCAAGGCGGTGACCAAGACAGTACATGTCGTATGGGCGCTCAAGCGACCCGAAACGATGGAGTGGTTCAAAGAAGAGCTGCGGATCTGCCGAGAGTTCGCACCGCCGGACACTGTGACGTGCCATTTCTACATCACGGCTGCAAAACGATTGACGCGGGGAGGTACTGTAGTAAGCGCGCAGACTCCGACACGACCTGTGAGCATGGTCTTCCACGACAAAGTCAACAATGTCTTCCAGAACATTGCGAGTAATCGCTACTCGACCAGCTCGGCCCAACGCAACTCGCTACTGATCCGCACAGAAGCAAACGGCGACCCAGAGCGGGAGAAGGAGCTACGGCAGGAGAACGAGGACCGTATACAACCACTCCCGGAAGCGCACATGAAGCCCGTCCGCAGTACATCGCGAGGCCACCTCTCGCCATCGCCGGACCGGAGAGGCAGCGATCACACGCCATCCCGCTCACGATCGCCAGACAACCGAGTATCACAAGAGACGCCTCACCTACCACCCCACCCAACCCTCCACGAGAAACGCCGCTCCCGCACCCTCTCCCTCGACATCACCTCGGCCCACGAAGTCCGCTCGACCCAAATGCAACAAGCCGCTACCGACCAGCAAGCCTACGACTTCGGCTTCCCCTCCACCCCAACCGAGTTCCAAAAGAACCTTATGCGCTTCGCCTTCATGCCCGCGGCGGCCACCAAAGCCCACAAGACGGGCTGGACGACCGAGTGGGGCCGCCCGGATATCGCGTACATGCTCAAGCAGATGAGCGAGGAGTGGACGGGGAAGCGGACGTGCGTGTTTGTGTGCGGGCCGCCGGGGATGCGGGTGGATGTTAGTCGGACGGTGGCGGGGTTACAGGGGAAGGTGTGGACGGAGAAGGGGCGGGAGGAGATTTTCTTGCATGCGGAGAACTATGCGCTGTGAGTGGGGGAGGGTATGGGTATGAGGAGAGCGGTAGGGTTGGATCGGGATGTTTGTTGCTGCGTTCGAGCGTCGTTCTTTAGGACTGAGAATGAGATACCCGGAAGATGGCACGATATACATACGGCCTGTACTGTACCAAATCACCTCATCTCATTCACGTTCGGTCTGCTGTGAACCAATCGAGTGACACTCTATATCTGTGAGACATCTCCTTCGAGATGTAGTCTGTCTTTCTGTCTTTCTGTCTTCGGTTGCATAGCCATGCATTTGCTGATGTCTTCGTCTGGAACAATTTGCATGTGATTGCCGTTACCTTAGGGTCTTGGCAGCAACAGCCGCGTGAATCGACGCGCTAGTGCAGTTCGAGGAGATTCCATGTGAACATTCTCTCAGAACACACTCTGCGTACGCTTCCGTCTTCTCATCTATTCGCCTCTGAACCACGGCCAGGCTGATCCACCAGCGCAACGCAACACCATCTACCCCCTCACGTCCCTCACACGCAGACACTCGACAGCACCATAGCAACCATGGCAAACATCGACCGCTTCCGGCCCCGTCATCCCCTTGGGCCCCAGATTCACGCCGTCCCAGATCGAGAGAAGGCGTACGACTCCGCTGGCAAGAAGCTGCCCTGGGCATACGATACTACCGGAGCTTTCTCCCAAACCGAGAACAATGATCGCGAGCAGCAAGCACGATCTCGCGAACCAGCCGAGAAGGGAGCTTTCGGTAAGAGCAGAGGTAGCAGGCGGAATACGAGCCGGAGTCGGAGTAAGACGGCGGAACCTAAGAGTGTTGAGGACGAGAGACGGAGGGAGCAGGCTGCGGCGGAGGAGCGGGTGTTTGGTAGCATGCGAAAAGTAGTGCGGGAGGAGACAGGGCGGAGTGCTCTTGGGGAGGTGGACGGTAACACCGTTGCTCAGCCTAACGCGCCTACCACCGCAGCAGCGAGGGGCAAGATGACGGACGAGCTGGAGGCGACAGAAGTCCTGCTCTACGGCTTCGGCGAGGACCTCCAGTGGAGCGCCATCGACTTCTACGAGCGCGTGAGCGGCGGTGGGACGATACTAGAAGACTACGATCGGACGCCGCAGTCCCAACTCCGCGCTTTCGACCCTACGCACTCGATCTCTCGCTCTACGTTGACCAGGAGCCCGAGTAAGATTGCGTTGCGTAAGAAGAATACCTGGGCGGGCGGCGAGCATTGGATCAAAGTCACTTTCTCGTCCCGCGAAGCCGCTGAGCTGGTCTGTGAGAGGAGTCCGCATATTGTGAAGGGCCACTTGGTGTATGCGGAGCCATGGCAGGGGAGAGGACCGGCGAGGGACGAGCCGATTCACGCCACGCAAGCCGGTGTGCAGGCTACGAGTGGGAATCTGCCGAGTAGCTTCTCGACGAACAATCTCATGGTTGAGACGAGTCCGAATGGGAGCCAGACCATCTCCTCGCGGACTGCGGCAGGAGAGGAGGATGTAGAGGAGCCGTGGCAGCCACGGAACGTGCAAGGTACCAGCGGTGGGGCAGCGTCTTACGGCGGCAGCAACAGCATGTCAACAAGTGCGACTCTCCCGTCCCTGGCACAACCCGGCTCCCAGCAACTCCAGCATCGCTCGAACACAGGCACACTGACCCGCCTTCCCGGCGCCCAACGCGCGACGTTACTTCCGGCCGAGCAGGCGCTGATGCCTAGACCGCCTAAGGCATCTTGGACCGCTTGGCTAGGCGGTGGCGAAGTCATCGGGACCACCGTACCTAGGAGGGAGGATGGGGCTTTTGACTATGAGCGGGCGAGTCTGTATTGGAGGGCTTGTTGGTGGGTGGACGCTGTGTTTGGATTTGATATTTGCGGGATGAGGGGCGATTGAGATTAAGAGTCCAGAGAGTGACATGGTGATTGCGGACCTTTGGCCCTGCTGACGAGACTGGGCTGTAAGGCGCTTCACGGCCCGGCATGTCGCACTCGGGAAGTACGTTGAGCGCAGGGTGGACTGTCGTGAGCATCCCTCCCAGTGCCGTGGCCTGCTGTCCAGCTGATTGCGTGGAAGTGCCTTATCTGTCAGGACCTTTCACGTGACATTCACTGAAGATCGAAGCCGGTCGCTCCTTCCTCATGATGAATGCAAGTGAATGTCGAGTGGTCCGTGCGAAGAGCGTAGGCTATTGAAATCAACACATTTCACGGGAGACCGAAGGACCGAACACATACCCTGCATCGATCGCTGTTTTCGCGACAGCTCTACAGCTCAAGAAACACTACCGTCCCGCAATCTTTCTCGCATCGCACCAGAGCAAACATGGCAGACGTGATCAACGCCGCCCGCGTATACCTGGCAGCCCTCATCATCTTCGCGGAAGTATGCAAGTGGGTCATCGTACGCTACCAAGGTCCTTTCCGAATCCTGGAGCCATTTGCTGGTGGGCATCCAGACACGGCCTCTGGCAACAGCAAGCATAAGCTGACAGTGCTAGAGATGATTGCGACCTGGTACCAGTCCACGGACTCCACAAGACGCTTCATTCTCGAGTATTATGACTGGGCTTGCAAGGTCGCGTTCTGTCTTGCAGCAGTCCAAGCGGTAGTGTGCGCAGTCTCTATGCTTGCTGAGATGACGATGAGCGGCTCGGCGGCTACCCGGTGAGCCAGAAGCTGTTCTCGGGCTAGGGGCGGGATGGAGGCAGATATTGAAGCTCAGGGTTGGGACCCATAGGCGAGAAGGTGTTGCCGGGCAGGGGCCGGGCGGAAGAGAGGCAGACGTTGAAGCCCAGCGACGGTGCTCGAGCCTCCATTGGCGTATGTGCGTGCGCTTCCGCATTGCTAGCGGAGCGTACAATAGCGGATCGGTCGGTAAAACACACAGCGCGTATTGATACCGCAAAGCCAAAGCAGGTCTCGCCAGTGTTCTGCCGCACTCGCGAGGCGGCCGAGATTGTCCATGTCTTCCAGATGATCCAGATCCAGCGCGTGAAGTGACCTTGGCCGCCGCTTTGTTCGCCACCACTCCTTCAAATGAGACCTTGCTCTTCACCTGCAGCACAGCGAACACCAGAGTGACACCTTCACCACCAACGACGAACAATACGCTGTCGCTTGCACGTCAAGATTCTGTTACGCTCTTTGTAAGTTTGGGAACGCTCACTCAGCAAGGCCACCATCAAGCTCAACTTCACTCGGCTCAGTCCAAAGCAACCTAATCCACCCATCCACACAAGCAACGTGATGAACGCAGCCAAGAAAGTGTACGAGTATGCGAAGAAGGCCTTCGGGCTCGTGTGTAGCGGTCTTCGAAAGGTCAAAGCCCACGTCAAGAAGCATCCCTGGGAATACGCTCGCCGCGCGTTCCAGATGGTCATGATCCTTCTCGCGGTGGGGTCAGGCCTCGTAGTCACATCTGTGTTGGGACTGCTAGGCTTCAGTAGCATTGGGCCCGTTGCCGGTAAGCTACTAAGTGCATATGTGCTTGAGCAATAACTGACCAAGATGTTAGGAAGCACGGCTGCGGCCTTCCAATCCCTGCACGGAGCGACGGCTGGGTTCTCTTTGCTGCAGAGCGCTGCGATGGGCGGTACGGCGGTCTTCGTCATTATCATGGCTACGCTTTTCGCAGGCGCCGTCGTGGTGGCGGAGTTCTTCAGGCGTCGCGGAGGCGCTTGATCGAGATGTGCTCCTGTGCCGGCAAGCGGTGGCAGCGCCGATCTACGATGATACGGCGGACGCAGGTGGTGCACGCTGGTCCTTACAGCCAGGAGCGTGCGAGGTGTAGCCGCTGGAAAGGCAGCAGGGTGGGAGCGAGATCCTGTGGCACTCTTTCCTCACGCAAATGAGAAGACATTCGGCTGATTTTCATAAAAGATGCGTGATGTGATTGCCGCATGTCATTCTTCAGCGCCGTTCTCCACGCCCCTTGCTAAGACCGTCAACAAAGTCCCAGCTCGCCGCATTTGTCCACTGGCAATGAGCGCTTTGGCTCTATTGCATGTTGCTTCAAGATGAGAGATCAGAAGGGTGCGTTGATTCATGACGTCCTCGGACTCCGCGATACCCTGATTGTTGGCAGCGATTTCTTCGACGTGTTCGCCATCAATGTGACCGTTGGCAGTTCCCGCATGTCTGTCAGGGCTTCCATTCACCGTGCCGGACTCCAGGCTCAGTCTAGCATTGCTTGGTCTTATCTTCGTCAGGTCAGCTTGCGAGGTATGTCCTAAGTTCAGCATCTCGGCAGATGGCTCATAGAGCTCCACCAGGCTCCCTCTCCGCTCTTTTACAGATAGATGTACTCCTGCTTCTGGGGACTCTTCCATCATCACGAGCTTAATCACTTGGCTGTAGACCTCTTCTACCGACAGCCGGTAATCTGGAATCAACGCTACCGCGTCTCGCCGCTCGGTGATGCCGATCAAGGCGTAGTATCGATCCCGCGCATCGTGGACTTGACGATGCCGCAGTTCGTAGACGACATCCAGCAAACCCAGCGAAGTCTTCGGTCTTTCGAACGTCTTGGCCTCGGGACCGGTTTCCAGTTGCAATTGAAGCAGTTGGAGGATACCGTCGAGGTCGGCGAGACCCATCTGATGCCACTCGGGGGAGATGCCCGCCAGTTTGACCGAGCGCTCGAATTGGCGAACAATGCTAGGGTGATTCTTCCACGAGATGGAGTGGGAGCCGCAGGCAAGGACCACCTCTGCGGCAACGGCGGCCTCTTGCACCACCCACATTCTCTTGAAGTAGTCTCGTTGAGCGATGTCGGCTACTCCAGCCACGAGGAGGTCAGCTGGGAGTAGTTCCCAAGGGGTTCGGCCTCCGGCTCCAGGATTGACTTCTAGCAAATGCTTCAACACCAGCATACCGACTGCGGTGCTTTGGGTCTCTGGACCGAGCCAGGCGAACACTGAAGTGGCAGCACTGTAGATGTCTAACATGATGGCGACCTGTTGATTACGCTCCATGATGTCGCGCTGGTTGATACAGATAGCGTCTGCCCATAGGCTTACAGCCACATCCTGAGAGCGTATCTGTCGGAGAGCTCGACCGAGATTCGTGGGAATACCAATCGACCGCTCGTTGATGATGATGCCACTCCTATTAGACGGATCACCCCAAACGTAAGAGAACGCTACGTATTTGACCGAAGGACCATCATCCGCCAGGGTGCAGACCGTTAGACGACCACGGAGAGGGTCCAAAAAGTTGCCAGGCTCCAGTCGCAGGACTCTTGTTACTCGACCGTGGTCAGGCAGGTCCTCATATATCAAAGACTTCCAGTCGTCTGCCACATACTATGAACGAGAACAAATTAGATCCACGATCGAGCCTTGTTAATCTTAACAAGCACGGCCAAGAACTTCCGAAAAACATACCTGCTGAGATGATGGCAGTACACGGTCAGTGGTCTCTCGAGTCCAAGACCCTTGCGTGACGGTAAACCCTGGCTCGTAGTGGGACTGTTCGACTTCATAGGCGAAGTTGTGCGAGTACTCGATGTTAGCCATGTTGCTTTCTCAGATAGCCATGTTGCTTTCTCAGACGAGCAGCGTCCCTTTGTTGCTGAACGTAGTGGTACTTGCAACGCACCGAGTCACATTGACATTTACAGCGTCATGCCGTGAGACATTCTTGACGGAGTGGTAGTGCTTGCTGGACGGAGTTATAGTAGTCTCATAGCAGAGGCTGTGCTGCCAGGCTGCTCCGCCCAAGCGCCCAACCTGCAAGGCTACCTGCCTGGCGTGAGCAGCCACACAAACGCACATCTGGGGCGATTCGAGCCGCCCACATTCGGGCGGGGGATAATATATACACCGCTGTGTTGACAAGTGCATCTCGTATGTCTGCGGTTGTTCCATTTATGAGGTGAACATATTCAAGAGCTGAAGTCCTTCATCACGTGACAGTCCCGGATCATCAAATGGGTCAGGTTAGCTTGGCGAACGTACAATCCAACATCACTCAGCACCGGAGCTCCCAGTGGTAACCGACAGTGCTTCCTATCGATCTTCGGACCGGAACATCGGCTTTCGAGACGATGCGCTATCCGTGGGCATTGAAACGACACAATATTGCCCGATTCACTCATTTCGTCGCAGAGGTTGTAAGAGTAAGCTACCAGTGAGTAGATACTTGATACTTCTGGTACTACTATCGCAAGCCCACTCAGATGGTAAGCGAGCTAGTAAGCTGTATATCCAAGACACTCTTCCCAACATACAACTGGTACGTCCCCTTCTGCAACACCCACCCCTGAGCCGTCCAGGTCGAGAGATCCCGCCTGTTCAGCGCCAAAGAGAAGTGCCCCGTCTCACCCGGTTGCAACAACTGCTTGCCAAAGCCTCGGAGCACCTTCTGCGGTCCGCCAGGGATCCCAACGTACAGCTGAGCAACCTCTGCGGCTGCCACGGAACCGACGTTGCATACGTCGAAGGTGACGGTCGCGATGGTGTCCCACAATGAGGTCAGGCCGCCTTCGGCGACTGTGGTATTCGGGGCTAGGTATTGGGTATTTGCGTAGCCTTGGGATACTCCAATTGAAGCGTAGTCGAAGGTGGAGTATGTCAGACCAAACCCGAACTCGTATCTCGGAGTAATATTCTGCGCAATGAAGTGTTTGTAGTCGATATACACGCCCTCGGTGAAGTTGTCTTGGGTGTAGTAGTCCACGCCAACAGGTAAGACTGGACCCAGGAGATTCCCGTAGTCGGCGTCCCGCTTCGCGACGGTGTAGGGCAGCCTTCCAGACGGCGATTGTTTGCCGTACATGATTTCGATCAGAGCACGACCGCTGTCTTGACCTGGAAGATGACCGAAGATGACCGCGGTGATGTTGGGGTTGTCGATCCAGCGGTCGACAAGTCGGACACCGGCATGATGTAAGACCACGATTGTGCTGTTACACTGCGATGCAACATTCTCGACCAGCCGGTCCGACCCGGCGTCAGCGAGGTCAGGGCGGTCCCAACCTTCACTGCTCTGGGCGTTGATGAAAACGATACAGTGCTCGCTCGCTTGATCAACAGTGACATCGAGATCGACAAAGTTCCAGGCTAGCAGCGTGCGGTCCTGGTACGCCTGGCGTTGGAAAGCATCATATGGAGCGTCGATGTAGGCAGGAGTGATGGAGCCAGAGCCTCCGCCGGTGATCATGGTCCCATTGAGAGCAACGCCGGGCCCGGTGGTGCCTGCGGGCTCGCTGGACAAGAACGTCGCGAAGAGGAAGGCATCGCTCCAGTACGTTCCGTTTGGGTATACCTGGGTGTTCTGCACGTCGCGAAGTTTTAAGGTCAGTAAGGGTCATCAAAGCGCGCTGGGATATATGGTACCTCGAGACCGAAGGCCCACTTGAATGCTGTTGTGGGAGTGTTTCGAGAAGCAGCGATACCGTCGTAGCCGACTAGGGAGTGAAGACGAGTCAGAACATACGCCTGACACCCGAGATCTCTTGATTATGCTTACATAGCGACAGAAACTTCGGCTTCTTCAACGGCAAGGTATTGCCAACGTTCTTGACAAGCACATGTCCCTCAACAGCACCTTGAAGGATAGTATCAGCCGACTCTGGGTTCCGAGCGTCCACCAAGGTATGAGGAGCCAAAGAACTAGCCGGCAAGCCGAATCCTGGGTTCTGGAAGGCCGGGCTGTTCAGCTCTTCCAGTCGGTACCATGTCGAGAGGATGCGAGTCGCCATGTCGTCGAGTCGAGATTTGGTAAGCGAACCGTTGGAGACGGCTTTGCTGAGGTTTCCGTTCTGCCAGTAGCTACTCCCAGGCATGGCCATGTCGAGGCCAGAGTTGGCGGACGCAAGTCCCGCCCTCTGAGCCCCCCAGTCTTGGCCACGGTGTTAGCTGCTTAGCACGAGCTATAACCTGCCGGAAAACTCACCGGAGACGACGAAGCCTTCGAAGCCGAGTTCGGTCTTCAGAACCCCGTTCATGCTGTAGGAATTCTGACAGCCATACGAGTTGTTGAAGCGAGCGTAGGCGCACATAAGAGATGCAGCACCGGCTCTAATGGCATCTTGGAATGGCCAGATGTAGAGCTCGTGTTCGGTCTTCGGGTCGATGTTGGACGAAAGGGACTGGTTCAGTGCTCCTGGGATCAAGGCGGGGGGGATGCGGTTCGTCTCCTGTTCGTTGGCGATGAAGTGTTTGACGCACGACATGACATTCTTCTCCATTCCCTACGCAGAGGGGTCAGCCGACTGTTTATTGATCGATCTCGGTCGCTTGGGAGAATTGTGAGTACCATCACGGTCTCATACACTAGCTTGCCGCTAAGGTACGGGTCGTTGCTGAAGCCTACGTTTCATGAGTGGCAAGGTTAGTGGCAATCGTCGATATCTCTTTCAGAGACCAGTTTTCGATATGCTTACCTTCCCAGTTCCGACCGCCACGAGCGAACTTGCCGAGAGGCCCGACGACCGGACCAAGAGCGACGGATACACCCTTGTTCTTGAACTCTTCGCCCATGTACTGTAACCAGATCAGCCGTCGAAAACGATCAGCAGTCCGTCAGATGAGACTCACGAGCGCCCGCTGGTAGGCTAGATCCTCGTTCCAAGAAGCACCTAGGGACGAAGGTCAGTACGTTTTCGACTCAGATTGGCGGGTACCGGCTTGCCAACGTGTAGACCGGGAGGATAGCCGTTGACACCATCAGTCGCCCTCACACCGTTGCCAGAATCCGCGAGACACAAGCCGGGGAATCCGAGTCTCGGTACCGTTCCAGAGAGACCCGAGCATCCCGTCGTCGACGCCTGACCGTAGGTGATATTGTTCTTCTCGAAATCGGTCATCTGGGCGACCAGTGCCTTCGCCTTTGCGTATGCCGTCGCCCACTCTCCCTTACCGGCAGTTTGCGGCGTTGGATAGACCGGCATCGATCTGCCATACGACCAGTAGTGCTCGAGATTAGCGAGTTCAGTGGTAGTGTTGAGACCTTGGCCTGATGTCACGTCGACCAACGCCAAGCCAATGGCCAGGAGTTCGGTGGTGAAACGCATATTGACTGTCTGTTGACTGTTCGGTCGCTACAACGTTGCCTACTACTCGGACGGACAGCAGACTATATATGCAGCGCGCGGACAAGTAGATCCAGTAGTGGCATACTGCCGCTGCATCTGCCTAGCCTTCGCGCTCCACGCACGGTACTTCGAGCCCACGCATGATCAGCCACGACAAGCTACCGGTATCACTGGTATCGAAGTCTGTCCCCGCTGGCGACTAGAGGCTCATGGGACCGTTCATGCAGTGTGTACCGAAGATATGCCGCTTGCGTAGACTGAGTTGAATGCCGGCAGTCGCATGTCATGTTCAGCTACCGAAGATTCTCCGCCTAGGTGTACCCCAAATCATACTGGAACTCTTCCGTGGTTTAGTTCGCGCGGATCACGGACGAGTCAGTACCCTCAGGGCGGCAAAGTGTCGCCTTTGCATTGCATGGTCCTTCGCCTCTCGTCGTGGCTGACTTGCGAGGCCACGAATGCTCGACCGCATCCATTCCAGTCCGTCCGGATTCTGGAGTCTGCAGGTACCACATGGTGGAGACTGGAGAGGGAGGGAGGAGAAGTGGAGATAGTCTGGAGTTTCCAAGGAGCGCGTGACCTGAGTCCCCACTTTATCGCGTGGCTTGGCGTAAAGTCTAAGACGGGCCAACCCGTTGAACGACAACCTGGGAGGCTGAAAAAAAATCCTTCGCGGGCGAGTCAGCCGGGTCGTGTTGAACGGTTCGGTAGAGTCATTGATCCACTCCTCATCTGTATATCATTGCGGATGGCTCACAAAGCGACAACTGGCGAGCCGTCGTGTGGCCCGACTTGACAATATCAGTCCGACCGAGCCAACGGAAGGCCCGGACAATCCACGCTGAATCGCTACGCGCTGCTCGCATTCATCTTCATGCCGGGATAGAGCGCCATGGCCTTGTTGAATGCCTACTTGTCCGCTGCAGAGATCCGCCCACCGCCCTCCTCCTTGGCCTCCTCCTTGGCCTCCCCCTCAACACCTTCCTCACCTCTGTTAGATGTGCCGTATGTACCGGCCGCCTTCGCTGCGTCGTCCTCCGCCTTCGAATCTTTGGCTTCCTTCAACAAACGTAGCGCCTCGTCATACTGCTTCCTGGGTTGTGATGGGTAGAAGACTCAGCATGGTACTCTATGTCCACCCCACAGACAGCAAAAACGAACACGGCGTCCCCGCGCTTGCCGGAAAGCCGTATCCGTTGTTGCTGTCCGCGAGAAGTCTACGAGCTCAAGTGATTACGTTTTTCTTACTGTGGAAAGTTGGCAGGATCCTCGAGTCCTTCGCGGCAATCGACGTTGAGAATGCGGACGGCTTCCTCGGCGTGCTGGAGGTAGTAAACATTCTCGTCGTCTGTCGACAGCACCATATGGCAGCGCGCGGAGATAAGACGAGGGAGCTCTGCGTCCTGCAAGCGAGCAATCAGTCTCAGTCCACACGAACTCACTCCGCACGCGGTGCATGAGGCTCTATCTGAAGTGAAATTATGGGCATGAACAGGAGATGCTGCCATGCTGGAGACGTACCAAGAGCAACTTCCCGGCCAGCTCAAATGCCTCATCGAGCCGGTCTTCGCGGTAATGCCGCATCATGATGGTGTGCATGAAAGCATACGCTTCCGTGCGCGCCTCGGTTTCCATGGTGTGAATCAAGGTGTCGAAGGATGTGTGTTGAAAGGTGCGTGTTGAAGAGTCCACCCCGAGTGCGGTAAGAGGAAGGGCTGATGATTCTACATGTAGGTGGGAGAACATATATGTGTGGACATGTACATGTGTAAGTGGTTAGCAGGAGGCTAGCGCCAAACTCTGTCTTCACTCCATGGTGCATACACGAGCCACCACCCCAAGGTCGCTGAAAACCTGCTCTTATACATCGTACGAAGGCCTTGAATGAAACAGCGTTGATGCCGTGCACGTGCTAAACAGTGCTACTCATCTGCATCAGCTCCTCAAGCCGTTCTGTCGCTGCACGTTTGGTCAACGGCTCGGCGTGGCGCCTGAGAATGGGCTGTCACACGAACAAACAACTGCGTTCCTTCTCCGTTTAGCATAGCCAAGGCTGTGCATTCTGGAGCCCGCAGATCCTGCAAGAGAAAGTCCTGTGCAGCTGCACTGCTGCTGGACATTGCCAAGTTCACGCAAAAGCTTTACTTGGGCACACACTTCAGACTCGAGATTCCAATGCCAGTCTACCCAGCCGTATTTGATGGACACAACTAGCGTGGCGAAGCGCAAGCAGGCGGACGAAGATGACAAAGAGCAGCCGCGGACGAAGGACTGACGAAGTAAATGATTACCGCAGGTTCAGCCCACGAAGTATTCCGGTGCTGTGGACCCTACTGATACTCCGACTACCAGCGACGACGACAAGACTCGCGAGGATGACGGTTCTGGCGTTTTCGAGATGCCAGTAGACGATGCTGAGGTCACGACTTGTCATCTATACCTATGCCTGGACGTTCGGTCAAGGTGATCTTAGCTGTAAGTCGATGACGGACAAACCGTTGAATGGTGCCGCCACCATGTAATGCTATCCGCAACCAAGCCTTTCGAAAGGCAGAGATCTCCATACCACCTCAACAGACACGCATCCCCGTTTCAGCCCTCCATACCAACAATCCTCCTCAACCCCCTAATCCTCCGCCTCCACCCCTCCCCATACCCAACCTCAACGACTCCCATCCCCATCGTCCAACTACCCACCCGCAGCGGGTAATCTAGTTTGCCCGGAATAGCCGTCTTAATCAACCCCGGCCACCGATCCACACACGAACTCTTAACATTACACAACCCCCTCAACCCCTCCTCGCCCGCGAACCGCCCATACCCCGAACCCCGCACGCCGCCGAAAGGAAGTTGCACAGCGTAGAACGCGGCGAAATCGTTGATCGCCACCATGCCCGCGCGGACACCATTCGCGATGAACTCCAGATTAGCGCGAGCAGCGGCGGAGTTGGTCGGCCCGAAGACGCTGCAGCCTAGGTCGTAGGATGTGCTGTTTGCGATGGCGAGGGCGGATTCAGCGCTGGAAGCGCGCATGAGGGTGCAGATTGGGGCGAAGACTTCTTCCTGCGCGATGCGCATGCTGGGCGTGACGTCCACGAGGAGAGTGGGGGCGAAGTAGTGGCCTTGTGGGTATGTGGGGTGCTCGTAGCGTTTCCCTCCGACGAGGAGGCGAGCGCCTTCTTCCACGGCTCGATTGATGAACCACTTGTGGTCCAGCGAGATGGACGAGATCATGGCGCCGACGTCGATGGTCCCGTCTTCGGCGGTAAGGTCGTCGCCTACACGCAGAGCTGCGATACGTGGGGTTAGAAGCTTGAGTAAGCGCTCGTAAGCCTGCGGCATGGCTATTACCCGCTCGATCCCGATACAATTCTGACCTGCGGATTGAAAGACACCGCGCATGATGATGCTCGCGACACGCTGAATTTCGCTCTCGCTCACAGGCTTCCCGTGCGGATCGTCCAGCACGATCGCGGCATCCTTCCCACCGAGTTCCACGCACATTGGCGTTAGGACCGCAGCAGCACACCTAGCGACTTCGTGAGCGACTGGCCGACTGCCGATGAAAGTGAGGTGCCTGATTCCCTTGTGGCTTGTCAAGTGCGCAGCGGTATCTGGCCAGCATGAGACGGCGTGCACGATGTCGGGGTTGTGCCCGCAGGCGGAGAGAGCGGATCGTACGATATTGCAGTAGTAGGCGGAGGACCAGGCCGTCTGCTCGCTGTTCTTCACGATGATGGCGTTGCCGGTGAACAGTGCGGATATGATGGGCCCGAGGAGGTTGTGGAACGGGTAGCTATGTGCCGTCAGCGTATATTCACCATTTACGCGACCATTGCAGGCGGCGATTAGGCAAGAGAGAGACGCTGTCATACTTCCAGCTCACACAAGCTGCCACCACGCCCAGCGGCTCGTAGCGCACTTCATTCCTCTTGTAGAACATCAGCAGATTGGTCGGCCGTCGCTCGGCCCTCAGAGCTTGTTCCCCATAGTCAATCGTCCACTTCAGCTTCTCGGTCGTGACGAGCACTTCCCCAAACAACGCATCAACACGCGTCTTGCCACTGTCGAGGCAAGCAGCTCGTACGATGACCTCCTGGTTATCGAGGACAAACGTAAGCAATGTCTTCAGCACCCGCCGCCGCTGGGTAAAGGTCGTCTGGGCCCATGCTGGCTGTGCTTCAGTCGCTTTGGAAACGGCGCGGTCTATCCCGTTCGGCGTCACAGGGTTGACGAGACCGAGCAGCTGCCCGGTCGCTGGAGCGTAGCATTGAATCGCCGACGAGCCGGACCATTGTGTCGTCCTGATGGACGGGTTGATTAGGACCTTTCCTTTCCAGCCGGGTCGGCATTGCTCAGGTGTGGGTACGGTGAATGCTACTACGGTTTCCGGATCGGTCCGGAGTAGTCTGTATGGGAGCCATGCTACAAAGCCCGCGATCAGCAAGGTCGACACAGTCGTGACGGTAAGAAGATCCATTGGATGTTCCGAGAGGGTTTGCGAGTGAAGTTGCTCCTTGCTGCTGACAAAGCTCGCTGGACCCATTCCAAATTTTTGCCTGTGCTTTCCCAATCCGCATTCTGGATTGGCGATGGCGTCGACGAGCATGGTGGGGTTTGGTGGGGTTGGAAGGTTGGCACGGGAATAGTAGATGTTCAGTAATCGCAGCATCTGCAGGTACAACTCTTCAAAAGCACTACCATTGCCATTCGAGACCACGGCCACGTCTTCTCTCCACACCCTATCTCACTCCCCATCTGCAAACATGTCTGCACCACTGAAGGCCGGCGACCAGTTCCCCGAGGGGGTCAAGTTCGAATGTGCTCCCATCACCGACCCAGACCCGACGGCGTGCGGCATGCCTCAAGACTACAACGCCAGTGAAGAGTTCAAGGGCAAGAAGGTACACTTCTCCCAAACCCTCCTTCTCATCCCTCACTTCCTCTGCTGAGATCTCGTCCAGGTCGTGCTCGTCTCCGTCCCAGGCGCCTTCACCCCCGGCTGCCAGGCCCACCACATCCCTCCCTACCTCAAACAGTACTCCAAGCTGGCCTCCAAGGGTGTTGACCTCGTGGTGATCATCGCCTTCAATGACAGCTGGGTCATGAGTGCCTGGGGCAAGGTCAATGGCGTGACAAAGGACAGCAAGATCCTGTTCATGAGCGATACCAAGACCAAGTTCAGCGAGCAGATTGGCTGGATGGCTGGCATGGGTGAGCGCAACGGCAGGTGGGCGATGATCATTGAGAAGGATGGGAAGATCAGCTATGCGGAGATCGAGAAGAGCCCGAGAGAGGTGACGGTGAGTAATCAACGTTCAGTCAACAGTGCTTGAATGGTGCTGATGTTTGCTGTCGTAGGTTTCTGGTGCGGATGCGATCCTGTCGAAGTTGTAGATGCACTCTAGGCATGAGAGACAATGAGCTTCACTCAACTATAGATGCGAGACATAGAACACAGGCGGCTGTTTGGCCTGTGGCAATGGATTCCTTGGCGTGGATCGCTCCTTCTCAGTTCGGAACGCTCCTTCTCAAAGCGGAACCCGATAAATTGTTGTTCTGAAGCCCACAACATATCGTTGTTCACAGCAAACATCTGCACCTCATTCACAATGTCACTTTCACTATCACCAAAGCACTAGTACTACATAAGTATTACTAACACCTCCAATTCATGCAATCTGATCTCTCACAGCATGGCGCCCAAGTCAGCCTTTGAGCGGAGAGCACCACCGTTCGCCACCTCGACGCGCCCAGCATCTACAATGTCGACCCCAGAACCGGCTCCAAACGTGCTCGAGCTCATCGACCACCAAGACTTGCCTGCGCATGCCGAGGGTTTGAGTGAGTCCAAGACTGGACACGGCGCCAGATCAGCTCGCAAGATCGGCAATCAGAGGCAAAAGGAGCGGAAGAGACCAAAGAAGAAAGAGAAAGAGCAAGACCAGGCGCCAGTGGCAAGTGAACTGTCTTCACGTCTCCCGCGGCCCACCGCAACAACTCCCACCGCCTCCGCCCAGCCTCCCAGCCATTTTCATTCACGCGAGAGCAGAGATGAGTTTCGACGACACATCATGCAACGAAACGCCACCGTGCTGGCCAGCGATAGACAGGCAAAGCTACAGCCCAAGCAGAGAGATGATGCGCCTTCGCCTGCACCAGTGCCATCGCCGCAGCAGATCGAACTGAATGGACTTGTGAATGAACTGGACAGCACGTGGCCCCCATGGCGCATTCAGGAGAAGTCCGTCCTTCGTGCATCGAGTGCGAGGCACTTACTGAGGGATTTCAACAGGATCTTCCCATCTCCGGCCGCCCTAAAACCTCGCACCAGAGCGGATCCTCGGCCATACCTGATGCTGGAGCAGGTCCAGAAAGCGATCCCGAGTTCTGGCATCGCCATTGAAGACCTGTTCAAGCAATTCGAAGCTTACCGGATCCACAATACTGCAGACGACTTCGAGGGGTTTCTCTTCCAGGCGGGCTTCTACGATGAGGCGACGAGTCGCTTCTATCCTACGGCACTTGATGCGTGGGAGGCGAACTACGGCACACAAGTCCGCGACGAGGTGGACATGATCAACGCTGAGACTCCCACACTCGGCGTGCTTGCTACGGATCGGGACCCGACGACTGATCAACCAATTGAGAGTCGTTCGGGCGAAGTCGCTAGAATCGCAAGTGCGTTGATCAAGCAGAAAGATGCCGGGTGGTCCCTCTTCATGCCATCCACTGACGACATGACAGCCGGCTTCCCGACTGCAGAAGAGATCGAGACCGCGGTCTCGGAACGAGGTATTTGCAAAGAGGATCTCATTAACTTGTTTGCGCATCGCTGGTCCGGGGAGAGCGAATTGATACGATTGGCGACGCTGATGCATTCAATGACGATGTCGATCGCCGACTCGGACTGGTGCGTGCTATGGAAACCATGCACGTATCCTCACTTCGGACCCGAGGATACTACTGCGTGGGCGTGGAGGCAGGATGATACTACGTCAGCGTGGTGCCTGCTCGATGGGTTCAAGGTGGATGTGCCAGAGGACACAGCAGAAATGCTGTCTGCGGAAAAGAAACGCACAGAGATTGTGCAAACACCAAGGTACGATGATCGTGTGCTTGCTACTGTTTTGAGGGAGGAGGAAGCGGGTAGCGATGGACTTGCGGACTTTGATGTCGTCGATGGTGTTGCTGACAGCAGATCCGCGGACGGGCACGATCACGGAGTTGGAAGTGGAGATACTGGATCGACCAAGCGGACAACCAATATGATACAGAACAATGAGCCATCAACGTCACAGCAGAATGAAGCAACGACTGTTGTGCACATCTCGCCACCACCGACGCCCCAGCAGTCCCATACTGCCCTCTTCACAGCAGAGAACGCAATGCCAGCGCCAGGGACGCCTGCACAGACCCCTCCACCACCAGACGACAACAGCGAGTGGCAGGACGTCCGAAGCCGTCTGGAAAGTGTCCCCGCGACGCGGAACCCAAAGCGTGCCTCCGCTCATAATCGCCGGCGCATCAAGAACAAGGTGCGGCTTGCGGGGAGACGAGCAGCGGGGATAGAGGGACCGGAGCAGAGCCGCCTTCACAACAGAATCCGAGATCGAGTGGCTGGTCGGGCGTTCGCGGAAGATCTCGTGGCGACGGTGTGCTGGCTGGTGCTCTTGGGGGTGTTATATGCTCTGTGCATGAAGCCGGGGAACTAAGGAGGCAGTGGCGGTCGGTGGACATGATGGAAGGGAGTCGGTTGCAAGGTGCGGACATGGGGAACGAGAGAGTAGAGAGGTGGTGTGCCTGGTGGACGTGGGACGGTGTCGCAGCCTCTCAGGAAACACGAAGGGCCTGGATGCCTCGCGGACAGTACGCAAGGTTGGGAGAGGCTTACGACTTCGGGGAGACGCGGCCAGCGATGCACTGTTAGTGGGCGTCATTGTCCTGTATCTACATGTACAGATCGCTGGGACTGTCATCGCCTTCTGCTGACGTTCGCTGCCTTGCGTGCCTTCCGTCTCGAGAGTTTGGTCCGTTTCAATGCTGCGGGGAGCTAGCGTGAAACGTGTTCCCCGCCACGCCACGTTGTTTCGTGGCGCAGATCATCAAGGTACGCGTTCCAGGGTCCATTCGTCTTCGTCCGCTTCTCGATCTCCCCAACACCGCTCCAGTGATCCAGACATATCTAGCCCCATCGCTGTCCCACATACCATAGAAACACACCTCGACATCTCCCAATCCCGAGCGACCAAGACTACCGCCCCTAAGGTCCTTCACTGCTACCTCTCGACCTCATAGTGCCTGGTAGATGAGACCGATCGCAAGGCAGCCTTGTAAGGAGAAGGCCACAGCCATAACACTATTGCTCAGCCCAGCGCAATCATGGCGACACTCCTCTGGCAGCGCAGTCTTGCCTCGGACGCAGCAGGCGTCAAAACCACCTTCTCCTCCTGGAACAGCTGCATGTCAAAGGCCTACTGCAAATGGCCCGTCATAGTCGGCATCATCCTCGGCTCCCTCATCCTCCTCTCCCTCCTCTGGTGCCTCTTCCGATGCCTCTGCTGCGGCGCCGAGTGCTGCTGCGGCTGCCTAGCCTGCTGCAACGCCTGCTGTCCCTCGCCACGAAGAAGTAAACGCGACAACGATGGATACCAGCAACAACCACCCCCGCCACCTCCACAGCCAGTATACCCACCTTACCCGCAGTACCAGAGCGCCCCACCGCCTATGTACGCCGCAGCGGGAGGATACCGAGGCACGCAGCCGCTGGCCCAGACAGCGACGTTCGATGCGCCGGGCCCCAAGGCGAAACTGCCGCAGGTCTACAACGAGGACGCGTTACCGCCCATGCCGAGCTGGGACAACGCGACGAGCAAGCACGTCGAAGACGAAGACGACCACGAGGAAGAGATGGAGATGGCGAAGCTTGAGCATCCGCAGGAGGCGCAGCAGCAGAGCTTACTACAACACCAGGACGAGTATCGGGAGCCGTACGGCTATGAGCAACCACAACTGCAAATACAAGCGGCTCCAACGGCAGGCGATATGGGTACCATGCACGCGACTCCCTACCACGACTACGACCAACACCAGCAGTACGCCGCTTCCCCCGTTCCAACAGCGCGCAACTCACCGTACCCCCCTACCTACCCCGCGAGTCCGCCTCCAAACATGTACGAGCCTGCGCAGCATTTCCAGCCGCAGCAGCAGCAGCAGCAGCAATGGGGAGGAGGAGGAGGAGGAGGAGGGTATGCGCCTAGTGTCATGGCGCCTTCGTATCATACGACGCCGCCGGCAGGTACGTATGACGCGGCACCACCGCAAGGCGCTGGGTTGAGTCGGAAACCGGTGCAAGGGTCTTGGCGGGATGTTTAAGTCGGTTTTGGGGGCTGTGGGTGGCGTTGGGGTGACGGAGGTCCAGTTCGAATTCTGTCTGGCGTTGGTTGGGTGGTGGGATGAGACCCTGGGGGTTTCAGGCTATGGGGTCAGCATTGGCGTTCGGAGGGTTTCGATCGCTTGACAGCGATTCACGTCGCTGTTGGCCTTTACGACTTTGCAATTGCTCGCTGCAAGCCGAAGACTCTGTTACACAGAGTATCCAAGGTACGAGCTGTAGGACTCCATCATGCTATTCACTCATCTCTCGCTCGCAAGGCCAAGATCGTCGTCTACATACCTGACAAGTTCGACCCGACGGCTATCGACTCAATGAGGGAGTCAAGAAGAGCCGTGGTCAGATGATGGTTATTGATAGTGCTCACGACCAGAAGACGGCTTGTGTCCCGGCAAAGAAATAGATGCCACCGCGGAGCAGTCAAGTGATACATGACCATACGGCTTGCGAGGTCACCAAAGCTACTGCCGTATTATAGTAGGAAAAGCCGCGTATCGTGCAATAGTCTTTCGAGGTGGTGACGTTCTACCGCCACCTAGCGATAGTGGCACGCACCTAGAGCTCGGTTGTCCGCCATACTATGTATTAAAAAGTCCGGCTCAAGTCAAGATTTTGGGGCACCCCCTTGCCCAGGTGCCGCTCCACACCCAGCGCTCCCTTCGTGTTCTGACGTTTCTCCTACTGCTTCTACATCGGATTTGGGGCGTCTGCAGGCTCCGGAGGGTCAGGACAGGCACATTTCACTTTTGCCTGAACACCCCACGAGCTTGCCTTCCACCACCGGGAGGCTCGAATGCCCTTGCCGCCTCTCCTCACTTATCCTCCGGAATCCCCTCATACTCCGCATACCCCAACGCCAAATTCATATTCTGCAAACACTGCGTCGCAGCCCCCTTCAACAAATTATCAATGGTGACATTAACCACCACCCGCTTCCCCCCCGAATGCACCGCGAACCCCCCAATCTCCACCCCATGCTTGCCCGCAATCATCTTCACGCTCGGGCTCTCCCCCCGAATCGCCACGAGCCTCTCCCCATGATAGCGGTCCTGATACAAATTCCGGATATCCCTTGAAGCCATCTGATGCGCGAGGGGAAGGGAGATGGTATGATGGATCCCCGCGAACCACACAGCGACGTGCGGGATAAACGCCACCTCCGTGCCGAGCTGGGCGGAGATTTCGCGCTCGTGGATGTGGTCCGTGAGGGAGTAGGGGATGATGTTGTTGGTGAGGTTGTCGACGTCGTTTTTGGGCGAGGGCTTGGTGCCCGCGCCCGAGTAGCCCGAGACGCCGAAGACGGTTGGGTGGGCGGGTGAAGTGGCGAGGTGCGGGAGTAAGGGGGCGATGCCGAGCTGGGCGGCGGTGGCGTAGCAGCCGGGGTTGGAGATGCGGGTTGAGGAGGCGATTTTGCCGCGCGGGACGAGCTCGGGGAGGCCGTAGGTCCATTTTGGGTCGAAGCGGTAGTCGGCGGAGAGGTCGACAATGACGGCTTCCTTGTGCCCGCTTTCGTCCAGAGCATCGACAAAGGGTTTGCAGACGCCGTTGGGTAGCGCCATGACCCAGCAGTCGATCTCTTTGCGCTCGGCCATGCGCCTGACATCGTCTGGCGAGAGGTTCTCGTAGATGATCTCCTTTTTGCTGTAGCCTTTGAGCTTCTTGCCGGCAAGCTCGCGGGAAGAGACGTGGCAGAGATCCATGTTGGGATGTCTGTTTAGTAAGTCGATGAGAGCTTGACCGGTATATCCACGGGCGCCGATGAGAGCGACCTTGGATGGGTAGTCCTTCTCACTGTTCTTGATGCCGAGAGGAGGGTTAGGGTTGGTAGTCGCGTAGCCTCGTCGCAACTCAGAGCCAAGGTGTGGGGATGCAACGTTCGCACGTCGAGTCTGTGATCTGGTAGTCGTCGAGAAAGCTCTCGCTTGGTGCTGTTGGGCTCCTGGTCTGTTGCCCATCAGTGTCGTGGCACCAGCTCGGATCCTCTCAGCAGCAGCTGCAGCCCTATGCAGCTGGCTCTCCAAATTTACATCGCCGAACATCTGCCTGCCATGATGTACAAACTCGGACATGAGTTCTCGGACCTCCTCTGGAGACTCTATGCCGTACCAGAAGAGGACCTCACCCTTCTTGGCGATGCTGCCATCAGCCTTCTCGCTGAACCATGTCAGATTCTCGTCGTCTTGCTTCACCGTCCATGCGAGCTTGGGAAAGTCGCGCTTGAGGCTCTGGAAGACATTATCGGCTATATTGCTCAGCCATGCGGAGCGGGTCATTGTAAGGGTGGATAGATGTGCAAGCTGCGTGCTTGATTGGCCGGTTGGCGGAAGAACGATTGCGAGGGCCTCCATGTTCTCGTCAAAGTACGCACGGAACGAGCTGGACTTCAATGTATCGAGGTACCTGTCGACTACCGCAGCAGAGTCAAGTCCCTCGCGGTTACGCACCAGCGCCTGCTTCAGCATCTTCGGGCTGATCGCTTCGAACTCGGCTAAGGAAGATGCTTGATACAGCTTCGTGCCTCGTCTGATCAGTGTGCCGGCTCCGGAATGTGTGAACAGCTCTCGTTCCAGACTCTCCGGGTGAATGATAGCCACAGACGACGACCTCGGCAGATCGTCGAGCAGCGTCTTGATGTCCCGTATCTTGCTCCTCGTGCCGTGGATCACCCAAGGCTTCTTCATGTACTCGTCGTACTCTTCGTCCAAGTTGATCGCCTCGACCAGCTTGCCGGTCTCCTTGTCGTGGATGCCACCCTTTTCTGAAAGGTATACAATCTTGAGCGGCACCAGTGCTCTCGCGAGCTCTGCCGCGGCCTTGTCCGCGTTAACGTTCAACACCTGTCCGTCCTCGCTCTCCGCCATGCACGTGAGCACGGGAATGTACCCATCCGCAATGGCTGCCTTGATCGATCCGACATTGACTTCGTTGACCTCGCCAACGAATTGAAAGGTCTCCTTGTCCTTGTAATCCGCCATGAGCACACCCGACGTTATCGGACGCGCCCGCACGCCCCATGACTCCAACGCTTCTACCACCTTGAGGTTCTCCTCGAGAAAGAGTTTCCGCGCAATGCCCAGCGTCTTGCCGTCGGTTATCCGGATACCCTCCTGATACTTCGGCTCCACTCCTGCCTCTTCTAGTAAGCGGTTCAGTTGCGGACCCGCTCCGTGTATAATGACTGGAAACAAGCCCATCTGGTTGAGATTGCGGAGGGAGGCGCATAGCTGATCAAGGTAGTCGGTGAGGATCGCCCCGCCGACCTTGATCACAGCGAACTGCTGGCTCGAGACGGAAGTGAACTGAGCCAAGTACTGCTGCACTTCACGCTTGCTCCCGATGTTGTTGAGGACGTTGATCACGGCGGAGCGGGCTGAGCCATCGTCGTAGCGTGGCGAGGCAAAGCTGCGGACGTGTCGTCGCCTCGTCTTCGGCGGTGGTATGGGTCGGGTCCGCTGCACGAGCGCCATGCTGGCTTGGGTATATGGTGCTATCCGATTGACTGAGCGGGCAGCGACTTGCCGCGCCAAGGGTCTGCTGAGTGCTTGCATTGTGTCGCCTTTGAGCACATGCGGCAGCTTGCCACTGACCAGTCTCACTCGAAGTATAGAGAGCAGTCGATCAGATGTGGCAGTTGCATTGTTTGGGGAGGAAAATGCTCGTAAAGTGAAGCTTTATGATCCAATCACCAATCTTGTCTGATATCGCTCGCGCCAGGTTTGCCAAGACCCCCACCCAAAGTTGTCGGTGCATCCTTCTCTTCCACTTGCAGACATACAAGCAGACTTTTTCTGCTCGGCCTCAACGTTGGTTCGATTCACAAAGCTGATGAGTCGAAGTTCACCATGTGTGTGCCTTTGGGCCTTCGGGGTCGTCTCTACTCTTGGGAGGACCCTACCTGAACTCTGGAGAGGAGACAGAGATATATACGGATTCATGTCCACGTTGGCTTCACAATCCTGATGACAACCTGTAACGATCTTCTCCGCTGCTAGTCACGCAGCAGCAGAAGTGAAGTGTCCCTGAAGATCATGGCGTTCGCACCCTACTGGCTCTTTGGGAGAACACCGTCAATGGAGCCTCAGCAAACTGAGACCCATTCAACATGAAAAGCCTTCGCACCCGGCAGGCCGAGCATGAGGCTGCCAAAGAACACGGCAAGCGGCATCGTTTCTTCAGACTCTTACTCCAACTGTACTCGTTTCGTTATGACGATCAACGGGCTCGAATGACTATCAATCGGCCTCTGGCACGCGAAGCTCGTGGTATAGACTAAAAGGCACCGAGAGATGGCCTTGCAAGTCACCTGAAAGCTTCTGGAAGTCGCCAAACACATCGAGGTCTACCTTGTGGCGCTTGCCCGTGCGGCCTAGCGATCGCAGATCGTCGACGTCCGATAAGGCAGAGGCCTTTTTTTGTTTCTCTTGTTTCCGGACTGAGCGGTACCATGTAGCCGCAAGCTGGGTGAAAGAACCGATGATTGACCCTGATCGTACAGGCAACGCATGCCTGCGGTGACCGCCCGGTGTGTGGTGCTGTGCTGAAGTGGACGACAGCTAAGTTATGACGTCCGGACTCGCATTCATTGCTTGGTCGGGTCATGAGGCTCGTTATTGCCATCGAGACCGGTTTTGCCTACCTTGCTTTACTAGGGTATCGATCTGAGCAGTGGGTGGTCGATCCTGCATGCCTCGCGCGTATTGTGCAACGGAGATGCGGTCCTTACCAGAAGGCATCACGTGCACAGGCTTTGAGGCACAGATGGACGAACTCCCAGGGACGAAGAGACCCGCGATAATGACTCCCGCAGGCTTCGCCGCTCTATGTTCAACCACGATTCATCGTACTATTGCACAAGGTACTATCTCTGCTGCGAGGATGATAACGATGGGTCGTTTGGCTGCAGGCCTACATGTACCCCACCTTCCGTTGGTGCGCGGACTTGTGGAGCAGAAGAAGCAATGTTCTATTGACCAAGGCGTGAGAGAGCATTGCAAGACATGAGCTCAGACAACAATCACCATTCTCGCCGCTTAATTTCCAACTCGACTGACTACAGCGAATCACACGACGTGCTGTAGACTACTGCAATACGAGAGCGGCGGAACAACATGGCCTCATCAACCAAGCAGCCAACGATAAGAGTAGCTGTAACCCAACACGAACCCATCTGGCTAGACCTCGAAGCCACAGTCGACAAAACCTGCCACCTCATCGCCGAAGCCGCCTCCGCCTCCGCCAAACTCGTCGTCTTCCCCGAATGCTGGATCCCTGGCTATCCGGCCTGGATATGGTCCCGACCCGTCGACTTCGACCTCGGCGTCAAGTACGTCGAGAACAGCCTCTCCATCGACAGCCGGCAGATGCGACAGATCCGGGACGCGGCGGCGACGCATCAGGTGAACGTCGGTCTCGGGTTCTCGGAGCGGGACGGGGACTCGGTGTATATTGCCCAGGCGCTGATCGATGAGAAAGGTGAGATCCGGATGCAGCGGCGGAAGATGAAGCCGACGCACGTGGAGCGGACGGTTTTCGGGGACGCGTCTGGGTCGTGTTTGGCGGGTGTTGTGCAGCTTGCCGATGGCGGGCCGAGGGTGGGCAGTCTGTCTTGCTGGTACGTGGCGATCCCGTTATGAGCTATAGATCTACTTATGCATCCTAGGGAACACATCCAGCCGCTCCTAAAATACTACACCCTCTCCCAAAACGAACAAATTCACATCGCCGGTTGGCCTCCTCTCGACCCGTTCATGGAGGGCTCTCCAGGCTTCTGGTCCATGACAGCCGAAGGTGAACCTCAAATCCTAATACCTTCAAAGGCCAAACCAAGCTAACAAAGCTCCCAGGCTGCCGCAGTCTCTCCCAAACCTACGCCGCCGAAGCCGGAGCCTACGTCCTCCACTGCGCGGCCATACTAACAGAAACCGGTATCGAAGCCATGAAAACGAAAGGCAGCCCGATAATGGGCAGTCCTGTCGCCGGCAGCTCGGCGGTTATCGGGCCGGATGGGCGGTTGCTGAAGACTGCGGAGTCGGAAGACGAGCAGCTGATTATCGCGGATTTGAATATGGCGGAGGTGACGAAGACGAAGACGTTTGCTGATGCTGGGGGGCATTGTAAGTCGGAAGGACTTGGTGATGATGCGTACTGTAGTGGAGAGCTGACGAACGGTGTGACTGCAGATAGCAGGCCGGATATGCTGTGGTTGGGCGCAGAGTAAGTCCACCCTCTCCGCTCACGATGCCTACAAGCCTGACTCTGATTCTCATCCAGTCCGACGTCGAAACCAACCGTGCGGATTGCCAAGCCAGAGATATAAATTCCGAAGCATTCCTAATATCGATCGCCTCAAGGTCCGTCCTGGGATACCGCGCGTCGTCTTCCATCGACTCTCGATCAATGTCAGGCTCCGCGTGCGAATACATTGTTCACAGACCGCGGACCACGCTGTAAGATCTAGCGCTAGTACCTCGGCCCGTGGCTGTGGACTCTCTCAGTCTCTGCAGAGCAGCAACGGCGGTTTCAAACGTTCACGAAAGGGTAGTCTGGAACGCGGCAGCGCATGGAGGACAGGCGCATTTGTAAATACATTCCGAACCCTTCGCCATCTCCTCGTTCCGTACGCCGGCGCCCACCATATACACAACCGGGTCAGGGACTCCCAGCAGGACGCCTAAGATCAGCACTCCACCACTCGAGCCACAGACACCTTTTGTCAGCCGTGCTTTCCCGTGCCATGCAAAAGAGCCTAAGGAGTACTCTACACCCTAACCCTCAAATTCCTGTTCAAGTCCTGCATGAATCGCGCAAAGAACCCCCCAGTCTCCGTACCGACAGCTGGCGAAGCACTCGCACCTAGAAAGACACACAGAAGTCAGCGAATCGCCCAAAAGCACCACCGCAACTCTCTGAATCTCACTCACATCTCGACCCCTTGTCAGCCACAAGCGCAATCAACGCCGCGCCCACTCCACTCCCATCCTTCGCAATCCCGATCCGAATCCTCCTCTCCCCCCGAACCCCAATCTGCGGAATCTCCCTGAGCGCCTCGCGGATATACTCCTCGAAATTCGGGTAACACTCCACCAGACTCCCGTCCACGCCAATATCCACCACGTCGTCCTCGCTGACCTCTGCGGCCGCCGTCGTCGCGTTCTTCCTGCCCGTCGTGGCGATATCGCCCGGGTGGTCCAGTTTATGCGTCGAGATGACCACGGCGGCGATGGCCACGGCTGACAGGCGGGCGGCGCGCTTGCCGATCGCGGAGGCGATCAAGCGGACGGCTTCGGCGTCTTCGGCCGAGGCGGCGGAGACGCCGTAGTCGTTGTCGAGGGTCTGGCGGGTCACCTTCAGGCCCGCCGAGTTATCCCCGGAGGTAATAGAGAGGAACGAGGTGTCGAGCCCCCACTGCGCCCAGAGATTGCTGTTGTCGAGGATATTGGTCGTGCTGTGCATGTCGTTCTGGTTGCTGTGCTCGTCGCTGAAAAGCGGCACGGTCGGGTCTTTGATGAGCTGCACCAGGGCGCGGCGGAGGATCTCGCCGAGGAACATGCCCGAGACGCGTTTCTCGAACATTTGGATGCCCGGGTTGTTGGACTCCTTGTCGAGGGCGTGGTCGTAGGGGGTGTCGGGGAGGACGCGCATTTCGTTGTCGAAGCTGCCCCATTCCGTGTTGACGATCATTTCGCCGGTGCTGTTGTCGATGTCGCCAGCGGCGTGGCCCATTTTCTTCAGCTTCGTCACGCGGTCTAGCTTCTCGACGTAGGCGCCGTTTGTCCCCGTGCCGAAGATGGCGCCTAGCAGTGTTCCTGTCTTGCCGGGAGATGTGTATGACCGTGCCATGAGCGTGCCGACGGTATCGTTCACCAGCGCTGCAACACGCACAGGCAAGCCTAACGCATCGATCTCCTTCTGCAGTAACGCGCAGACATCCTTCCCAATCGTATCGTGGATATCAAACCCCTTCGTCCACCGGATCAACGTCCCCTTGTTGATCCCACTCTGCTGCACCGGAAAGCTGAACGTGAACCCCAACTGGAAGATATCGGTGTTGTGCTCCACCCCGATATAGCTGTGCCGTCTTTCCACGTGACTCATGTAATGCTCGCCATGGTGCGTCTTGAGGAACGTCTCAATCTGCTTCGCCAAAAACGCGAATAGCTCATGGCTTGTCTTAGCCACCATAAGCTGCTGCGGGATCTTGACCTTACTCTGTGTCAAGCTGAACGTGCTGTTCCCGTGCAACTGGATACTACACACGCGGAAATTCGTCCCGCCCAAATCGACGGCCATGTACAGCCCTTTCTCCGTGCCATTGGGAACGGCCGTGACGTAGGTAGGGATCTGCGAGAGCGTGGCACCTTCCTTGCTGAGCCCCTCGTTCATTTGCTTGATGAAGTGTTGTACGCCGCGGTTCACATCCTCTTTCGGGTACTCGAACTCGGCGGCTACCCGCTCGGCGGCTTCGGCGAGAGCCATGCTGGCTTGGGACTGGCCGTATAGTGTACCTGGACGGTGTGCGGGGGCTCGACAGTAGAGCTCTTGCACGAAGGGGTTGTTGGCGGGTGCGGGGCAGGAGGGTTGGGGGAGCGGCGGCTGGCGGAAGAGCGGAGCGAGACGCGGGAGGAGAAAAAGTTGGGCGAGGAGGACGATGAGGCAGAGGAGGGCGGTGAGGAGGGTGGCGGGTGCTGGAAGCTTGGTCCAGTCAAGGGCGAAGGTGGAGTGTCTCACGTGCTTGTTCTTCTCCCGCAAGTCTCGCAGGAAGGGAAGTTCGTCTCCGCGGCCTCGGACTTGGGAGGGGGTGCGGGAGGGGACGGCGGGGTCGGAGAGGGAGCGGTGGAAGCGGACTGCCAGCTTGGCGTAAGAGGAGGAGGGAGGAGGAGGGAAGAGAGAAGGAGGAGAAGTGTAGGAGATGGGGTTGGTCAGACGCATACGATCCGGCTCAGGCCCGCTCGTCTCCTCGATTTGCTGCTTGGACGTGATGCTGGGGCTGGGCTGGAAGGAGCTAGCGAAGCTGCAGGTGCTGTCCGAAGTGCGGGGCAATCGTGGGGATTGGGATCGTGCACTTCGTCTGGACTCGACGATCACGATACAATCATTGACAGCAATACCAAGCAAGGCGGTAGTGAATTGACCGCGGCGCTGAAGCCTTCAATGGCATTTACCACATGCCTGCGAGGCGAACCGTAACTTCCTCATTGGGCTTCTGTTCCAGCCAACATTCACATCATACACTGCCAAGCCGCTCCGGCGGTACGTCGGTGCGATTTCCTGATCAAGCCCGGTCGACCGCGAGACCCATAATGAATATACTCCAGGAAGTGCACCAGGAGACCCTCCGTCTTATGTGCTTGGGACCATGGCCGCTGCGTTGCATTCTAGCAGCATACAGGACTGTGGTCATACACGTCCTCCCCCCTACAGCCTCGCCCTCCCCCCAACCAAGTCCTCCCAATGCCCCTCCCCAAAGACCTCATAGCCCGTGCCCCCAGGCCTCGCCCAAAGCAACACATCCTCCCTCCCCGCCTCCCCCTCCTTGACCGCCCGATGCTCCACCCCCTCCTTCCTCAACGGCCCCTTGATCTGCTTCTGATTATGACTTGGCGCCGGACTCTGCACCACGCGCACAAAAGCCGGCACAGCGTACTTCGGCAGCCTCTTCGCCGCATGCTCTCTCAACCCCACCCAGTCGAAAGCAGCCCTCTCTTCGGGACGGATGAACAGCGCCGCGCACCCTGCTCGACCGTCGTGCGAGGGCACCTCAACGCCGTAGACGTTGGCTTCCACGACTCCTGGGAAATGGCCTAGGACTTCCGCGACTTGGGCGGTAGACACGTTCTCGCTTTTCCAGCGGAACGTGTCGCCTAGGCGATCCATGAAGAACCATCGACCGTCGTCGTCCCGGCGCAAAGCGTCTCCCGTCCGGTAATACAGGTCCCCTTTCCGAAAGATGTCCCGCTCGAACCGTGCAGAGGTCGCGGAAGGGTTGTTGACATACCCCACGAACTCCTTCTCGCTCGCACACTGCACGATCACCTCGCCTCCAACCCGATACTCCGTTCGCCTCGCGAACCCCGTCGCAGGATCCCGCCACATCCCGCCCGTCTCGTGGTCAATCTCTACCGTGACGATCTTGTCCCGTAACTGCCACCTCTGCGGCCCGGTATGATGGCCCACATGCGCCGCGTGGAACGGTCCCCGACATACGTTGAGCATACTCAGCATGCCCTCCGTGCTGTTGAAGAACTCGTTTACGCACAGTACGTCGAAGCGGTCCTGGAACTTCTCCCACACGTCCGGCCGCATCCCGTTGCCGTACATGGCTTTTAACTTGTGTCCCTTGTCCAGCTTGCTGGGTGGTGCAGCGAGGAGGTACCGTGCGGTCTCACCCACGTAGACGAAGGCGTTGGCGCCGGAGTCGTGAATGTCGGGCCAGAAATTGCGGACGCTGAATTTGCGGCCGATGGCTAGCGTGAGGCCGGAGATGAGGCAGCCGATGGCGACTGTGCAGCCGGTGCCGTGGTAAAGCGGCATGCAGTCGTACCAGACGTCCGGTTTGCGTTTCGCGCGAAGCAGAGAAGCCGGGTGTCCTGGCACAAGACCTGTAGAGCGAAGTCGGGGCTCGCCGAGCCCGTAAGACCGCTGTGTCTCGAACGGACACGCCTTAGGAAACCCAGTCGTGCCCGAAGTGTAGAAGATGAAAATCGGAAACGTCCCAGTAACCCCATCCCTATACTCATCCCCCGGCCTACTCACCTCCCTCGCCGAAATCGCCGCCTTAACCCCCGCATCAACAACCACAACCCTCATCCCCAACTCCCCCTCCAACCGCTCCCGCACCCCCTCCACCCGTTCCCTACAACCCTCATCCTCAGCATCCACAACCAGCACCTTACTCCCCGCAACCCTCAGACAATGCACCAACCCGTCCCCACCCAGATTACAATTGATCATCGCCGGCGCGGCCCCCAATGCCCACAGCCCAAGCATATTAAACATATACTCCGGTGTGTTCCCCATATACGTCCCCACCAGCTCTCCAGGCCGGACCCCCTGCTCCTCCAGAAACCGCGCCCAGCGACAACATTGCTCCCACGCTTGCGTCCAGGTGTAGATGGTCGGTGTTGAGGCGGGGGAGTCGCGGAACCAGATACAAGGTTCGGATTGGAGGAGGTTTACTTGGGACTCGAAGAGGTACCAGAGGGAGCGGCGGTGGGTTTTGGCGAGGTGCGCGCCGAGGCGCGCGAGGCGGTGGGACTCGAGGGTGTTGGCGAGGTCTTTGCGGAGGTGGAAGCGGGCGTCTAGGTAGGCGGCGGCGGCGGCTGTGGAGGCGGCGACGAGGGCGGGAAGGGCTGGGGGGTTTGTTTAATGGGGATGTTTGTCTTGGTAAGGGTTATGGTGCATGTAGCTTACCTAGAGCCATTCTGGTGCTCGAGAGGGAGGATTTGAGTGGAGTGTGAGGCCAAGGGAGAACGCGCAATCACCGTACAGCTGGAGAGAGAGAGAGAGAGGGAGATGAGAAGTATTGACCTACAGTGACCTCGCGCGTGAGGCTGGGATATACAAGCAACGCGATGGCAGTAGTGTGGTAGTGTATGGCATGTGCACTCGGTAGTTCTAGATGTCGCGGACCTCGCTTCCCGGCTGAGCTGTAGCCGGCTGCCGCGACACGGGTACCAGACACGGATATCATTGTCGGCGCGACTGGGAGCACTCTAATAGAGCCCTTGTATGAGTTCACCTAGCGACATCAAGGAGATGGATACGGATATCAGATTCGTCGAGGTGGTTTGTGATGGTACATCCACCGGGTACCATAGAATCCTACCCATCTACAACCGTCTAACAGCAATGCGGTCACACAAAGTCTATGATAAAAGCCCTCCTCCCAGGGGTCAGGACAGCATGTCTACGCATCAATCACTCCACCTTCCCCTTCCCCCCCGGCGAACTCATCAAACTAACAATCACCCCCCAAACCAACCCCACACAACTCCCCACCAGCGTCCGCCACTCAAAAGGCACCACCGTGAATTGCGCCACACTAACCATCGGCCACAGCTTCTGTCCCGCCCGGATCATCGGCCAAAACCCCTCTTGCACTCTCTGCCCGAGGGAGTCCAGACTGGCGCCGCGTAGGAGCGCGATACCCGCGATGAAGACGACGGTGTTGACTGCTGCACCGAGGGTCTGGTCGAGGAGGAATTTGATGCAAGTGTTGACAGCGTTGAGCTCTCGCTTCGCTTTGCCCGCGGCTTTGGCTGGGTTGGATGGGGTGGATGTTTCGGTCATGGCTTCTTTCTTGTCTGTCCCTCCGTTGCCCATACGTTTCTTCTGTGACCCAGCTCCTGTATCCCGCCCTGTGCTCGAACCATTCTGATCTAGCACCTTCTCTTCCCCCTTCCCCGCGGCCTCCTCAGTGATATAACCCGGGAACCTCCCTTCCAACCACTTCTGCCATAGGTAATTCGGCGGACAGACCAGCAGCGAGAAGAGCACGTAGCGGAGGGTATCGTTAGGATCGAAATCATTCTGTACCGCGGAGATGAAAGCCGTGAGGACTGTGACCACGTCACCAGAGGTCTGGATCTGCGGCTGCGCGTCTCCTGGATTAGCTAGGCGCACAATCTCTGGCACTGGGGAGGGCACGTACGTTGGATCGAAAGCAAGTGATACATTGAGCCAGGCAGTTGGAGATCCCGCTCAGTGTTGCGGCTGTGAGACTTGCGCGGATGATAGCGGAGTCCATGATCGCAGTATGGTATTGCTGTTGTCGGCTGTAGTAGATTTGCAAGGACGAGGGCTATGTCCGTCCGGCTGTCATGTGTTGATGCTCAGGGAGGTTTGCGACATCGTGCATCCCAATGGAAGGACAGTAGGGCAAGCTGAGTGATAGTCGAAACGGAGATTTTGGCTGTTGCAGCCATCTTGTTTGTGCGTTGCCGAAAGATTGTCACACACTAAACGCGCGTGTTGTGCTCCTTCCAATTACGGCAGAGCCATGACGTAGGTTCGACACTAGACTATATCCGGACTTCTGGAATCGACGTGAGGATACCAACGAGACCACAGGTTCAAGTCTACAGGCCCGGGCATGGAACGTTCTTTGGACCTCATGCGAAGCAGTCTAATAGGCATCTTGAGCACCTCCCGATCTCAGTGTCCCCGCTTGCGCCTCGACTCCCAAAACGCCGCCACAAAGCTATGCCTTCGGCAGTCCAACCGTCAGGAACCTCCGCTTCGCCACCTTGTCCAGTTTCTCCTCATCAACGTCCGGCACTCCCTCGCCATCCTCCTTCAACTCCTCCACCCTCGCCTTCGCCTTGCCCTCCTCGTCCTTCTTCTCCTGCCTCCCACCCCCGACATACAAATACAGCAGCGGCCGGCTCTGCTTCATCGAGTGCCGCTGCACCTGATCCAGTATCTTGTCCATCGAATTTCCCGAACCCTCTGCTTCACCGTCATCCGATGATGATGACATTGGATCCTCCTCCACCCATACAGACTTCCCTTTCTCGCTCTTGTTAGTACCCACCGGGGAAGATCCCTCGCTCTCCGCAGTCTTGTTCGCACCACTCGGCACACGTGCATTGTTTCTCCTCCGCAACATCAGCGTGCGATTCGGAGCGGGCACAATCACACCGTCATTCTGCTTCCTGATCATGTTCTGCAGCCGTGATGGAGATCCGTGCGTCGAGGAAGCCGCGGCGGTCGAGCTTGGTGTGTGATCATGAGAAGTGCTGCGACCCAGTGTCCGCGAGCTTGCTTCCGAGCTGGTTTCCGAAATTACGTTCTGCGACGTAGATTCCGACTTGGTGTCTTGCAGTGGATTAATACCAGGCCCAGGCTCGCTGTTAGCCGTGAACCTGAATTTGAACTCGCCGTTTCCTGGGTTCTTCTCATCCTCCCCGAGAAGTACTGGGCTTCCCGTAACAATGCCTTCATCCTCCACATCGTCATCCACCTGCTCCGATACCTTGCTCTTTCTCTTCTTGTTCGACTTCTTCTTCTTCTTCTTAGGCTTCGCCTCCTCGCTCACTGCGGCAGCGTCCAGATCAGAACGAAGAGTGGCCATGATACCAAGGCCAACTTCACCCGCAGATCCGTCACCACCATCGCCACCATCAAAAGCACCATAAGTAAGCCCATCCTTACGAAACGAGCGAAAGGGCTGCTCGGGCCAGCCCAGAAACGTCTTGTCAGAACCAGCCGCCCCCACCGGCGCCAGTCCCACCGCGTCCGACAGCTCGGAGTGACCAGTGAAGACCCGATCGAACTTCGCATCTGCCGGAGCCTCTGAAGTCGGGCGGAGCTCGGTCCCTTTTGCCGTGAGATCATCGGACTTCTCAACGGTCGGATTCGGCTGCTGTGAGGGCTCTTCAGCCTTCGTGTCAAGAGTAAGGGCTGGGGAAGATATGGGTGACCCTAGATAGGAGAGGAGACAGCCAAGTGTGCCGCGTGACTTGACCAGGCTGACATCGCTTGATGGCGGCTTTGTCGTGGGTTGCTCTTCATTCTGCTCAAGGCATGCAGCGCTGTTGATCTCGCTCGGGTCGTTCGGAGGAGCATCCGCTGACTTCCTCACTTTGGAGTCTCTCCTCTTCTTTATCGCTTGCTGGCTTGCATCTTTGCCAGCGCCGTTGGCCTTCGTCTCCAGAGTAGAGGCACACTTGTTCGCCGGTTCACCGAGCTGCATAGTACCGCTCATGATGCGGTCCAAAAGATCTTCGCTTGGCGCTTCCGACGTAACGCTCTCGTCCGTCGTCAACTTGCCTCTGATCGAGCCTTTGCCCTTTTGAGCTTTCGCCTTCTTCGGCTTCTGCTTCGGCGGCTTCGTGAACAGGCCTCCCAGCAGAGACGGGGTCCGCGCCGGGCCCTTAGACTTCTCGGGCTTCTCCACCTTCTCGGTTTTCTCCTCCACCTTCACCACCTTCAATGAAGGCTCCAGCTGCTCAGCTATATCACCTGCATCACTCTCAGGCTTCGCAGTCTCATCACGCTTCGCAGTCTGCTCAGGCTTCGCAATCTCCTCGGGCTTCACGGGCTCAGCGGGCAATGCCGGCGTGCTAGGCGCGGTGACGAACGCAGGAGTCGGCGGTATCGAGTTGCCTGATACAGTGCGCTTCGAGACTTGAAGACCAACAACACTGTCCCCGGAACTCATCCGGGGCTCGATGATCCTTGCCCTCGGCAGCGCGACGGGCGCTCTCCTCGAAAAGCTCTTCGCGGCCGAGACGGCCGTCGTAGAAGGCGGGCTTCCGGGTGATGTAGCGGTCGGCGAGTGGTCGACGCCTGGAGGGTTGACGATTGCGGAAGCGCCATCAACATCCTGCGGCTTAGCTGCGGCGTCAGGGGAAGCAACACTTTCAGTTGCCTGCTGTCCACTCTTGATTGACGCCGTGGATGATGCTCTGAGAGACTCATTTCCGATCGGGGTCTCTGGCCGATGAATCACCGTGCTGGCCCTACTACGGTCAGTAGAAGCTGTGCAGCCCGTGTCGTTGGTAGCCGCGCTCTCCTCGCTCTCACGGTCCTGCTTCCGTTCGGCATTGCCTTGCTGGATTTGGTGTAGTGTGCCTGCCGCCGGATAGACAGTATTCCTCGTCGACTGCGTATTTGTATCCTTAGACGAGATAGCTTGAGCTGACTCCGTCACAGAATTCGCGGCAGTGGAGGTAGACTGTCCTGCCACGCTCTCTCCGCCTCCCTGCAGAGTGCGATCAGCCTTTTTCTCGGCTTTTGCGAGAACAGCAACATCGACCCGTCCCGACTCTCTTGCTTTCTTCTCGGCTGGCACAAGCGGCTCACGAAAGGACTGCGTTACGTCGGCCTTGGCTTCGCCGTCGGCGACAGCGGGCTTCGTAGATGGAGGCAACCGTGCTGTGAGCTCCGCATCGGGAGGGAAAGCGATTTCGGAGATGGTCTGCGCGGGCTCGCTGCTCTGGGTAGAAACAGAGCCCCGAAGATCAGCCTTGTTGTCGACATTGATAGAGCCCGACGTCGTCATGGTTGTGCTAGAGCTGTCTGAAGACTCCGGAGCACGAAAGGTTTTTGCATTCCCAAAAACATCAGCCGGGACCGTGGCGTCGGCGACGGCGTCATCCTTCGCCTGGCTCGCATCGCGAACAGAGTCTGTCCTCTTCTGCGTTTCCTCGGCCGCACTTGCGACCACCTGGTCAAGCGGAGTCGAGGGCCTCATCTTACCTTTGCCCTTGCTCTGCTTCTTCTTTCTCGGCGAGCTAGCACCGGAAGAAGGGGTTGGCGTCGTCGAACCAGACAGCAGCTCCTTATGCAATGTCGCATTCGTCGACGCTTTTGCGACTGGCGTACTGCCGCCCGAGGCATGCTGCTCATGCTCGCGGTGCTCGGGCGCAGCAGAAGAACCTTCCACAGAGGTGTTGTCCGACCAGGATGGTTCGAATGAGAAGCGGTGGTACGCCGGCTTCGGGAGAGACTCCGGGTGGCCTTGTCCTGGATACCGGTCATGCATGGGATGCCAATACTCCTTCGGCACTCTGACCTTGAGTAGCACCCCAGGCGACAGTTGCTGGCCGTCCATTCCCAGCGCGTTCATCGCGGCAAAGTGGTTACCGAAAGTGATCCAGAAGTCGCGGAATCGATTACCTTTGTAGGACGTCTTAGAACTGTCGAAGCTGCGCACTGATCTGACCGGGCCGCAACGCTCGAAGAACTCGCCAAGCCGTTGCAAGGCCCCATCGAAGGCAGGCACAGCGAAGACCAGAAGCTTCCTCACATGACTGCATTCAGCGCCAATGTGATACTCGGTGACAACTTTACCAGAATGTAGAGCAGCTTTGGGGTCCTTGTCGTCATGTATGAGCTCGTTCAGAGGTGGCGTCGTTGTCGAGGCAGCGTACTGGTACCCATTGTATGGAGTCTGTTGGGTCGACCGCTGGCTGCTATGAGAGTCGGATGGGCTGCAAAACCCAGGCTCGAAGGGTCTATGCTCAGATTGCCTCGGAGGCAAGCCAGTATTGCCAGATGCCGGTGCCCAGTAGACCGACGAGAGTGGGTTGCGTCCATCCGGTCCCGAGAAAGCACGAGCAGGCTGTGCATTCTCCTTTGGCCGATGCTGCGCTTGGTTCTGGGACCAATGGGTACTGGCAGCGCTTGTGCGGCGATTCGAATATCCGCCACCCGAGCCTTGCGTCTTGCCCAGATCAGCCGACGGATGCCGCGCCCCGGTGGACCCAGCATAGAAGTCGTGTTGCGGGCGCGAGCCGGTGAAGCTGTTCCGGTTACCCTGACTTCCCTTGCCTCTGCCGCCATTTGAGTAGCCGCGCGGCTTACTTCTACGCGCAGCATTGTTATCGTGTTGCTTCCCAACGCGATTGCCGTCGCCGATGTGCATGCCGTTGTTGAACTGGTTATTGTCGACGAAGTGGTCATTAGTACGGTCATTGAGCTGGCTTTTGCTGTAGTACACAGGCGTTGGTTGCTGATGCTGAGAGGCTCTGTAGCCAGGCGTGTCCTGCTGAAGATTGCGATCATCGACAAGTAGACCCGGGGGGCCTGTTGCTTGTTGCGGCACGCCTGAGGTCCACATACCTGGCGGGGGCGGACCATTGAGTTGCTGGAAGGGGTTCTGCGAGTGAGCCGGGTGATTCCACATCTGATTCTGAGTTGGGTAAGGAACGCTGAAGATGCGGTCGCTGCCGATGGTGGGGATTGCCATGTTGAATTGCGGCCATTGCTGGTACGGCGGACTGCAGAACGCATCGTTGCGCTGCTGCTCGTGACGTTGACCAGTGACATTGTGGCCATTATTCGGCTTGACGTTGCTGTTACCGCGCTTACGACTCTGCGGAGGAAGAGGCCCATTGCTGCCCAAACCCACGCTGCTCCCAGCGCGTGGACGGCCGACGTATCCTGAGCCGGTTGACTCCGACGAGGCTGAGTAATCGCTCATTGCCAGGCCAACTTTTTCGACTCGAGCGGACATCGTGACATCCGGGTGGGTGGCGGGCCGAAGATAGCCAGTACCCTGCTTGACGGTCTCGTCCGTGTCAACATCTGCGCTATCAATGGCACCGGTGCGAATTGCGGCATCACTCGCCAGTGACTCCGTGCCTACTCGGGTAGCACCACTCACATGCGCAGCGCTCCCAGTCGCTGGATCCGTGGTCCTGTCTTGCCTCGCCGTGGAGACTAGGTACTGGATGTGCTTGACCGCCACGCCCAGCAATCGCTCCCCATACTTGTCGATCTCCTGCTTCATGAAAAACGTCTTCAATTCCGCCTCCTCCGCCATGATATAACCGGTCATCGCAGGATCCGCCGCCGTATTACCCATCTCTCGCATCCACTGCTCAGCAATGTTCGGGACCTTCACCTGCGCATTCCACATCGCGATACAGTACCACACCTGCTTCAGGAACTTGTACCCATACGGCACTCCACCCTGGATATAGATCTCGCGCTCGGTGAAGTACTTACGTAGAAACGCTTCCTCGTCGTCTTTGCTCGCCGCTTGCGGGAAGTCCCATGGCATGACCTCGCGCCATTTGAGAGGCTCGACGGCGTAGATGCGGCCGCAGTAAGGCGCGAGGTCGTCGTAGCGGTTGCTGCTTGCGATCACCGGGCCGTCGTGCTCGTGCGAGTCGGCGTCCATGGTGTGGGCGGCGTTGGTTGAGGCAAGTAGTGAGCAAGTATGTGGAGAGCGATGTCTTGTCTTGTGTGTAGATTCTGCGTGTGTGAGTGTAATGTTGGCGTTTTCGTTTGAGCGCAGGTTGAAGTTGAGGTTCTTGTGCAGCTTTGAACGGCGAGGAACGTGGCGGTTTGGCAGATGCGGAAGGAGCGACTCTCTCGCTCGTGAAGTTTTGAACGTCATCGGACTGGTCAGTGCGGCGTTCACATCTGAGAAAAGCAAACACCCTCTTCACGGTCAAGACATCTGGCGAAGATGGAAGCGTGCTACTTACATCGGCGGTGACCTGGTAGGAAGATCAACGTCCCCGTCACCGCTGTCTCAACCCGGCGTCCACCGTTTGCATCGCAGTATCCGAGACATGCCCGCTCGCCCCGCCATCAAGGCCATTGTCGAGGGTCCGGTAAATATGCATCTACCCGCGAACAAAGTGACCGCACCAACGCCGCTCATCCTCATGACGTGGTGAAGAGGGGAGTTTGATTTTCCCATCGGACGTGCCACAAGCTACTATGGTACACACACTACCCGCCCCGTATCGTACATTCTTGATGTACAAGGTCTCCTTGACCGATGATCCGTCCACCTCACGAGTCTTTCGGTAGCGATCGTATGAGCTTCATGAGCTCGCTCTCGTTATCGCCAACCACTAAGGAACCATCAGTAATTACTCACCATTTCCAGTCTCCCCTTCCCCAGCAATACTGAGGATGAACGCACCTGCCCGCCCATGATTCCAATCAACTGCCACTGGCCGTTGAAACGCCGCATGTGACGCCTTGAACTTCCGCATCGCATCACTGCTGCCCGTCGCATCCTTCACCACATTTCCCGCTTTCGAAGGCCCCAGGTATTCAAGGATGATGGTGAGTTGGTCAGGCGTGGGTGGAACCTCCACTACGTCTGTTGAAGCCCCATTATCAGTCTCTGTCGTTCAAGCCTCGTTCGTGACAGCACCTCGCCTGCGCCAGCCGTGCTACCTGGTGTGCACATACCTAAATCGAACTCCGTCCGCTCTTGCTTGCTCTGCTGCGAGTGGTCGCCCGCTTGGTCTATCGTAGCAGTGGACTGCGCGTTACCGGCGGCCTGCTTGAGAAAGGTGTGCGCTCGTATTGAGGTCGAGCTGGAGGGGTTGTGGAAGAGGGTGATCACGTCTTTGACTCCGCGCTAAAGTGACGTGATGCAGTCAGTACTGAAAGATATATAGCTGATTCACCAGGACAAGGCGTGTAGCAATGCGTCTTCACTGGAAGTGTGCGAAGAGTGGAGCTGGTGTGGCATACCTCTTTGAACAGATTCTTGAAGACGTTCATGCTGGCGATGATGAGACGATTGATAATGCTCTCTCGTCAAACCAACCGACCAGAGAGACGGATGAAGTCGCAAAGAATCCAGAAGCTCGGACCACATCCTTGATCGACGACCAGAAACATTTTTACGAGCGCTCCAATAGATTAATGCGGTCAGGCACAACAAGGTTATACAACGCAGTGACGCCACCCTTGACTTTGACCGGTGTTGGTGCCCCATACATGTATCACACACATCGGATCATCGGACGGTATAGAGGAGCGCGTAAAAGTTATGCGTTGACCACCTAGTCCTACGAGTAGTAGTGACTATTCCAGTACCAACACCGCCCCTTCGCTTCCACCGTGCTAGAGAGGTTGTAGTATAGAGGAGACGGAGGAACCTCGTTGGAGTTGACAAACCTCGCCCTTCACGAATTCACATTGACGACTGCCTCAGACGATACCAACTTCGCCCATGTTGAGAATACCTGGTCTCCCGCCCTTTCGCTGCCGTCACTTTGCAGATCAATCGGTACATGTACCTTGCCTGCACTGAGCCCGACAAGAAACCCGTATAGGAGCTCTGCCTGTCAGCCACATATCGCCGATAGTCAGATCCCCACGTGAGCCTGGAATTCAAACATCTAGGGCTGATCGATTCGCGTCGTGCTGTTGAACCGGCGATCCAACAGGTTCCGCGGCATCCAGAAAGACAATTCAGCCTCTCACCACCCCCACCCGTTCCCCACGAGAGGAAGTATGAGCGCCACAACCACCACCACCACCACCAAACCCCCAACCCCAACAATCGCCGGCGGCGGCACCTTCACCGTCCTCGAAATCAACTGGTCCCAAGCCATCGGCGCCCACCTCGAAGCCCTCTCCCTCCAATTCGCCGCCCAAATCCAAACCCGCAATTTCTCCGCCCCGATCTTCGCCTACCTCGCCCCCGAAATCGACGCGGTGTGGGACGATTTCCCCCCCTGCTCGAGCCGGACCCAGTACCTCGCGGCGCTCGAGGCGAACGCGGCGCGGAGTCCGCGGTACGGCTGCGAGGTGCTGAATGCGTGTTCGGCGGTAAGGAAGTCGGGGAGCCGGGCGACGGTGTGGTTGACGGTTGTGGTTACTGGGTTGCCGGTTGAGAGGCATGAGAAGATGCGGAGGGAGAGTGTGATGAAGCTTGATTGGAAGTTGGGGCGGAATCGGGGGTGGAAGTGTGTGAGGAAGACGGAGCTGAGGGGTTCGGGGACGGGTGGGTATTAGGAGACTGTTGTTCGCTACGTCTACGCTCCTCATGCTGGGTACTCTAAGCCATCAGTGCGGTCTGCTCTATACGTCTTGCACCTCATCCCGTGGAACCAAGTCTAGATTCATCATCACAACTGGTCCCTGACCCTCTCAAGCAAAGGCTGCGTCTCCCCTTCCTCCCCGTCCGGCTTCGGGTACGGCAGTTTCCGGAACTCTCCATCTCTCACCTTGCCGACTCTCCAAGACCCGGCCTCCCGCGCCTCATCGAAGAACTCCTGGTTCTCTTCAAACGACCTGCCGCCCGTCTCGGGCTGGTAGAAGTACGTCCACACGCCCGCGAACGTGTTCGTCATGGCGAAGACGAGGAAAAGCCAGTACTTCAAGTTATTGAACAGGATCGGTGTGAGGAGCGTGACGGCGAAATTGGCGAGGCCCCAGATGATGACCGAGACGGCGGTACCCTGCGCACGGGCGGAGGTGGGGAAGATCTCGGTCGGGATCAGCCAGATAGTGGCTAGCCAGCCGATGCCGAACTAGAACGCATTAGTGCATGTAGGTAGCGATGAAAGGTTGCAGCGTAATGCTTACCGCTCCCGTAGCGAGGAACAAGCTAACAATCCCCGGAATCGCAACCGCCTGCCTCGGAATACCCAACTCGCTGCTCTCCGATGCCAGCCCGCCGAACAGCGTCAACAACAAGAAGCAGGTGATCAGCGCGGCGGAGCCTCCGAGCAAGACCGTCCGCCTGCCCACAGCGTCCACCAACAACCACGCAAACGTCATGAGGAAGAAGTAGCTGATGAAGTTGCCTTGCGTCAGGAACTCAGACAACTGCACTTCGTAACCCAGGAGCTCGAAGATCTGCGGCCCGTACACCGACACGGCTCCGTACCCCGTCAGCGCCTGGTTGACCTGGCCCATGATGGTGATGAGCGTCGGATGGAACATGGGATGCTTCGGGTTGAACATGTCCTTGTAACCGATCGACTTCCCGCTTTCTTGCTTCGCGTTCTCCTGCAGCTCGCCTAGCATCTTCTTGCCGTCTTCCTCGCCCATGATGTATTTCAGACTCGCGGCGGCGTCGTCGTGGCGCTCGTGGAAGATGAACCAGCGCGGGCTTTCCGAAAGGCGCTCGAAGATGGCTAGGAGGCCCAGGGGGTAGAGCTGCATGGCGATGATCGGGATGCGCCAGGCCCACTCGTTGGTCTTGCCCAGGTGTACGGTGAGTGCGAGGTTGATAGCGAAGGCCATGTTGAGACCGAAGATGTTAGACTGGAATTCCTGTGCCAGCGCTTTGCCGCGGGAGTCGTCGGAGGCGAGCTCGGAGCTGTAGACCGGCACAACGCTGTCGACGCCACCAACTCCAAGACCCATGACTACGCGGCCAATGTACATGACGATCAGTGCGCCCTGGCTGTATCCTAGTCCCGAGACGAACATGATCAGGTTGCCTAAGCTTGCCATTGCCAAGCAGCCGAAGAGAGCGGGTTTGCGGCCGTACGTGTCGGCCAAGTAAGAGAAGATCACAGCACCGACGGCGCACCCCAGGTAGTAGACCGAGACAATTACACCGACTTGAGGGTCCTCTTCTGCAATGCCCATGGTCTTCAAGTAGTCCTGGTTCGTGTTGATCAGGGACATCATGCCCTGGTCGTAGCCATAGAGGGCAATGGCTGTGGACGAGAATAGCACCACCTGGAAACGGTATTAGTCCGGAGGTCATGCTTAGGGATGCACTGAAACCGCTCCAGCTGCATTGAGGGAATGACGGCCACTGTTTTGCCATTGGAGATAGCGGCTTGACATGGTCGACTCACCTGCTGCTTCCTGTCCGTGAAGTAGCTCTTGATCTTCTCAATTCTGACTGCTTCGCTCTCGGGCGTCCTTTGGATCTCCTGTGCCTCTTGGCCTTCTTCTCTTTACTGCACAGCTATGTATGTATGCCGCCGCTCTTGCTGTCGCTGCCACCCGATCGCTCTCCGATCTTGTATCGGATTCCGACTCTTGCAACGATTGATCTGTGATAAACTTGGAGGCTATGCAACGGGATGTCCACCCAGGTATGCTATACCAAACGCTCAGAACGGCAGCAAACGGACTGAGAGATGCTTTTTAAGAGCGGTGTATGAGACAATCTTCGCCGACCTGAACCCGTTGCACGTGTACCAACAACATGACGCTCTAGTGCAGATTCTTTAGAGTGCACGCGGCGTCTCGACGACGGAAGCTTGTACCCTTTGAGAGGCTTGCGATATGGTTGAGCTCGGACGGTGGGGGTGATAAGTGACGTGCCAAGAATTCGTAACTTCCGTGTCTGGTCTGACCATTGAACTGTCGTCCTCGACACCAGACTGTACAGTGTGAGAGTAGTCGAAGAGGTCTGATACATGTAGACGATCCCGGCTTGAAGCGCTTCCGTGCAGTCGCGGCGCGACCGCAACCGATTGACATACATGTAGCCCCGCCACGCACATATCGCCTCTGCCGAGGCACCCGAACGAAACATGTCGATGGTGAGTGAGAATCGAGAGTGCATGTAGTACTGTAGTGAGCGCTGAGCTACACTCGCGCGATAGTTGCCAGCACGCATCTTTCTGCACCTTCCATCTCTCACAGCAATGACATACCTTGACCGCGATGGGGTGCGGCTCTACTACGAGACCCATGGGTCGGGCACGCCACTCATACTGACCCATGGCTACTCCTCAACATCCGAGATGTGGCAAGGACAGATCGATGTGCTTGCCAGAGAAGGTTATCGCGTGGTGGTATGGGACATGCGGGGCCACGGCAAGAGTAGCTATCCGGACGAGCATTCTCTGTACAGCGAAGAGCACACCGTCGCCGATATGGCCGCCATACTGGACGAGGTGGGCGGTCCGGGCTCGTCTACTATTGTGGGTGGCTTGAGCCTGGGAGGCTACATGAGTCTCGCCTTCTACCGCGTCCACCCGAGCCGCGTAAGAGCACTGTTGATCATCGACACTGGCCCAGGCTTCAAGAACGATGCCGCTCGCGAAGCGTGGAATAAGACCGCGAACGAGACTGGCGCACGCTTCGACCGCGATGGTCTCTCTCTCACCCAAGACATGAGTCCTGAGCGCTCTCGAGCCACTCACCGCAACGCCAAAGGGCTAGCCATGGCCGCACGTGGCATGCTAGCGCAACGTAACGCAGCAGTGATCGAGTCCCTACCACGCATCAACGCACCCGCGCTAGTAGTGGTCGGTGGCGACGATACGCCGTTCCTGGCGGCATCCGAGTACATGGCGAAGAAGATTCCGGGGGCCAAGAAGGTCGTTGTTCCGAAGGCGGGTCATGCTGCGAACATTGACCAGCCGCTGTTGTTCAACGATGCGGTTCGGGCATTTTTGAGGTCTCTAGGAAGGTCTGGTGGGACGGCCAAGCTGTAGTCCAGCTAGAAAAGCAATGATATGCCACGTCGAGTATGTCCTTCGCAAGCTGCCACGCCAGCAACACGAAGCCGGCGACAATCGCGTGTGACGTGTCTGGGAGACAAATCCATAGCTCGTTGACACGACGCCGGAGGACCGGGGCTGATTCGCTTTCCTCGACAGGACATGTCCCCTCCAACGCGTCGCTTGTGCGACATCGCGATAATGTCAAAGCCTCCGCTCGAATAGTGATCTCTTCGAGGGAGGACGAAGAGAAGAGGCGCTATTTTCGGACTAGGCTGGCTCGAGCTAACCGTATTCGGTCTCTTGGCATTCTTCGACAACCACCTCGACGGCAACGTCAACACTTCACCCACCTTCATCAGCCCAATCTGTAAGGCACCTCTTCGCTCCTCGGCCTCATGCGCGTAACAAGTACTCACCAGCACGAACAATACTACGTACCCAGATCCCCTCAGGACACCTACGCGTCAACCCGACGGATCGGTGTCACAGCATGGAGCACGACGACAACGAAAGTCAGCCTCCAAACGTGGGCCACGAAATCGGCAGTGACACAATGGCTTCCTTCCGTTCGACGCAGGTACGCAGTGTCACTAGACAGTAATGCAGGAGCGTCACCTAATATTCGCCGACTTCATGCGTGTGCGATCACGACATCTTCCACGATGTCTGCTCTGTACGTTTCTCGAAGCTCACTGGCTAGGGGCTAAGCTGCGTCCAAGCCAGACCTCCGAGTTGCGTCGAGTTGGTCTCGACGGTCAAGTTCACGATCCAATGATATGGCAATCTATGCCCTGCTTACTACGCACTGATTGGCATTCCTGAGCGAAAGAAGGTCTTCAATTTCCATAAACAGACACAGGTAAGTACCTTCTTCGGTGACTTCCTGTTCCTGATGCTCACGGCTCCCCTCTCTTCGAGAGACTGCGCCATAAGAGCATGTCGAGATCCTGGTGGAGTATCTTATCACTTCAATCCATCACCTGGACTCGTGTTTGCTTCTGAACCGTGGCATCGCCTGCTCACCGACTGCCTTGTCTCTCGTTTTGCTGTCTGCTGACATCGTCCTCACACGGATTACTTGGTTGCTCAATTCTTCTATCACTTGTCAGACAGACACTCTCACCGTACAACGTCATTCAGTCAGCGTCGACCACCTTGTCTCAAATAAGCGACGAAGCTCCGGTCCACCCCCCTCAATATCAATGATGCTCATCACCGCCATCCTCAGCAGCGTAGTCTGCTTTACTCCCTCCGTAAACGCCGGCCCAATCGGTAGCCCAATCGACGATGGCCTTGGCCCGCACGGAGCAGCACAGAAGCGCAACATCCTAGTACCCGGCTACCTCATACCAACGACCACAATCGACGTCGCTCTGGTCTCCGGCACGCCCGCCACAAGTTCACCCGACCTCGTACCCACCAGCCAAGTCACCCTCGCTAAGCGGACCCTCATCTCCATCCCGGACCTCGTGCCCACCATACACGTCGACCTCGCAACAGACACCCTCGGCACCCAGACTATCTCGCCACTCCTCGTGCCGACCAAGATCGCCGATATCGGGGCGACGACGGCCGGCTGCGTGGTCTCCATCTCGGATTACTCCTACGTTACACACTGCAGCTATACGATAACACCGACCCCGACGTCGACAGGCGTCGCGGACTGCTGCGGCGGACAGGACTCGCTGCATCCGTGTAATGACGCGGGCACGATACCGACGGGACCGGCTACTTGGATCTGCACATTCGGGAGCACGACGTGTGCTGGGGTTAGTACGGCGACGACGATGTGGACTTGAGTGCTGGGCTCGCGTAGTGTGGTCTTTGGTGGGAGGTTCGTGTGGATTTACAGGAAGTCATGGATATTGAGTGAGACTTTGTGGCGCAGGAATACTTGTAGCCAGGGTGAGGGCGGGCCGGCTTTACAGGACGCAAAGCTAAGCTACATGTGTCTGCATACTCACTATGGTCAATTTAATACTCTCAGTATTACTCGAAGGGTAGCACAACCAGTCCTGCTTGTCACGGACATCAAGCATCTTCGCTCCCAACTTTTCCTTCTTCGGAAGCTCTGCAACTGAACGTTCAGGGGGCCTTGCCCGTCGCCGCCAGACAGCAGCGGTTATATCCTTTCCGTCGAACCTGCGATCACCCAAGACGTGCAGTGGAAGAGAAAACTCATCCCTCGCTACCATCACAGACCTCACCATCAACTGGGTCGTATGATGTTGTCTCAGCACGCCAGTCACCACGGTTCTTGCCATCTCCGTACCAGGGCGGTACTGTTCCGAAGCGAGCAGCCGCCGATATGCAATACTTCGTGACTTTCCCATCCTGCATGCCACGGCGGCGCCATTACCTTATACGATGGAGGCTGCGGAAAACCAGCTCCGGTGTGACCCACGTCAGCCTGGTCTCATCCATTCCTGCTGTCGTGGCTTTGAGTGCCATGTATAGACTGGCGTGCCTCCATCGCTGTACGATCGTACTTCCAGCATCTGCGTTTTATGATGAGGAAGGTGGGCTACAATCCCGGAGCCAGGTGATCGGTATTCGCTCGGTACCGTAGCTCCCTCTCTCCGTACACGTCAAAGGGTGGCCTCGAAGCTCTTGTGATGCCTCGATGTTTTAGTGTTTGGTTAGACTGGAAATAAGCGTTGGACTTCCCCATGGGCAGGTGGCGGAAACAGCGGGGCGAGCCCATTGGAGGCTTGGACCGTGCGAGGAGCCGAGCAGGCCGAGCCGACTTCGAGACATTCGAGCACCTCGTGAGGTACCCAGGTATCTTCGAGCGCTAGAGATTGTGGTATTCTACCGAGGCTCGACGAAATATACGATGGGGGTTTGCTGGCATCACGCCTTTTGCCACTCTCCTGGACCATCTGAAGAGGCCGGGGATGGGGGAGACCCGCAGGAAGACACCCTTCCCATTGACTGAGAAGGGTCAGCCTTCTACTACTACCGAGATGATACGAGGGTTGTGAAGAGCAGCATCACGTAGGATCTGCACAGTCAGTCCGCATATGCACCGATCCGCGCACCTCCAGGCGAAAGGCGAAGATTTACCACACCCACGCGCAGGTCCAGCAAGTGATAGCTTCTGAAGCAGCCAATCGTGCGCCATCTCGAGCTTCGGAATGTGAGACGCTTGTCCAGCCTGGAACAAAAGTGACAAGCGGTTGGAGGCCCAGAGTCCCAGACATGCAAGTCCATGCACGCCACCTCCACGGTCGTCCACCCCGCACCCGCGCTTCTGCCGGAGTCGCTGCCCAAGAAGGGCATATCTCGAGTCGTGGTCATAGGTACTTGGGTCGATCGTCTCGTGGGCGATGATTTTTACCTCGGGTCGTCGAGTGGAGTAGGTCTGTCTTAAGATCTGGTCATCCTCTCCCAAAAGTCGACCGAGAGACACGCTCGGGAAGCCAGACTACTGCTGCTTCTTATCGCTGCAGTCTCGTCTTGCCACGATGTCCGATAGCAACAGCAGCCCAGGTCAGTGCCACTGCTCCCCAGAATGCACACAGGCTGCCCAAGTCCACGGCCATTTCGTGCTGACATCCGACCAGCAGGTTCGACCACATCCCCGGATATCGAGAAAGCGGCATTGGGCCATGTCGAGCAAGTCCATACGAACGAGCGGGTGCCGGGCCACACCAACTACTACGAGAAGGATGGCTTGAGGACGTACGGCGATGGCGAGGACCACGACCATGAGCCGCCCATGAGCTTCAAGCGGGCGATGAGCTTGATTGCCATGGCTCTGCGTACGCACTTCACACTTCCTCATAGACTTCGATAACTCATCGCTGACACTCCCGACAGTCTGGACCGGAAGCCAGATCCCCGTCTACCTCTTCGGCGGGGTCCCGCCATACATCTACGCCGATCTGGGCGGCACCGATCGCTGGATCTGGTTCGTTCTCGCCAACCTCCTCTCCCTGGCCGCCGTATGCCCGTTCGTGGGCTCCCTGTCCGACCTGATGGGTCGACGCTACGTCGCCATCCTCGGCGCGGCTTTCGTCGTCCTAGGCATGATCATCTGCTCCACTGCTCACACCATGAACATCTTCATTGCCGGCATGGTTTTCGCCGGAGTCGGCGCCGGAATCAATGAGCTGACCGCGCTGGCCGTGACCTCCGAATTGGCGCCCACGGCTAAGCGTGGCAAGTACGTCGCCGTTCTGATTCTGACCATCATCCCGTTCTGTCCTTCAGTGCTCTGGGGACAACTCATTGCGTCCAAGTACCCCTCGGCATGGAGATGGATCGGCGTGCTGTGTGGCGTCTACAACTTCATCGGCTTGGTAAGCGTGACCTTCCATCTGGACAAGTATCACCGGCTGACGTTGCAAATCAGCTGCTTACGGCCTTCTTCTACTTCCCGCCCCCTCGAATCAACAGCCAAGGTCTCACCCGAAACCAAGTTCTGGGCCAGATCGACTGGGTCGGCGGAGCACTCAGCATCCCGGGCATGGTAAGCCTTGCGTCGGATACTAGACTTCGATCCGTGCGCTAACAGTACTATAGTTGCTCTTCATGATGGGCATGCAGTGGGGCGGCTACGAATACGCCTGGAGCAGCGTCCACGTCCTCGTCCCGCTTATCCTTGGAGTCGTACTGCTCGTCGCCTTCTTTCTCTGGGAGGCCAAATTCGCCAAGCACCCCATGTTCCCGAAGCGATTGCGACAGGACCCTCGCATTCTGGGGTTGACTCTTGTCATCACCTTCATCTCTGGTGCCAATTTCTTCTCCGTAAGGCACATCCGTATATCCTTCAAGCGAGACATTGGCAGGCTGACCGTTCTTGCGCCGGACAGATCCTCATGTTCTGGCCTACGCAGGCCTTCAACGTCTACGGCCACGACCCCATCGGCGTTGGCATCCGCGGTCTTCCCGTCGGCTTCTCGATCCTCGCGGGCTGCTGCATCGTGCTCTGGCTCCTGTCGACGTTCCGTGGCCATAACCGCGAGCTACTCATCGTCTCCAGCATCTTGATGACAGCTGGCTGCGGTGCGCTCTCCATCGGTCGCATCGACAACCTCTACCAGCTTTGGGGACTGCTAGTCGTGGCTGGTGTCGGTATCGGCGGAATCGTCGTACCCGCCTCCATCATCAGTACGTCCCTCACGCACCACACTTAGTATTACTTGACTGACCCTGCTAGCCACCATCATCTGCCCCGACGACCTGATCGCCACCATCGCCGCCCTGACCCTCGCCATCCGCGTCATCGGCGGCTCGATAGGCTACTGCGTCTACTACAACGTCTTCGTCAGCAAGTGCGTCTCCCCAACCCCATCCCCATCCCTCCCCAACATTCCCCCCGCCCCAAATACTAACCACACCCCTCCCTCCCTCCAGATTCGTCCCAGCAGCCATCTACTACATCGGCGGCGCCATGGAACTCAAACTCAATATCACCGACCCAGCCGTCATCACGGAAGCCATCGGCATCACCGGCATCTCGCTCCTGCCCCTCCTACAAGAACTCCCCGGTATCAAGGGCGTGCCGGGGGCTTACGAGCTGGTCGTCGAGGCGGGCCAGATTGCTTATGCTGAGGCGTACAAGTACGTGTATTATGTCAGTATTGCGTTTGGGATTGTGAGTATCATCGCTAGTGTGTTCTTGGGGGACATTGGGAAGTATATGGATGACCATGTTGCTGTGGTTATGCATTAGGAGGGAGGGTGTGGGTGGGTAGGTGGCGGAGGGGTGGTAGTCTGGGCCTGTGTAGGTAGATAAGGTATGAACAAGATCCTTCACTTCGAGAAGCATGGATGTAAGTCTGTACCTACCTGTAGCGATGTTGGAGCGCTCTCCCGGCCGGTGTTGAGTCCCTTGTGTGTAGCTCACCCGAAGTGCACATGCAGTTACGCATCGGGCAAGAGCCTTCTCGCGCGAAGGCTGCCAGAAGGGGAAGGAACGCGCGATCACCAATCCCACCGAAACATGGCTCAAAGAAGTCCATGTACGTGACAGCATTCGAGGCCGGAAGAGGTCAGTCGGCGTACCGAGTCTTCTCGTTGTCGACGGTCGTGCGTACCTGTAGCCCTCAAGCATCTACGCAATGAAATCGAGAGTGAAGCACTCAATCAAGGGTGGAAGACTGCATCGCAAAGACCTACCTACTTGTAACTCATGTCAACCGAGCAGCACGACTAATCATTTACCACCCGCAACGATCACAGCTCCTTCCGTGCAAAGCGGACCAATGGCGAAACTTAGTGCGGTCGTGAAGACTGTCGTAACGGACGTAAGGAGGATCAAACTGTCCCGCGCGAAGTCTAGAGCGATCACGCCATTCCCACTCAAAGCCAGCGGGATGGTGAGGTGAGACGGCTGGTTCAAGACACTGGGGCTGTTCGCATATAGTACAGACAGCTAGAAGACATCCATACCCCGGGCGCATGACCACATTATCTCGCACCCCTTAGTTCAGCTACGAGACCTCCCATAGTGGACGGCGCGAGAATGTCGGCGTGGCATTCAGCATACTTCCCATCCGAGTCACGTCGAGGCAATGTCACCACACCAAAGAAACGACGCCCGTAACTCCACGCAACCGCACGCTCGCGTCCACATCAAGCTCGCGTCCCTCGCACAATTATCACTCGCATCCCTCTCCCCCTCTTCCCGGCACTCCCTCAGCCAAAGCCCGTGAGGCCACTCTTGCGATCGGGCTGGTACGGCGTGTCGGCGCGCAAATGGTAGAGATCATCGCGCGGCTCCTAACGCTGCTGATGCATACCCTGCTGCGGCGGGATGGGATACGCCGCCTGCTGGGCCACCTGCTGCTGCTGGAGGTAGGCCTGGTACTGCAGGGCTTGCTGCTGGTCGGCGGTCATGTAGGGCTGGGCAGGAGCCTGGGTGCGCATGTTTTGCTGCGGCATGGGGGGCGGAGCGGCGACGTGCTGTTCTTCGGGGGAGTCGACGGTGGATTCGCCGTCTACGCCGTTCGAGTCGGCTGGCTCGGGCGCGTTCAGGCATGCCTGGGAGGTGGTCAGTGGGAGGGTCGGTGAGGTTTACCGCGTCTGTGCTCACTTGGATGAGGTTCTTGCCCTCTGGCTTGGTGACCAATGGCTGCAGCTTCGGTGTGGTGAAGGTGTAGACGAGGCCGGTTTCGGACACGACGAGGAGGAGCACTTGAGTGCCGGTGAGGACGGACAGCTCGTACGCCTGAGCTTCTGTCAGCGGATACTCGGGAGTCGCGTCGCAATGTTGATGCCTGACGTACCTTCTTCATGATACCAGCCTTGCGCTTGGAGAAGGTGATGTGACGACGCGACTTGTCCTGGATGAACTTGATCTCGATCTTGCGCCGCTCGCGACCGGGCTTGTCGTCGTCGTCGTCATCGTCGTCGGCGGCAGCGCTGGTACGCGCGCGCTTAACACCTCTGGGCTCGCCGTTACCATTGTCGAGGTCGTCGTGGTCGTCGTGCAGGACAGTGGGATCTTGGGACACAATTTCGGCCATCTCTAAGGCTCGATTGGGAGTTGGAGGTGGTCTAAGCCGGTGAAGGTAAGAGGCTAACCGTATGCTCTTCCTCGAGATGCGGAGGCGGAGATGTCCTTTTCGGGAGCTTCCCGCTTTCTCGAGCGAGTGTGATGACAGAATGCGACGAAGCCGCCAGCCAAGCCTTGCTGTTCGAGTTAGGACGAGATGATCAGAAGAGGAAGTCCCGCCGGGTGCTCGAATGGCAAAGGTGTTTACGACAGCGCCGACCAAAGGCAGGTGCAGACGCGCTGGAACGGGCGGCGGGGGAGGCAAGAGCTGCCCTCCTGTTTCTGTTGGCCTTAGGCGCGGAAATCGCTTGAGTGCTAAGCTTCACAGTCAGCAAACTGGGCGGGTGCAGAAAGAAGTAAGTGCTAGACAGGAGGCGGCAAGGCGTGGCGGACGAAAGAGGAAAGAGGAGCAGTTTTGTATTTTCGGCGCGGAGCTTTCTTGACCCCCTCAGCCGTCGGACGCTAATGCCATTAGTCTGGCTGGCAATACTGCAGTCTGATTGGCTGCTTCTGGCGGGGAAGGCTTAGCACGGCATTGTCAAGCTGGCGTTGTCCTGAGGTAAGACAAGACCCTTCCTATTGCTGCCTGAGGCCTACTTGGCAAGCTCGACTTCGTTCGGACTTCCAAATACAAGAAGGACCTGGTCATTGCAAAGGGCCATACTTAAGGCTTGGCTGTGGCCGGTTTCGGAATCTCGGAACACCGTGTAATAACACAAGTATACATGAAGGTACGAAGGTAAGGAAGGTGTTCCTCAGTCCCAGTGAAGTGCGATCGACATCCACCGCGCCCGTGACCAAGGACCTGTGCCACACCAGCAAGCCTTCAAGGTTGCGCTGCAGCGAGTAGCCTCGTCTGCTCCAACGTGGTAGACTGACAGGCTACGTAACACGCTCTTCTCCGAAGTTTTATGCCTCCTGCACCGCCCGGAGTGTACTCATCCGTGCTCTCTTCAGACTAACATCAAACGTTCCAAGAAGTCAAATCGAACCACCGCCTGGGAACCGGTATGCCCGCTAGTGTCTCGCTACTTGTTCACCGCGTCTAATGATCAATCGCTATCCAGCGTCACGATGTCCACCACGGGACTCCAAGACCGCATCATCAAGACACCCCTGGATCTGGTTGGCCTCATCATGCTCGCGGACATCGATGCTGTAGCACGAAGAACAGCATATACCGGCGGTACTCTTCTCCTAGGCGACGCTCTGGTACTGTGTCCCGGCCTCCACAAACAGCAAGATGCTCCCTTTCTGAGCAAAGGCGAGTACCCAGCTTGCGCCGCCTTGACTACAGGATATGTATTCCGAGTGGAGAACGAGGCCACAACACTGTATCTACAGCGTATGAGCAAGAGTGGCCACCTGACGACAATGAAGGTCACGAGCGAGTCAGACGTAGCGCCACTTGGACGTCCGCTAATTGCGGTCCACCCGCTCGCATCTGGTATGACCGTGGGGACCTTGGCGTTCTTGTGCGCGTACGGAGACTGGTGGGCCGCTGGCGTGCTCAGCACGTTGATCCTCGCTCGTGTGGCCAACATTGTCACCATCCGCAGACGACGCTCCAGCGGATGGCATGGACAGAGCGAGCCGGGAGTGCAAGGAGACCTGCTTGTCCTCCTATCTCAGGACCGCTGGGTGCGTCTACGAGGCGCTGTCGACGACCTGAAGGCAGTAACCTCTGGGCAATGGCTTCGGGATCCCACGCCGTTGGAGACGGTGCTCACGTCAACTGCTACGCTCGTCGTCTACCTTGCGGCGATCTTTTTGGTCTGCGCTACGGGAGCAGGAAAGGCATATGTGTTGATGTTGATGATCGTGAGCGCCGGCTTTGTCATGACTGCAAATGCGAACATGAAGGAGCTGCGGATGAATGGCAAGCTCCTCCACGTGGAGGGCTCTCTCATGGCCTACGGACGGAGACTAGATCTGGCGAACGAGCTTATCCAGGAGACTGGACGTAGAGACTGGGCGCTTCGCCTGGGCATGGTGCAGCCAGAGAAAGAGGAGGAAGGTCCGGTCACGATGTGACAAGACAACGATGAGAGGAGAAGTATTGATTATGAGAGGCACTACAACGTTGCATGAATCGTGGAAAACTTGCGAGCTTTGGCACCGTTCTATGTCATACGGGTACCTTCTTCCACCATGAGCATGCAGGCTTTGGACCGAGCACCGAAACCCTACATTGGCTGAAGCTTTAGTCATCACGGTTCAAAAGGCGAAAGGATCAGATGCACATCCACGCAGATACCTACACAACGATATCAAAATGGATCCTACCATCACGCCTCCTGCCTCAACAAGCAACGACACGTCGCAGCTCCAGACAGCACCTCATCCACTGGCAGCAATGTCGGCCTCGGCAAACGCCTCATCCAACGGCGTCCTCACGCAGAACCTGCTCAAACGCCGCGCAGGAACCACAATCGAAGGCTTTCGCAAACACTACATCGAACGCCACGGCAAGCTCGCGATCCCCTGGTTCCTGGCAAATGGCGTGACATACTACGCGCAGGTGAGCATTGCCCAGCACCCTATTGAGCCACCAGGCGGCCGTCAGCAAGGCTTCGAACCACCCAGCTTCCGTTCTCAAACCTGCTCACCATGGTAACACCTCACAGATCCACCGTCCCCTCCACTGGACCTCCCCGTCCGCCCAGGAGAAACACGAAAGCACCATCCACCTCGACGACTGGGACGCCATCGGCGAAGTGGCCTTCGCCGAAGGCTACGGTGCGTTCAGCAATGCGCCGGCATATTATCAGGAAGTCATTCTTCCAGATGAGCGGCGCTTCTTGCTCGACGAGGCTTTCAAGCATATGAAGGTTGTGGATGCTGATTGTGTGGGTGGCGAACGGATTGAGTTTATTGTGGGTGGAGAGGCGGTGGTGGAGTATGAGGAGTGGCGGGGGGTATTTGAGGAGCATGAGGAGAAGCGATGAGCTTCATTGACGCTTGGGGAGGATTCGGGGCCGAGCTGCGTGTTTCTGGGAGGGAAGGTGGTTGAGGTACTTGTGCTTTCTACGACCGCTCTAAACTTGATTTGCGGTTTCTTTTGCGGCTCAATGGCTATGGTGTCTTCTTTCCCCTCGAGTCCTTCCCACACACACTGCATCACATATGAGCTCAAGGGTTGGGGGCTCGGATGCGGCGTGTTCGCCTCCAAAATATCCCGCCGGGATGGTCGTTGCAGTGAGCGTGGTGGTGCCCTCTAAGACGTAAGAAGCCGACATTAGCATCCGGAGAATTGATGACCCCAAAACGCCCAACCTATCCCAGACGCGTGATTCACATAGAGGTGAGTGATGTGTCCAAGGACTGTGCTGCAGAGGTTCTAGATGTTCATATCGTGCCCGGATCTCGGCTGAAGCCCTAAGCAGGCCAATAAGCAACGACGGGAGCTTCCCCAGCTCCATCTCCCGAGCTCGACGACAGCCTGACCTCCAAGCTCCCAACTCCTCGTCGTCCTCCGCTCCCACCACCACCACCACCGTACATATCACCCCAATCCGACCGTCCTCCCACCACCACGCCCTCCACCACGCCCTCCACCACCCCCACCCGCAACCGCCACGATGTCGCAACCCCACGCCCTCTCCGACGACCAAGTCACCACCGAGCTCCGCAAAATGACCGCCTTCATCCGACAGGAAGCGCTGGAAAAAGCCCGCGAAATCCACCTCAAAGCCGACGAGGAATTCTCCATCGAGAAAGCCAAGCTCGTCCGCCAGGAAACCTCCCGCATCGACACCGAGTACGCGAAGAAAACCAAATCGGCGGGCATGTCGCAGCAAATCACCCGCTCGACGCTGGCGAACAAAGTCCGGCTGCGCGTGCTGGGTGCCAAGCAGGAGTTGTTGGATGGGCTGTTTGAGGACGCCGGGAAGGGTTTGCGGGAACAGGGAGCGAAGGATAAGGGGGCTTACGAGGGGGTGTGCAAGGGGTTGATTCTGGAGGGGTTGTATGCGCTGAATGAGAAGAAGGTCACGCTTAGGTGTCGGAAGAAGGACGACGGGGTTGTGAAGAAAGCCGCGGAGGGGGCGAGGGGGGAGTATAAGGAGAAAATGGGGGGGAGGGAGGTGGAGATTGTAGTTGATGGGAAGGAGAGGTTGGCCGAGGGGTCGTGAGTCATACCCTTCTTCTATCCGACTAGGGCTGTAGACGTGTGGTGCTGAGCATGGGAACGGGATGTGTCGTTCTGTGTACTGATATAATTGACAGAGCCGGCGGCCTCATCATCCTCAACACCACGGGCAAAATCGACATCAACAACACTTTTGACGAGCGCCTCGAGCTGCTCTCCGTCAACGCGTTGCCCAGCGTGCGCACGACGCTGTTTGGCGAGAACAAGAACCGCAAGTTCAAGGACTAGAGTGGCCACACACCCACCCACACCGTGCAGGGTGGACGGAAAGTGTTCTCATTGCGTGCGAGCGAAGGTTTGGGCGATTGGTTCTGCGTCAGTGTAGATATTGGTGTTACGCGCGCGCATGTGTAGTGCATGTATCTCCGGTGTTCTACTGTGCCCCACGTTATAGGCTACCTACCTTGCGTAGTATGGACGTCTATACAAATGTGCACTTCTCGGCGACAGCGACCGGGCCCTTCTAGCGCCGCATCGGCCCCGACGAGACCTCCCGCCCATACACCGTTCTCGCCTGGCTTCTTGGTGACAGCCGCGGCGACGCTTAAGATATCGCCGATGGCGCCGCTCATACCTTGCTTCGGCTCTACGCCAGTGACGTCCGTATCGCCCGCTTCCGCTCCGGCAACAGCATCCGCACCTCGCTCGCCAGACTCCTCGACACCCTGCTCCGCGTCTGCTTCGCCGACGATCCCGGCCTCGTCCACAACCGTGACGCAACCAGTAGAATTGACCGGCCCGTCCTTTCCGTCTGGCCGAGGCGGACATCCGGTCTCCTTCTTCCCTGCCGAAGGCGGTGGTGCCGGGTCGGAAGTGCTGCGTGCGTTCTGTGTGGCGACAAGGCTGACTTCGAGACGTAGCGGTGTCCCGGCTACTTCAGCGCACACCGTGCGCTCCACGCTGCTCACCGCGTTTGCGTCGGCAACGCCGTTTAACGTTGTCATCCGTGGCGACTCCGCATCCTCTTGCTCATCCCGTCCACCCTCAGCTTCAGCTCCAACTCCCACCCCAACAGCCTCAGCTTCCCTCCCACCCTCCCCTTTCACCGCCCCAGCTAACCCCTCCAGAAACCTCACCCTCCCCTCCCTCACCCCTCCTTCCTCCCCCACACCCCCACCACCAAAAACCTCGCTCCTCCCCTTCCCCCTCGTCCGTACCCCCCACTCCGCCCGCACAACCACCCTCTCTAGCGCCTCCTTGGCCTCCATCCGCGTCATATGCGCCGCGCCCGAATTCCTCACCCGGGAAGCCATGAATTTCAGCTGCGCGACCAGCGCGTCGACGTGCGAATTGAGCGCCTTCTCCTCTTCGGGGATTTTGGTGGAGGCTGCGGAGGTGGTGAGGTGGGCGAAGAGGGGGTGGGAGGGCCTTTGGGGTTCGGCGACGGAGGGAGGTTTGGGCGGGGCGGTGAGGAAGGCAAAGTCCGAGAAGCCGGCGTCGAGGGCTAGGTCTAGGATGGAGATCAGGGCGTGCAGGAGGGCGTAGTTGGTGGAGTTTGAGATTGTGTATTCCGGGGCAGTGCGGAGACGTTTGGTTAGGGTTCCGAACCAGGTCGGGGAGGTGAGCGGGATTGTTGAGGAGGACTCGGTGACGCAGTAGAGGGCTAGGCGGCGACGGAGGTGGTGCGCGTTAATTGATGAAGCGGGTAGGGAGGCGACGAGGCGGCATAGGAGGATGTTGGGATGTTGTTCGGGAGGAAAGAGGCGTTTGTTCAGATAATCGTAGATGCTGTCCAATTTGGTGGGATCGAGGTCCTCCAGTAAGCCTTCGATGCTGTTTTGAATCGTGAGTTGGATTTCTATATCTTTACGGACGTGGTCGTCGATGTTGGCGTATGCGAGGTCGACGACAGCCTGACCGATCCTCTGCACGCTGGTGCCAGCGATCATGTACTGCATTGCTCGAACGACGTACTGCAAACCAGGCGCTATCGTTGACAGCTTCGTACCGGCACCTTTGTTGGGCGACTGATCTGCCAGGCTGGGGCTCGAGTGTTTATGAGCTGCACGTCCGTCAAGCGTGCGAGGGTTGACGCCAACGTACTCGTTCGAGAGAGTCTTGGACAGATCCTGGCCGTCAAATTGCTGGTGGTAGCAACTGGTGTGCCTCGTCTTGCACGACTCGCAGGCGACAGCACGATCGTCGCCTTCGTCTTCGTTGCAGGTACACTTAGCGACAACCTTTGGTTGCTGCAGGCTCGACGCTGATAAGATGGCTTCGTCTAGCTGAGGTGACTTTTGTGTATTGATTGATCCGTCCGGGACCCCTTGCCCAACAGTATCGTACAACACCCCGAGCGAAGGGTGACAAGCATCTCTCAAGCCGGCCTGATCCGTAGCAGCATGGCGGACAATCTCCACGTACGCTTCACAAAGCTCCTCTCGCGACTCGTGCACCATCTGCCGCACGAACCAAACAATCGCTGCATGCGGCAGGAGTCCTTCGGCCGCAAGATCGGCCACGAACCCGGTCAAGCACGCCTGCTCTCTCGCCTGATCGTCTTTCATGATAGCAGCAAACGGCTCCTGCCCAAATGCTTTGACCGGGAACGACCGCCTCGCAACCCTGACCGACCTTTCAAGGAAGAAGTTGTACGTCACCTCCTCCTGTAACGCCTCCGTCCGCTCGATCGCAGTTCCCAGCCGCTCCTCATCTTCACTATTCTCCGCAATCTCCGCAGCCATTGCCTGGGGATCCACCTCGCCCTTTCCCAATGCCTCCAGCTCCTTCCTCAGCTTCTCCGTATCAGCCACCTCGGCTTCGATCTCCGCGACGCGCCTCTTTTGCTTCTCTTGCTTCTGGTTGGCTTTCACCATCTTCAGCAGACTGTGCTTGTACTCCGTCGGTGGCGGAGAGGGCGGCAGATACGGCGTGTGGCTTCGACTGCGGCTGCCGTGGTCGGAGAGTCTCGCGCTCTGCCGAGTGGACTTGGTTTCGTCCTGTAGCGGAACCTTGCGCGTGGTGTGTTGCGGCGGAGGAGGCGTCATCTTGAGCTTCTTCCGCGGGATGAACGTCTCGATATCCGCCAGGTCGTCGTCGCTGTCGTCGGCGCTGGCGGAGTCGGAGTTGGTGACGGCTTGTAGTCCATGCCGGACGACCCGCTTGCTGGAGCTCTGGGAGCTCATGGGTACGCTTGACAAGGTGGAGGTGGAGTTGAACGAGGTGGTAACGCGTGGGGACGGTGCTGCGGCTTGTTCCACCTTCGGCGGAGGCGACATGTGGCGCTTCGGAGACGGGACAGAGACAGCCATCATCGCGCGTTGCTTCGAATGCGTCGGACTAGAATGGTGAAGGTCGTCGTTGTCGGTCGTGCCTTGGTGAGAAGAAGGACTGGAGCGCTTCTGCGGTGTCCCTCGCAGGCGTCGTTCCGGTGATGTGCCACTCATCCGAGACCCCTGCGATGTCTCTACATGTACTGCTCCCAACTTCTTGCCTTCCATTGTAGGCGATGCAGGCTCCCTTATGGTACTGGCATCCCGCCCGACGACAATCTCGTCTTCCTCCTCGTCATTGTCCGGCACACGATTCTTGGGCAGGATGAAGGGCTTGAAGAAGTTGGTGATGCGGTTGACCATAGTGTGCGAGGAACCATACCGATATCCTCCCCGCCAAGTCAGATGTGTTTGTTAGATGTTGTATATGCAACACTTTGACGAGGTCGCGCCGGCACGCGTAGTGGGGGTTTCTCTCAGTAACTGTAGCCGTATCTGAGACGCGCTAGGGGCACGTCTCGGTAAGAAATGCCTCCAGGTGAGGATCTGTCAATCTGCCGCTCTCTTCGACATGTACATGTAAACGTACATGCAAGCTACGTGGGAGGTAGAGTTGGAGATGAGCATCTACGAGCAGAGAACGTGGGATACTCCGTGTTGGTGTCCGGATTGGGAGCGGAGACTGGGCCATTCCCTCCTGGCTTCCTTATTCGCTCCTGCGTTGAGTCTGTTGATCATACCGGTATATGGAGGTGGACATGGGCCGATTTGATCCATTGGCAAGGTAGTCGGTCGGTTGACCGAAAACAGGCGGGGAGTGCAACATCAATGGAGAACAACGGCGTTGTCGATTTATTTGACCTGTGCACAGCGTATAGTGACGGGTGGGGCCAACAACACCTACCTCAAACACAACGCCACCTCTCCATCAAGCCCAAGCGGGGGTGCAATTGACCAGAGCTAGAGGCGCATCTGGAAAGGCACCTACATGTATAAGAAGCAAGTCAACTCAGCAACGTGGAGGAAAGCCAAGGGGACAGGATGCGAAAGCTCCTCGGAGGGTGGCGGGAGGTCACGACGCTGGCCGATGATCGTATTGCTTGAAGAAGCATATATTTCGCACGTGGAAGTGGTCGTGCAAGGTCGACATGCCGGTGTCGCCATTATTGCCATTCCATCGGCGAGCGCAGCAGAAGGTGGAGATGCTGATACCACTTGCGCTGCGGCGGAGTGCGGTGCCTTGGCCCGATATGTCGGCGGAAGCAAAACCCGCCCACAGTACCGGACGGGTTTGTGAGACAAAGGGGCTACTCGCGCTTGTATGTAGGTAATAAATCGACAAGCTGATTTCTCGACGAGACGTTGTTCAATTGTTCGTTCTTGACGACCTCCGCTGCCCGGACTTTCGGCGCTTGGTGTGGTGCGATGAAGCGGCAGCAAGACGAGGAGACGGAATTGAAAATGTGCTGGATGATGACCAATGCAGGAAGACAGCACAGCCTCCGCTCCGCGCTGACTAGTAGCTAACTGATGAGATTGCTGAGGTGAGGGGGTTGCTTGTGTGCTCGGATTAGGCGTCATGTCGGCCAGAAAGACGTGCAACCGGAGGGCCTTCGTCATTGACATGGAGACGAGCAGATACATAAGGTAGAAGATACCTACATGTAAGTGTGGAAATGGGTGTCGTGAATTGATAAGGTAGATGGGTGTGATGAAACAGACGGCTTTAATCCTGACGGTACCGTAACCCCGAGAGTTGTGCTCGTCCGCTTCAGGTTCCGTGCCGAGCGTGAGATGACCCTTGCTCAAAGTCAAGTCATCAACTTTCAAAGTCTCACACACACATCCGCCGCCTTCCAGCGCTGCACCGGATCCTTTGTAAGCGGCTGTAATGCGCTTGTCGGGTACTGCCATTCTTTTCCCACTACTTACAACGCGCGGTTTGTTCCATACCCAAGACCCCTTGCTATAGCCATCGGCTGCAAGACTCGCGACGCGTCGGAGCAGCCAGCGGAAAGTGTGGGCGCAACTTTGAGGCTGACCAGAAACATTGGGCGTTGCAACACCCTCACCCCCCGAAACCCGCCAGCACCCTCTGCTTCACCACCAACACCACCGCCTCGCCGACGCACACGCGCGCACTTCCGCTCGGAGTCTTACTCGAGACGGAGACTGTCGACAACTTCTTCCCCTCCATGCCGCTCGTTATAGACAATTAGCACCGCCCAAGTCAGGCGTGCTGGTCGGCCCAGGGCGGTCGCGCTGTCTCGGCGCATGAGACATCCCGCATCCCACCGCACGCCGCCCATCTCACTCTGGATACAGCATGGCCGTCTCACCCTATGCCGAGGATAGCGAGCGGACAAACCCGGTGAAGAGGATCCGATGGGCGACCCAACGAGTCACCGGCCGAAAAGGGGTGGAGAAGCGCAGGTCCATCTTCCGCCGACACAATGCGCGGAACAGCACGATTGAGAAGAACAGGGAGTCAAACGGTACAGACCCGGGGTTGGTGAAGTCGTCGCAGGAGGAGCCGCCGGCAGGTGAGCAGGGTGAGGCGGCGGCACAGCCCGGACGGGTGATATATTTCAACATACCCTTACCGGACCACCAAAAGGACGACGAGGGCCGCCCTCTCCAGCACTTCAAGCGCAACAAGGTGCGGACGGCCAAGTACACACCACTCAGCTTCGTGCCGAAGAACTTGTGGTTTCAATTTCACAACATCGCCAACATCTTCTTCCTGGCCATCATCATTCTCAATGTGAGTTGGCTGCGCAATCCAAGAACGCTGCCAAAGCCTGACTTCTCGCGTGATACAGTTCTTCTCCGTCTTCGGGGCCACTAATCCGGGCCTCTCCGCCGTACCGCTGATTGTCATTATATTACTCACAGCCATCAAGGACGGCATAGAAGACTGGAGGCGGACAACCGTCGACAACGAGCTGAACAATGCATCGGTCCATCGCCTGACGGACTGGGATAATGTCAATACCGCTGACGAGTACATTAACCCTTGGCGCAGGGTCAAGAAGGCGACCACTCGTGGCCTGATGTGGGTATGGCGCAGTTGGCGGAATCGGAAAGAGAAGAAGCAGGCCAAGCAAGCAAGTACGGCAAGAGGGCTCACTGAGGGCGGGTTTGATGATTCGCCGGAGTCAGACTACGACGACAGGCGTTTCAGCGAGCTGACGCAGCGGCTGGACAAGGAGGAGAATCAGACAGGCGAGGATGCGAATGGCGATGTGGAGATGGCGCCTGTACCATCTCCGATATTGGGCCAGCAACGGAGCGGCGACAAGGGCTACATGGACGGCGTTGATGAGGTTCAGCTCCCCAATCAAGCTGCTGGGCGTGGAGACGCACATCAGACACTCGAGGTGCCAAGAGACAACCGACAGCCGGACGTGCCGGTGATCACAAAGAAATTCTACGGGAGCTTAATCGATCCGACGAGAGAAACGCAGGAGAAAGGACGTTTCAAGCGGGACATGTGGAAGAACGTCCAGGTCGGCGATTTCGTGCGGCTGTACAACGAGGAGCAGATCCCGGCCGATATCATCGTCCTGTCGACCAGCGACGCGGATGGTGCATGCTATGTCGAAACGAAGAATCTGGACGGTGAGACCAACCTCAAGGTGCGCACTGCGCTCCACTCAGGAGGCAAGGTGAAGCGTGCCCGCGACTGCGAACGAACAGCGTTCACGCTGGAGAGTGAGCCGCCACATGCGAACCTGTACGCCTACTCTGGTGTAGTCAGGTGGGAACAACGAGACCCAGCGCATCCGGACGACCCATCCAAAGCAATGGCCGAACCGGTCGGCATCAACAACATGCTGCTCCGCGGCTGCACCCTCCGCAACACCGAATGGGTAGTAGGAATCGTGGCGTTCACGGGCGAGGAAACCAAGATCATGCTGAACTCCGGGATCACACCCAGCAAGCGCGCCCGCATCTCCAAGGATCTCAACTGGAACGTCGTATACAACTTCATAATCCTCTTCGTGATGTGTGTCGTCGCCGCCGTCGTCGAAGGCAACACCTGGGCGCACGGCAACGAGTCCCTCGACTTCTTCGAATTCGGCTCCTACGGAAATACGCCCGCCCTCGACGGCTTCATCACCTTCTGGGCAGCAATCATCCTCTTCCAGAATTTGGTCCCCATCTCCCTCTACATCTCCCTCGAAATCGTGCGCACGGCGCAGGCCTACTTCATCTACTCGGATACGTACATGTACTACGAGAAGATCGACTACCCGTGCACGCCCAAAAGCTGGAACATCAGCGATGACCTCGGCCAGATCGAGTACATCTTCTCCGACAAAACAGGCACACTAACGCAGAACGTCATGGAGTTCAAGAAGTGCACCATCAACGGCACGCCGTACGGCGAGGCCTACACTGAAGCCCTCGCAGGTATGCAAAAGCGGCAAGGCATCGATGTCGAAGCCGAAGGCCGCCGCGCCCGGGAGCAAATCGCCACAGACCGCGTGACGATGATCGAGCGCGTGCGTAAAATGCACGATAACCCCTACCTCCAAGACGACGAACTCACCTTCGTCGCCCCGGATTTCGTCGCGGATCTCGGCGGCGAAGGCGGTCCCGCGCAACGAGCGGCATGCGAGCGCTTCATGCTGGCGCTCGCGCTGTGCCACACGGTCATCACGGAGCGCACGCCGGGGGACCCGCCGAAGATTGAGTTCAAGGCGCAGTCGCCCGATGAGGCGGCGTTGGTGGCGACCGCGCGGGACGTTGGGTTTACGGTCATGGGGCGGTCGAACGAGGGGATCATCATCAATTGTTTGGGGGAGGAGCGCGAATACACTGTGCTGAATACGTTGGAGTTCAACTCGACGCGGAAGCGAATGAGTGCTATCATGCGCATGCCGGATGGGAAGATTGTGCTGTTCTGCAAGGGCGCGGATAGTGTCATTTACTCGCGGCTGAAGAAGGGCGAGCAGCCCGAGTTGAGGCGGCAGACGGCGGAGCATTTGGAGATGTTCGCGAGAGAGGGGCTGCGCACGCTGTGTATCGCGCAGCGCGAGTTGGGCGAGGAGGAGTACCAGAAGTGGAATATCGACCACGACCTCGCGGCCGCGGCCGTGCAGGAGCGCGAGGAGAGGCTTGACGCCGTGGCAGATACCATCGAGCGGGAACTGACGCTTATTGGCGGGACGGCGATTGAGGACCGGTTGCAGGACGGCGTGCCGGACGCGATCCAGTTGCTGGCGCAGGCGGGCATCAAGCTTTGGGTGCTGACGGGGGACAAGGTGGAGACGGCGATCAATATCGGGTTCTCGTGCAATCTGCTGAACAACGATATGGAGCTCATCGTGCTGAAGGTCGACGACGAGAATGTGCAGGCCGCGGAAGGGGCGCTGGACCAGGAGCTGGCGAAGTTTGGGAAGAGCGGCTCGGACGAGGAGTTGAAAGCCGCGAAGAAGAACCACGAGCCGCCGGCGCCGACGCACGCGTTGGTCATCGATGGGGATACGCTGAAATTGGTGCTCGACAACCGACTGCGGCAGAAGTTCCTGCTGCTGTGCAAGGAGTGCAAGTCCGTGCTCTGCTGCCGGGTCAGTCCGTCGCAGAAGGCGGCCGTGGTGCAGATGGTCAAGGCCGGGTTGGAGGTCATGACGCTGTCGATTGGGGACGGGGCGAACGACGTGGCGATGATTCAGGAGGCGGATGTCGGGGTCGGGATTGCGGGCGAGGAGGGCCGGCAGGCAGTCATGAGCTCGGATTATGCGATTGGGCAGTTTCGGTTCTTGACGCGGTTGATGCTCGTGCATGGGCGGTGGAGTTATCGGAGGCTGTCGGAGACGATTGCGAATTTCTTTTACAAGGTGAGTTCCGCCAACTATCTCCCTGATTTCGTATGGGTGGCTGACATGTGACTGCGCAACAGAATATCGTCTGGACCTTCGCCCTCTTCTGGTACCAGATCTACACCAACATGGACTGCTCCTACGCCTTCGACTACTCCTACATCCTCCTCTACAACCTGGCCTTCACCTCCCTCGCCCCGATCTTCATGGGCATCCTCGACCAGGACGTCAACGACAAAGTCTCCCTCGCGGTGCCGGGGCTCTACCGCCGCGGCATCGAGCGCGCCGAGTGGACCCAGCTCAAATTCTGGACCTACATGGCCGACGGCTTGTACCAAAGTCTCATCTGCTACTTCTTCACCTACCTCATCTTCCGCCCCGCCAACTTCAACACCGAGTCCGGCCACGTCATCAGCGACTACAAGCGCATGGGCGTCTTCATCGGCAACCCCGTGGTGGTGGTGGTCAACATCTACATCCTGCTCAACACCTACCGCTGGGACTGGTTCATGTGCCTCATCACCGGCATCTCCATCCTGCTCATCTTCCTCTGGACGGGCGCCTACACCTCCTTCACCGACGGCTTCACCTTCTACGGCGCCGCCAAGCAGGTCTACGGCTCCCTCAGCTTCTGGACCTACCTCCTCCTCACCGTCGTCCTCTGCCTCCTCCCCCGCTTCTCCGCCAAGGCCTTTCAGAAAATCTACTACCCCCGCGACGTGGACATCATCCGCGAGGAAATCCGCCAGGGCAAATTCGACTACCTCAAGGACATCGACGCCGCGCATCTCAACCCCCTCGCCACGGCCCAAAAAGCCGAATCCACCTCTTCCTCCTCCGAGGGGTCGAAACCCTCTGACCGCAATACCGCGGCGAAGAAGGATAAGACACCGCATCAGCACGCCCTCTCCGACGATATGCGCCCCATGTACCCCCCCTCCCTCGCCGCGACCGCCACCACCCGCGGAGGCGGAGGCCAAGGCGGCGGCGGCGGTGGAGGAGCGGACAACACGCACAGCCAGAACGGCAGCGACGGCACGGACTACACCGGCCACCGCTCCTCTCTCGACCGCGCTTTCCCTCCTCCCTCAGCCTCCTCCTCAACTCCTCACCCCCAACATCAGTCCTCCCACTCCGTCCCCTTCGCCACTGGCACACTCTACCACCCCTTGGCGCCGGCGATCACGGCCGAGGATCTCGAGGGCCCGCCGCCGAAGAGGAACTCGTTGGAGAGGCCGCGGCCGAGTTTCGATCGCTTGCGGTCGAGTATGGATCGCACGCGGCCGAGTATTGAGAATAGTCGGGATTTCACCAGCGCGGCGTATTTGGCGCGGATGGAGAGTAGTGAGTCCCGAGGAGGAGGAGGAGGTCTGTCGGCGGGGGAGGTCGTGGGTGGAGCAGGGGGAGTGGGAGCGGGGGTAGGGGCGAGTCGGAGGCGGCGGGATGTCAGTGAGGATTTGTTGAGATGAGATGAGCTTTGCTGAAGTGGGAGAGATTGATGGGGAGGCTGGGTGTTGGGGTGGGCTTTCGTTTGGGTGTGCCTTTGGTCATGCGTGGCGTGGCGTGAGGTGTTCGTTTTAGACTACCTTTAGGGCGGCTTTGTATATAGGGAGGTGAAAAGACTCTTGAATCGTTCAAAAGGGCGACGGTCTCCCTTTCATCGTGGTGTTGATGGGGGTCGACATTGCTAGCAAGGTCTGAGGCTTCTCTGTACAGAACGAATCGACGGTAAGGTAGGTAGGTAGGTGGGTACGTGAAGTGCGTCAACTAATGAAGACCCATCGCCTGGCTACTCACAGCATACATGCCCCTGCGGTCGACGTCTGGGATACCAAAAAATGCCAAAAGAATAATTAATGTACTGAATTGAACAGCTATGACTCCCGCGGAGAGGTTCGAACTCTCAACCTTGAGATGGTCTTTAGAGCAGAGCTGCTTAAAAGTCTCACGCGCTAGCCAATTGTGCCACTGGAGTCCCATTAGAAATGATTTTCATTTCGGTAAGTTTCGGAGAAGATTTACCGCGGGACTGCACCAGGTGCAAGTTGTTGGTTCAGCAGAGCGGTGGAGCCAAATTTAACATATACTGCCAGATTTTTGGCCGAAGATTAGCCGGATGGATTGCCCCCTCTTTGGATGTTTTTTCGTGCCCAGACCTGGCTCACAATGAGGAGTGGGATAGATCGCACGGAGGCTGCACTTGGAGATCTGTGCTTCACTACTGTGGCGACTGTGTAGGTGAAGTCGAAGAAACGCCAAGCCCCGCTGGCTTTCCCGCAAGAATTGGTTGATGGGCGACGAAACAATCATCAGACAACGACCTGGGATCTGGGATCTGAGCAGAAAACAATCAAGATGGCAAACGGCACAGCCAAGCCACCCGGTCTGGCCTTCTCGCGCGAAACATTCGCCAAGCTCACACCCGGCCCTTTCCTTCAAGCCCACCTCCAGCAGCCGGAGCCCATCCGACCCAACGGTAGATCTCTCGACGCATTCAGAACTCCAACTATCCACACCGGCTCACTGAGCCACAGCAACGGCAGCGCAGTGGTGCGACTCGGCGACACCGCGATCGTCTGCGGCGTGCGTGCCGAGATCTTGCTCGCTTCCGATATTCCGCATCCACCCGGCGAAGACACCAGCGAGGACGATCTGGTCGAGCGGCTGGGACTGCTGGTGCCGAATGTGGAGCTCAGTACTGGGTGCTCGCCGGGTCATCTGCCAGGAAACCCTCCGAGTACGGTGGCACAGGCGCTGTCGTACCGTATTCTGTCTTTGCTGCATACTTCGAACCTGATCAATGCGGATGATCTCAGGATACTGTATACGGAGCCCGCGAGTGAGGATGATTTGCCGGATGAGGGTTCCAAGGTTGTGACGAAAGCTTTCTGGGCGCTTTACATAGACGTCTTGTGCATTGCTCTCGATGGGAACCCGTTCGACGCGGCTTGGGCGGCTGTCATATCTGCACTGAAAAGCACACAACTGCCGAAAGCTTGGTGGGATCCGGATCGCGAGATGATACTGTGTTCGCCACTTGCCACCGAGACACACGGACTGCGACTGGATGACATACCAGTCGCTTCGACATCCGCGGTGTTCAGCACAGGCTCTGCGCTCAAACAGCGCAGTGAGGCTGAGAGTTGGGTGTTGGCTGACCCCGATGGCTTTGAGGAGGATGTATGCTCCGAAACTGTGACTGCGGTCGTGAGGTCTAACGATGGAGGTGTGGGGAGCATTACGAGGTTGGAAAAGTCTGGGGGTGGTGCGATTGGCAAGGCTGCTATGGGGCGATGTGTTCACATGGCGCAGCAGCGATGGCGAGAATGGCAAGGAGTATTGCACGGTGGATGAGGGGGCTGGATCTGGGTTGAGAGTGTGATGGCACCAATGGTATGCCCGCTGGGGCAGACAGAGTACTTGCCGAAGATTTCCCAGTGCCTTGTCTGCGATCGACTTTCGATGTTGTGGTGATACCCAACAACCGGTACTTGGGGCGGTCTGTGTGCGTCGGGGAAGACGGGCTGAGACAAGGAGCGCTGCGGAGTAGGCGTCGTCACCCAAGACTAATAACCCAGCATTACGGCGATAGCGGTCGAACGCTGCTCCGAAGCCGCAGCGCTGTACCTCGCAATTACACACACAGCTGGGAAAGACGAAGTATTCCAGAAGCACGACTTCGCCCTGGCTGCTTGGATTCTGACGGTTGCGGCCCCAACACATCCTGTTATAGACGAGTACATCGTTAGGAATCCTGTCATGCATTCGGTTCCCGACTGATCGGACATTACTTTCGCTCTCAGCTCGATACGTTCGCCAGGGAAAAGATGGACCGGCTCCATGACTACTGGCGGCTTTCCATCGGTCATACCGCTGGGCATGGGCACGGTATGAGGTTGAGTTAGTAAGATGTCAACGCCATCATAGCCAATCACGTGTAGTAGCATACAATATTACATACATGTAGGGCTGGCTAAGCAGGCTGAAGAGAACCAGCCAATCACAGTATCGTTGACGTTGAAGGAGCAGCACCCTGGCAACAACAGATCTTCGTATATTCCACCCGACTATTCTCGTGCCTACCCGAAACATACATTCTCACTGCGATCGTCAAATGTGAGGGACAATTTGAGTAGCATGCGCAGTGCACCGGATCTACGTAAAACCGGCTCATCAGACGGACACAAGCACTAGGGTAGCCGTCGGCTTTCGGACGACAAAACCCGCTTACACAAGCCGAGCTGTTTCCTGTATGGGACCAACATGGCCACGTACACAACGTAGCCAGTCTATAATCTGCCCAGTGGCTGTACCTTGTAACAAGCCCGCCGCTCAGGGCCGGCATAGGTCAACATGCCGGTCTCCATGGCAGGCCATAAAGAGCCTCAAGACCTGGCCGTAGTCTCGAGCAGACTAACAGTACCACTCCCAATCTTCAAAGCCTTCGCATTGATCTCTACATTCATGAGTACCCAACCCAACCCGCCCGCCAAACGACGGGGCCGCCGAGCCGGAGTGAAAGTCCCCTGCGACGACTGCATCGCCCGCGCCAGCCAAATCCACGACAAAACCGCCAACATCGAGCTCTGCGAGATCTGCACCGCGGTTCTCCACGGCCAGCGCAAGAGACCCCCCCACGAAGCCGCGAACGTCCGCCGCGTCCGCCGCCAATCCAACGCCATCATCGACGTCGCGCTGGGACCCTCCACCATGGACCCGGTCACTCTCCCCTGGAGCGACGACCGCCACGAACAGCACGCCCTGCAGTTTTTCGTGCGGAACAGTGCGCCCCAGCTCGCTGGGTACTTCGACTCGCCGTTCTGGCAGCGCATGGTGCTGCAGGCTGCGCGAGGTGAGCCGGCGGTCAAACACGCCGTCGCTGCTATCGGGTCGTTGCACGAGAAGCTGTTGACGGGCGCGGTCAATAACCCCGAGACTGACCTTAGGGAGCCGAGGGCGCGGTTCGCGCTCGAGCAGTGCAATAAGTCGATCCAGCACCTTATCAAGCCTCGGGAGGGAGAGAAAGGCCCGGATTTGCGGTTGATGCTGACTACTTGCGTGCTGTTCACGTGCTTTGAAGCGCTGCAGGGCCACTGCGAGCAAGCTATCACGCATGCGACGCAGGGGTATAGTCTGCTGCAGCAGTATGCGATGGATCCTGGTAACGAGCGCTGGGACGTTGGGGCTTTTGCTGTCGAGCTCGATCAGCTGTGTATGCTTATGCAGAGGCTGCAGACACAGTCTAAGGGGTTGTTGGGTAAGGAGTTTCGCGTTCCTCCGGCCAGGGATATGTTTTATGCGCAGAGACCTGTGCATTTTAGCAGCCTGACGGAGGCTCGTTCGGGCTTGGAGCTGGTGTTGAATCAGTTGACGATCTTCTTTATGGATCTGGAGCTGGATGATGAGTTCTACGATATGGCTGTATCGAATGCGGAGAAGCATCTGCTCTTCGGTGCGTAGCCTTGTCCAAGATTCTATCACACATGCTGACGTACCGGACCACAGGACCATGGCTGGAAGACTGGGAGAAGACCTTCTCCGCCTTCCTTCTCCAGCAGCAAGCATCATTCGACGATCGAGACCGCAAAGCAGCCATGATACTCAAAGCGCACCATCTTGTCGGCGAGACCCTGGCTCAAGTCGACCTCGCACTCGGTGAGCTCGGATGGGACGCTTTCCGGCCGCAATTTGCTGCTATCGTCGACCTGGCAACGGCGGTGCTGGAGGACAGCAACAAGAGCGACGTCTCCGTCATTGAGGCTAGATGGAAGACTGGTGGCGTTTTCATCTCGTCTACTTCGGCGACGCTTTCGTTCACGCTGGGTATCGTGGATCCCCTGTTCGAGGTGTGTTCGCGCTGTCGGGATCCGGTGCTGAGACGCAAGGCGTTGGATTTGCTTGCGAGGCACCCAAGACAAGAGTGTATGTGGAGCAGTTGGTCGGCTTGGAAGGTTGGCAAGGTATGTTCCACGCCATGACGGGGTCTGGTCGACTAACCGCTGATGATGCCGTATAGTTCATACTCCGTCTCGAGGAGGACGGCGCCGACAGTCCCGTGAAGCAGTCTTCCGACGTCCCGCTGAACAGCAGGGTAACGGAGTCCTGGCTCGACTTCTCCGACAAGTCATCCGCGGACTCAGCCCGGGGTCGAGTGATGTACAAAAAAGCCATCCCACGGGTGACGCCAAGAAGTGCGCTCAACCCCGGCTTGTTCGAAGGACAGACCAGCGAAGAGTCCGGCCTCTTCATGGGTATGGCAGACGCGGGCGTTGGGCCTACGGGCCTCGATCCTGATGTGGGCAGCTCGGCAACAGGCACGTGGGCTACGCGGCCGGAGTTGCTGACGTGGGAGGACTTCGATACGGACTGGCAGGCATCTGGAACCGAGGGTCACCAAGGGTACTCGCTGGACGAGTAGACGGTCGCGGTATGCAGGGTTGGGTCTCGTCACATGGACATGGTCACGATGGCTACGAGCGAGTGAGACTAGGCGTACAACGCTCGCACTCCATCACATCGATGGTGGCGTGGATGACACCTGTCAATCGACTGCTGTGCCCTCCTCTCTACGAAGATGGAGGCAAAACGAAGCGACTGGAGCAGCTGAGGGCTTCTAGTAGCGCAACGGTCGTGCACCGCGTGAACTTATAAGCACGCAGGAACCTTCTCAAGACGTCAGTCGTCGCCACATCGCCCTCCCCTACCTGTTCCAGCTGACAATTCCTGGAACAGATTCTCGTCGCCATCGGAAGCCCTCGCAAGCCGATCATCTTCGACCTCGGACATGCCCCCTCTCGCGCGCAAACCGTCCCTCTCACGGCGCGGCAACCCGCCTTCAATCGGCAGGCAGCCGCTCGCATGGCGCTTCCGCAGCTCGCATAAACGGGCAATCATTGCCACGTGGGATCTGTGCTGCAGCGAGCTGCGGTGACCGCACAAGCTCGGCCTCCGAATGGCGGGAAGGGGATATGGGTGGTGGTGGTACGGGAGGCAATGGTGGGGGCGTCACCGGTTTTTGGGGGGAATGCTGTGGAACGGGTGCTCCAGATGGTGGTTCCACGAGGGGGGCGGGTGATGACGTGATGGGGGTGGAGATGTGCCGGTGGGTAGATGGCTAAATCGTGTCGATCAAGAGTTCGCGCAGACACATGCTACAGGGCGTAAGCAGCAGCACATCAACCGCCGTTCGCTGTCTGGCCTTGTTCAATGTTCACGCGGCAGATGCTTGCTTGATCAAGGCTGGTAAACTCTCCAGTCGTTTCGCAAGAGAATTGCGAGCAGATTCGGAATCTGCTACTCTGGTGAATCCACCGTGGTCGTCGGTATGGAGTGGATGGCACGGTCGTATGGATATGCCCACGGACGCGGCAGCCCCGTGCCGCAAGGTGAACGGCAAGGTGTGGGTTTAGGGGTGGGGTGGGTTTCATGCAGGGGACTTTGCTTCTGGAGGGATTTCCGGTCACACCAAACCCGGTAGAGCTGCGAATCTGCGACACGCCCACACGCTACCGTGATAACGACATCCTTCGTCCTGCTTCCGTACGCTGGCACTACTACATAGTTGCGTAATTACAAGACGAACTGATAGGTCCTCCAATCGGTCTTTGACCCGGAGATGTCCCGGCTCGGGTGGCACAGCAAGCTGCAGACGGAGACGACGGGGCATCTCCAGGCCAGAACCTCAATCAGCGCGTGCAAACCCATTCCTTGCATCCTGCTGCGTGGCGGCTCGGACCCTCTTCACCATCCTAGAGACTTGCGTGCTCGCAAACCACGCTACCGTACGCTACTAATTTGCGGATGTCGCAGGCGCGGCCCTTCCAACGGCCTGACTACTGCAGGTTGGAAGTTAAGACGCATATCGAGCCTCGATCCGGAGCGTTGCTCGCTCCAGATGCCTGCCAGCGGCACGCCGCGATAGTAAGGTAATAAAAAGGCCGGCGGACGGCTGTTTCCAGCTGTCAGATCCACGGTGTGCTGAGAAGGCAGAGACGTGGAAGGGAGATTGAACCCTGTCATCGGTCGACTGCTGCAATTGCCTGGTTCAGGGCTGCGTGTAGCGGGTTGGCAGCAGCAAACGATGCAGACCACGATCTCGAACCCGACCCTCGACGGCTCCTGGCTCCACGCGCCCGGTCACAGCGAAGGGTGAACCATGGAGGCCATGCGGCTACCCAGGACCCACTTTGCCATTCCGTACTCCCTGTCAATGCGCTGCTGCATGCGATATGCAGCAACCTGTGAGATATGTTTTTGACTTTACCGAAGGATTCCGTCGCCTTACATTCATATACGTCGGCGTCTCCCTCCAACAGCTGTGCCGCCGACCTACACCACCTCTACTCCCATTCTATTGATACCTCCAGAACCGGCATATCGATCTCGCATCGCCTATATCCGTGGAAAGCAGCTACATCTTCTCCAAGACCTGAGGAGAGCCCAATTTGAAGACCATTGGAACCCATCTATCAGCTCTCCACCATGGCGGCCGCGGACGTTCAGGCACCCCCAGCCGAGCCGGCACCGGCAGTGCCGGATTATCTGGCCTCACCGAATGCCGTCTTCGACGATGAAGGCGTCAAGTGGCGGTATGGCATAGCCCCGGACTACAGCAAGACTCGCAAAGTCTGGGAAGAGGGTACGTGAAGCTCTCTTTTCCTTCAGCACCACGTGTCAATCTTTCCGACCACGATCCCCCAGTTCGCGGTTGCATACCGTCGTACTGCATTCCTCCCACGTGGTACCCTAGCGCGGTAGCTGGCATGCACGCAGGGTTCACACGCTTGGTGCACCAAGGGAATATGGCTACGCTGGCTACCGGTAGTACACAGTCGAGCCTGTGGTCGACATCCGAACGACGGCAGCGCTACGTACTGGTTGCCCGCCAACCATTCACACTACCATGGAAGCCTCGTCTTTGCGGTGAGAGCTGGCTGACCGCATTCTCTAGGCAAGAAGATGAATCACGCTGCCGGTAGCCTACCACAACTCGTCGAGAACCTCGTCAAGAATTGGGAAGTCGAGGCGTCGTTCAAGCCTCGACTGGAAGACTGGCGTACGATCGACCATGAGAACTACAGCTTTGCCATTAACGGCGGACCTCCGCAGTCCGCCGAGCACATGCTCAAGGTCGGCACGTACAACGCCATCATCGCGCCCAACGAGTACTACAGCCCGGAGAACTCGGACTTCGCGTCGAGCCACAAGACCTTCAAGCGCATGATGCCCACCTTCGCGTGGGAGGTGACCGAGGTGTACAGCGGTCCGCCTAAAGTTGCCTTCAAGTGGCGACACTGGGGAGTCATGAAGAACGATTACGTTGGCTTCAACGAGTACGTTGTGGATCCTCTCACCAATCGTCAATGTTGCACCGCAGCTGGTTGACAGGATGCTGACGGTGTACAGTAAGGGCGAGAAGATCGTGGCCAAAGCCCATGGTGGACCGATCGAGATCTACGGCGTCACGGTGGCGACGGTCGACGAAAAGGTCCGTCTGCAGACTGTCGACACGTGGTTCGACCCGCTTGAGATGTTCCGGCAGATCGCGCCGGGTGGCATTGTCAACAAGACGGTGATGAACCGCAAGGTCGACATGGAGACAGCTTTGGATGATGATGCTACAGCTGAGAAGCCGAATGGTGTTGCCGAGACGTCTACGACCGAGCAGTCCAAGGAGGCTGCCACTGAGTCGACCAAATCCGAAGACACCGTGAGCTCTTCGACCGACGTCAAGAGCGCGGATCAAGTCGCAGCTGACCCAACGGATGTCCCTGCGGCCCACTTCGCCAACGACGGCGTTAAGATCGCCGAGCAGCACAACAAAGAAGGCGCCGAAGTGACGGCTCCAGAGGACATAATACCCAAGCACATCTCCAACAGCACCGGCGAGCCCGCCGACGCCTTCGTCCCGCACCAAGGCGCCGACACCACGAAGTCCGCCGTCGAGTCCGACCAAACCGACCCCTCGCCAGCCCAGACCCTCGTCGGCGCCGCCGCCTCCCACGGCGCCGCAGCGGGGATCGAGCACCCGGAGTCCAACTTCCACGACTCCCACGACTCCCACGACTCCCACGAAGAGCAGCCGCAAGCCGACACGGGCGCCGCGCAAGAAACCCCCGTCGCCGCCGAAACCAACGACACCACCACGGGCACCAAAGACCTCCCCAACCCCTCCATCTACGCCTCCCCCGTCAACGGCGACCCCGCCCACCGCCTCGCCCTCGGCGCCTCCGGCGCCTTCCCCGACGAATCCCGCTCCATCCGCGACGCCGTCGACGAGCACCTCGAGGGCTCCTCTACGCAAGTCCACCCGCACCCGAAGGGTATGGAGGAGAGCGTGCGGCCGAAAGCTGGAGAGGCGGTCGCGGTGGAGGCGGGGTCTGAGGAGACGCGGGTGACGCACGAGGAGCTGTCGGGGTTTGGGGCGGGGGAGTGCCCGTTTTTGATGAATAGGGAGTAGATATTATTTGAGTTTGTGGGGTGGGTGTGGGTACTGTTACGGCCGATGGGGGGAGACGGGATGAGATTGGTATGCTGCGTTGGATTGTGCGGACGAAGGGTGTGGGTAGTGGGTTCTGAGTATCGCTGAATGCTGCGTAGGCTAGTTCTTGTTGTGTATGTATCTCGCTCCTATGAACCTTTCCACGCAATGGATTACTTTCACGGCGCTGTACTGGTCATCACTGCCACAGGGTATCGTGTCTGCCTCGCCGCCACTACTGTCAAGCCGAAGAGAATCCCTGATCACATCACTTCCTCGCCTTCCCTGCCCGTCGTACAGCGGTGGGCGTGCACCAAGATGCCTTCACCTCGACTACATACTTGTCTGCACGCTTTCGCATCTTCTCCGGGAACCACTTCGGACAGCATGCTGGCAAGGCTGACATGCCTCCTCCCATTCAAGCGCCATCGGGACTCAACACCAGCAGCGCCACCTCCCGAGCCTCAAACACTGTACGAAGTTTCGAGCCTGACGACGCAGAAGCCCGGACGCTTGAATGAAGCCTCCATCTACGCAGGCTTACTTGAGGGGCTGAGGCAGAGTCTGTCGGAGCGCGAACGTGGACGTGCAACAATCTTCTTGCTCGACCCTCCTGAATGCGCGATCTAAGGTGGCCGAGTGAGCCGCCCCGACGGCACTCTACGGAGCGCTCTCTCGAAAACGTCACATCTTCGCATGACTAGAGCGACGCGTATATACCGAGTACTGTTAGTTCTTGCCGCGGGTGTGCGATCGCGGTGCAGTGTGATGTGTTCGAATGGTTCCGGAGGCTCGTCGCCTGCCGTTGGTCATCATCAGTAGTATCACCATGATTCACCGCAGCCGCTTGCGCCCGGCATAGCAGGGTAATCGCGAAGCCCATCTCACCCACTACTCGTCAGCGAATGAGGCTGGTACGCTGATGCTGGGCTCCACCGTGGACTAGGCAGCAACACACACCGTCGCTTTTAGCACTCACACATGACGCTTTGCAATTCCGCAAAACATCCCCGTGACTTGGTTGGTGTGTTTGTGCCAGCCACATGGTGTTGCAGAGTTTGCTAGGTGGTTGCCACGCTGATGACTCTTCTGCTGTTGTGCTCAGCCTCGCTCTCTCACGGCTGTGTCACTGTGTGGTGATGTTTCGGCTCGGCTTTGCCTCTCCCTTTCGGCGAGGGGCCGATCGATCGAAGCCCGAGGGAGGAACTTCGGCGTTCGATGCCTGGGAATATTCAGGGTCTCGCGTGTTGATGAGCCGGCGGTTTCCGTGGATCCCGACGTCAATTCAGTGATGGTGCGTTTGCCACGCTCTGCGCAATCGTCGGCACTGCTTCAACTGCGAGAGCGCCGCCGAAGCTGTGATCCCCCCGCAGCAGCGAAGAACGCCGAGAGTTCGATCGCGGCACAGCACAAGAAAGCTCTAGAGATGTGGTGGCGCTTTGACCTACGACAGGATTGGAGGCTGTGGCGAGCCAATCGTGCGAGCGTCGATCGCGACAATGTCAGCAGTAGTCACCTGATCAGCGCAGCAGTCACATCTTTCTCCGAATTGACCGCCGTCAACTGCTCACTATAAACACCGTTGGGGTTGAAGAGCAGAGCAAGACCATCTGGCGTAGTAGAGTATCGTACAAAGCGTGCTGCTGCTACGAAGCCGGCCGTGTCAGGAAACAGTATGCGATTGCGGTCAGCGCAAGGCTCGCCAGCACGGCGATGGGAAGCTTGTTGGTGTTGGGAGCTGACATGTTGAAGGAACAAAGGCATCTTGCAATAGACTTTTAAACTGTGGTATGTCGTGGGTGCTGAACGGTAGAACGTTGCGTTGTGGGCGTGGCCTTTATTAGCACAGTTGTGCCATTATTATTGTCGACCATCTCATGGCATCGGAGATGTTGTGCACAAATAATGTCGGGTACGTCAAAGTCGTTTGGAGGGTGGCGAGGTGGCCGAGCGCACAGACCCCACCGCCACCTGAGTCACTGGGCTGTTATTACATCCTGACTGGTGATGAGGGTTGTAGAGCAGCTGTTGCCCCCCTCCCCAAGAAGAACCTCCGCAGCCTGGTCACCAGCAGCGATGGCTACAACTCCTACCATACCCCCGAACTGGCCCTGCTAGAGCACGACGACCACAATCACACCCGTCGCGTCCTTCTCCTTCTCCTTTGGACCACGACACGGTTACCTAGACACCTGGCCGTCTATCGCCTTCCGATCCAGTCACACTCCCGTCGACTCATCCCCGCTACACTCATATCCTTCGCCTCCTCCCCTAGACTAATACCATAAGCCGCGCCCACCCATACCCACGCCACGACCACCCGACACTCCCTGACCCCGGCCAGCAAGGACGGATTGATTCGCCGCTTATAGCCTTCAGCCGCCATAGCGACAACAAGCGAACTGTCCTGAGCCATCCAAGACGCACCACCTCATACTCCTTCAACCGTCTCCTGATTCACACGACAGCCACGCGATCAGCTCCGGCAACTCTCCACTCAGTCATACCCTGGCGACGACTCGACGTAGCAGCTTTCAATAGCCACGCCTACCACGAGTCACCGCCAACGACATAATGTCTGGTCCAGATATCACTTATATGAAGCCCGAATCCACCCGCAACACCGTATCCAAGTCCATCGAAACCGCTCCGAGAGGTCACAAGTGCTAGACTTGCCTCGTTCAACACACACATCATCTTGTCGAGACCCGATTCTCGATCAGGCGATTGCACATTTGCTACGAAAGCGGAAGAAGAGACAACAATCACTTGGAACGGTCGCGCTGCGAATACAGGCGAAAGGTCGCCGGAGAAGACTTGATCGGGGAGAGAAGCAACGACTATTACGATCACACACACGGACACTCGACCAACACCCACCCTCACTTGTACATCTGTGGTCTAACATCACATGCGTGGGCACGTGGTATAGTACGAACGTCTTTCAGCATTAAAAGGCGTAGCAGGCCACTCTTTACCCGAACCTCTATCATCTACCGGACACTTGTCTCACCACCCTTAGACGAGGATGAGCTCGGCTGACATACAGTCGCGCTTTGACGGTTTCCAACCGCCTGTACCGCAGTCATGCGGACCATATGAGCACTCGATCGCCTCGTCTGCTTCATCATCACAAGACTCAATCTTCTCTGACCCTTTATCCACCCAGAGCTCGATAGCGAGCTCCATCTCGGATGATTTTCGACCAAGTCAGGAAGACTCAAGGCACCGATGGCTTCCACAGGTTGCCGACCCCAGCTATGGACTTGCACAAGAGCAACACAAGTCCCAGTGCCTGCTGAGAGCACAGCAAGCATCCCAGGCACCATCCTATGCAGATGTCACATCGGTGCCGGCGGAGCATCGCCAACACCCACGTCGCTCGTCGTGGGAGCGGAAGCAAAAGCCTCCGCCGCTTGTCCGCCAATGCGAGCGGAAGATCAACTTCGTTGACAACCTTGTCGGTAAGCACCAAAGTTTGATGCAACGTGAGAAATGAGAACATGTACTAAGGATTTGCGGCAAGACTCTGCAACGCAGATGGTTGAGGTGATCTGGCCACTTTCAGTCGTTCCATGCCGAAGTGAGGGCAGCAAGCGTGGCGTCTTGCCACTGCGCGTCTACATTGAAGAGACACTTCGACGGTCTCGGACGAGCTACTCAACGTTGCAGGTTGCACTTTACTATCTGGTACTGATCAAGGCCTTTGTGCCGAAGAATGACTTCACCATGGAGCAGGAGATGGACTGTCCGGCTAGCCGCGCGCTTATGTGTGGACGCCGGATGTTCCTCTCAGCTCTGATTCTGGCTTCCAAGTACCTGCAGGATCGCAACTACTCCGCCAAAGCGTGGAGCAAGATGTCCGGACTTCCGGTCAATGAGATCAACACCAATGAAAGGACTTTTCTTGGCAAGGTCTGCTGGAAGCTGCACATACCGGAGCCCATCTTCAAACGCTGGACGGATGTCGTGCTCAACTACACGCCGGGCTTACATCCTCCATCGCCCGGCGAACCTGGCTTCGGCATCACATGGGCTGGCATCGTGCCGCTCTTGACCCCAGAGCTTGACAGAGTGCCTTTCTCAGAGACCTTGACCCCGTCGGACCTGCAGTGTCCTGCCAATTACGGTCTCTCCTCCCCAACCACACCGACGCCCACGAGAAGCGCAATCAACCCAATGCAACTCGCCTCAACCTCGCAAGAAGGCACGCCAACGCCACTCACAGTCTTGCCACGCTTCTTAGAACCCACGCTCGACATCGCACCGCCAACCCCTGCACTGGCGCGCATGGGTCCACTCCCAACCCCCCTAATGACGCCCTCAACCTACGGCTCCAACACTCCCGCCGCGAGGGCCTTCAGCTCCCGCCGCCCCTCCATCTGCTCCGCCATGGCTTTCGCCCAGAACGCCACCCTCACCCGCTGCACCCTCGACGCCTACCCCGGCGCCCTCCCCCGCCTCGACCGTTTCTACCAACCCGCTTCCCGCCGCCCCTCCATCAGCACCGCCTCCTCGGGCTCGAGCCCAGAGTCCATGGTCTCGGACCACACGCGCTCCTCGCGCGCCTCGTCCATCTCCTCCATCAGCACCGTGTCCACCACTTCGTCCACGGCGCCGCCACAGCAGCAGCGAGCCTGCCTCGCTCGCCAGGCGACGTGTCGGAGTGCCGGACAACGGCTTCCCGTTCTCCCCGCCATGCTCCTGGCGCGGAGGGAGGCTGGCGGAGGAGCCGGAGAAAAAGACGGGGCCAGCGCCGTGAAACACATTCTCATCGTCGACGACACCGATATGCTGGCTTCCAGCCCGGAAGCCCTCGACTTCACCGTGAGTGAGAAGGCCATGCATGCCCCGCATCGGCATAGCAAGCACGCGCCTCATCCCCACCACCACACCGCCACGGGAGTTACTTTCGCTGCTTCCTCGGGTTTTGGGGCAGAGAAGGAAAAGTGCCGCAAACGCGCGCGACCGCGCGGGGGCCGGCGCTCGGATCTGCAGGATGAAATCCGGTTTCAGTTGGAGGAGGGGCTGGATGGGATGCATATGGATGTTGTTGACGGTGGGGAAGGGAGTGTATCGCCTTCGCCTGCTGCCGAGTACGCGGTTCGGATGCTTGCGCGGGAATCCTCGCACTCGCATGGGAATTCGCGCTCGAACTCGGACTCGAAGTCGGGTTTGGTTGGTGGTGAGTGTGGAGGTGTGGTGCAGAAAGAAGCCCAGCCTGCTGCTACTTTGCTGAGCGCGGTCGCGAGGCGAGATAGTGGTGCGCTGCAACAGCAGAGAGTGCCGATGCAGAAGATGGAGGGGAAGAAGCGGGCCTGCTGTTCTGTTGCCGCCGCGCCTGGTGCTACCGCTGCTGCTGCGCCCACGGGACTCTGGGGAGAAGTGAATTAGTCGAGTCCCCCCCCCCCCTCATGGTGTTGTGGGATGGTTACGGTGCCTTGAGGCGCCGTAGACATAAGTTGTGATGAGGGAAGGATGCGTGGTTCTGGTGGTGTATCTACGGCGAAGACCGGGTTATCCGCTGGGATGCCCAGGGGGGAGTGTGTATCTGGCTTTTCCATTGGGAAGCTTGTCGAGGGGCGTTTCAGGGAGTAGACATGGTTCGTTTGTAGTTGTACGAAGCCTTCCGACTTCTACCTATCTTCAAGTGGCCTCACTGCGCTTTGCGATGATGTTCGTCCCGCGACGCAAGCTGTTGCTGGCGTTCTACATGTCTCTAAGAGTATTGGCCCACTGATGCGCTCGCTGGAGACCCGGGACTTTCATGTCGCGGCTTCCTTCACGAGCATGTGCGGGTTTGCTCATTGGTGTTTGGGGTGCAGGTGGGCCAAGGACACGGGGGCGAGGACATGGCAGCGGAAGCTCACGCACTTGGTTGGTGCATGTATGTGTCCGTCGCGAACGCAAGGCTGGGGAAGTCCTCGAGACAGACAGCAGCGCGGGAACGAGCAGGTGGACCGCAGGGTAGCGAAGGAGGTCTTCGAACGAGTCCACTAGATTGGAGTCCCTGCTATGCTATACCACGCCGCACGAGACATACGTCGTAAATCCCCCACCCGCCCACCCATCATAATCCTCATGCCTTGTCCTCTTATTAATCTACCTATCTACCTACCTACCCATCTGCAACAAAGTAGCGCGCGAGGCAAAAGCTACTGCTGCTGCTACTCTCGTCCCATCCCATGAAGCCCCCGTATTCCAGCTCCGGTTCGTAACGATGCAGGTCATGGATATCATGCGCTTGCCGTTCCAAAAGTCTTTCGTCGTGAGTTGCCCATGTTGTCCTCCCGAGCATGTCGCTAAGAAGCCTCGCATAGCTTGCGCCATACCTCCTCCTCCTCCTCCTCCCTCCCCCTCCTTGAAAGATTGACAGCCCATTGCGCCACGCCATGTCCATCGCAAGAAACAGGAAAGCAAGTCGCATCTCAAACCTCCCCAATCAAGGTCTTCCCTGATCCCGCGAAACCCGCGGCGACATCCCCATGATGAACTCCTCCTGCTCCTGCGCAGGCGTCAACGGCGTCGTCCTCCTCCCCATACTCGCACTTCCACTCCCACCACCACCACCACTACCACCCCCGGGAGCCTGCACATGCGCCAGCTCACCAAGCCAATCGCTACTCCCCCTCGCCTCAGCATTCCCTCCCTCAGCAGCGGCAAACGACAGTGAAGGCGTCCCACTCCGACTATGCCTCAACTGCGACCCATACGTCCCCGCCCTTGGCCGCACGCTAGGCGCCGGCACGCTGCCGATGGCCTCTCGCGAACTAACCACATTGTCGCCGCCCGCGCGAACGCCATCATCGGCGCCGCTGGTAGGCGGACCTCTGATCGCGCTCAAGAAAGCATTCGGCAAGGTGGCGCTGCGGGAGGGTTTGTGGCCGTGAGGAGGGCCTCCTGCTTTAGCCGCCACCACGGCGGCCGGGGGCGGAGGAGGGAGGAGCGGCTCGTCGGCGACAGACTGCGTCATATCGATCGGTGTATGCGAGCGCGGCGGCTCCCCGGCTTCGAAGTCCCGCGTGCTCCAGCTAGGACGATGAGCGCGCGCGCCATAGGGCAGGTTCGTGATGCTCTGCACGCTGGCGGTTCTACCGCGACGGGTGCCAAGCGGAGTCGGGGTTCCGGTTTCGCTGAGGGGAATGCTGCGGAGGGATTCGGCGCGTCCTGGGGTTGGAGTGGGGTCGAGGCTGAAGTAGGAGGCGGCGGGGTCGTGGAGGCGCATTTCCGAGGTGAAGTCTGGGTCTTCGTCTTCGATTTTGTTGAGGCGGCGGACGCTCTTCATTTCGAAGTAGGGCTCTTTGGGGTCGTTGGAGTCGGAGGCTGGGGCGGGTATTGGGTCTGGTGGGAGGTCGTTGACTGCTTGGTCGAGATGGTTGAAGTATCGCTCGCGTGTGCCGGCCAGTTTCCTTGGCCGGAAGTCTTCGTGGTTCCGGGAGACGGACATGTAGCTGCTGATAGCACCCACAATGATCGCGACCAGTGTGATGATTGTCAGAATACCTTGGATGACAATGATGACGATACCGATAGCAGTCGTGACGATGCGGTCCAGATTGAAGCGCAGATCGAACGCCGCCGAGAGCGCAACACACACCACTTTGCTGAAGCCGAGGCAGTACACGACCAGCAAGTTCAGTCTTCGGCCCTCGAACGGTCGTGCCCAGGCAATGAAGACGAAAGCGAGGACCTCGATAACCAGGAGGGCGAAGACCTGGACGAGCGGGTAACCAGAGGCGCCACCGTAGAAAGCGGCCCGGACGAATTCGTAGAACAGCCACGCGGTGAAGAACCACCAGCGCGTGCGTCTGAAGCGTGCGGCGAGCCAGCCGAATTTGGCGGTGTAGTCCTCATTGTCGTGAATACTGTGCAAATGGCCGTCTTGATCGGTGATGCTGCCAACAGTCGACATTCTCTTCCAGAACGGGGTTGAGTCGCCCTTCTTGTCCGGCGGATGCATCTCCACGACTTCTTCGTTGGCGGCCTTCTTCGTGACACCAAACCATGGGATCTTGCCGAGGAGCTGCTTACGCTCGACCTGCACTCCCCGCGGCTTGTGTTCCTTCTCGACCGTCTTCTTGTACATGCATGCGTAGATTGCTGCACCCGGCACTCCAATCACAAAGACGATGAAGACGATAGCCGCGACGCCTTTGACGCCGCCGGAAGACTGGTACGTGAACTGGAAGATGGTCAAAAACATCATCATGAAAAAGCCCAAGTAGCAGATCCGGAGCGCGAGGGCAGCGCTGTAGCCGAGCCAGTGGTTGCGGAAGTATGTGAAGCGGCTGTCTTTGAGCATCTTCAGTCGTGCGGCGCCCTCAAGCACCCACTTGAAAGCCATGAGCGCGGCAACCATCAGGACGAGCAAGATCAGGAACCAGAGGAAGCCGGTCATGAAGGCATTGCTGGCGCGGATGTTTTCCTGAGCAAGAGTGCCAGCAAAGCCGGAGTAGTTCCCGGGAAGAGGCAAGCCGGCTCCAACAGCGTGTCCATACCATCTGTATCCGGTGGTCGCGTTCAGTAGTTCGCGACGCTGCAGAGTATGCTCCAGACCGCGCTGCGCCAGACCATTCGAGAACATGCCGGCCGGTCGACCGTATATCTCGGATGCTACGTCACGCACGAGCGGGTGCATGCCAATGCTGTCCATGCCGAACCTCAGCGAGCGCGAGTATATCTGCGTGAGGTCAAAGCCGCCACCCAACGAGTTTTGGGTGGTGCCGGCAGCCGCAGCACCGACCTGAGACGTGTTGCCAACGTTATTGCCGATGAGACGGTTGATGCTGTTCTGCATGATCGTACTGTGAATCATGCCACCGGCCCAAGCGAAGTTGCTCCACCATGCTACCAGCACTGACGGCCAGTTGACAGATAGTGCACCGGTATAGTAGATGTGCTGGAACACGGCAAAGACCACGCCGACGGAGAGGGAATGAGCGTAGTGCAGTCTCATGGTCGGCACAGCTTCGCCATACGCAGCAGTAGCAAAGGAGGCAAGCATAGCTACGAAGGTGAAGATTCCGAGGACCGAGCCGACAGCTTCTGGTTGGCTGAAAGTGGCGCCGTTGGTGACGACCGCAGAGAAGCAGCCAATCTCGCTCTCGGTACGATTGTCGAAGATGCGCAGGATGGCCTCGCCTTCAAAGTCCGGGATGGAAAGAGCGATAGACGGGAAGCTATTAACATCCGACTGGGCGAGGGGAATGATGCCGCTGGCTGAGATGGGCACACTGCTGTTTGCCGGACATAGACTGGTGTCACTAGTCAGCCGATCTGCCTGAATTGACAGTGTCTACTGCAGTCTACCTGTTGATATTGGCCCCGCACGGATCAAACGTAAGGTCGAACCTGCTCTGACCATAGGCATAGACTCCGATATACATCATTAAGCTCTCGTTTGTCAAGCCCGTGTTACCCGCCAGATGGAAGAGCACCGTCATATTGTCGGCGTAGTATGCGGCATCGAAGCGAGTGACGTTGATCAAGCTGCTGCCCAAGCAGTCCCCAAAATTGCCCGTGTATAGCGCCGGCTTCCGCTCATCTTGTAGGTAGACCGTCTCCCCGTTATTGTTCTGGTAGGTGATCCATTGGTCTTGTGAGGGGTTCGCCGCGACAGCCGTTTGGAGGAAGCCGAGGAAGGCGGTGATGGCCAGCAAGGCCGAGGCTATCCGTGGTATCATCGAGCGCGGCGTGTGTGAGAGAGGGCAGATGCGCGAGGGGGAGTTGTCGCTCGCTGGGCTTGGCCAGCGTCGTGGAATGCAGACCTCTCTCCAAGATGGCTGAGGTCAAGCAGTCGCCACGGCCGTCTCTTCCTCGTGCTCGCCCACAGCAGTGGCTTCCAATGAGTTGGTGAAAGGCAGTCGTGCTTGCTTTGAGGGTGTGGAAAGATTTCCGGGCGGTGGTCGGAGGAAGGCTGGGACCGGGGCGCCGAGCGGATCTCGTATAGAGCTACGGGAGTAGCCGTTCACTCTTGCTCCTCCACTGCTCTGCGGTGTTGGGTCCTCGCTCTTGCTGGTGCACTACTACTGTGTGGTGACCTGGCTCTTCGTTTGTAGACGAGCTTGAGTATGCACAAAATGCGAGGAGGAGTAGTGAAGCTGGTCGGCGGATGCCACGGAGTGCATGCAATACAGGTACTCTCAGAGACAAGGCCCGCAAGGTTCCGACCCAATTGGTAAGGTATCCTTAGCGCCTCGCACTAGTAACCGCGTCTCAGTGACGGCCACTCTTGACGTCCACGACTAGACTCTTTTACCACACCTCCTTCAGTTCACACCTTCACTACTGCTTCAGTGCTGACTACCTAGCTAGAGACGGACTCGTACATGCAGCAGAACACCTGACCTCGCTCCCTCCCGTCTTGCGAAGGCGCAGTTTCCAACGCCATGATGAAACCTGCTTGGACGCACCGGTTGCACAAAAATCGCCAAGGCCCAGGTGCGGGACTCCGTACCGTAGATGCACCTTTCCGGCGACCGAGACCCTATGGGGATGTCACCAGTCACTGCTCCCAAGAAACGCTGTTTCATTTCATCCGCCAGGTCGAGCACGACGATAATAATGAACGCGCTCTTGCCAGACTTGGGTGCGCAGCAATAACGTCTTTCGCCCATTCGGGGTTTCTCTTCGCTTTCGCATCCGTGCCGACTCATCAGCCATCTCCAGCCTACTCACCACCAACGAAGGTTTCACTATTAGCATAAAATAAAGAGCTTGCAGCTCGCAGCTTGTTTGTACGAGGGGGGGGGCGGGGCAGGTTTTCCTAAAGGTTCAATTGTTCCTGCGTCGGTCAAAGTGCGTGCATGCATGCACGAGTGCGACGTCCCCTCTCGGATGTCTTCCCGTCTTGCTCACACCTCTCACGGAAGAAACGGGCGGCATGGAGCGGAGGTGAGTGCCCTGAGCACTACTGGGCTCGCGGTCGCTGTGTGCCATGTAGTGTGGACGTCTACGCAAAGGGTGTAACGGAGAACAACAGCACAGGACGTTGATGATGCAGATGTACCGTCTACGAAGAACCCCACGTAGCACTGAGCTCTACCCATCTTCCAGCGCCCAAACGCCAGCAACACCATCGTCTCCCGACTTGGCGGCAAAGACACCGTCCGCTCAACCCTACCCTACTCATCGTTGATGTTATACAACCCCACATCCTGCGCCTGCGACGCCTTCCTCCCCACACCCTCCTTAACAACCACCTCCGTCTCCCGATGCCCATTTACCTTCGCCAACTCACTCACTCTCCGCCTCTTCCTGGCACCCCCCTCCTCATCCTCCGACTCACTCCTCTTCGCAACCACCTCCCCCTTCTCCGTAACCGCCGCCCCATTCGCCGCAATCCGCACTTGCTGCTCGTCCGCCACCCCCCTCACAACCGCCTCCCTTGCCGTATCAACCACCTTATGCTTCCTCGTCTCGCCCCTCACCCGCTCCAGATGATTGAAATATACCTCCGGCACGGGGGTGACATACTCCCCACAAAACACCCCGACCTCAAACTCCTGCGCCTCGCCTTTCGGCCCCGCCCGCCCACAAGCCCTCTTCAGATCCGGCAAAGTCTGGTAAATCACCCCGTCCGCCCCAATGTGCTCGGCGATATCCGCACTACTCCGCTGATGCGCAATCAACTCCGACGGCGACGCCAGATCAATCCCGTAGATATGCGCGTGCGTGATCGGAGGCGCACAGCTACTAAAGTACACCTTCTTCGCGCCCGCCTCCTTGGCCATGTTCACAATCTCCCGCGACGTCGTGCCGCGCACAATACTGTCGTCGACGAGCAGCACGTTCTTCCCCCGGAACTCGACGGGGATGGCGTTGAGTTTGGCCCGGACGCCGCGTTGTCGTGCGCGTTGCGACGGCATGATGAAGGTGCGGAAGATGTAGCGGTTCTTGACGAAGCCCTGGCAGTAGGGTTTCTTGAGGTGTTTGCTCACGGCGTAGGCGGAGACGAGCGAGGTTTCCGGGATGGGAATCACGGCGTCGATTTCTTTGAGCGCCGCGGGGCCGAGTTGGGCTTCGATCGTGCGGGCCAGGCTGTAGCCCATGAGCTGGCGGGAGCGGTAGACGGAGATGCCGTCGATGATGCTTTCCGGGCGGGCGAAGTAAACGTATTCGAAAATGTCCGGGGCGTAGGCCCGTTGCGGGCTGACTTGGCGGTAGACGGGGGCTTTGCCGCGCTCGATGATGACGGCTTGGCCGGGGACGATGTCTTGGACGTTGCCGAAGCCGTGCTGGCTCAGCGCGACGGATTCCGAGGCCATCATGTAGTCCATGCCCTTGCCGTCGGCCGACGCTCGCTCTCCCAAGATGAGCGGTCGGATGCCGTAGCCATCTCGGAAGCCGATCACGCCGAAGCCGGCAAGCATGGCCGTGCAAGCGAAGCCACCTTCGCATCTCTTGTACATGCGGCTGAGCGATGCGAAGATGTCATCTTGGTTGACCCGGGCTTTGCCGGTCTGGTTGAGCTCATCAGCCCACAGGTTGAGGACCAGCTCGCTGTCACTCTCTGTGTTGATGTGCCGGTATGCTACTTGATCGAGGTACCTTTGTGAGTGTTAGTCAGGTCGGTTGGAGTAGCTGAGGAAGGTTGGATCAAACAGTACTCCTTGAGCTCGACCGCGTTAATGAGGTTGCCGTTCACCGCGATTGAGATGCCGTAAGGCGAGTTGACGTAGAAAGGCTGCGCTTCAGCATTCGAGGACGTGCCGGCTGTAGGCTACGCTTCCCAAAGGCAAGTCAGCGTGGGTTCGGTCCATGGTAAGATCGGGCGACCTACATATCGCAGATGGCCGATGCCCATATACCCAGGCAGGTCTATAGGAAGATTGTTAGTATCGCGACCACCAGTTCCAAAGTATCATCGCCTTACCTTTCACACGTTCGCCATCGTGAAACACCTTGCTGTCGCCGATCAGTATTCCGAAGCGGAAGAGAATCTCTTTGCTCATACCTTGCTAAGCCGTTGCCTTTGCACCTGCGGAGAAGGTCAGAACGAGTGCCACAACAAGACCACATGTCCAGAACTCCTACTGAAAGAACTTTGCACCTCTCGAGCAGGTCGAAATACCGCAAGCATCCTGTCTGATCCTGATCAGCCAGCTAAATCCCGTCTGGTGTCACGGGAGTCGATTTACCCTCGATGTTGTAAGTAGTATAGCGCTTGGTGAAGCTCAGGTGCACAGTCGATGGATTCGTCGCTGAATATGCTCGCAATGATGCCGCACATCTTCAATACGGGGTGGAGCACAAGACCTGCCGTGTTCCCCTGCGTTAGCTCCTCCCGGAGTGGATGAACGGCGTGAGTGTTTCGGTGCAGATGAGGCTCAGAACGAGTTGGTTGCGATCATGAGGAATCTCAAGTCTATTGAAGTAGTGAGTAGGTATTCAAGGCGGACAGGGCGACAAGATACAGAGACTTACCTAACATCTTTTTGAAATCTCGAATTCATCATAGTAGCCGGCTCACTCGGATGGCTGAGGTAACTTACTCGGGTTGCTGCTCGCCAACTACAGCCTATCGAGGCATCACCAAAGTCGCCTTCTGCTTGCCTTTCGCATCCGAAGGGGTTTCTTGGGGGCTCATATGTGCCGGCGTGTTTGTGTAGTCTGGGCGACTTCGGAGGAACGCCTGTCAAAGAAAAAGCTTCGGTTTCGGCAGGGCAGGGCCGCTTGCCGGCCGAGCGTGTTTGGTCAACCTCACTTCACTTCCACATTCCTCCATCTGCTCCCATCCTCACAATTGCACGCGGCGTTCTCGTTCACTTGATCTAAACAAGCGTGGTAGAGTCGTGCAGTACGGCGCCTGGCGACTGGCCGTCTGTCCTGCCTCTATGCTGGCGAGGGATTGTATACGTCTTAACGGAAGTCGTGACTAACTCATCAGTTCTTTGATCATCGTCTGCGCTCACAATCTGCATGCTTAACATCAGGGTCACAGGAAGCCTTCGCGATAGATATCAACGGCCGGCGTATTGTAGGCATAACCACCCGTTACCTTCCAGATCCCTTTGCTTTCGCGCTCCTCCCCTTTCTTCACTTTCTCCCCCCTTCACTTCCGCGCTCCTTCCCTCTTTGCTGCACCTAGCCGGGTGAGCTTCGGAAGATGCCGTTATTGTGTAACATGACTGTATGTACATCACTAGCACCTCCAGCCCTTCGTAACATCACCGATGTCACCATATTGGCACCCTACAACATCGAACTTGCAGCTCAGTATCTGCTAACGAACACGCAGCACACCTTCAACGCATCGCAGAACGCTCCAGAAAACGTACAATGACCAACTCCGGTAGGTCGACACCGACGCTCGCTGCCGAGGACGAGGAGATGACCGAACGCTACGGGGCAGCTGGAGCCCGAGGAGTCCACGTCGATATCGACTTGACTAAAGACGACGACGACGATGAGCACGCAGTAAGTCGGGATCTCATGCCGAACGAGTTGCCAGATCCTTACACGAACGACCGCCTCGCGGCGGCTGGTGTGCAAGACGATCATGTTAACATCGACTTGACTCAAGACGACGATGATGATGAGCGTGCGATCAACCGGGACCTCCGCCCAAGCGAGCTGCCAGAGCTCGAGCGCCAGCATCGGCCCACCGGCCACACCACTTGCGACTTCGCCAACGCGTCATGCGGGACCATTTACGCCGGCAGCCGTGTCGAGCTCGTGGATGGCACCTTCTTCCACATCCGCGACATCATGAAGGCTCCGAGTGGCGAACAGTATCTGAACGGCATAGTAATGAAGCGGACGTGGCAGATTATGGATAAAATCGGCCTCAATGGACAGTTACATGCTGTCCTCCCCAAGCAAAAGAACGAACTGTGTATGATCATCAAGACGGTCAATGACAAGCCTGGCAGCTCACTGGATGACCACTCACTAGTTCGCATCTCTCTCGAAGACGTTCGTAGCATTCGCCACGTCATTATCTCGAACGACAGATTCCCAAGACACAGTTTCCGCGAGCAAGGGCTGTCGGTCGACTCAAGCAACTACCACGAAATCGAAGAAAACGCAAGCCTTGTCTGTCGCTGGAAGTTCGTCGAGTCAATCGATGTTGCGGCTCGCAAAGTGACCGCCTTCGTACTCTCACCTTTGGACGAGTCCGAGTGCGACCAGAGCTGCGGCCTGCCTAACTTGCAAAAATTCACCGCGTTCAGAAGTCCAGCGCATAACAGCCACAAGTCGAAGACCAAAGCGCCGCGTGAACGTCAACACCATGAAGGCGAGCAGACGTACATCTCAGCGGATCTCTTTGCAGGCGCTGGAGGTGCTACTACGGGCATGATAACTGCCGGCTTGGATGTCAAGTATGTCGTGGACTTCGACGCAGACGCTTGCCACACACTTCAACGCAACTACGAAGGCAGGATCAGGGATGTGCGGCACATGGACATGAGGGACTTTCTCGCAGTCATCCAAGGTGCTCAGAGCGACGACGAGTATATGGTGGACTTTCTGCACGTACGTGTACCCAATAGTTGAGATGTCTACAAGCGGTGCATTGGCTAAGATCCATTATAGGTCAGCTATCCATGTCAGGCACACAGCTGGCTCAACCGCGGCCAGAACCGGGAGAGAGATCTCGAGGGCATAAGTCTGTGCTACAGCTTGAGGGAGATCCTGCTGATCGTGCGACCTCGCGTTGTCACGCTCGAACAGACAAACGGCATCTTAACCAAAGAAGACGGCCAGCATTTTCGTGCGTTGATCTACGACCTTACCAAGACGGAATACGCGGTCCGGTGGAAGGTGCTCAACTTTGCGCACTACGGCAACTCGCAGCCCCGCAAGCGACTGATCGTGATGGGTGCCTGGTAAGTCGGATTTCCGTCGGCGATCGCAGCGGTCTTAGCAGCATAGCGATCTGGTGTCCAAAACTAACAATTACGGTCTAGTCCCGGCGAACTCCTTCCTCCCTTCCCCGAACCCACCCACGGCCCCGGGCTACTCCCTTTCGTCACGATCCACGACTGCATCGGCCAAATCACCCCCGAGTCCCTCTTCGACAACATGGGCCTCGGCGCCTGCCCCCGGACCCACGCACCGTACAACCCGCATACGCAACTTCGGGGCTGCATCACGCGGAGTGGCGGAGAAGGAAACATGCACCCCGGAGGTGGACGTAGCTTCAATTGCCGGGAGCTGGCTTGTCTGATGACGTTCCCGCCGTACTACCAATTTGCGGGTGGCATCTCGGCGATTAAGCTGCAGATTGGGAATGCGGTGCCGCCTGTGGTTATGAAGGCGATTTGCGAAGAAGTTGTGCGGAGTTTGCGGAGGAGCGATGAGGAGATGGAGGCGTGGAGGCCTGAGGTGGTGGATTTGAAGGACGATGAGGGGGGCGAGGAGGGTGATATGGCTGCGACACGGGTGAGAGGCGCGAGGTTGGGACGCGCAGAGGAGCCTATTGTGCTTGATGATTGAGGAGTGGGTGATGTGAGCTTCTGTTCGGCATGCGCGCGATGGGCCGATGCTGATGACTTCCTCCAGCAAGCTGCTGTCTAGCGCCTGCAGGAGCTGGGACAGCAACGGGCGGCTCGCGATCGCTTCGCAATGGGTTCAGAAGCACGCAGATTGCAGAGGTTGACGGACGACTTGCAAGGTCCCAGCGCAGAGGACACTGCTGGCACGAGGTGGAAAGTAAGAGGACGGAAGCGTGTTGGAGCGAGTGGTACAAGGCTTAGTCTTTGTCGGAAGTACAGATGTATCTACATGGGCGTACGTAGATAGGTATGCTGCCGCAGAAGCCGTCATATAAGAGACCTCTTCAGACGTAATTCTCCTACCTCAACGCCCGTGTACTTGTACTCGTCTTGTTCATGTTGCTCTCGAGGTTACCAAGCTCCAATTCCGCACATGCTCATAGCCGGTAGGAAGCTCAGATAACGGATAGATCCGGCTCTTGAAGCTCGTGCCGTCAGCGCGGGCACCCACTCGCTGGCGTTGACGAACTTTTTTTGCGCTGAGCGAGGTCCAATATTATTATCAAAGTCTGAAGTACTGGCTAAGGTACTTTTCCTTCCCTCCATCCACACACGCCCTTCGCGGCACCTCTCCACTCCGAACGGTACACTGGGCATACACCCCTTGGTATTCCAGGCATTACTATCTGCGACCGCATCCGGCTGGACCATCACTTCACCATCCGTGCGCTGATCTGCGCACCCACTAACAAATTCGGCCTCTTCAAGGCTTTGAGGAATACAGCAAGAGATGCCGCACCACGAGTCACCTCCTATGGCTCCCTCCATCATGGTCAGCAGCAAGACCGCTGCTCCCTCGACCGACGACGTCGAGGCCCTGACCAAGCAAATTTACACCTCCAAGACGTCGCAAGAGTCGCTCGACGCCTCGTACGCGCTCACCGATGCGCTGCTGAACAGCGTCGGCTTCCGAGGACTCGCCGGCTATGGCATCCTCGCCGAGATCCTCAAGGCGGCGTCGGACAAGAAGAATGCGGCGCGGAGGGAGGGTGCGATGTTCGCGCTCGGCGCCATCTTTGAGCGCTTTCCGCCTAAGCAGAAGCTGAGCGAGGTTGTCTTCCTCATGCACGAGCAAGGTGTTGTGCCATGTGCACTCGACGCACTGGCGGATAAGCAAAGCGCGGTTCGTGAGGGCGCAAAGTATGCTATCGATACGCTGTTCTCTCAGCTCTCCTCGGAAGCGAAGGTTCTCGGTCTGCTCCCGCTGCTCATGCAGTACTTGGGGAAAAAGACGGGCAAGTGGCAGGGTACTGTCGGCGCTTTCGAGCTGATTGGTCGGATGGCGGACAAGGCCAAGATGGGCCTCGAGAGCCAGCAGGCGGAGAAGGACAAGGATGTGCTGAGAGAAGCGATGGGCAAGAGACTCGACCGATTGATCCCGATCGTTGAGGCCGGCATGCACGATTTGAAGTCCGAGGTCGCGAAGCAGTCGGTGAAGAGCATGAACAGCTTGACAACGCTGCTACAGAACGACGATGTAGCGCCTCGGATACCGCTGCTGGTGAAGAGCATGGATGACCCAAGCACAGACGCCCAGCGCCAGGCCATCCATGCACTGAGCCAGACCACATTCGTCACAGTCGTCACGTCGCCGGTACTCGCGCTGCTTACACCGCTACTCGAGCGCGCTTTGAACACACCCACTACGACGCAGGAAGTGCTTCGGCAAACCTCGGTGGTCGTGGAGAATTTGACGAAGCTTGTACACGACCCAATAGAAGCCCGGACTTTCCTGCCGAAGTTGACGCCAGGGATCCAGCGTGTAAGGGATGGCGCATCTCTGCCGGAGGTGCGTGACATCGGCAAGCGCGCGTACGAAGTCATGGTCAAAGCCATGGGCGAAGAGAACGGTCACGACAAATCCGTCGAGCCTATCGAGCGGACGATGCCTGATGCCGTGCTTGCTGTGCTCGAGAAGGAGGTCAAGAAGAACGGCGGACTACTGGACTACCCTGGTGATGCTGAGGTCTGGACACACGCCAAGCGTTACATCTCCGAGATGGTGGCCGAGGTCGCAAACCAGCGCGCTGTCGAGCGCATCATGCCCGATATTGAGCTTTACGTCCAGCCGCTTATGGATACAGGCAAAGCGAAGACGGTCGCTGAGGCAGTGCACAAGTTTTACGTTGACGAGGACAACCGCAAGTTCGGTGTACCGGTCAAGGAGGACGATGGCGAGACGGAGATTGTGAACGCCAACTTCTCGCTCGGCTACGGCGGTATGCTCTTGCTATCACACACCAACTTGCGGCTGCTCAAGGGCCATCGTTACGGCCTCTGCGGTCGCAACGGTGCTGGCAAGTCTACCCTCATGCGTTCGATCGCCACTGGTAAGCTGGACGGCTTCCCGCCGCAAGACGAGGTCAAGACGTGCTTCGTCGAGCACAACCAAGGTGAAGATGCCGACTTGACTATTCTGGAATACTGTCTCAAAGACCCGGAGCTGCAAAACGAGGGCCAGGAGCGCATCTCGGCCGTTCTTGAAGAGGTCGGGTTCGCCGGTGGACCGGAGGGTCGCCAGCACCAGGGCGTTGGCAGCTTGTCCGGAGGGTGGAAGATGAAGCTTGCGCTTGCCCGCGCTATGTTGATGCGTGCAGATGTCTTCCTGCTGGACGAGCCGACCAACCATCTCGATGTGGCGAACGTGAAGTGGCTACAGGACTACCTGCACTCGCACACGGAGATTACCAGCTTGATTGTCTCTCACGATTCCGGCTTCCTGGATGAGGTGTGCACGGACATCTACAACTACGAGACGAAAAAGCTCATCCACTACCGCGGCAATCTGTCCGAGTTCGTCAAGCAGAAGCCGGAAGCCAAGGCCTACTACACCCTCAGCTCCGCCCAGATGCAATTCAAGTTCCCACCGCCCGGCATATTGACGGGTGTCAAGAGTATCACCCGCAGCATCCTCCGCATGACCGACTGCACCTTTACCTACCCGGGTGCCTCGAAACCCAACTTGCACAACGTCTCCGCCTCGCTGTCGCTATGCAGTCGCGTCGCCATCATCGGGCCCAACGGTGCCGGCAAATCTACCCTCATCAAGGTCCTGACCGGCGAAGTGATCCCGCAAACGGGCAAAGTGGAGAAGCATCCCAACCTCCGTATCGGCTACATCAAGCAGCACGCCCTGGAGCACGTCGAGATGCACATGGAGAAGACCCCGAATCAGTACCTGCAGTGGCGGTACGCGAATGGTGACGACCGAGAAGTGTTGATGAAGCAGACGCGCATTTTGACCGAGGAGGACAAGAAGCAGATGGCTGTCACGATCGATACGGGCGAAGGCAAGGGCGAGCGGACCATTGAGGCGCTGATTGGAAGGCAGAAGTACAAGAAGAGTTTCCAGTACGAGGTCAAGTGGATCGGGTGGCTGCCGAAAGACAACACCATGATCTCGCGCGAGACACTCATGGATCGAGGTTTCCAGAAGCTAGTCCAGGAATTTGACGACCACGAGGCTAGTCGGGAGGGTCTGGGTTTCCGGACTCTGGAACCGAAGATCATCTCGAAGCATTTCGAGGACGTAGGACTGGACCCAGAGATCGCAAACCACAACGAGATCTCGGGCTTGTCGGGCGGGCAGAAGGTGAAGGTGGTGTTGGCCGGCGCGATGTGGAACAACCCGCATCTCCTCGTCCTCGACGAGCCGACCAACTTCCTCGACCGCGACTCCCTCGGTGGTCTCGCCGTGGCGATCCGAGACTACAAAGGCGGCGTAGTCATGATCTCCCACAACGAGGAGTTCGTCGGCGCCCTCTGCCCAGAACAATGGCACGTCGACAACGGACGCCTCACGCAAAAAGGCCACCTCGCCGTCGCGCTCGACCGTTTCGAGGACTCGCGTCCGGGCTCCTCAATGGCGAGTTCGGCCGCGAACAGCAGCGCCGTCTCTTCCGCCGCGCCGAGCACGAACGGGACGCCCTCGGGCAGCGCGCAGGTCTCCGACGCCGAGGGCGGGGATATGAAGTTCCGGGCCAAGAAGAAGAAGAAGATGACGCGGCAGCAGTTGAAGGAGCAGGAGGTCAGGAGGCGGTTGAGGCATATTGAGTGGTTGAATAGTGCCAAGGGGACGCCGCATCCGCCTGATAGCGATGCTGAGACGTGAGGTCCTGGGGGGGGGTTGCGCGATGGGAAAAGTGGGTTTGTGCATGGCGTCGGGCGTTTCGTGGAGGTGTTGCATGGCGAGCGGGTGAAAGTGGGATCGTGTGGTGCATTGGGTGGCGATACATTGGGGGCTTAGAGGTTGGGGAACATGAAGTGAGCGTTTACATTGGTCATTTGGCCCGAGGGTAACGCAGTAGAAGTCAACGAATCACTTGCTATGCCCGTCGCTAAAACAAGGTACCATTCTATTCACACAAACTCCACAACCTGAGCGACCACCATCCCGTCAGACTCCAGCACCCACTCCTCGTCATCACTGGACTCGTCGTCAGTCGACTCCTCATCACTGGACTCCTGCTCGTGCTCCTCCTCCTCTTGCTCCTCCTCCTGCTCTTCCTCCTCCACCACCTCCCACTCCTCCGCCTCCTCCTTACCAGCCCTCACCCTCTCCCTTGCCTCCACCATCGCCTGCCCGCATCCCGACTGCCCACCCCCCACTGGCCCCCTCAAGCGATCTTCCGACCCCGTCGCCTGGAAGCGGACGCGGCGCTTAACAAGGCCCAAAGTCAGTACTGCAGCACAACTCCCACGCTCTACTGCGGAGGAGTGGGGAAGGAGATAGAGAGAGAGGGGGAGAGAAAAGGGGGGGGGGGGAGGGATGAAGTACCTCACTATCCCGCTTCTCCCCCAACGTCAACGCCTCCATGGCCTGGCGCACGTTATCCTCGCTCAGGGCGCTGCGGTACTCGCGAGACGCCGCCGATGCCGCCAATGACGAAGACAACGAAGACACAGTTCCCGCTCTCGTGGTCGCCGAGTCCGCGCGCCGACTCGGTCTCGCCTGTAGCAGCCGCAGAATCAGCCTACCATACTACTGAGGATCCGGGCTAAAGTTGGTGGGGTGGATACGTACTCTCCGTCTCGCCGACGGCGACCGCGGAGGCGAATCCGGGACCTCGAACAGTGGGAGATGGGCCAGAGGAGCCGTCTACGACGATAACTTGTTATCAGCTTGACACTGATACCCACTGACTCACCCCACGGGAAGGGGGAGGGAAAGAAGGAAATGGACGTACGATCCGCGCCAGAGCCCTCGCGCGTTCCTGGTCCGAGGGCCGGGCGTGCACCCATCTCCAGGGACCGGCTACTCGGTCGCCGGGGACGTGGACGAGTCTCGTGCGGCAGGCGACGCGTCTAAGTGAGCAGGAGGATCAGTGAAGCAGCAGTAGGATCAGTCAAGCAGCAGGAGGGGGGATGCGGGTGTCACGGGAATAAAGGCAGGGACGTACTGGAAGTGCTCGAGGTACGGGTCACCGGTGGCGTGGCAGGCGTCGTCGCAGTAGGGTGTGCAGTCCTCCATCCTTATCGTGCTGTGTTTTTTTGGTGTGGTGTCGTGGTGGTGTGTAGGAGCGCGTGGGCTATGTGGTACTGCGGAGATGGCGGTTGGTGAGGTATATCAGTGTTGAGACGGTTCTGTCAACTTCTATGTGCGTTGAATTGAGGGAGTGCTATGGGGAGAGTATCATTCGCCACTCAGTTGAAACATCTTAAGCCATGACAGCCTACCTACTTACGGCCTGGTGCTAGTAAGAAACCTACCTACTTGACCACACCTTTGACCAACTGCTCCACCTCCTCATCACTCATCTTCTTCAGGCCCAACAGAGCGTTGTCATTGTTGCTGTCAAAGTTGCCACCGAAGTCCGGCCCGTAGATTGCCAGCTTGATGAATTGCATCATATACCCACTCAGATCCTCGGGTTTCGCCTTGAAATTCTTCATGCCCTCCTGCTCCAAGGCCTCGGTCGTCACTCCAGTGACTTCCCACCCCTCCGCACCGGCGTACTTCTTCGCGTACCCCAGGACTTGGTTCAGAGTGACCACCGCACCGTTCAGCCGTATAGCTCTATTTGCGGTCTCGTTCAGGTGCTTCAAGACCGCCACGGTGCCCTTGGCGATAAAATCCAGCGAGTTGGCCGTGAACGGCGTGTTGCCACCGTCAATCATCTGGACTTTCTTCCCTGGAAGATCGAGCAGCAAGCCGTTGTTCACCAGACCCCAGTCCAGGAATGCGTTCGTGTAGACACACGTGTACGTCGTCCCGGTCCCTTTGACTTTCTCGTCCATGTACTCGTCAATGTCCAGTTTAGTCCGGAAGAGCGGTATGGCCGCCACGCGCGGGTTGTGAGTGTCGCAGCCGAACTCCGATGGCAAGAATCGTTTCACGCCTGCCGCTATGGCTGCGTCGAGGAGCTTCATTTGTAAGGTCGCGCCCCCGAAGCCGATGGTGCTGATGAGTGCGTCTTGGCCTTGCAGGGCTTTGGTCATGCCGGCCACGTCCTCGTAGTCCACATTGGCGACATGGACGTTGGAGGGGAAGGAGTGGTTGCTGGACGCCCGGGTGAAGACCGTGACGTAGAAGTGCTGGTCCAGGAGTGTTTGCAGGACAGGCGCGCCTACAGCGCCCGTGGCGCCGACCAGGACGACGCGCTTGATGGGTGTTGAGGGAGACATGGTTGAGAAAGCTGTCTCGGGAGCGTTGTGAAGTAGCTACGTCTTGAGGTATTGGGCATGCTTCGACGAGAGGCATGCGACAGCAGCAGGCCTCTTATATGGACGCCGGTATTGTTGATCCTCGCGGACTTATTGGCATACTGATGGAAGGAATCAATACCGAGAATCACTGTTGGTCTGCTTGCTTAGAAATATTGATTATCCTACCGCGATCTTGCCATGTCCGGTATCACAGAACAGGCTTGGTAGACGTTCCTGCCATACCGGGCTTTGGTAACGACTCGGAGCTTTGATGCATCACTCATCTGTACGCACGAGACGGACGAATGTCGGGGACATTTCATTGGCCGAATGCTAGCGCTTGCCAGGATCCTTCGGAGGAGCTTGCGTCAAGTTTGCTCGTCGGCTGCAGAAGCGCACCTAGAAGGACGAAAGTAGCAGGGCACGAGTGAAGATAGAGGGAAGACACGCAGGTGACAGATGGGTTGAAGGGAAGGAGGCCGGTTGAAGAAATGGAATGTTCGATGCAGGCCGCATGGTTAGGTTGTCAAGCGATTTGAAAAGGCAATGGCGGCATTTCTACAATACCGTGCAGCCTCATGTAGGGGAGTGTCACCTCCTGGTTCCAAGCAGGCGTCTGAAAGGCGGTGTTAAGGAGTGATGTGCCTTTGTTGGAAGCAAAGTACATGTTTGTGAGCACTGTTGATTGTTGTACAATGTATGAAACAAAGTCAAGAAGAGGGGACGGACTGGACGAAAGAGTCAAGTTGCAGCCTCAGTCAGGACGGGATATTTGAAAGGCGACGGCCACTCCCGCAACAGTCGCCGCTCCATCGCCGTCAACGCATGCAGAGGGCAGACATGTGTAGAGAAGACAGCGGGATGGACAGTCGCCACCCAAGTCCGCTCCGTCCTGATATCCAGTCGACTGGTACTTGGGAAGGAAAGCCCATTGTTATTGTTATTCACCGAGGTGCTCGCACTCGTAAGCCGGACCGGGTGCTCAAGTGTGCCGACGCCCACTCGGTATTCTAATAATGTTGACGCGTGGAGAAGGAAGACGCCGAGGCGGCTGTCGTCATTGATGTTTGTACCTTAGGCTAACAACCCCATTCATTGCCCATTCTCCCTCCACCACCAAGGCAACCACTTAACCTCCCTCCTTTACTTCCGCTCACCTTCTCCCTTTCCCCTCCTCCCTCTCCCACTCATCCCATCATGAAGCTCTCCCACGTCCTGCCGCTTGCGGCCTTGAGCTCCGCCTTCGTCCTCCCCGCCGAAGAGGTCCTCGCCGGAATCGCCATCGAAGACAACCACCGCCAGACCGGATGGTATGAGAGTGTTGCAGAGGCCAAGAACGATGCCATTGCGGGCTTCAAGAAGCACTTCGAGGAGGTGACAGATACCACCAGGCACGCATGGGGCACGGTCGTCAAGACCTCGAAGAGTGCCCTTGACGAGGCTTTCGAGCTCGCCTCGAGCACAGCGGATACCGCGGAAGATAGCTTCCACGACGCCGCCTCTGGCATTTCATCCTGGCTCCGTACCGAGGGCGACGACTTCTACGACTCCTTTGATGGGCCTCCCGACGGACCACCAGACCACGATCCCGATCATGGACACCGCCCGCATCACCCACCGCATCACCCGCCACATCACGGCCATGGCCCGCCGAACCAGACTGTCTATCAGCTCATCAGCGAGTCCAAGTACACCACCAAGCTTGCCAAGCTCATCAACAAGTACGACGACCTCGTCGAGATCCTCAACAGCACCTCTGCCAACTACACCGTATTCGCGCCCACCGACAAGGCCTTCGAGAAGATCCCCGAGCACCACCCGGAGCCGAGCAAGGAGGTCCTCAAAGCCATCCTCTCCTACCACGTCGTCAACGGCTCCTATCCCGCCGGCCGCGTCCTCGCCACCCACACCGCCCCGACCCTCCTCGAGGGCAAGCACCTCTCCTCCACCCCCAAACCCCAACGAGTCGCCTTCAAGATCACCCTCCGCGGCCTGACCGTCAACTTCTACAGCCGCATCATCGCCGTCAACATCTTCGCCACCAACGGCGTGATCCACGGCGTCGACTCCCTCCTCATCCCGCCCCCCTCCGTCATCAAAATCGTCGACCTCCTCCCCACCGAATTCAGCACCCTCGAGCTCGCCCTCGGCAAAACCGGCCTCCTCGAGACCCTCAACACCACCCACCACGCCGGCGGCACCCTCCTGGCCCCCTCCAACTTCGCCTTCAAGAAGCTCGGGCCCAAAATCAACGCCTTCCTCTTCTCCCAGTTCGGCCTCAAATACCTCAAAGCGCTCCTCGAGTACCACGTCATCCCCGACAATACCCTCTACAGCGATGCCTTCTACCAGGCCGACTCCTCTGATGAAGAGAAGACAGACGACTACCGTATTCCCAAGGGCATCTACCACGTCGACCTCCCGACTATGCTGAAGGACCGCAGCGTCGCGATCGATATCGCGCGGTACGGCGGGCTGATCGAGATGAAGATCAACGCTTTCGCGCGCGTGGCGGTGCAGGACGGGATCGCGGAGGATGGCGTGATTCAGGTGGTCGGGGATGTTGTCGTGCCGCCGAAGAAGATCGGCGGGCCGGGGAAGGAGAGTGTGGAGTTCTGGCAGGGAGAGGAGATGAGTGTGGGGGAGTTGAAGGAGCGGTTGGAGCCGTATGTTGTGAAGGGGGATCTTTGAAGAAGTTTAGCACTTGATGAGCTGATGAGGGGGTGTATGTGTAACGATCATGGTAAGTAGGATGAAGTAGTATCAACTGCACAGGCATGTAGCGCAGCATTGCCCCGTGCATGTCTAGCACCTTGCACCCTGCACGTCGCGGTCGTCTCTCCGCACCGCTCACGTGCTCCTCTCCTAGTCGCCCGCTGCCTCCACATTTCCGCGGTACCTTATCACCACCTGACGACGTGCACACCTCAGGCAGTTCCAACACCAACACCTTCCGTAATACCAAGGCCCTGATTCGAGTCTTTCCGTCCGGTCCTGCCAACCTCGTGTCCAAAGAAAACAGAACCACGGCATTGCATACGACACCGGTGCACAATGATATCCGGATACCTGTCTCTCTCCCTCACTCCCCTGCCACACCGTCGCCTAGGTCTCCCCTGCTGCAAGTGGGAGCGGCACTTCGCCGACCTCCACGAGAACTCTGACCTGGAATACGGACTTCTGCATCGTGGGACCCGGTGACGGAACGGCAATCCCAGCGTGTGGGTAGATGAGACAGTTGTTACGCTCCTCATCTAGGATGGGGCTAACGAGGCTTGGCACGAAGCATGCGGCGCGAAAGCGGTCGCCAGTACCGTTCACGGGACGTGCCGGACGACAAGAACGACGGGGTCGGGCGTCCACGGTGGTACCGCCACGCGTGCAAGTGGTCATCTATCCCCAGGCTGTCCTGTTCTGCGCGGTGCTCGCGAGGGTGACTGCGTCACTACTAGGAACTGGCAGTCCTTCGCAGCCACCGCTTTCCGTCCTCCACGCACGTGAGGGCCCAATGCCAGCCGTCAAAGCGAAAGGAGATGGCGGATCGGCGTGCGGAGACCGAGAGATGGAAAGGGGCTGGCGTGCTCCGGCGTGCCCGGGTCACTACGCGGTGGTGATGTGGTGCCCACCGTGCTCTCCGTGCAGGCCAGAGACAGCGCGAACGGAACGACGCGAGAAATTGTGCTACATGCAGAGGGGCTGGGGAGTCCTGGCGGCGCTCGTCGCGGCGGTTCATGGAGGGATGTGAGTACCGCAACCGTGGAGCCGTGGCGAACATCTCGACCGTTTCGACCTATCGTGCTATAGAGAAGTGGTCAGTGATGCGTCGATGGATATCTTGGGTCGAGCCTAGTGCTCTGGGAAGACGACTGGTGTTTGTTTTGGTGGCGGCGGTTCGCTCGCACGCATGTGTGTGGCCGACGACGCGTGGTCCACGCTGGGCGGCCGTCGTGTCGTTGCTGGCTGATGGGTGTCTTGTTGCTCAAACGTTGGACAGAACGGTGGCTTCGGGCGAGCTCCACGTATGTACAGCTGTGGTAAATCTTTCAGCGTCTTGCCTGCAAGCTGGACCATTGGGGTGGCACTGGCTAGCGATTTCGGCGGGCCTTGCAGGTGGTGCATATTTCGCGGTCAGAGTACGTTTGGTGCAATGGACGGAGTTTCAAGGCGACGCAGGAGTGTGAAAGCATGCTGGTGTACACTGCTGGGACTAGACTGGGCCACCGTCCACGCGTTGTGGCAATTGGTCGAAGTATAGAACCAGCGTCAACTACTAATGCGTCAGGTCTTCTTCGACACCGTCCTGGAACGACGTAGAGAACGAACGTGTGGAGTGTGCAACGTCGAGAGAGGCGTCGACCATCGGCTGCAATACCTGTCTCGATGTGCCACCTACGAATTCCGGCCAGTCGTGTCCACTGTCGATGATGTCTGCTAGGCAGGTCACCACCCACATCTCAATGGCGCATCCGATCTCCAACGCAGAATTGAGAACGTCTTCGGATGATTGGTGTGAGGGTCGAAGAATTCCAGGAAAAAGTCAACTCCAGCACCGTCAACAGATCATCAGCCGACAGCGTCCAGACTCCAGCGTGGGTCCCTTTCCACAACCGAGCAGTGCAAACAGGCTCCACCCTCTCGGCCTTGCCGCACGCAGCCAGGGCAGTGGAACTCCAGTGCCGGGGCGTGTGGCTTGCCGATGCCACAGCGCAGGTAAGGTTTAGGTTTTCATCCGGCGTGCAGATCTTGGCCGTTTGGCGTCGATACGGTAGAAGCACTATGCCCTTTGTAGGCTGCATGGCCGCGGTCGCAGCTTCGCGGTGTTGGTTCGGGGCAAGGTCAAGGAAGCGCCATGACAAAGCGCATGGGTGGGAAAGACTGACTGGAGGTGCGTGGGGATCGCCACAGAGCTCCGAGTGACGGTTGTTTCTAGACCTTCCACAACGCACTCCACGCGCCCACAATTTAGCAAGGAAATTCGGCTGGCTGAGGCAGATGATTCGATGCTCCATCTGGCAACCGTGCTCTTTGACGTACGGAATTTCGCGTGGTCTGGCCGTAGCGGGAACGTCATCGGCCACACTCGAAGGGGAAAACGCTATTCTACCTGCGCCATGGCCCATGGGCCATGGCAGATCCTACGGTAGTCCACGACTCCACGTGTCGGGCGATCATCAGCCGCGATCTCGAGCCACACGTCCACGCACGGCCATCGTTTGCCGAGGGGGGTTTTGCGCAATGCCTGCTCTGCCCCGCGTAATATGGGCTCTGGGAAGTCGAACTTGACCAACCAGATGGGGTTTTCCAGCGCGACTCCAACTTGATTCCGGCTCCTACGCTATCGCCTTTGGTCAGTCCTAGATAACAGTGGACACTGCGCCAGCAGTCGGCTCTTGGCCTTTGTATTAGGCTGGACCCGTTAAAACTCGGACGCGGTGAGTTTGCCATGGTGCGCGGACCGCATCACCGGTGTGGCGTCGATGAGGTGCAGTCCAACGGCGCCCGAGCGTCTGTCAAGTACGGTTCGTGCTATTCGCCCCGTCTTTGTTGGCGCTGTCTGTCTTTCTTTCGACATGACCATCTACGGTGTTGGTGTTGGTGTGTTGACGTGGAGGTGCCCTGGTGTACCAAGGCGGCGGTGGGTGTATGGAAGTGACGTCAGCCGCCCGAGTTCATGTTGCCTGCCACGCGAAACACACGGGGCACAGCATGTCGGTTCCGAACCAAACGGTTTCCCGGGTGGAACTATCGTGCGCCACGTTGTCGATCTTCCTGAGCTAAATACCGTAGCACGCGGCAAGTGCCGTTTATCAAATACACGTCAGTGGGATGGAGAGTAGACGCTTGATACTCCTGGTACTACCGGTGCACCTCGCTGATACTGCGACAGTACCGATGTGGTAAACGAGTGTGCGTGGAGTGGAAGAGCCTGGGCTGATCAGCATTCAACGCACAAGGTGGTGACGTGGTAATGAAGGCGACAGCAAACTAATAATGGGAGCCAACGTCGTTCATCGTAGTACTAAGTAGCGCCGAATGCCGGGGACCCACTGCCGTCATCCCTGGCCCTATAGCGAAGGAGGCTGAGCCACAATCCCGATCGGTCAGCCGCGAGGCTCTCGCCCGGGTACCGGCCCCCGTGTGGCACCCGAAAGCTTGACAGCGGTCAAGCCACCCCTTATCCCTCGATATCTGTAGCGCCGACGGTCTAGACGAGCTGTGGAGCGCTGATCCTCTTACCCTCTCCAGACCACCAACACGCTCGAAGCAGCTCCTTTTGTATGACCTGCCCAGTTCCATCCTTTTATTATTAGCCAGCTGCTGTCGCTCTCTCTCGCTAGCCTCGCTACGGCGTCACCATCTGTTGACGCGTCTGCACGCCGACCGTTTCCGGGGCCTCGCACTCTATCAGGTCGTCCAATCTAGTCAAGCCACCAAGGCTCTTCCTACATCCTAGCCTGAACCATCACCACGCCCCGGGCAAGGATGCCTGGGAGAGCTCCGACGACAGCAAGACAGTGAAAGGCGTCGTCACCAAGCACATCCAGTTCGCCACAGCAGCGTTGCTCCAGTGCTTGACCGATGTCGTGGATCATTTCCTTCCTCAGGATGGGCCAGCGGAGCTACTGTCTATGACAGGCAGAGGCCCGGTGGGGTCACCAAGGGCGTGTCTGCACGTAATTTGTGAAGTGCTTCACCTTGTCAATGTTTTCGGTTGGGTCGTCGTTCTTCAACTGTTCAATTTCCCCTTCACGACTTCGACCTGAACGGTCGTCTGTTCGGGTCACAACTCGATCTCCTCCTGTCCCTCACCACCACCACCGCACGCGACGAAGAATCCCCGTCGGCATTCTTTGCGATTGGTTGCTCTGCCCGTACACTTCGGACTGAATTGCGCGCCTCTTAACTCCATCAGCCGCCAGGACCGCATCCCACTCGCGCAATTGTTCCCACAGGCGATGAAGCTGCAAAACACTTGCGCACAATCGATTGAATCCCCATAACGCAAATGCGGCTGCGATCTGCAGCTGCCACACCAAGGACAATAACCCGGGAAGCCGCCTCTCGTCATGTTCAACAACACAACTCACAACCACTTCTTACCAATATCGAACACCCTCTCGATTGAGGCAGCATCTGGCCTTGGGAGACCGTCTCATGCGGAGCAGTCGAGTGCAGCGTCGTCGACCTCCGACGCACCCTTCCTGTCGCATGCCGCGTCCGGCGTGAAAAAGCGCAAACCCACGAAGTTCAAGAGTGGGAAGGAACTGTCACGGTCTTTCTCCACGCCGCAGCTCAGGGACGGCGCAATGTCAGACTCCGACAGCGACAAAAAGCGCAATAAGCTTGGCTACCAGAGGATCTCAATCGCATGCGGTAAGTAAGCACTTCCTCGCCAGCAGTCTGGACGCCTACTAGGTTTAGATTCACCGCTACTACCTTCGTTCGCGCCGCTGACAATCGCAGCACATTGTCGCCGACGGAAAATACGCTGCATCATTTCTGACGGAGACACACACCAAAGATGTCAGAACTGCATCCGGCTGAAGAAGGACTGCATGTTCTACGCAGTCGACCAACAAGCGGCCATGGAGGGTAGACCGGAGACCTCGGCGACGCTCCTGGCAGGCTCAGGCCCGTCTTCGATCGTCTCCGTCTCACCGCCGAACCTTGGCATGGATCGGCCACTGGCCTCGGCACACGACTTCTCGGCCTTCTCGGCGGTGCCATCAAACGCGCCAGGTACCTACCAAAGACTCCCGTTGGAGCCCGGCAGCGCTCTACTGGGTCAGCAACCTCCCCAACGCTTCCTGCCGACCGAACCTGACCCTCGTTTAGGCGGCTTCGTCCAGCCGAACCACATCTACCGCGCCGAGACCGACACGCGGTCCTGGTCGGCCTCAGAAACCCTGGAATCCGGAGGCAGCAGGCTGCTCGCCAGGCGCACAGAAGCCTCGTCGCAGGTTTACGCGCAGTACGCCAACTCCCCGACCGTGCGAGGCGACTTCGCACCCTACCCTGCCTCCACCGAGCCGACCCGGACGCAGAAGGCTTTCCACCGCATGCAGGGCGCCGAGTACCCCCAGCATACCGAGGGAATGCAATGGGAGCCCTCCCCGCAGCCCGCGCCACCCCTCTTCTACGCCCCGATCGACCAACAACCACCCCCCAACCACCACCACCACCACCCCCACCACCAGCAGCCGCCTTATCAGCCGTCCTTCCGCCCCGACCAGCGCGTCCACGCTCCCCCTACGATGCATCACTACCCCTTATCCGCCCTCGACGTCCAAACCGCCAATCTCGCGCCCGACGGACGGGGCCCGCTCTCGGCTCCTGTCGGCGCGCACCAGGTGTATAGCCAGGCCAACGCGTTCTTGTACCACCAACAGCAGCAGCAGCAGCAGCAGCAGCATTCCCACGGCGGCGGCAGTGGAGGGGTGAACGCGTCTTCGTTTGCCCCGCATGCGACGTTCCCGCCCGCGGGGTGGTATGCGGAGCCCCAGGGTTATGCGGCGCTTGAGGAGGAGCCGGAGGAGTTTGAGGGGAGTCCGGAGTTGAGGCCTGGATGATGGGTGAACGGAGCGGTGGGCATTACGGGAGTTGGGGGAGAAGTGAGGCGCGGTGGTTTGGCGGAACGGGGGTTTGAAGCGTGGAGTCTGGAGTACGGGGAGAGTCTGGGAATGGGCTGGTTGCGGTCACGGCGAGACGGGTAGGGGTAATATTGGAGGATTCAAGAGCGCACGCACGGTCTCTTTCTGTCGGCGCGACACCGATGTATACGACTAGGGAGGAGGAAACAGCTTTCGTGAACAGGACGCACGCACGCACGCAGGCTTTCACCAGCGGGTCTGTAAGAGAACGCGGTATCTTTGGAGAGCACGGCCGGCGTTGGTGTCACGCGCTACGTTCGTCGATGGCCGCTCTCACGCGATGGCCGCAACGTGGTGGCGAGCCGTCCATCAAGCTATCAAAATATTGAGCAGATTTAAGCAGCGTCGTGCTCGCCACTTTGGATACCAGCATCTCAGCGTCGCTGGTCGATTGGGGCAATGCCTAGGACCGGTTTTTAGGCATACGGACGTGTTCGTTCGGATATGACTGCCTGCCGTCAGTGCCGTGTAAGGTATTGACTACAGGTCGCCGACTGGCCACTTGAGTGTGGATTCACACAACCGCCTAAGGCCTTGCTGCCTTGCACTCGCCGTGATCCTGGGGTTGATCGCATATCGGTACACGGTGGAAAGTCGGCGCAGATACGCCACACTAGCTACTGCGCTGCCAGGTCATGGATTTACGCCGCCTTCAGCTGCAACAGCCGCTCGGTTGGAAACGAGGGTCTTTGACATGGCGCTCCATGCGGAAGCTCGTCGACCACAACTCGAACAGACAGGCCCAAAGGCAACCTCGGGGTGTCACGCGAATGGGTACCTTGGGGTACACTCGGTCGTTGGAATCCGAATTCAAGAGCCGAGAAGAAAGCAGCTGTGCGCACTTTAGTTCGGACTCGGCCCTTCTCGCTTCATCGGCTGCTGCTGTAGCACACACCACACCTACATGTACTCCCAGAGGCTGTCACGCGAATGAATGTTCGTACGTCGCAAGCATCAGGCAACCAGCGACCATGCGCTGCTCAGCGTTGGCAAAACTAGACCCTCTCTCGGCCTGAGTCTATCCGGTCGTATGAAAGACTTCCGGCCTCGTTATATCTCGTAATGTTGCGAATGCTGTCGTTGCCTCCGCCTGCTCAACAGCGTGCGGTCGATCTCCTGAATTATGACAGGCAAGGCTTTGATCGATCTGGTGTCGTCGTGTTAAGCCAATAAGGACTAGCGAAGAAGCGGCAAAATGGTAAAGCGGGTCAGGTCGTCCGAATTGATGCGGCTGTCTTGGCAGAGGATATGGAGTGCAAGCTCCTGACTGTTGCACGTGTGACGGAAAGGCTCCATCCACATCGGCAAATCCAACTCGGTCTTGTTTCTTATTCTCCACCGGGGTCTGGCCAGCCTCGTCGCGGGCGACGTGACCCGCAGACGGCCATCTGCCCGTGGGACCATACTAACGCCACACCGAGGCTGCGTGGCGCTCAGAGAAGGATGGGATTGACTTCATCATGACGGTGCTCGCCCTGCTACTCGCAAGGCATCAGCCACCGAGCAGCGCCCATTGGCCACAGTAGGGCCTCGAGCAGGGCGCTAGGCGGAGTGCAGGAGGCGGGTGTCGTGTAGTCAGTCACATGTTGCTGCTCGCACAAGCAATCATGAGCAGTGTTTGAGTGGAGTGAGGTACAGGTGACGTCGAGAGTGAACAGCTGTGCCTAAACATTGCCCCTCCATCCACTGCCCCGCTATCACATCACTCCCATATAATCCCCTGCCCCTCGATTTCTTTTGCTCAGCAAACAATCACCCTCAAGACCATACAAACAAACACACCACCAATCCACCAAACCACCCCCAACCAACACTCAAGATGTCTGACTCCATGTAAGCAATTGGCCTTGTCGGAGAGACCCCGTTGAAAAAGGCCACCTCTGACAGCTTCCCAGGCGCCAAAGCACCACCGACAAGGTCTCTTCCTCCATGAAGCCCGACAGCTCAAAGTCCACCATGGAGAAGGGCACCGACTCCGTCAAGAGCGCCGCCGACTCGGTCGCCGGCAAGGCTCAGCCTGGTACATCGTCCCCCCCCCCCCCCCCCCGAACTCCAACCCACGAACCACGGTTCGCCACCCTCGACCAGCCAGCTGACCCATCCTTTCCGCGACTACAGACAGCGAGAAGTCCGCCACCCAGTCCATGAGCGACTCCGTCTCCGGCGGCTCCTCCGACGCCTCCAAGTCCGCCAGCGACACCGCCGGCAAGGCCCAGGAGCAGGGCGGCAGCATGATGAACCAGGCCTCCGAGACCCTGTCCAACGTGGCTGGCCAGGCGCAGGACGCGCTCGGCATGGGCAGTACGTTACACAATCTCCCATGTTGTTTGAATCATGGATGTTCGTTGCTGATGATTTGCTGCAGAGAAGTAAATGTCTATCAACCAGACGTATTCCGAATGTCTGGAGACGATTCGCTTCTTGTGTAAACAGGACGGTATTCAGTTTCGAGCAGACAGGACGATTGTGTGATGCGGTGGTAATGGCTACTTATTCCCAACAACGATGCCCATTGAGCATCTGATGCAGTGCGAAGTATGCATAGACAGAACATGATAGTCTGCAAACGTTTCGACTGTCTCCTGCGTAGGATCTTATCCACTGCGACTAGGTGTTGTCATCGAGTGGCTTCAAACAACGATGTGTTTTCTGCCATGGGATCGCTGCCTCGAGGTATTACATCGAACCCGTAAAGGAGGGCAGCTGTACCACCCTCCTGCCACCAACCAAACACAAGTTACATTTAATCTCAAATGAACCTGATGGTGGTCGTCGATCAAGGCGGCCATGCCACCCACCCATCATCAACCAATTGCCATGTGACCATGGACAGTACCTGTACCCGAGGAGACAATATAGCGGAAGCAGATGAAAGGAGCTGGGCGTTCAACGTCTCCGGTACATGTATTTCGCAACACTACACGTATGTACACGACACAATCCCACACAAACTCTCTTTCCTCCCAACACGTCCACACCACCAAACCCCTCTACTTCCTCTCCTTAGGTGCCAACATCAATTCCGGCCTTACACACCGATCAAACTCCTCCCCACTCAACGCCTGCAACTCCATCGCGCTCTCCCGCAGCGTCAAACCCTTCTTATGCGCGTTCTTAGCCACCTTGCTTGCCATATCATACCCGATAACGGGGTTCAAACACGTCACCAACATCAGACTCTCCCCCAACAACGCTCCGATCCGCTTCTCGTCCGCTTCTAACCCCTCGACGAGGTGGAGGCGGAAAGACGTCATGCCATCTGTGAGCAAGCGGCAGGAATGCAGGAGATTGGAAATCATCACGGGTTTGAACACGTTGAGCTCGAAATTCCCCTGCGAACCCGCGAAAGTCACCGCGGCCTGGTTGCCGAAGACCTGGCAGCAGAGCATCGTCACGCTCTCGCACTGCGTCGGGTTGACTTTCCCGGGCATAATCGACGAACCGGGCTCGTTCTCGGGCAGCTTCAGCTCTCCTAACCCGCACCGGGGCCCGGAGCCGAGGAGACGGATGTCCTGGGCGATTTTGAACAGGCTGGTGGCGAGGGTGTTGAGCTGGCCGTGCGCGGCGACGATGGCGTCGTGGGCGGCGAGGGCCTCGAATTTGTTCGGCGCCGTGGTGAAGGAGTGCCCGGTCATGCGGGAGACTTCGGCCGCGATGGCTTCGGCGAAGCCGGTGAAGGTGTTGAGGCCCGTGCCGACGGCTGTGCCGCCCTGGGCGAGGAGGCGGAGGTGTGGGAGGGCGGATTCGAGGCGCGTGATGCTGTGGGTGAGTTGGGTGACGTAGCCGGAGAATTCTTGGCCGAGGGTGAGGGGCGTGGCGTCTTGAAGGTGGGTGCGGCCGATTTTGATGATGTGCTCGAAGGAGGCGCGTTTGCGTTCGAGGGCGTCGCGGAGGGCTGTGAGGGAGGGGAGGAGCTGCTCTTCGAATTCGAGGACGGCGGCGATGTGCATGACGGTGGGGAAGGTGTCGTTGCTGCTGGCGGACATGTTGACGTGGTCGTTGGGGTGGACGGGTTTCTTGCTGCCCATTGTTCCGCCCAGGAGCTCGATGGCCCGGTTGGAGATGACTTCGTTGGCGTTCATGTTGGATTGGGTGCCAGAGCCAGTCTGCCAGACGACGAGAGGGAAGTGATCGACGAGTTTGAGGGAGGCGACTTCAGCGGCCGCGGTTTGGATTGCTTCGCCGAGTTTGGGGTCTGGTGTATATGAGAGGGTGTCCCGATCGTATGCGTGCTCAGGGATGTGCCATACCGAGCCCATACTTCATGTTCACCGTCGCCGCCGCGCCCTTCAGGATGCCAAATGCCCGCACGATGGGCGGGGGCATGCGGTCCTGGGGTTGATTGATCTTGAAGTTCTCCAGTGATCGCTCGGTCTGCGCGCCCCAGTACCTGTCATTGGGGACTTGCAGCTCACCAAAGGCATCGCTCTCTGTCCTTGTGGATGTAGACATCCTACTCGTGCTTGCGAAAGATCGTGCGGAGGCGGCGGTGGTGGTGGAGAGGTGTGGCCAGGATGGAGTCGGGGAGGTGTAGTGGACGAGGGGCCGTGGGTATGCTTTGGTGCAGCTTCGTAGTGTTTGAGTTCGGAGGGCGGTGCGTAGCGGCATGGCTTGGGGAGGGGAAGAGAGGGAGTGGTCGAGTCGGTAACTGTGTGGATGGTGCTGAACAGCTTGGGGAGCTTCCAATGCTTTGCCTTCACATGTGCAAGTCCGATCGCTGACACCTGAGGCAAGAAGTGTGGCGGTGGCGGTGCAGTGGCTGGTGAGCCCGATGGAGCTTGGCTCATCTCGAGGACCTCGAGGTCGGCACGAGACCAGTACATCGAAACGCGTAGCACGGGGACCGAGCCAAGGACGCGCGCGCAGTCCATGGTTCCAAGGCAGTATAAGGCTTGTTCAACCAGCACCACTACTCAGCCTGATCTCAGCTCCTCCAATGTATATCTGCCCGTCCTCCAGGGCTCTTCTCAGCATCGGCCCGCCTGCTTGAGCCTCACCCACCACCCTACGAGCTGATATGAGCATGTGGTCCTGTCCTTTCTAGCCATGTCTTGAAGAGTCGCTGTAGCCGTTGCTGCCCAGTCATTTCAAGAGACTCGAAGCGATCATGGCCTACAATGCCAACGGCCCCTATCAGCCTCCCCAACGATCCTACTACGGTCAGACGCAGCAGCAGCAGCAGCAGCAGCAGCAAGCACAACAACAGCAAGGTCCGGTACATCAAGTCCACGGACACCCAGCAACTGGGCCCTACGAAGACGCTCGATACGACCAAGGGTACGGTCAGGGTTATAGCCAGGACTATAACGGGCAACAGCCGCAGGAGCAGCAGCTATACTCGAGTGGATATGCCAATGGTGACGGCCAGCAACACGCGGCGATGTCTCAGCAGCAGGAGGGATATAGCGATGGCTATTACGGAGGCTACCAGAAGCAGAAAGCGCGACCGATCAACGGAGACGTGCTGACGCAGCAAAGACGGTCGCCGGGTCCTCAGCAGATGCAGCAGCAGTCGCATCAGGAACAGCAGTACGAGCGGAACTATGACCCGAGGTATCAGCAGAGGCCTGGCCGAGGGACACCGCCGGCACAAAGCCAACAATCCGTGCCAAGACCACAGCAGCAGCAGCAATACTCTCAGGAGCCCATACAGCACAGCCAGCCCTACCAGCACCAGGAGCCTCAGCATGTCCCACGGGAGCGACAAGCACCGCCAGAGCCTCGCCTCCGAACTACCGTAGACCCTCGAAACGGCCATCCGCAACCCAGTCCTCAACACCGCCAGCGACCAGTAGTGCCACCACCAAACCAGTTCCCACTTTCTCAGCAACAGCAGCCATCACGTCAGCAACTCGCCCTCCAGGCCGCTGCCGCACCGCAGAAGTCCATGCCCATCCCACCCAACAAACCAGCCGCGGCCCCGAAACAGACAATGGAAGAGTGGAAAGCTGCCGAGAAAGCCCGGCTCCACCAAGACTCCGCGAGTCTCAGCTTCATGCCCCAAGACAACGCCTTCCCGACGTTCCCAACTACTCGACCCGGACAGAAGAAGGAGCGCTTGCACCCGGACGAGCGAGCAGGCACCGCGATGAGTGGGCGGTCTTCAAGCGACGTGCAGAGGGGCCAGGGGCAGGCGCGAGGGTCGGTGGGCTCGGTGGGCTCGGGTGGACCTCAGCAGCTGCAACAGCAGAGGCCGGGGTATGGTCGACATCCTTCTCCGGGCCAGGGGGTGCAGCAGCAGCAGCAGCAACCGCATGCTGCCGTGGAAGAGAGGCAAGGGCAAAGACCGCCTTACGATCGACAGCCACCTTCAGGGCAACGGGTGCCGCAGCAGCAGCGGCCCGTGCAGAACGGTGCTCCACCGCTGCGGGCAGAGCAGCGGTCGCCAGCGACAGCGGGAGGTTATGGGCAACTACCTCCTCCGGCCGGGCAAGATCAGTATGGGAACGCGCAGGGGTACGGCCAGCCTGTGCCAAGCAATAACGTGATCAGAGAGGAGCAGCATTCGCCTGTGCAAACAACGGGCCATCAGCACCCGCCTATCTCGGTCGCTGGGCAAGATGTGTATGCTCCAGGGTACGGCCAGCAAATGCCAAATGGCTTGCCACCTGGTCAAGATCTCTCGCAAGCAAGAGAACATCCGCAATCACCTCCTCCACCCCCAAACGATCGGCACGAGCAGGGCTACGGCCAAAAGTTCCAGCCCCTTTCACAGCAGGCACATCATGGCCCTGCAGATGGTGTGCGCGCGCCCATCTCAAACATAGACACATCAGGGCATGCCAGAAGACCACCGGCATCAAACTATATGGATCATCAACCACTCAGCCCGGCCAGTATCCCACCCCTCCCCAGCACCGCACAATCTCAGTTCCGAACGCCGTCGACAGCTCTGCAGGTTGCAGTCCCGGGTAGTCCCCACGGCTCGGCCTTGTCGTATCAAATGACACCTACCGGGTACATGGGTGGTGGCGAGGCAGCGGTACCGCAACAACGGAGCGGAAATGATAGTGGTACTCTGCCCGGAAGAGAGGCGTATGATAGATCTCTCGACGGGCCAGTACCGCAGTCCGCAGGGCCTTTCAGGAGCACGAGGGACATTGAGAGCGAGATGCCAGATTTCGATAGCGCGGCACCGGGTGGCACGAGTTTGTTGCATAAGCGAGGTCAGGCACCTAACCCCGATCAGAGGACTGAGCAACAGCAGCGAGGACCGTCGTCAGTTGCGGCCGGTGTCTATGAACTTAGTGCTCCGGCGCAGCATCAGCAGCAATCTGCACCTGAGCGAGGGTACTACGATGCAGAGTATGGGCAGGAGCCTGATTCCGGCTTTGGTACTCAACACGCGCCTCCGCAGCCGCCTTTCGCAAGTGAGCCTGTTGGGCGGAAGTCAATGGACGAGGCAAGACAGATGTCGTATCAGGGAAGCCCACCGCCGGCTCATTTGCAGCCGCCGCAGCGTGTACGAATGTCTCCCAACGGACAGCCGCCACACGGACAATATCCTCCACTGCAGCAGCAGAGACCAGTGATGGACGAGCGGAACCTCTCTGGTCAAACGGTGCACAGCGTGAGATCGCAGCCGCCACGAGACGCAGTCTATACAGGAGGCTTACCGCAACGACCGGCCCCAGAAGGGCGGAATATGTCCGGGCAGACCGTGCAGAGTGTTCGGTCTGAGCCGCCAAGAGGCGCCGTTCATCCACCGCCACAGCGACCAGGCATGGACGATCGTAACATGTCCAGCCATACCATGCAGACACCCTGGGCGGATCCCCGGCTGCGAGTCCTCAGCGCTCCACCACTGCGACAGGGCTTTCCCAAGCCGCCTGGTCAGCCACCAATGAACGGTACACCGATGTCGCCGCTGTCGCCGCAGAGGTCCGCCCCGGAGTACGAGCGGCAGGGCCTTCAGGAGCCGCCAGGGAGACCATTGAACGGCGTACCCTTGTCGCAGCAGAGATCCGCTCCAGAGTACGATCAGCAGCATCGCGTCAATCCAGATGCGCTACCGCACCACCCTGTCCCGGTTAGGCCAGGCTTGATGGAAGGCGGAATGGTGCAGCAGACTAGCAAGCCTCCGCCGGTGCGGCAATACGATACAGCACCCGCCTCTGCACACACCCGTCAGGAATCTGTCGAGCATCCTGCCCAGCCCGTCACCCACCAAGAACTCGACCATCTTCGCGCAGCCGTCGCCGCGAACCCGACCAACTACAAGCAAGCTCTCACCCTTGCCAAGAAGCTCGTCGAAGCCTCCAACACCCTCGCATCCGAAGGCGGCCGCGCAGACCCCAGGACCACGGCCAAGAACCGCGAGAAGTACGTCCTGGAAGCGCACAAACGCATCAAGAAGGCCGCGTCAGCCGGCTACCCAGACGCGCAATTCTATCTCGCGGACTGCTACGGTCAAGGCCTGCTAGGGCTAGAAGTCGACACCAAAGAAGCCTTCAACATGTACCAAGCAGCCGCCAAACAGGGCCACCCGTCAGCAGCCTACCGTACCGCCGTCTGCTGCGAGATGGGCCCCGACGAAGGCGGCGGCACCCGCAAAGACTACGCCAAAGCAGTGCAATGGTACCGGCGCGCCGCCGCCCTCGGCGACGTCCCCGCCATGTACAAACTCGGCATCATCCTCCTCAAGGGCCTCCTCGGCCAGCCCCGCAGCGTGAGTGAAAGCGTCACCTGGCTCAAACGCGCCGCCGAGCGCGCCGACAAAGACAACCCCCACGCCCTCCACGAACTTGGCACTCTCTACGAAAGCTCCAACACTACTCCAGACGTCCGGGCCAAACTCCTCGCCGACGACACCTACGCCCGCGAACTGTACCTGCAAGCCGCAGCGCTGAACTACAAATTCTCCCAGTTCCGCCTGGGTCAGGCGTACGAGTACGGCTCGCTGGGCTTGGCCATCGACCACCGGGCTTCCATCTCCTGGTACAGCAAAGCTGCCGCCCAGGGGGAGCACCAGGCGGAGTTGGCGCTCAGCGGGTGGTATTTGACTGGCGCGGAGGGTATCTTGGGGCAGAGCGATACGGAGGCTTTTTTGTGGGCGCGGAAGGCGGCCGGGGCGGAGCCGCCGGCGGGGAAGGCGTTGTTTGCCATGGGGTATTTTTCCGAGATGGGGATTGGGTGTGCGGTTAGTGGGGAGGAGGCGAGGAGGTGGTACGGGAGGGCTGCTGGTGAGTTTTGTCGTTCTCTCTCGCTCTTTGCGTGTGCGGCTCGGACGTTGATCGTGTGCTGACTCGAGCGGTTTTGTTTAGCGTACAAATTCCCCAAAGCGCTGGAACGCCTGGAAGAGCTCAAGAGGAGTGGAGGCGGGAAGAACAAGGTGGCGCCTGTGAACGGGAAGTTGGCGCGCAAAGACCAGAAGCGGGACGAGGCGGAGTGTGCTCTCATGTGAGACATGAAGCCTGCTTTGGGACCTCTTCACTGCCCAGCTCGTGCATATTATCGGGACGCGGGACGTTCCTTTGGTGGTTGAGGAGGGAGGTCCAGTCCTTCGCTGCTCGCGCAAGTCTCGAGGGTTTGGGGAAAGGACTTTTCGGCCAAGGGTGTGAATGATCGCGTGCGGTTACCGCGCACATTCTGTACAGAGCTACAGAACGTTGGTCTCACATCTCGTTTCGATCCGTCGCCGTCTCTTCGCCAGCACGTTGTTCTGTGTCTCTATGTAGTCCAGTTCTGCGCGCGCACAACCCAACTGCACTAAGGTAATGATGTGCCTCCTGGTAGCGTGACGTCAGGCCCCAGCCTCATCAGCCTCACCGCACAGCACTGCACCATGCACATACACATGCAACCAGATTGTTGTTGGTCCACGTATGGCCCCCAATATTGCCTTGCTAGCTGGCTGTACCTTATCTAGCGAACATGAGTACATATTTTAAGGTCGTAGAGGTAGAACCTTTGGATCGTGCGATTTGTATCTCGATTCACGCGGAACGATGGATGGCCTAGTTGAGTAGCGAACGTGAAGTCAGACCAGTCTTTGTATGCATGGTCAAGGCAGATTGGTTGTGGTCATTTGTCATTTTAGGTATCGAGGGTAGCCAAGATGAACGCCTGGCGAGACTTCCGCAAGCATCTGCCCAGTTCCGGCAACAAGACCGACCCGCAAGTTCACCCAGCCTTACAAGCCCGCCTCTCATCGCCTGCGACTAACACCTCGTCCAGCAATGGCGAACCCCAAATGTACAAATACGCTCCCCTCAAGAAAAACCACATCCGCATCCTCGACCTCCTCCAGGGAAGCGGAGACGACCCCATCCGCGTCAAAATCCAACACTGGGACGTCCACGACGAGCGCGAACGGGCCTACGCTGCTCTTTCCTACACTTGGGGCGGGGACCCCAAAGTCGACCGTCAGGTAGTATATTTCGGGAGTCGACGGAGTAACAAGCATTTCCGTTATGTGACGAATAATCTCATGGCGTTTCTGAAGCGGATTCGGCAGCCGGGGTTTGGGACGTGTGTGTGGGCGGACGCGCTGTGTATTGACCAGGGAAATGAGAAGGAGAAGGCGGAGCAGGTCGGGTTGATGACCTTGATCTATCCGCAAGCGGTGCAGGTGCTTGTGTGGTTGGGGGAGCCTGGGGAGGAGGATGCGCTGGTGGCGGAGGCGTTTCGGGGGCTGGAGGTGTGGGCCTCGGCGTACTCGAACAAGGCCGAGCAGACGCGGCTGGCTGGTGAGCCGGATATGGTGGGCGGGAGTTCGTTCGCGGGTGCGTGCGCAGCGCTGTTCGCGAGGCCGTGGTTTCGGCGCGCGTGGATCGTGCAGGAGGTCATGGTTGATTTCAAGAAGCCACCGCTGGTGCTATGTGGGCTGCACGAGATAAGTTGGCATCGCGTGTGGACGGCACTGTTCGGCATCTTCGCCACGTTACTGCATGATGGTGCAGCGGAGCTGTGCGGGGTGAATGTGAGGCATCTATTGCCGCTTTTGCAGATGACGTGGAGTCCAGAGGAAGACATGAGCCTCACGAACATCGTGCCGCGCATGAGTCTACGTGAGGCCAGTCTGCCGCAGGACAGGATGTTCGCGATGTTCGGGCTGGCGGAGAGGTCCGGAGTCCGCTACCCAGCTCCAGACTACAGTCTTTCGGTCCGGGACGTGAGCATGATCCACACCCGCGCCATCATCGCCACCGACAAGCGACTAGCAATGCTGAGCTATGTCGACCCGAGTCTGGGACCGGATCGCTTACCCAGCTGGACTTTGAAGCTCGGAAGAACGGAGCTGACGAGAGACAGCCAGGACATCATTGCTCAGCAAGACATGACAACCTATAGCCATCAGTTCCACGCTACGCTACAACAAACACTGGTTGTAGAACCTGCCGTGAGCTCGACGACGCCGGACCCATACTTGAGGATGCGCGGTCTGCCTCTAGATCGCATAGTTCGGGTCCATTTGGTGAGAGATGTGTTGATTCACATCACTAAGGACATCTGCACTTGGGTCGAGCTCGTCAACAAGATCGAGTGGTGCTGCGCTGTATGTCTTGGCCTACCCTTGCTCTACCCAAGTACGGGCGAAAGCACGACTCGAGCATTCATGCGTGCACTTACCCAGGACCGGTCCCTCCTGTGTTCGAAAGCAGCACTGCTGTCAGAGGACCGATGGCTTGCGCGGAGGCAGCTCCATGTCGCGTACGTACAGCACGTGAAGGGGGTAAGCAGTGAGCCTGTGCAATCGACTGCAAATAAGCCAACAACCGAACTTTTGAGCGAGGAGGACCTGGCCGAGCACGTATATTGCGTCTTCCAGATTGGCGAGCGGTCGAAGGGCGTCCCTGGAATTCCGGGTTTCCCATACGACGCTATTGAGCGTTTTCTCGTAGCAGACCTGGTGGGTAGCATGACCGGCGTCCCAAAACGCAGGGTCATCTTCATCACAGCGGGCGGTCTTCTCGGAATCTCTTGCTGGGGGTGCTATGTCCGAGATGAGATCTGGTTGTTGCCCGGCCCCAACGTACCGTTTGTGCTGAAGCCACAGCTGAATCTACGATCAAAGGCGACGCCTGTCACCCATAAGCTGATAGGAGATGCGTTCGTGCACGGGATCATGTACGGCGAGGCGATGGCAGGCTATGAGGCCAAAGTGAAACGGCATGGCGAGGAGGGGGCGGCGAGGTCCTTAATGCGTTGTTGCTTGGTGTGATGATCCATCCTGAAAGACACCAATAGTGCGTCGCGCATGAAACAGGCGATACGTGGCTCACGGTCGAAGTTCAGGTTGTTCTTTTGTCGTTACAACGTGATACGCGTTCTTTCTGTGATGTTGGTGGTGCCGGTCAGCAGCGACCCACAAGCCTTCCGAGACTCGGAGCTGCGTGCGGTCCCAGCGGCTATAACGAGGCAATGAGTATGCACCGGCACTCTACAATGCTGCGGCGAGTTGTAGTGACCTGTACGTGCAGTGGTAGTAAGATACATGTAGCAGAGTCGTGGCAAATGCGAAGCGCGACGTGAGGTGCGTAATGTCAGCGGCTCGGCTTGCTGAGCGGGCCGCAGCAGCCCGGGGGTCCAAGCCGGGCTCCAACTTGTCGACATGCGCATCCTCACCACCACTACCATCTAATTAACTCCTTCGATACCACTTGCGCATCTACTACCGTCCGCTGAAGCATCACTCACCCACCAGCTCGCGACAGTACCCCGACTTCGTGGCCCACCGCTCTTCCACCTCCCAACGAACACCCAGTAATCCGCCGCCGCCATGTCCGACCGACTTTACGATCCGCATCCGAGCCAGGTCGCGGGTGGCAGCCAGGGAGCAGGCATCAGCAGGACCCAAGCGGTGCACGATGTAAGCATACACCGCACCACGCCCACACCAGGTGCCGCGCGGGGCGAGCGGGGAGGTCTGCGCATTGCATCGGGCTACCGCGACGGCGCGGCATCCCTCAACTCTCCCACGGACACCGATCTTCCACGTGGCACGTCACGCGCGAGTGATTCAACCTCGGACTAACCTTGTCCGCTTTCTGCACGTGTAGGAAATCGACTCAGCAATGAAGCAGATCGAGAAGAACATCCAGCTCACCTCGCAGCGCGGCGAGCGCCTCGACGAGATCCAGGACAAAACCGACGCGCTGGCCGGGCAGGCGAGCCAGTTCCGCCGCGGCGCGAACCGCGTGCGGAAGCAGATGTGGTGGAAGGACATGAAGATGCGGATGTGCATCATCATTGGCATTATCGTGCTGTTGATTGTTATTATTGTGCCCTCTGGTGAGTCAAGTCCTTTCTTGGTGTGGGTGAAGAGAAGGGTAGAGGTGGGGGTGGAGGTGGGGGTGGAGGCGGAGGCGGCGTCATGCAAGAGAATGATCTGGAGTGGGAGAGCTGACGAGTGACAATAGTCATCTACGGTAAGGGCCACAAGAACAACTAAGCGGGCTCGGATACGTGGTATGCATGGGAAGGCGGCGGGGAGGTGGGGAGCAGTGCTTTCACGAGGGGGAGGACACGGTCGTCAGTGACTGGAGTGAGACGACCTGGCGAGCGCGGGAACACTACACATACCCCTATCACCTTCCACATGCGATGAGGCAGATGCTTGGTTCACGATACTGGCGTTTCAAGGAGTACGGGGTCCTTTTGCGGATACTAGCAGCTTTGTATAATGATACCGTGCCAGCGCTCTCGCTTTCATGACACGTCACACACAGTGGTGAAGTGCTGAATTTTGAAAGGGACTGAAAAATGTAGGAGTGCTCGGACCGATATTCTACATTACTTGCGCCGCTATGCTGAGGTATTCCTACATTGGAGCCGCTCGTTGCCCCGGGTATCTCTCTGCTTCCCATGCGCCCGATTGAACACGTATCCGCTCGCTCGCCCGATCGGCGATGCTGCTACGCGCCCTCCCGCGTCGCTCAAAACTCAGTTGAGAAGACTCGCCACTCGATATGCAGCTCGCCAGTACTCGTAGCCGTAGGTGAAATGGTGAAAGTGTATGCGGGTTCGTCGCGTCCGCGTCGAGGTCTCCAACCTCGCTCAAACCGCACTCGTCGTGCCTCTTCCGCGCCTTCCCGCCTGCGAGTATGTCAGTACGATTGGGTACCCGGTGGACTGAGCTTCGGTATGCCGGCTGGCTGGCTGGCTTACCTTGCCGCAAGTCAAGCACGAGACGAGGCCCATGAAGAGTGCCACAATGCCCTGTTCGAACGTTGTCAGTGGTGGGTTCGGGAGATGCGGTGGCTGGGTGGAGTGGGAGTAGCGGGCGTACGTTAATAATGGCTTTGATGATCGTCACGATGCCGTTCACGATGGCCATGAAGCAGCTGGTGATGGCGGCGACTACGCTCTCGAACTGGAGGATCGATTGGTCAGTATCGGCAGAGGGTGCGGTGGCAGGGTGGATGTAGAGCGTACACAGGAGACGACGGCACCCATTGCTGCGGTCGTGGAGTAATGTTTTGGGGATCTTTGCACAAGGTGAGCTTGGTGCCGGTACGGTGGTGTGGTGGCGGCGACTGACGATTCTTTGGTCGTAGAGCTGATGCTTCTTCTGCTCCGGTTGTGCTGGTGCAGTAGATGTTGCTCGCGTTGCTGATGATGAGTTGTACTGTTGCAGGTACAGATTGAATGGCTTTTTGTATTGTTTACGAAGTTGGAATCCCGGTTCTATGGTAGGAGCAAACGAGCCCGGGCGTGTCTCACCTCCTTCGGGCCATATCCGCCCCGACCACCTTCGGTAATTTCTGCTCTTGTCGGCAAGGACACCACGCTCATATCATGGCAATTACCACTATCAAACCCCGGTCTGACGCTTTGATGCCCGTCCAGCGTCGCGAGAACAGCAAGGAGGACGCATTTGGCCGGGCTGGTCCTGCCTGCTGGATCGCGGCTCCTGGCAGCGGCGAGCGGAGTCCTGGATGGCCTCGTGGTGAACAGACAGCAGTTCCCATGGCGAGCAGAAGCATGGAAGCAGATGAGGTTTGACAGGTTTCGGGCAAAACACAATGATCTGCAACAAGGTTCCTGTCAAGGGTCAAACGGCGCGCTAGACATGCGCCCACTCAGAGGACGGCGGTTGTTTCAAAGCTCGCGCTCACGTGAACTCCGCCTGCGTCAGCTGGCCCCTGGGTCGTCGCTAGCATTTTATCATTGGTGTCACAGGCTCTGGACGGAAGGCAGCCTTGACATGCGATCATTATCAGGATGAGCATGCTTGGTACACTGCAAGCGAGAGCAACACGGCAGGTTACCGGACAGGGCGTTAGTGAAGCACACGACATCGCTTTTGGCGAGTTCATCATCAAGTCCTGGAGCGAGAGATCCTCGTGTGTTGCATTGCTGGCATTATTAGAACAGTGACTTCGGAGCCCAACAGCCGGGAACGACATGCAAGCAAGGCGAGGCGATAGGTGCAAGGACGATTTCGTGCAGCGGTGTCGAATCGTAGCGTGACTGAGCAGCACTACATGTACCCAGGTACGATGCAAACAAAACCTGAACGTCCGTCGTCAGACTCGCCACCCATATCGACTTGTTCTGCATTTGCTACAAATGACTTATAAGGTGCGAATTCGGTCCATACCAGGGCACCAGTTAATAAGCGGCATGGAAGCGCCAAGTCGACTCAAGACGCGACACAGGGCACGAGCAACAACAAACTTCCGTCACCATCATAAGCCCTGACGAGAGATTCCCAATAAGGTCGTCACCTGCGGCGCGAGAAATGATGTTGATGAAGTCTGGAACTTTGCATCCACGCTCGGCGCCCGATGTGGTGGGCGCATGGGATTACGCAAGACAGCGCTTGGCGCATGGCGCGTCGGCAGAGGGGCCGAATATCTTCACCCGTGCGACATGGACGCCACAACCCACAGCGTTGTCAGCGTGCATGTGGGGATATAGTGAAATGACGTCGCAGCACCCGACATTCCTGGTGCTGACGATTCGGAATATCGGATGTCACACTCGTCGCAAGAGACCAGACACATGAGGTCAGGAGTCGTCGGCTACCAGGTGGCCAGACCACTCCATTGTGTTGTCTTCAAGTCGTTGACGCGCTTCCGGCGGCACACCCTCGTGCGGTCGATGGCCACGCGCACCGAGCGCACATGCGTCGGCGGCGGCTCCCCCCAGATCTGAACATCTTCGGCAGTGGCCATTCGATCGATCTGCACCCCGATCGTCATCTGGGTAGTGGCACGCATCGCGGTGGGGGGATCTCGTGCTACTTGCTAGTGATCTCATGCATCTGCTCGAATAGAGTAGACTGGTGAGCCAAAGACCAAGATTCGCCCGCCCGGTGTTGCAAGGGTCCGTGGCGCTACAAGCGAGACCACAGTCGAAATTCGCGCTAGCCCCGACGTATGACATCCACCAACATCCTCACCACTTCGGCCACTGGGCTGCGTTCGGGGGAGATTTGCGGATGAGAGCACGCGGGTGGTTGCTTGCGTTGAAACACGGTTCAGCGTGTGCGGTGTGCCTTCCCTAGATCGAGTACTAGTAGTACCGCCTTCCTCCATCTTTCACATGATCACATCTCTGCGTCAATTTGGCAAAGTGGCTGCACGCTTGTGATCGTATTCCCGCCGCCAGCTACTCAGGCGTACTAATTTACCTCGCCCATGCGCGTGCTTGTGAGGTGACCGACACAGTATACACGCCAGCTTACCTTCCTTTACACATCTGGACTTTCCTCGCTACCTACGCTCGTCACTCTTTTGGGAACACCACGCCTTTCATTGGACAGATCCGTTTTGGAAAGTCACAGGGTGAACGGAATACAGAGCGAAGACAGTGTGACGTCCGCAAGAATGGCATCCATATCGCGAGTCCTCATCTATCTGATCCGCCGAGACCTGCGACTCGCCGACAACCCCATCCTCCACGAGATCGCAAAACTCCACAAGCAATCCAAAAAACCCTTCACGCACGTGCTGCCGGTCTTTGTGTATTCCGCGGAGCAAGTCGAGATCTTAGGTTTTCTCGCACCGGGAGAGACGCGCTCGCCGTACCCGGAAGCGAGGAGTCAAGTCGGTGGGTTCTGGCGATGTGGGAGACTGCGCGCCAAGTTCTTAGCGGAATGCGTGTGGGATCTGAAGAAGGACCTGGAGGGCGTTGGAAATGGAATGGAGATCAGGGTCGGATCGATGAAGGACGCGGTCAAGTCTATTTTGGACGGGTACCGGGATCGCAGTGACACGGAAGTACATGGGCTGTGGATGACGGATGAGGATGCTTGGGAAGAGTACGAGGAGCAAGAGGAGGTTCGGGAGTTGGTGCTGAAGGAAAACAAGGTGTTCAAGGCATGGACAGATGAGAAGTACCTCGTCGATGATCGGGACCTGCCGATGAAGAACGCTCGTGAGCTCTCGGATGTCTTTACCAGTTTCCGCAAGACTGTCGAGCCGCTTCGAGAGGCGCCGCGGAAAGAGCTGCCCATTCCGGAGAAGTTGATGCCACTGCCCGGCTTCACACCGCCGCAAGCTGCGCCGTTTGCCATCCCCGACACCTTGGAAGGCATGATGGAGGCACTCTTGAAGCCAATCCGGGAGGATTTGGAGATCTCCGGCATGCCATCGATGCCGTCCGGCACACAATCCGCGCATCCATTCATAGGCGGCTCGAAACCCGGTCACGAGCGCATTCGGAGTCTGATAGAATCCGGTGCCATGTCGGGGTACAAAGACACGCGCAATGGCCTTCTCGGGCTGGACTTCAGCACCAAGCTCTCTGCCTGGCTGGCTCTCGGCTCCATCTCAGCACGCCAGATCCACTGGCGCATGCTCGAGTTCGAAGACGGCAAAACCGACGTCGGCAAGTCCGCGCCCGGCTATGGCAAAGGCGAAAACAAAGGCACGGCCGCCGTGCGCTTCGAGCTGCTCTGGCGCGACTACATGCGCCTCTGCACGCGCAAATTCGGTCTCCGCCTCTTCAACCTCGAGGGCTACCGGCGCGACAAGAACGCCAAGTTTAAGCTCATCAGCAGCCCGTACACGGCGTCCACGGAGAAGAAGAACACCCACGGTGTCAACGACGCCGATACGCGGCATACCGTCGAGCGCTGGTTCCGCGGCCAAACGGGCACGGGGCTGATCGATGCGTCGCAGCGGGAGCTCTTCCTCACGGGCTGGACGTCCAATCGCGCGAGGCAGAACGTCGCGTCCTACCTCACCAAGCACCTGGGTATCGACTGGCGGTTGGGAGCCGAGTGGTACGAGTGCAACCTCATCGACTACGACGTCCACAGCAACTGGGGCAACTGGCAGTACGTCGCTGGCGTCGGCAATGACCCCCGCGGAGACGCGAGGGTGTTCAACCCCGTGAAGCAGGCGGTGGACTACGATGCCCACGGCGAGTACATCCGCGCCTGGGTTCCTGAACTGCGGGGCTTGGGGAAGGGAGCGGAGGGGATGAGTAACGAGAATTTGATGGGGGTTTTCCAGGCGTGGCGCATGCCGGCCGAGGAGAAGAAAAGGCTGGGTCTGGAGGGCGTCGAGTGGGTTGAGAAACCGCTGGTGCGGATTGAGTTCTCGTTGAATCGGCGCGGGGGCGGGGCGAACCGGGGGCGTGGGGAGGGGTTCCGTGGGCGAGGGCGAGGTGGGAGGGGCAGGGGGAGAGGTGGTGGAGGGGGCGGTGGGCCTAGTCGGGGGAAAGATGCAAGGAGCGGCGCTATGGAGAAGGCGGATTGGAATCGGCTGCCGAGCGAGTAGCGGGGCGTGGTCTGAATTGGATTTCATTTGCATACCTTAGCCCCATGCATTCTGGCGTGTTGGTAGGTGCAAGGCACCTTGGGTACCCAGGATCGCGGAATTTGCCGCTTGGGTTTTGGAGTTTGTCGCTTTGAGGTGACGGGAAACAGCGCGCCAACAGGTATCTGTACATAAAAGATGAAGAACGATCGGGTTTGAGAGGCTCGACCTTATCGCTCTATGGCTCCAGGTATTTAGCGAATAATGCCTGTGGTCCAGCTGAGCGCGTAGCAGAGGATCGTCGCCCAGCTGTCCTGTCTGTCCCTTGACAGCTCCTCTTCTCCAACGACCATAACCGATTCTTCCGAGGTTGAGATAGACACACGCCTACAAAGCAATATTACGTCTCTGAGTTATGCTACGTTACTGTCCAGATCTCAGGTAGTAGCCATAGTACAGTGTCTCACACCTATCCCTTCTCAACAACATTCTCATCTTCAGACTTCAGTCACCATGCTCTTCGACCCATCCTCCACCTCGCTCCCTAAGCGCTCAGAACTGCCTGCCATCGAAGGCGCCCCTGCTGGTGCTGCATGGTTCTGGGGCCCAGACGATGAAGTATTGCTTTCTTCGGGTCTCGAAACAGTGGCAATGGCTGACAACATCCCGATGCCGATAGCTAGGCCGATTAAACCTCTTAACCCCAGCCCGGACGGCGGTGGCAGCGAGACTCATCAAGACGGGGGAGGTTGTCAATCTAGAGTCTGTATCGTCTTATTCTGCCCCGTGACAGGAATGGGGTTCGTTAATGCCGTTCGTTATCAACAGCCTTCCTGCCGACCTCCCCAATCCGCCCATGTATGGCCGAGAGCCGTTCAAGCATACTATCAAACCCCTTGGCGAGACGGGGAATGATGATTTGTATGAGATGAATACTCAGAGTGGATCTCAGGTTCGCAGTATCGTCTGAAGCAGATGGTCGAGGTGTATTCTAGGCTGATGTTTCGATGACCAACCAGTGGGATGGATTTAGACATGTACGTCCTGTGACTACTTCCCTCTACCATGCGATGAGTGCTGATGATTGGGTAAAGGTGGGACTCAAGCACAATGGCAAGTCGACGTTCTACAACGGGGTGAGTATGATTCGTGAGCATGGCGTGTCTGGGAAGAGCCTGATATTCGTTCAGATCACCCAAGACGACATCAACACCACCAACAAAATGGGCATCGATGCGTGGGCAAGACGTGGGATCGGTAGCCAACATCCCCGACCCAACCGCCTTCCCCGTTCAACCACTGACGCTCCCTCCAGCCGGCCGCGGCGTCCTCCTCGACATCTGGTCCCACACCAACCAATCCTACGACCCCTTCACCTCCCGCCCCATCACCCTCGCCGAAATCCACGCCTGCGCCACCGCGCAGAACGTCTCCTTCCAACCCGGCGACATCCTCATCTTCCGCACCGGCTGGGTCCCCGCCTACCACGCCCTCTCCGCCACCGCGCGGGAATCCCTCGGCCGGGTGAAGAACTTCGCGCATACTTTCGTTGGGGTGGAGCAGACGGAGGGGATGCTGGATTTTTTGCATGATGGGTATTTCAGCGCGGTGGCGGGGGACCAGCCGGGGTTCGAGTGCTGGCCTCCTCGGGAGATGAGTTTGCATCGGTTTCTGCTGCCGTTGTGGGGGATGCCGATTGGGGAGATGTGGGATTTGGAGACGTTGGCTGAGGTTTGTCGGGAGAAGGGGCAGTATGGTGAGATTTAGTCCTGTTTTTGCGTCCCCGAGCGCGGGTTTGGGCTGATGCTGATGGCTCTTGTGTGGTGTAGCTTTCTTCCTTGCGAGCTCGCCGGCGAATGTTCCTGGTCTGTACCGTGAGCTCCTGTATTCGATTTGAATGTGACTGATTTTTTTCGCAGGCGGTGTTGGAAGCGTGTCGAACGCTATGGCCATCTTCTGAGCTGTGATGATGTTTGCTACGACCTGGAGACTTGAATGGTTGGCGCCTCATCTCATCTCTCATCAGATTGCTCACTTTCACACCCGCAAGTCATCTCGTGTGGTGGCAGACCGTCGTCGGCACCTGAGTCGCTGATACGAAATACTGTACGCGGAGGACGCTCGACTACGTTAGCTGAGGTCAAATGTGAGAGTGATGATAAGCTGGGCACGGAACCTGAACAATGAGCACCTCCGGTATGAGCTGACACTTGCGACAATCAGTGTCTCGACCTTGCTGGCTCAAAATGCACAAGCTAACAGCTAGCTCACCTACACATCTAATGCACCCACCTCCCCAAACCTGAACTGACCCCACGCCATGCTCCCCTCGGCCATCGTCCACAGCTGCTTCCCAGAGCTACTCCCAGCAGCTCCAGCCGCAACATGCACAGGCAACAGATGCTCAAACGTCGGATGCGCCTTTCTCGCATCCGGCCGCTTCAACAACTCGCTCATAGCCTTCTGCCTCGACTCCGGCGACGTCTCAGCGGCTTCCTTGAGCGCCTCGTCGAAAGTGACGGCGTACGGCATCGGCTCGGGTGCTTGCTGCGTCGCGCGGCGCATGGCCCGCCGGTAATCCTGGAGGTTATGCACCGCCATCCCGGAGCAGATGATCTGGACGCCTTCATCGCGGAGACTGGAGATGGCTTGGCCGAGCTTGTAGTGCTGGTCCGGGTCCTCGGTGTCGAACAAGCTGACTTGCACGAGGGGAACGCCCAGAGGGTTTGTTTTGGGGTTGAAGGCGCACATGAAGCCGGCCCAGACGCCGTGGTCTAAGCCGCGTCGGACGCCTTCAGCTTTGATGCCGGCGTCGTTGAAGAGCTTTAGTAGTTTCGTGGCGAGTTCGGGAGAGCCTGTGTTGGGGTATTGCATCTCGTAGTAGTGTGCTGGGAAGCCGTAGAAGTCGTAGATCAGGCCCATGGTCTCGGCTGTGTTGACTTCCACGACATCACGCTCGCCTTGCCAGTGTGCGGAGAACTGATAGTAAGGAGTTGCTGGGTCAGCAACGTCTCGAGCATGGTTTTGGGGTAATGCCGATCGGAATGCCTACGACTACAATGGCCTTTGGCTTCACCTTCTGGGTGATCTCTTCCCCGATGGCTTGGAGCTTGGCATATGCTGGGTGATCATGTTGCTCCATTATGGTTGGCCCGCCGTGGCTGAGAAAGTAGACCTAGATAGCCGTGTTGGCCGGGTTAGTAGGCGTCGGACACAATGTGTGCACGGGAATACCCACCGGCGTTCGTTGCTTAGCCATCGTGGCCACGTTCCGTACGGTCGAATCCACTACTGTCGTCTTTGGTGAGATGATGTTGAAGGGCCAGATCATATAGCTTGCTGTCGTTTGTTGTTGCTCCTCCTTTGGAAAGGCCGCGTGCGGTATCTGGCGTCGATATGCGGCGCCGAATCCTCGATACCGTTCCGTTCCACCCAGGCAATCGTAAACACTCGTGAGTGTACGAGCCGCACCAGTGGAAACTGTTACCTTGTCCGCGCCGAAACCGGAAGGGTACGGTATGCAAGCCCAAGCGATGAGAAGAACGATGATTGAGTTACGAAAGGTGAGACAAGGGAGAGGCATGGACTTTGTGGAAGGAGAGGGAAAGACGCGTTCATAGACCTACAGACTCGCGCGAACGGCGCCTCTCTTTCTCGGTGCCGATGCTTGCTAATGCGAATGGGTGACATGGAGGGTGAGGAGACGAATACAGCGGAATTCAAGCCGCGCTGGGAACCGACATGAAGCTTGTCGAGGCAGGCACGTCATTCGAGGTCGCGAATCAACACAGTAACACCCACCGATTGGTGTTGAACGATCTTGTCCCAGGGAGACCTCAATAATCCTTCATCCACCCTTCCACGATGTCTTCAGCAGCGGCATTGGTCGTGCCAGCGATCAAGCGGCACACCTCGACCGTCATCGTTGCACACGGCCTAGGCGACAGGTGAGGCTCAAGCCTACTGTCCAGCCATGACCACAGCACTCGCTGACAGCATCCCAGCGGTGCAGGATGGTGAGACTTCCCAAGCCCGACAGCGCCGCGATATCGACGTCCAGCTCACAACCATCACAGGATGTTCCTCGCCGAGAACTGGCGCCTCCGCAACAAATTCGAGGAAACCAAGTTCGTCTTCCCCAACGCGCCCCAAATCCCCATCACCGTCAACATGGGCATGCGCATGCCCGGCTGGTACGACATCTCCGACTTCGGCGACCTCGCCACGCGCTCCGACGACGAAGCGGGCGTCCTGCGATCTCAAAAAGTCTTCCACTCCCTCATCGCGGACGAGATCAAAAACGGCATCCCCACTGAACGGATCGTGCTGGGAGGATTCAGTCAAGGTGGCGCCATGAGCTTGATGGCGGGTATCACGAGTCCGACGAAGCTGGGCGGGATTTTCGGGCTGAGCTGCTATCTGCTGTTGAGGGAGAAGCTGCAGGGTCTGGTGCCGGCGGAGAATCCGAATAAGGTCACGCCGATCTTCATGGGCCATGGCGATGCGGATCAAGTTGTGCGGTATTCGTGGGGCAAGATGACGGCGGAGAAGCTGAGGGAGTGGGGGTGGAGTGTGGATTTCAAGACGTATAGGGGACTGCAGCATTCGGCCGCGCCGGAGGAGATTGATGATTTGGAGAAGTATCTGAATCAGCGGATACCGCCGTTGGGTGATAAGGCGGGTGGGGTGTGACTCGAGGGCGGTCGGAAGGAGCCGCATGATGCTGGCGAGATCAGGCTGGTGCTGGGATTGGCATTGCTGGTGTTGGCCTGGGTGTTGACGATGTGTGTTTGGCGCCGCTGGCGTCGAGACCCGTGGCGACCTTAGGGAAGCGCCGGGAGTACAGTGAGGCTACCTTTGGCTCTGCAAAGAGCTTCTCATAATGACGTTTCCGAAGTGGCTGTGATCTGATAGTTTAATTGGCCACCGTACTACCGACAATGCCAAAAGTGGCAACGAGGTACAAAGGTGTGTCCAGGTATATTACATACTAAACATGCACCATCTATGACACTCATTGGGCCTGCTGGTACAAGGCAGACCATCGCCAGAGCATCCTCACCCCTCTCCCACCTTTTCTCGCAAGCCCTAAGCCCACCCACATCATATACTCAACGCCATAATACTATTGACAATGTCATTGTCATTCTCCTTCAGCGCCTTCACCGCCTTCTTCCGGCTCACGCTCGCCTGCGCCATCACGAGCTCGATGTCCTTGCCCTCCAGCCCCGTCTCATCCACCTCCTCGCCGTCATCCTCCTCCTCTTCCGCCGGCTTCTTGCTGTCCTCGACCGCTTTGCCCTTGCTGTCGCCGCCGGACGCGCTGCTGCCGTTCGCGGCGCCGCCCGAGGAGGCGTCGTTGGAGGCGGATTGTGCGGCCAGTTGCTGCGCGGCGGAGGCTTGGGCCTGGGAGTTGAGGTCCTCGATTTTGGCTTCGCCGAAGATGCTGTGGGTAATGTCAGTCTCACCGCCTTCTCCTCACGGGCTACAGGACCCTACAGCGTTGGTGAAGGGATGTACTCACATCCAGGTGTTGCTACTCGGGCTCTTGTAGACGTCCGGCTGGCTGATCACGAACAAGATGTTCTTCGGCCGCCTCAGCGTCACACGCGTGATACCCTCGACGTGTTTGAGGCCAAGCTTGGCAATGGCCTTGCGGGCTTTCTTCTCGTTGCGGTTGTGCACGGCGACGGTTGCGCCGGCGGGAATGTTGGCCTCGCCGTCGTTGCCCGCATCGTCGGAGGCTTCAGAGGAGGAGTCGTCGGAGGCGACTTGGGGGGCGCCCTTCTTGCTTACCGGCTCATCGGGGAGCTCTTCGACACGGGGGTTCGCCATGTTGGAATGTTGTGGGCGGGTGACTGATTGAGAAGCTTAGGGACTGGAGTGTATCTGCTCAATGCGTGAAGTAGCAACTTTCAAGACCGCAATTGGAGATGCCAAGCCCACAAGTTCGAAACGCGTGCACGGACCGCGGCTCGGAAGACGTCAAATTGGAGAACACATACCCGTAGGACACGGTGAAGAGGAAGGCATGTAGATAAGGTTCAGCAAACACAAACCGTAGCGGAACACGTTATTGAAGGGCTCGCGTCTGGATTTGATGTGGCCATTCCGACTGAGTTTGCAGTGCTACGAAGCGCTTGAGCCAGCGTTCCCATCCGCCATTGCGCCTGCCAGCGATGCTCGCATCTCTGCCGTCCGCGAGAGCCTTGGTTTGAACATATGAGGCTGATACAGCATCCGCAAAGCGACAGCGTCCCGCTCGATCTCAATGCAAGACCGCCTTACGCCTTCCCTTTGCTCTGTGCCAGACTCTTCCGTACCTCGAACCTCGCCTGCTTCCTCAACACCATGACCTTGAATCGCTCGAAGTCGCTCAACTCCTTTCTCCGCGCCAGCTTCGCCTTGGACTTGGCGTACACGCTGTTGTTGAATTTGTCCTCCACCTTCTCCGACTCCCACTTCTTTTTGAGGCCAGTCGATCCCACGGCGAGCGGGAGCTTGGGAATGACGATGCTGGTGAGCGAGACGTGCGAGAGAGGCGTGGATTGGCGAGGGACATGGTGGGCTGGGTCGGAGGAGGGCCCCTCGATGAGGACCTATAGGTAGTGTTGTTAGTCTGGTGGGTTCTGTAGTCTATGGTATCGTTCTTGACATGGCATACCCGCTTGTGGTCGATGATCTGAACGATGGCTGCCAGTCTGCCGATGTACGGGCCCTTCGCGAACATTGCGACGCGGCCAACCTCGACGAGGCGCCAGTTGCTGGCGGTGACTGATGCTTCGCCCATGGCGGGAGATTCTGTCTGGGTCTGCACGCTGCTGTTAGATTGCGACCCTTTATCACTTGTGCGTGGGTTACTGTGGTCGTACCGAGAGGTGTGTGTGAAGTACCGTGGATGTCGCTGTCACTCTGCAAGCCAACAGTCTGAAGTTCGTGGTGTTGGCTTCGGTGTGTGGGGCAAGCGGCCGAAATTCTTGGTCTTGGCACTCGTGCGCTTGAACCACCATCAACACCGCAGAGCAAGTCAACGAGTTCACGACAACGACAACAGGCGACGAAGCCGAAGATCTGGTGATACACACGACAACGCAATAATCGCCAACATGCGTACCTACGACGACACTTTCTCCGGTCAGAAGATCTACCCTGGCAAGGTACGGTATCCCCATCACCACGATTACACAGCGATATAAGGGAGGGTAGCACGGCGCGTGGCGGCACTGTACGGATACAATGGATGGAGAACTGTTAGACAGCATAGAAAATCAGTGCGGTGGACCAGCAGACGGCAGTCCCACCACTCAAGCAAATGGCAGAGACCGAAAGACACGATGAGAGTGGAGAGGGCATTCGGTCGGGGCAGGTGCACCATGGAACAGCATGCTAACAGCGTCCCCAGGGCAAGCTCTTCGTACGCGCCGATAGCAAGATCTTCCGCTTCCAGAACGGCAAGACCGAGTCCCTCTTCCTTCAGCGCAAGAACCCCCGCCGCATCGCCTGGACCGTCCTGTGCCGGAGACAGAGGAGGAAGGGTATCTCTGAAGTACGCACGAACCAGCCCATACAAGACACCTCTTGGATTCCCTCCAAGGTGCAAGACAGTGCGAGGAGAATGACGATATTGACCCCTGCTATAGGAGCAAGCCAAGACCCGTCGTCGCCGCCAAGTCAAGTCCCAGCGTGCCGTCGTTGGCGCCTCGCTTGATGTCATCAAGGAGCGTCGCTCTCAGCGACCGGAGGCTCGTGCGGCAGCTCGCACGCAAGCCACCAGTGCGGCAAAGGAGAAGCGCGCTGCTGCACAGAGTGTGAAGAAGGCGGAGAAGGCCAAGGGTGCGGCAAAGAGCGCGGCTGGGCAATCTACGGGACGGTAAGCAGTGACAAGACCAGATGATTGTCAATCACTGGACTGATACTGACGATGTTCCAGTGTTGTCGGCAAGCAAGCAGCAAAGGGTGCGGCGCCGAAGGTCAAGGCTACTACCCGCTGAACGAAACCGCTGGCTGGTGTCTTTGTTGACGATGGGCTTGAGCACGGCATACATGGCTCCCTCTTCGCCCAGATGCAACTGGCATGGCGTTAGTGCAGATGGCAGATAGCCGTCGACGAAGCTATACTTTGAACATCCCGACAAGTGATTACGGTACCCGCTACTACGAGTCTATTGCTACTGCACTGGACCTCACACTTCGAGTCTGGGAAGTACGAGAGAACAACGTTTACACCAAAATCGTCTTCCAAACATAACCTGGTGCGCTTCTAAATCTATTGACGTCTAGCCTGCAGGATTACAACCCATGCAATCCGATGTCGCTCAATTCCTGCTCACCCCGAACTCTTAACCGAGTCGACCAGCCTCATTGATCAGCCGTCGCCACGATGTGAAATCTTCTACGACCTCCTTCGTCCTGCCCTTTCGTCTCAATTGCGTCTCCATGACCCGACACTACTAGCCTACCATCTCCAACTGGCAAGACGACAGTCAATCCCTCCTTGACCCAAGGCGGCTCAAAAGCCCCGATGTCCTTCTGAAACCTGACGCTCACCTCAGTCGCGGAAGCCATATAGCTGAAAGTAAAGGAGGCAATCTTCACGGGCGGCGGCGAGATCCCGTCATCCTCCAACCACGTGCTCGAATACCATGTCCGCCCATCACTCATGTCTCCCGGCGTCGGAAAAATCTCCACGCCTCTCATGTCGTCCGCGGAAAGGTTTGCTTCGTTGGTTTTGTCACCTGGCGCGACGACCTGGTGATCTTTGCCTACGGGTACGATGCAACCAACGCGTGCGATAACTGGTATGCTGCATTTCCACGGCGAAGCGATGGTGTGCCACGCACCTGCAGGAAGATACTGATGCGGCGCGTTCGTGTTCAGGAAGCCCGGGTCTGCACTCCCTTTCCTCGGCAGGTAGACTTTCGCTTCGCTGACGCCCGGCTCGTACACACCACCGATAAGCAGTGTGTCGCCTAGCCAGTACTGCGTCTCGCCGTCTTTCAACAGCTGGTTGCTCCAGATCTCCGGATCGTGCTCGTAGCCCCAACCCGTCCAGCGTTGAGGCGGGATAGCAGTCCGTGTGCTATGGAGCATCAAGCTGTAGAGGTAAGGAATCATGGTGTAGCGCCTCCGTATCGCTTTTCGCAATTCCGGTATGATCTCTGGATACATCCAGGGCTCTATCACGTCCCCGGCGAAGCTGTCGTTACCCGTTTTATAGCAGTTGATCGCGAACCGTGGACTGTGGCACCCGAGCTGTACCCACCGGAGCAGCAGTTCAGGAGAGGGTTGTGGGCCTTCGAAACCGCCGATGTCGTGGCCGTAGCATTGCAGGAGGCTCATTCCCGCGTTCAGTGAGAGAGCGTTGGCGCCGCGCATGCCCTCCCAGCTTGTGACGTTGTCGCCCGACCAGGTGGAGCTGGCGTAGCGCATCGTGCCTGCCGTGGCGGAGCGGGTTAGGACGAATGGACGTTCGTGGGGTACGGCTTCGAGTAGAGCGTCGTGGGAGCTTTTGCCCATCAGCTCGGTGTGTAATGCCCGGCCCCAGAGACCGGTGTCCTTGCGTTCGGGATCGGCGTTGGGAATGGTGCCTTCGCTCGTTGCGGACGACTCCAGCGCAAGCTGCCAGTTGTCGGACGGGAGTAGATATTCGTTGTTGTCGTTCCACATGCAGTCCATGCCCACTTTGCGGAGCTCCTTGACGCCGTTGTACCAGAAGTTGTACCCGGCTTTGGAGGTGAAATCAATGTGCCCGCCCTCTCCGCTGGTTCCACCACCTGCGCTCCAAAGACGAGCTACGCCCGTTTTTTCCGTCCGTGGATCAGTGAAGAAGGCACCTCCTTCTATAAGGTCGTCGTAATCTGGGTGATTGGCCAGGATGTAAGGCTTGATATTCGCTATCAGCCTGATTCCTCGCTTGTGGTACTCATCGCAGAAGCCTTTGGGGTCGGGAAAGCGGTGTTTGTTCCAGGTAAAGACGTTGCGTGATCGCGGTTCTTCTTCCGACATGGTATAGCCCGAGCTCATCTGGAAGCCGGAGCAGGGGATATCGTACTTCTCCAACTTATTCGCGAACTCCATAAGCGCCTCGCTGGCACGAGGGCTGTCCATCATCGAGTACCGCATGCCTCCTGCCAGATACCCGAAGGCCCAGCGCGGTACGAGTTGAGGGTAGCCGACAAGCTCAGCGTACAGCGTTACGACTTCCTGCAGCGTGCGGCCGATCATGGTGTATTCTTCTAGCCCGCCGAAGTCCTGGCGATACACTTTGAAGTAGCCCCACATACCATCCATCTCGCTGCCCACGCTGTAATAGCCTCTCGCATGGCTTGTGGAGAAAGTCGCAACGACGCCTTTGGAAGTGGCCCTTACCAACAAAGATATGTGCTTGTACATTGGATCGCTTCGCATAACATCGTAGCCAAAGCAATCCGTCGCTGTAAGCGTGAAATGTCGGTTTGACAAATCCACTGCCACTACTGTCAGCGGGCGCAGGATATCTGATGCTGCGGAACAGATTTGCTTTGGGAATGCGTGAAACAGAAATGATCAGACACACGGCATAAATTCACCTTGATGACAGGCGGTTGAGGGATCGGCGGAAAGAACTCGTGCAAGGAGCACGGATCATTTACATACTTGGTGAAGCATGCTCTCCCAGGCCACAGTGCAGGTCTCCACGAGCATACTTGGTATAGTGAGCGACGCCGGGGCCATCAAGGGCATACGACCGGAACTTCAAGTCCTCGTGGAGGGGCTCCTCACCCGCGAATCCAATTGAAACGATGGGCTCGGACTTCCAGTCGACGCGAGCTTCTACGCCATTGCTCCGAAAACATATGGTAGTATCGTACTTGTCGAAAATGTCGAACGAAGCAAGGCCTGGTGTTGGTCGGCGAGCGCTTGGAAACGGCGGCTTCGGATGGTTCTTCGAAGAGAAGGTCGTTCGAAATAGTCCGGGACGGATTGCTTCGAAGGTGAACTCCACAGGCTCGCCGGTCTCTGTGCTGCGTAACAGGAGAAAAGGTTGTTCGGGTTTGGTTGATAGATCCAGGCTATACTGACGGAGGACCAGTTCGTCCTGAGGCATCTTGGCTATTAAGACTGGTAGCTTGGTGAGACTGGTAGATAGTCTAATAGACCGTCGTTGTTGCCAAATATAGTGAGCTTGATCGCTCCGAAGACGGCAGGAACAACTGACGCCAAGCACGAACGTTCAAACAGTGGCCATAGGATCAAACGCCGACGTCAGGCAACGAATAATGTATTCCTGTTGAATGAGGTACTGGTGTTGCTGCGAGTGTCCATACAACGTAGAAGTATAATCATTGCACCGGCCTCGGATCGGCAACCACCAGGCGCTACTTCGCTCTTCGGATGCGAAAACCGACACTAGTAACGAGACCCGAGGCAAAGCCGGCAGGATGCAGGATCTGTCATTGGCTGCTGGCCAGGACGCAGTCCTCTTCGTGGACCTCGTGGAACGTCTCCAGAATGCGGAGACTCCACAACCCCCCGTTTGGCGGCGTATGATCGGCTGCATCCCGACGGAGTGCGACTCAGGACTGGAGAAAGTATCGCTGGGGCCAGTAGAATTATAAGATGTCCTGCTCGGCTCACTCATGCAGCACGCAACTCGTCACTCTTGTACGATCCGGTCACGCCGGTTCTCAAGACTGCGTGATCCCGCCAAACACATATTTGCCTTGCTCATGAATAGCAGATCCCACGAATCCGACATTGAAATGGCATCGTCGACCGACCACAAGCTGGCTGATATGAATACGCAGACCGTCGAAGCTGTCGCTGTCGATGAAGCGCACAGCGGAGGACGGGACAAGGCGGCCCAGATGCTCAAAGAAGCTGGACACTCCGTAATCGTCACCCCCGAGGATAACAAGCGTGTTCTCCGAAAGATCGACCGGGCTATCTTGCCCATCATCCTTGTCATCTACTGCCTCCAGTCGCTCGACAAGACAGCGCTGAGCTATGCCTCGGTGTTTGGCTTGATCAAAGATACGAACTTGAAGGGCCTAGAGTACAGTTGGCTGGGAGTAAGCTTGGTTGTGTGTTGTGCTCCGCAAAGTGACACCTTTGCTGACCACCCTGGTCATCGCAGGCGATCGTATACGTGGCTCAGCTGGTATGGCAGCCCTGTGTCGCATACTTCTTGGTCAAGCTCCCGCTTGGCAAGTTCTGCGCGACCATGGTGCTGTGCTGGGGCATCACACTTTGCGGCATGTCCGCAGCTCACAACTTTGGTGGCCTGATGGCGGCACGCTTCGTTCTCGGATCATTCGAGGCATCGGTAGCGCCGACCTTCATAGCCTTGGTGCAAATGTGGTATCGACGAGGAGAACAGACGAATCGTAATGCTGCTTGGTACTCAATGCTGGGAATCGTCAACATTGTAAGCGTGTTGTTGCCCTTCAGGCACTCTGAGCTGACCCAGGCCAGCTCGGAAGCCTCCTGACCTACGGCCTCGGACATATCCAGTCCAAGGTGTTGCACTCTTACCAAATCATCTTTCTGGTCCCCGGGTGCCTTACTGTGGCATTCTCAGCCGTCGTGTTTATTTTCCTACCGGACTCGCCAATGCAGGCTCGCTTCTTGACGGTTGACGACAAGCTGATCGCCATCGAACGGCTACGCATGAACCAGCAGGGTATTTCCTCCGGCGAATGGCGATGGGACCATGTCAGAGACTGTCTGCTTGATCTTAAGACCTGGATCTGGGTAGCTCTGCTGACGGCCATATCTATTCCCTCCGGTGGGATCTCAACATTCGGGTAAGAGGTCTTTGGTGTACCAAGCTTCTGTCCGTCCAAGACGCGTACTGACTCTCCGACTCTTCACCAGGCCATTGATCGTCAAATCGTTTGGTTTTGATAGCTTCACAACAGTAAGCACACCAATTTCGTGATCACGGACACCATGAACTTGCCAAACTTACCGACCCTCGATCCATAGATACTGTTCAACATACCTTTCGGGGCGGTCCAGTTCGTTGCGACAATCGGAGGCGCTGTTGCAGCCACCCGGTACAAAGCCAAGTCACCTATCCTGGCCCTGCTCTGCATTCCACCGATAATCGGGATCTCAATGCTGCTGAACATTGAGTACAAACCTCACAACCGTGGGCTCTTGTTGTTCGCATACTACATTCTCTCGGTCTACCCGGCTATCAGTCCGCTCATCTACAGCTGGTCCGGTCAGAACACTGCTGGTGACACCAAGCGCAAAGTCACGACGGGCATGTTGTTTGTAAGACTGATGAGTTTACCCCTTATGCGATGTCCCCAGGCTGACACTATTCACCCGGGGCAGATTGGCGCCTCCGTAGGCAATATAATTGGTCCCAACCTTTACAAGCCATCCGAAGCACCGCACTACACCAGAGGCCTGCGCAGCAATTTGGCGCTCTTCTGTGTCATCATCGTGCTAGTGGGGCTTGGTGTGGCCTGGATCCGAGTGTTGAACAGGTACGTCAGGAATAGCTTCCGTCTTCGACTCGTATTACGAGTTCAATTGGCTGATCTTCCCACCCATCAACATAGGAGGCATGCGGCTCAGCGTATCAGCCTTGGCAAGGCAGGAAAAGTCATCGACCTCAGCATGGAGAACAGCAAGACCCTCGCCAAGGAAGGCGAAGCTGTGAACGGCAACCAAAGAGTAGGCGGTATCGGTGACAAAGCGTTTGACGATGTGACCGACCTCAGGAATGAAGATTTCATCTACGTGTATTGAGTAGATCCGGCAGCCCGACACGCTTTTGACGATCATGCGATCGATTGCGGTAGATAGAAAAGCGCCGTCAATCTCCAGCTTCAAAATTCAGGAACAACTCTTGCCAATCCAGAGGTATGTAGCAAAGATTGAGGCCTGGAAAGTCCCATTTGAGCGTGAACTCGTGCGGTACAAAGCTCTGGAAATCGGCATCGCCAGTGTCGAGCGCTTGCTCTGAACTGTCTTGCGCTTGCTGGGAGGCTTTCACAGCGCGTTCGCACTTTCTCACGGTCTGCGACAGTATACGGATATAGCCTACATTGGCACCCATACCGGCATGGCTGAGCCCATCCAGAAAATCTTGGGCCTGTTGCAGACGATGCAAAACGGCAGACAGCGGGTCTCCAAGTAGGATAGCCAGCCGTAGCACTATCAGGACGCAGAATGCGTTCTTGGCGAAAACAAATTCGCTGCCGTAGCGGATGTTTGCGATATATGGTTTCAGATATGAAGATCGTTCGTGGGATGCATCAGAGCTGTCGAGGTCGAACGTGTTGGAGAGTATGAGGTCCAGATGCCGCTCAGCCGCGGTCTTCGCCGACAAAGATATGGTCCGCTGGCACTCTGTCACAAGGGCGAGGTTGTCAACGCCTGATGCAGTCAAGGCTCGCAGCTGTAGAGCGAGGACCGCCCAAGCATGTTGTATGCAAAGATTCACCGTGAATACTGTTCTTTCGTCCTCTACTGTCAAGTTGTCGAATATGAGAGCCTGCCACTCAGCTTTCCACCTGGACAGGTCGACCTGGGCTTGGTCTATTGTGTCCTTGAGTGACTGCTCGCCAGCGTTCGCAGCCGCAATCACAGATGCATAGGATGTAGCTCTGAGCTCATTAAGCTCAACCTGAGCGTACAATCGTAGATCGATCGGACTTCGATGCGGCTGCGCAATCAGGATCCGCACCCTGCGAGATGTCGTATGCAGTGACATGCTAGCTGGTTTTCCACCGTCCAAGGAGAGTATCTGATCAAGAAGGACAAGGCCATAGAGTACTCGGACCGGGATCAGGTCTCGCATATTTGCTGGCTGGTCGGTATGACATCCTGCAGCCAATGACGAGAGATAGGCGGTGACCTTCTGGGGCAGATGCAACTTCAACGATTCCCGTAGCGCAATGTCGCAGAGTATCGCACCGGAGTCAGAGTAGGAAGCCACGACCAGCAGCGCTTGCACACTCTCCAGAGAGGCTTCCGTATCATGCAGTGTGATGTCGGAGATGTGCTGCCGAACAGCATGATGCAGTTTCCGAAATTCGTTGGCAAGGGATTCATTCCCGGCCTTGCACCCGAAAGTTATGAGCACGTCGAACAAGACGGTGCTCCGCTCTCGGACGGAGGAGTAGGTGTCGTGAGCAGGATCGAATACTGGCACAAATCGGTTGCAGCCGTCGAAGAAGGTGTTGAACCAGACTTGCGCATCAAGATCCGAGATCAGTCCAGACGAGACCACGTCAAGACATGCAGGCTTCCGGATGAGGAATGATGCGTTGTTTGGACGTGAGATTGCTGGCAACGCCCCCCTACTACCATCTCCCACCGGACGTCTAAGTACTGTCTCTACGGCGTCCACCGAAGTCGTAGAATCGCGGATAGCTCGAGCACGATCCGTCACTGGTCCTGAAACCTCCCTTGACTGCCGAGAGATGGTTTCCTGGTCATCCAGGCGGCGGTTGAGTGCCCATATCGCTTGCTCAACACGTTCCAAACGCTCGTCCACCGCGTTCCTAGTCTTCACGTGCCAGGTACAGGTCGTCGCCGACTGCACGCAACGCGAACAAGGTCGCTCCAGATCGCAGCGTACCTTTGACTTGCGGCATGCTGCGCAGGCCTTCGGAATACGCGCCTTCCTGGACGGCGACGTGCCCGTCACAACATCCATGACAGATCCCACCCAATATGCGAGGGTGGGCCATGTCGAGACTACGAAGATGGGGAGGTGTCAAGACGTGAAGTGGCCGCGGACGGAGGGCGGCAATCTCGCATTGGGAGCCTGAGGCATGAATATCGCGGCCGTCAAGCTTCGTCCTGCGACCTCACTCCTGCCGGGCATTGCAGACGGCCATCACTCCCCACTCACCAACTGTAGACTATACGCAATGGCGGCAACAGTGAGTTAAACCTCCCAGTACATCGCCACATCACCGCTAGCGAACCACCCCCTGGCTCTCGGCTGCGCACCACCTCCCTCGAAGCCGCCGAAGGGACAGCATGCTAACCCCTCCCCCAGCGCTCCGCCGCCCTCAAGATCGACTGGGCGAACCTGGGCCACAAGCTCGGCCTCAGAGGCAGCACCGCTCAAGCTCTCGCCTCGTTCAAGAAGCGTAATGACGACGCGCGCCGCAAAGTCCAGCTCCTCTCCGAACAGCCGCAGAAAGTCGACTTTGCGCACTACCGCTCCGTCCTGAAGAACAGCGCCGTCATCGACGATATCGAGAAGCAGTTCAGTGCCTTCCAGCCCAAGAAGTACGATGTGCAGCGCCAGCTCAAGGCTATCGATGCGTTCGAGGCACAAGCCGTGAAGAGTGCGGAGGCGACGAAGGGGAAGGTGGATGCGGAACTGCAGGATTTGGAGAAGACGCTGAAGAATATCGAGACGGCACGGCCGTTTGAGGATCTGACGGTGGTATGTACCACATGGCGGATATTGGGGATATGTCACGTGATATGCAGTGTGCTAACGTCTTCTCGCAGGACGAGGTTGTGGCAGCACGCCCGGAGATCGACGAGCGTGTCACCCAGCTCGTGTCCAAGGGCCGATGGCAAGTACCGGGCTACAAGGAGAAGTTCGGCGACCTTTCTCTCTTGTAGTCGGCTCAACGTACTTGGGTGGGGTAGAGCGCAATGTAAATATGTGTACCTGTTTCGAGCGGCCGCCTATTGTTTCCCACTTGCAACACACGTCTGACCTACTCGAGCGTCGCGTACCTGATGTCGCACCGGACAGCCTATGCCATATGACGACACCTCAAGACGCCGACAAGTGCCCATGCCCAGAAGTACCTGCATCTCAACACAAGACTGAATTCAACGGAGCCCGTGAGGGAGACAATATAATTGCCCAATACTGCAACCTCGAGCGGCTGACAAGGTGCGCTGCTTTGCGCCGCTGCATCACCCCTCGTGGGTCGCCTATCCGGCTTGCCATGCAAAGCCGCAGACGAGGAGAAGTCTTGAGAGTATCAGAGTGCCGGCATGGGCGCTGTTCGCGTTCAAGCGTATGGTACACAGTACACATTGTAGGCCGGCCGTCAGCAAAATTCCCACGTGACTATCCACTTTCCCTCCAGGCACGGCGGCCTTTTCACAGACCGTCCCATTCCCACGCAGGCCTTGCCGGCGCCGCAGATCCCCGAACGCCGTGCTGAACAAAGAACACATCCGTGCAAAACAAGAGCGCCACCCGAGGCCGCCCATGAAACCCCGCCCATCACCCTCGCCACCGACCACCAAGAACTCCTCCCACCCATTCCCAGTAGCCCCCACCCTTAATGCCCCCGCACCGTTAAACCCCGGTATGACACCCCCTCTCATGCCTCTTCATATTACTCCGCACACTAAACGCCTTCCCGCACCCGGCGTGCGGACACCGGAACGGCTTCTCGCCCGTATGCGAGTGGCTGTGGATTTTCAGGCTGCTGGGCCGGCTGAAGGCTTTGTTGCACGTGGCGCAGATGTAGCGGTCCTGGGACTGCGGGAAGGGGGCTTGCGAGGAGGGGGAGATGTAGTGGTGGTGCTCCCAGGGGTTGCTCGTGGTGGCGCTGTTGGGGGCGGAGTGGAGGGCGGCTTGTTGGTGGGGTTGGGGTTGGAGGGGTGGTGGTGGGGGTGGTGGGAAGTTGGAGGGGAGAGGGCGTTGGTTGTAGAGGGTTGGGGGTGGGTAGTTGGGGTCGGGTGGAGAGTAGTAGGAGGCGGTTGAAGCGTTGCCGGGGGAGGAGTGGTATGGCGATGTTTTGTAGGGTGATCGGTTGTAGGGTGATGTGTTGGATTGTGATGGTATCGAATGCCGTTTTAGGAAGTTGGATTGGACGACGCGCTGGTGGTCGGCTTCGGTGTTGTTGAACGCGGAGCCTACGTAGTATGGTTGCGCGGCTGATAATGAGCCGGCTGGGATCGTCGGTTGGCTATTCATGTGCTCTGTTCTGGTGTGCTCAAGTACGGAGTCATTGCGCAGAGGTGGTGTTGGCGGTATCGCTGTCCGTTGTATGCTTGACGTTTCCTGTGAGGTGGGTATTTGCCGTGGCCGCGGCTCGAAGGTCATGGGTTGTGACTGTCGCGCTGTCTGCTGTGCTGCCGGTTGGCTAGACGTGTGGTCTGGGTTTCGTTAGTCGAGTCTACAGATGAGAGGACACAAGAACCATTTACCGGTCTCGTGACTCGATCTCTCGCCATCGGCGATGCCGAGTAGGTTCGAGATGGAAGGCAAGGACGGGCGATTGCCCTCGTCAGAGGTTCGCGATCCCGATGAGTCGGAGTGGCGTAATGGTGGCTGCTGTTGCTGCGAATGGTGCGCAGGAGCGCTCAGTCCAACGGACGGATTGATACTCATGGAGGGCGCAGCGCCTTGCTGCAGCCGATACGATCTTGCGGGATACATTGAATGTTGTTGCGGATAGTTATGGAAGCCTTCACGTGCTGGATACGCCATCATGCCCACGGCGGCCATTCAGTCGAGAATTGGAATGTGCTGGTGACAGCAGCTGGTAAGCAGGCGGTATATCTTGCCCGGTGGTCGCAAAGTGTGGTACTCGGTGAGGTGCAAGATTTGCCAGCGTCTCCGGCGACAAAAGGGAAGAAATGCGCAGCTGAGCAGCAGATCCGCGCGACAGGACGCATTGACCGAAGATCCGGATGAGGTACGGAAGAGTGATCGCCGGCCGAGATGAAGACCTTCAGGAAGCACTATGCGCAGATGGTCCGGTTGCGAACTTGCGCTGTTGATGTCCCGGAAGTTGACGAGTGAAGCACCGAAGCCAGCGATAGTCGATACTCTTCGATGCTGCGGATCGCGCTAGACGTCCTGGGCACTTTGCGATTAGATGAGGTCGACTGACTGTCTGGCGGGGGCTGCTTTGAGAAGGCGAAAGGTGTTGGATGCGAAGTGGTTCGAGTGGTGGGCCTGGGGGCGCTGTTGGCCAGTAGCCGGTGTGTGGATCCTTGCCGTTAATCTATCAGGCCCGGGAGAGTGACGCTTCGGGTAAGAGACAGCTTCGCGTGGGCATGCGTGCTGATGATCAGCCAGGAGCGACACGAGGGACTGGACGATCGGCACGCGGCAAGTGTCAGATCAAGCATCCCGTCGCGCTTGTTAGCGTGGGAATGGTGCGCCAGTTGCGACGGCTGCGATCTCCGGCGTTGGAGATTGGAAAGAGTTCGACCTCCGCTTGTGGTGGCGCGGAGAGTGTGAAACAAGTCATGTCCGATGGGCAACGTTTGAATTAATTTGGGTAGATGTAGGATCGCGAGGTAGTTACATGGTACTAGGTACATGCATGTAGGCCAGCGGGTGTCGTCTCCAACAGCGATGCCGCCTGTAGGGTGACCTCCGAAGCGATAGTGTGAACTCACGCAGGGTTTACCTCCATGAAAATAGTGGTTGGGCGGCAGTCAAAGTACACACTATCTGTGCACTAACGCGGGCTTATGATTGACTGCTCGTTGGACGTTTCAAGATTGGTACCAAGGTAGCTGTTGGTGATGAGATGGCGTGGCAGCTGGTATGGTCCCGTAGGAAGTGAAGCCGCTTCGGGAGATTTTGGAGTGGAGGAGACAGGACAGGATCACCAGCAGGAGGCCTGCATAAATCGGACCATGTGGAGGGTGCAGAAGCATTATCGCATGCGGCATATGGGTGGCTGATGAACAGCAAAAAAGGCACTCTAAATAATGTGAATAGGCTAATGGAGAGCAAGCAACAAGCGTCGATCGGCCTGACGCCAACAGTGGGAGACTCACGACCGTGTTCCGACTCTTCAACATGCCGAGAAAACACTTTGGATCCTTAATTTCGAGAAGACGTACCCAGGCTACCGCTGCAGCTTCTCTGGGCCACAGAGACAACCGGGGCAAGCATCGCTGTCGTGGGCTGCATCTGCGGCGTATCAAGGCCACTCTCTGGTTTCACGATCCGGCCTCCTCCACCAAGCGTGTCTAGGATCATCACTCTAGCGGAACTCTTCGACGCAGGTGTTCGCCAACGCAGCAACCCAAGATCCACACGGCTTCGCCGCTGAACCCACAACAGGAGACAATCCGTCGATCCTCCCTCGAGAGCGACGTTGAAAGTTTGGAGGGAGATGCAGGGCGTCGATCCCCAAAGCATGGCCGACACGCTTCGTCGATGATACGCAGCCGAAGTCTCGCTGACAGGTGGAGAAACTGGAGATCGACGGCAGGCCACGCGAGGTGATGGAAGTGGCGCTCGGACGCCCCAACCTGCAGTGTCCATCTTTGATCTTCCATCCGTGACACCCACCTTACTCGAAACAGCCCAAGTGTGACGAGTAGTCCAGGCCATCGTCGTGGAAGTCAAACCTAACGGTACGGCGTACGAGCTCCGTGTCGAAAACGGTTCAGTACGTTGACAAGGTTTACCCTTCATCACACCGTTGATGATGATACGAAACGGGATCGTCTAACATCAGCGAGCACAACCAGTAACCAACATTCACGCCCTCGGGACATCGCATGCAAGATCCCAAAGCCCGCGTGGCGGTGCCTTGCGTCCATCGCGTGCGTCGGTACCGCGAGCGCCCCCCTGTAGGCCATGACTGTAAGAAACCACGGGCACGGCACAGCTGTGCTCGATTTCCCGCTCGCATGGCTTGGGCCGAGATCTTGCGTCTGCTGAGCGGGAAGACGCTGGCCGGTCAGCCAACGGCGGCGGCTGTGCAGATCATGCCGTCACCTTGGGGTGGGCGCCCGAGTTCGTCTGCCGTGTGTGCGTACTGCGTACGCCAAGCACAGTTGTGCCGGTACACACCCATCTTCGCCAGCGGCTGCTTGTTGCAGGTTTGATGAGAGATTTGCAGATCCGGTCGGCATCGCGGTGATCTTGCATTGATTCTCGCTCATGTTCGGTGGAAATTGTCGATACATGCGACACAGCCCGTGGAAGTTGTAAGCGCAACCGGTCAGTGGCAACCTAAGGTGCATGCGGTGTACCTTGGGGATCTATCAAGGCCTCCTGTGAGGTACTTTATCTACCGCGCCCAGTGCTCATCACAATTAGCACATGCCGCGAGAACACGAACCGCTCTCAACATTCGTGTAGATCTATGATCATCGCTTGGCTGTTGCACACTTCGCTGATGATCGTCAGTCAATTGATCGCCGGGGAACATCATCCAGATCTGCACGCGGCACCACGTGAGTGCCACGCGAAGCTTCACCTTCTTTGGACGACACTCTGTGAATGCTTGACATCGTGTGGTAACACATCATCACACACTTGAGACGACACGAGGTCTGAACTTCATGTACGATAGTTGGTACATGTGTTATCGGTATGGCACACTTCCCGAGGCTATGATCGTGAGGCTTGCCAAGAGCGACCGTGATACTGCTCCGAACGCTGGGAGATAACACGAGCATCCACCCATCCATGGATCTACGGACAGTGGAAGCGAATTGCAATGCTGTCGTCGCAGAGACCACAGAGCGGAGTTGGGTCAAGCGCGCAGTTAGCGCTAACACGCACCGCTGCCTGGCGCTGTGTCATTCAGTGTTCTCGACAACTGCAGAAGCTCAGCAACTACCGCCCTAAAGGAATGATCGGGTTCTCCCGCTGGTTGAATCTGGAACAGTCGCACCGACATGCATGTCTTCGCCGCTGCATCTTGCTTCCAACCCCATCCTAGCCTTCTCTCCCCAAAGCCCGGCCAAACGTATCGCACTGTCTCATGCTATACTGTCTTCGCCCTTCACAAGGACATTGTGAGGACGTCCGCTTCGAGCGCGACGTGAACAACGGGCAGAGCCAGCAACGCCACGTGTGAGTCGCCAAGTCGCGATGTGCTTGATAATCATATCGACACCACCTCACGATTGCTTTGGAAGGCCGTGGGGGAGATCTTCCAGCAGAGCCTGTCAAGGCCGCCCAAGATGCAGATGTCCTCGTGTGCAGTCTTGCGGTTTTCAGCGGGTCATGCTGAACGCTACCTATGGTATCTTTGGTAGACAAGACGGCTTGGCTGAGCTTTAAACCTTCCGCTACCAGCTGATCAGCATGATCGCGCTGTAGAGAGCTGAGAGCAATAGCTCATACCTTGGAGAAAGGGAAAGATCTCTAAGGTGCGAGAAGAGATGCGTCCAAGTCCAGACTCGCTACAGCTGAAGCTGAGCCCGCTAGGATCGCCTTGCGGGATCGTCGAACGTTCGGTCCAATAGCTTTCACCAACGAACAGCGTGGTCCTTGATTTGCAAGCTGATCTTGCTATCTACCCAGTCGCGGCTTGTACGAACCCCTCCGACGCGCTTCAGCTTGCAGTCGAGCCACCTCTTCAAGCACCCATCTCGCGCTCGCTTCTACTTGCTCTTTAGTGGCCGTCAAAGCCAACTTGCCGTCCTTGGGCAGCAAGACGACTAGAGCGCCGCTAAGGCCGAGGGCGTTTGGACGAGCGTGATCAGCGTCGGCGCGTGACGTTCCAATTGTTGATTTCTCTTCATTCCTGTTCTCCCGCTCATCACCACCACCACCACTCTCTTCCTGCTTTCCATCCGAGGCCCCCAACCTCTGTGCAATAGCAGCTTTAACTCTCTTCACTGCCCAGTTCCTTACGAAAGCCCTGCGCGATACATCCATGGGACACTGCACCCGCCAGTGAAGCTTCTTCGGATCGAAAGCCTGCAGGCTGCGGTGCGTCCTGATATGGAAGGGGTGCGAGGGATCGTTGGCGAAGTCCTTGGTGGAGGTAAGGGTCGTGATATTGATGGGTCTCGGGTTGGCATCGTAGATGAAGCGGAGATATTGCTGTTGTCGTGGTGGTTTATGCGGTCCCGTGGCTGCTGCTGCTGCGCCAGTCGAGTTAGGTTTTACATGATGTCGAATAGCCTGTTTCGCTACGGCGACAGTATGCTTGGGCATGCGGCCACGTCTATCCTCATTGATTTGAGCATGTGTGATCAGACGAGAGGGCCATTCACATCTACCTTATGTCAAGATGTCCAAAGGGGATGCGCGGAAGTCAGGGTGTTATTACCAAGCCCTCGGCCAATCGGGAAGCATGACTCCGGACCCCACAGTTACCGCCACCAAGCGCTGTCACGATCGCACAGCCCACCAGCACCACACCAGACACTTTCGCTCTTCTCCTCAACACCTGCTACCCTATACACATACGAACGGTCACTAAAAGGCGACGGAGCCGCTCTTGAACATCCACTCAGCGACTGCTACGCACAGCGCAGCCAAGCCGACAGGATGCCTAAGAACAAGGGAAAGGTGGGTTTACCGCAGCATGCAATCATAGACTGTATCACAGCGAGCGCTGGCAGTAAGGGGTTTGATCGGGACTATTGCTGACGTGAGGAGGTGAGCAGGGTGGTAAGAACAGGCGAAGAGGAAAGAATGAGAACGACAACGAGAAGCGTGAGCTGGTATTCAAGGAGGAGGGCCAGGGTGAGTCCACACCCTTCGCTTGCCTAAGCCGCGCCACATATTGATACATCTTCGCCGACTAGAATACGCCCAAGTCCTCAAAATGCTCGGCAACGGCCGCCTCGAAGCCCTGTGCTTCGACGGTTCCAAACGTCTCGGACATATCCGCGGCAAGCTTCGCAAGAAAGTCTGGATCAACCAGGGCGACATCATCCTGCTATCTCTCCGCGACTACCAAGACGAGAAGGGCGACGTGATACTGAAGTACTCTGCGGACGAGGCGAGAAGTCTGAAGGCGTATGGGGAGTTGCCCGAGTCGGCGAAGATCAACGAGACGGACACGTATGGTGGGGAGGAGGAGGGCGGGATTGGGTTCGATTTCGGAGAGGACGACGATAGCGAGAGCGGGGCGGATATTGATGTGGATGATATCTGAGCGTGTTGGTGTGGGTGGGGATGTGGTTGAGGCGTGGTGGACTCGCACGCACCACTCTGCTCCGGCTTGCGTGGTCTGCGCAGGGCCACTGGCCGGTAACGCAGGGTCGAAGAGCCAAAGACACTAAGTATGTGACATCTTGAGGCATCGGGTTGGAACTGGCGGGTAGAGCTGCTGCAACAAATGCGTGGCATGACTTATGGATAGCATGACGGCAGACCAAACGAGCACATGGTGTTGCTTCCTAGAAATGAATTTCCGCATCGAACCGCTACCGTCGTATTGCTTTCCATAGAGCCATGTAAGATGAACCCATATCGTGAAGCACGTGCAACTGGCGGCTGTGTGCCTGACGAACGAAAGTCTTGGCAACAGCTCGCCTTACGTCAACCTCCAAGCCGCCCAAGCCGCAGTCCAGTTGATGTTCCTCCAACCTGGCGATTACATCCGCCTCGAGGCCCCAACATTGATCACATAGCCCGACAGCTCATCATCTCAACATACTGGCACCTTTCACTAGGCTTGCCGCATACTAAAACACTGGACCAAGCGCGCGCTCATATCAGCCCATACCACCGCAATGCCCTCCATCCTCTCCGACGATGACAAGCAAACGGTCAAACGCGCCGTCCCCAAGGCCAACAACAAGATCCAAGCCGTCGCCGTCGCCAAACTCTACATCTCGCTCCCAAACCACCGACAATGGATACCCACCGGCCTGCAAGGCGCTGCGGTCCTGGCCGACGATCTCGTGGGCAACACGTTCTGGCTCAAGCTCGTCGATGTGTCGCCCTCGAACCGCGGTGTGCTGTGGGATCAGGAAATCTACGACACCTTCCAGTACAACCAGGATAGGACGTTCTTCCACAGCTTCGAGGGCGAGGAGTGCCTGTTTGGGTTGAGCTTCGTGGATGAGAAAGAGGCGAGGCAATTCAAGAAGAAGATGGACGAGCGGGAGAAGAATGCGAGTAAGACGACGCGGGCGAAGCCTTTTGCTGCGGGTCCGGCGCAGACAGGGTATGGTGGGCAGCAGGCTACGCAGAGTGTGGGTGGTGGAGGTGGAGGGAAGAGTTTCGGGAGGTTCGGAGGACTGTTCTCGAGTCATAAGAGTAGTGGTGGGAGCCCGCAGGGTCCGGTACAGAGTATCATTCCGCCGAGGGGAGTGGAGGTTCAGTCTCAGTATGGTTCTGCGCAGGCGAGTCCGCTACAGAGTCGGCCGGCGAGCTCCAGCGGGATTGATCTGAGTGACCCGGATGTGCAGGCTGTGCTGCAAGACCTGCTACAGATGGGCATCACGGAAGATCAAATCGAAGAGAACGCCGGCTTCATCAAGAGCTATCTGGAGCAGAAGAAAGCTACCTCCGCCGCGGAAGCAGAGAAGAAAGAGAGAGCTAATCGCGCGCCTCCACCGCCTCCACCAATCACCAACATCGCGAATCTCAGCCCGCAGAACACAGGCAGCAGTACAGGTACCAGCAGACGAGGCCCTCCGCCTGCGCCTCCGCCATCACGACGGACAGCCACGGGCGCTCAGCAACGACCACCGAGTCCTAGCCCAAGTCCACCTCCTCGCGAGCCGTCTCCACCACGACCACGCTTCCGCGCTCCGCCTCCGCTCGCCGAAGCTGGCAAGTTCGCCAACCAGACGCCGCCACCTCCGACACCCGGCAGAAGCAGAGGCGACAGCAACGCTGGCCCACCGCCTCCGCCTCGACCGCCGAAGGGTATCACGGAGGAAGAGTCGCATGTCCAATCAGCAGCGCCGCCCAGATTCGCCGTCCCGCCTCCTTTCGACGGCAAGCGCATCGTTTCCGGGCCTCCCCCAACTCCAGCTCGCGGTGCCGTGCCGCCCCCACCTCCACCTCGAGACTCCACCCACGGCATACCCACCATAAGCGCCATACCACCCCCACCCCCACCACGAGGCTCACCGAACCCAAATGCGCACACGGGAAGCTTCGCCGACGGCCCACCTCCTCCTCCACCACTACCGCCCAGCAACGCACGGCCCGCACCCTCCGCACCACCCTTACCGCCCCCGAACGCTTCATTCGGAGGCCCTCCTCCCCCGCCTCCTCCACCACCCTTCACATCGGGACCTGGAGGTCCACCGCTCCCGCCCCCACCTCCACCAATGCCACCCCGAGGCGTCGACGCCACGACCCAGGACTCCGCAGCAGCGGCCGCGGCTTCCGCCGCTACGGCCGCGCCTGGACGCGGGGGCTTGCTGGCGGATATCCAGCGCGGTGCCAGGTTGAAGAAGGTTGGGGATCAGGAGAAGAGGGATAGGAGCGCGGTTGTGGTGCCTGGTGGTGAGGCGGCAGCGACGTCGACGGGTGGTGGAGGGGCAGGCGGGAAGAGTGGGGGAGGGGATGGAGGAGGGGGGTTGGCGAATGCGCTTGCTGATGCGCTGGCGGCGAGGAAGAGTAAGGTTAGTCATTCTGGTAAGTGTTGCTCTTTTCATTTTGATCTCTTTGATGTGAGTTTCAGTTTTGAGAGGCGTGCTGACGATGTTTCCAAGCAGATGATGAGAAGGACGATGACGATTGGTAGACGTGGGAGCTATGTCCTGGTATTGAGACAGGCTAGCTTCCCGCATCACGAGAATAGACGTCAGGTCCCGAAGGGCTCCAAACTGAGGCGCTGCTACCACTACTGATATCCGTTCCCCGCGTACTACATGTACTCACTCTCACGCGCTCTCGGGCCAGCTTCGTGCTTACTTGCCATGTCCGGCGGGGCATCGCATGCCGCGCAGCTCTACACAGTAGTGGTTTGAACGCGAGCTGGACCTTGTGAGGACACTGCGCTGCACTTGTGATCTAGTGGCTCAGATGACGGATACAGCCTGCGGGACTCGGCGTTGTTCAGACGCGTGGATAGTCGGCCGTGCAGCTTCAGACCTTGCCGCGTCATCCACGACTCCGGGAGATGAGAAGCCAAACCGCCCATCACAATTCGCAGACGGCCTTCCACCTCTTGTCCCGCAGATCCGGCAGCAAACCTCCCTCTGCCAGCTCAAGCCTCCGCACCACTTCCATTTCGTACACCATCCCGCCGCTCATGGTCGGATACTTGCTGAAATAGATCGAAGCGTTGCAACCCGTTATGGTGGGACAGCAATCCATATCCGTCGACTGCGCTCGGCCTGGCGCGGACGGGGGATTACCGTCGAGAAAGGCCTTGAGCTTGGCGACGGCGTCGATTTTGAAAATGGCGTCGGTGGGGACCGTGTGCGGGCAGATGCGTAGATCGGGTAGGAATAGGAGGCTCCGGACATCGAAAAAGGCCGGTGGGCTGGAAGGGAGAAAGTGAGCCAGGTGGTAGAGGGTGGTGATGCCGACGTGCGAGTGACCCACGGCGAAGACGCTGTTGCAGTAGACACCCTCGTCGCTGGGTTGTGCGCCGCGATGGTGTTTTAAGATTGTGACACAGTCGGAGACGCGCCACCAGTCGAGCTTCGCTTTGATAATGTAGCGCGTGAGCTGCGCGTGCGTCCACGTCTCGTGCGCGCACACGCGTAGCACGGCCTGGGCGTCCTTGCATTCGCGGGACCGGGGATTGTTGGCGCGCTCGGCGTGCGTGAAGGCGAGGCGGTGGTGCATGCGGTAGCAGGCGCTGCAGCATAGGTAGGTCGCGCGCAGGTGCCGGAGTCGGTGTTCGTAAAGGACAAGATCGGCGTAGTCGTCTAGATTGAATCGCTGGGCCAGACAGTGCGCGATGGTTGGGTGTTGGTGTTGGGGGACTGAGGGAATCCCGATTTGGTTCCGGAGCTGTTGTGAGGTGTGGCGGAGGCAGAGCAGGTCGACGGGGTCGGAGTAGCTGACGACTTCTAGGAGAAGCTCTGCTGGGAGGGCAAGGAGAGGCGAATGTTGCGCCACGGTCTCTTGGCGTCGGTATTCATGTTGCCGTCGCAGGAGCCTGTCCGCGTCTGTCCTCGCAACTTGAGCGGAGATGGGTTCGTTCATCGTCACCAGATTAGGCTGGGTGCATTTTGAGTCGAGTATTAGGAGGAGGAAGAAGATGTCCAGATACCTTGTTCGGTGTAGGTCATCCGCATTGATACGAGGTGTTACGGAAAGCCCCAGGTGAGGTACCGCGTGTTGAAAGTGAAGCGCATGAGACTGGTGCGAATTACCTTCGGTTCACTACTGTACCTGCCCGAAAGCACAATGTCTGGGGTGGGTGGCAAGACAGACCACCTCCCACCACTCTTGACGGGTAAGGTAGATGTTACATGCATGTGTTCACTGTGAGATGAATTCACCACGGCGATGTTCGCACTCCCACCGTGGCAACACACCTCAGCCTGGAACTCCTGGACAGGGACATAAACGGTTGACCTGCAACACGATATGTGTACAGGCTTCCGGGTGCCCCCAGATGGTTACTCGTCCGAGGAGCAGCTCTTCTGGTATGGCGGAGAGTGATCGGGTAGAGCGTGTTGTATTGACGAGACGGACAATCTTTATTGATCAACTGCTGGGGAGTTTGGGTGAGAAGAGTGAGGCGAGTGATGAGGCGAATTGTGATACCTTATGCTTGGCAGTCTGTCTAAATAATTGTTGGAGGTGAAGTGCTGGTGGTTGCCGTGGGAGCGGGATGTTGTTGGCACTTCCCCGCGACGTCAACGTCTCATCAGATGCTTCATATTCATGTTCACCCACAATCGCCCGTCAAGCCACATTTCGCTCCTTGCTTCTCAACCCGATCCACATTCTCCCCTTCACCATCCCTTCCTACCCTCCCTCTTCAGGCAAGAGTTCACACCGACGCCGCTGTCAACGACAGCAACAGCCGCAATGGCGACCACCACCCCGCTCGCTCTCGGCGGGCAAAACCACACCTTCGCTCTACCCATTCCACCTCCCCTTCTGCACACTCGCTCCTCCAACAGCATACAAGACTACGCACCCGGCACACCCAATGGCGATCGCGAAGCCTTCATCTCGCCCGTTCAGACGCCACAAGGCAGTCCAAGCAAGAGCCAGATGCCGCCAGGAGCCTTTGAGCTGCCCGACGTCTTTACCAACGCCATGAAGCTCGTGCCTGCGCAGGCCCAGTCCAACGGCAAAGTACTCCAGACGAAACAACAAGGCACCACGTCACCAACCAAGACGGTCGACCACGATTCGTTTGGTGGACAAGATGCCAAATGCGGGGCACCAGGCAGCCCACTCCGCAAGCAGGGCAAGGAGAATACGCCCCCAACACAACGACCGCAGATGCAGCAGACGAACTCGTACATCAACCAGGCAGCGCAGAGCAGACAGGAGCCGTATAGACCGCGGGGCGATGAGCAGTCGCCGACGCGGCAGAAACAGCCGGGCACAATTTCCGGCGGACTGACTCCGGAGGACATCGAGAAGCTGACCAAGGCCAACGTCAAGCGATTGGCGAACGTGACGCAACTTTACTTCCTAGACTACTACTTTGATCTGCTATCGTACACGCACAACCGGCAGAACAGACTCCAAGCCTTCAAGGACCACAATCCCGCGCCGACAGATGCCGCATCGGAGACGGAGAAGGAGAAGTACAATGAGTTACGGACACAATATCTTGGTCACGAGCGCGCCAATCTTCGCCAGCGCCGGACAAGGATGAAGCACGGCGACTTCCAGATCCTGACGCAGATTGGTCAAGGCGGCTATGGCCAAGTCTACCTCGCCAGCAAGAAAGACACGCGCGAGATCTGCGCCCTCAAGGTCATGTCCAAGAAGCTGCTCTACAAGCTCGACGAAGTCCGCCACGTGCTGACGGAGCGCGACATCCTCACCTCGGCTAAGAGCGAGTGGCTGGTGCGCCTCCTCTACGCCTTCCAAGACGACAGCAGCATCTACCTCGCCATGGAGTACGTCCCCGGCGGCGACTTCCGCACCCTCCTCAACAACACCGGCGTCCTGCACAACCGCCACGCCCGCTTCTACATCTCCGAGATGTTCCTCTGCGTCGACGCCCTCCACACCCTCGGCTACATCCACCGCGACCTCAAGCCCGAGAACTTCCTCATTGACAACACCGGCCACGTCAAGCTCACCGACTTCGGCCTCGCCGCGGGTTTCCTCGCCCCGGCCAAAATCGAAAGCATGCGCATCAAACTCTCCTCCGTGGGCGATATCCCGGACTCCGCCGTCCCCTTCGGCCGGCCGATGGAACAGCGCTCCCTGAAAGAACGCCGCGAGGGCTACCGCTCCCTCCGCGAACGCGACGTCAACTACGCCAAATCCATCGTCGGGTCCCCGGATTATATGGCGCCCGAGGTGCTGAAGGGCGAGGAGTACGATTTCACCGTCGACTACTGGAGTCTGGGGTGCATGCTCTTCGAGGCTCTGGCCGGGTACCCGCCGTTTGCCGGCGCGACCGTGGACGAGACGTGGCAGAATCTCAAGCGCTGGCAGTCTGTGCTGCGTAAGCCGGAGTACGAGGACCCGAGTTACTTTCTCAGTCGGCGGACGTGGGATCTCATTACCCGGCTCATTGCGCCTAAGGGGCAGAGGCTGAAGGGGATGAAGGCGGTGCAGGGGCATGATTACTTCCGCGAGGTGGGGTGGGAGGGCATCCGGGCGGAGCGGGCGCCGTTTGTTCCCGAGTTGGACTCCGAGACGGACGCGGGGTATTTTGATGATTTCGGGAGCGAGAAGGATATGGCGAAGTATAAGGATGTGTTGGATAAGCAGGAGGCGTTGGAGAGGATGGCGGATCGGGGCGGGAAGATGGAGAGGGGGTTGTTCGTTGGCTTTACTTTCAAGTGAGTTGCTTGGACCGATCTCCGACTGACTTGATCATACTGACGCTTATGGTTCAGGCACCGCAAGCCCGCGACCGATGAGAACGGGACGGCGGCGAGTCCGCGGAAGCCCTTGGGCAATGTGGCTGAGGAGAGCTTCGGGACGATCTTTTAGGCTTGACGGCGGATGTCAGGCCCTTCGCTTCGTAACGCGCACCGGGTGCGCCGTAGATATGGTAGGAGACTGAGAGACCTTGTCGTCGTGGGGTGTGCTGGGCGCTGGCTGGTTGATGGAAGGAAGGACGTACACGGGCGTTTCGGGCGGGTACAAGCACGGGCATGCGCAACGGGTTATGGGTCGGTCGGTACGGGGCATGATGATGGCGCTTCCTGCAATGATTGAAGATGCCTTTCGGGTGTGTGTATGTAATAGTAAGGGAACGATGATGGAGTCTACGCAATCGCCTGCTACAACGAAGTCGCTTTTCCGTGATGCTGCTCCCAATCGAACGGCCTTCGACGAAAGAGCACATGCATGGCAAACAGATGGGACCTACCTGGTGCTCATCCACCACTTACGCACGACACGGCTTATTATCCCAAGTAGACCCCCGGGCCAATAGATCGATTCCAAGTCAGCTGCCCGGCCCATGAAGACGGGTCAGCGGCCTGGCAGGGAACCGCATCGCTGGGCGCAGTCCCGGCAATCTCGTTCGCCGATTCATGCGAAGCCCATCCTCGTGAGTCGCGATGCAGGCCCATCCATCCCATCTCGCCCCATACCTCTCACGTGGAAGTTTCGGGCGAGCCGTCGGGTATACCGGTTGGAGGGGAAGACAGATAACGGCGCCCCAGGGGCGCGCGTGCGTGCGTGCGCGTGCGTGGATCGAGAGATGATGTCGTGCAGCAGCGTGCGATACGGCTCCGGCCTCGGATAGGCAGGTACGGCACTCCAGGGCCACATGGCAGGCCTGCCTGGTTTGGCGAGCTGGATGGGCGGTGCTTGTTGGCGGATGGGTAGGCCGAGGAGTAAGGTACTGTACTTCCGGTATTCGAGTGGCTTATCCTGGCTTATCCGATTCCTGGAGCGGTGCTGGAGATATGGGCGTGATAGGAGGTCTTTGACGGCGGGAGATATAAGTAGCTTGGTAGGCGCTGCTGCTCCTGCAATAATGGCATCTTACCAATGCCCTTTGAGAGACTCCCCAAACATCCACGCCGCCACCACCCCACCGCCACCACGAACTGTTCCACAGCGACTTGTTCGTTGGTGGAAGCCTGGACATCAAGACCCGACGTCCACACGAGTCGCGTGTCTCTTCGCCACATCGATCATTCCGCACTCCAGTGGCTGCTCTTCCTCCGGAACGGCCTCACGCAGTCATCCGAAGGGGGGCCCTCAAGATCGACAATCACCTCAACCCACGCCCGGACGGACCCCGACCCCACACCAGCCGACAGTCGGCGCTAGAGACTGCCCCTCCATTGCATGGCGAACCTTCCCGCCCCGCCCACATCGTCTCCCGTCTCATCATCAGCTCGAGCCTCCAGTAGTAGTCCCACACACATCATCATCAGTAGTCAGCCCAGTATGATCAACACCCGGCGTGTGCCCGCGATGTCACTCTTACGCCGGCAGGAGCTGACGTGCATGGCCGACTCTTTACCCGGCCATTCTGCCTCGGCGCCGATGTACCCTTTTACTTGATGGATGGGATAAAACCGCGAATCTTCCCGCCTGTTGCCCCACGGAGGAGGACTGCCACAAGGTGATGGAGGTGGAGATATGTCGGTAACGCCGAAGAGGGTTGTCGCCATCACCCACATGTACAGTACGGAGGCCACCACCGCCGCCAACTCCATCTTTTATGCACCGACGGCCCCGCCGCCCCGCTTCGTTCATGACCGGACCCTCGCGCGACTACCGGAGTCTCCAATACGGGAAGCCTTGACTCGCGAAATGGCATGTGACAGACAGGCTGACAGCAGCCGAAGATTGTCACCCGAACCATCGCCCTTTGGATTTCATACCGGCCAGTGTTGTTACATATTTTTCTGCCGACAGCAGCCACCCTCCGTGAAGAGGTGTTTTGGACCACGGTATCACCACAACTTCGAACTCAAGAAGCCGTGATATGGCCGAAGGACCCTGCAGGGCTCGCACGGCGCCATTGCGAATTTCCGAGCAAGCTTGCGACTCCACCGCGGTCCACAACCACTACTGCCTAGTCGCCTACATTGTTCATTGAACCACGAGCACCTACCCATCGAAGCGTCGAGGAGAGCGACCGCGTTGCTGTGACTGATGAGACAGCCGCCTCCGCCCTTGTTAGTCCCCCCGTTTCGCCGCGCAAGCGTGTTCGACAAGTCTGCACATTTCGCGACCTAGTCGTAGACCTTGATGTTGGCATATGCCTGTCATTCCCGAAGGCAGCATATCCAATAACCTTTTCACGGAAGAACCATTCGGTAGCTGATCACCATCATGGCATGTTATTATTACCGGTTTACATACCCCCGCAGATCATCCATTGAGTACCACAACCTTGTACCCTCTGTTCAGATGCTGAGATGGGGAGAGGCTGATGTTCGAACGGATCTTGCTCCGTTCCCGAAGGCGCACATGCCGACGGGAGTCATGCGACCGGCCAAAGTCAGCGCACTCGCGCAGACTTGGCGAGGCACGAGACGGCCAGAACGAGACGAGTCGTAGATGTGGAAACTCACCCACCATCATTATTGCCTTTCTCCCTTCTTCTTAACGTGATCTGCTGGAAGCCTTCAGGCAGGGCAGGCGGGATACTCGGCGAGTCGGCGGTACATGCCCTGCGTGCCATCCCGGATGATATTCGTGCGGTTGATTATTAGCTTCCGGCTAACAGCAGGAAGAAGCGAGTAGAAGCACGAAAGTTTCGAGTGACAGCTTCGTGCGTTCTGGTCCACAGCAGCATGCGTGCCACAAAGCCCTGGTTGGAGTTGGAGTCGAAGGCCCAGAGAGAGCACTCCCTCTCGACTGCTTGGTAGAGGCCCTCGGGCGGACTGGCCAGAAGCGAACGGGTGTTGCGGGCGACATGGGACATGGGACGGGGTGTGGGTGTAGTATGTAGACTACCGTACCTTTAGTGCAAAGCAGCCAATCGTTGGGCAGGAATTGACCAGAGGGCGACCAGACCAGACTTTGACCCCCCCTGCTGGGCTCTGCTCGGGAGAGGATGCACGTCCATGCTGACCGACTGACCGACCGACCCACACCCCCACGCCGTCCCAACATGACCCGCGACAAGCTTGGAGAGTTTCGCCGAGCAACTCACCCGACTCTCACCCACCCAGCCCGGCAGCCAAGCAGGGTACATTGTCGAGTCGAGTCGAGTCGAGTCGCAGTACCTTTTACAGTAGTAATAGTAGTGGGTTCAAAGGCGCCGTAGCAGGAATACATACTGTACCAGGGTTCCGCCTTTGGCGCTGCCGATGCTCACGACGCCGCCGCATCAGCATCTTCGTTGCCGAATCGCGTGTATGGTTACATGAATTATTATGGTGGTTATTATTATTATTCCCACCACTGCCCACCACTAGAGCCTCCCCTCCTCCATCCACAGTCCCACCTCACGTGCACCCACTCCCACACAGTCACCACCACCATACCACAGGGAACCACCACCACAGCGCACCCCCCCCCCCCCCCCGACACCCGCTGCCCCCAAGCGACTCCCCATGTCCGAGGTGACGCCCCAGGAGGCTAGGGCACACTTGGGAGGTGGCCGACGTGGGGTTTCGTCCGATCGCGCATCTGAAGACTCCTTCGACATGTTGGACTCGGACCGCATGGACCTGACTGTCTCGCACACATCCTCTTCACCCCGACATGTCCGCATCCCGGCCAACGGCGACCAGTCTGGCTCTTCTTCGGCAATGCAGTCGTTGACGTCCGCGAGCACCCTCAGCACCCTCGAAAGCAAGCTGGACCTCTCACCCAAGGAAGTCGCCGCGGCCCGGCGCGGCGTATTGCGCGACTCCTTCTTCGACGGCTGGAAGGAGAAAGAGCGCGATGACTTCTCGCCGGCGGAGCTTCAGAAGCAGGATCCGTTGGGGACGCATATGTGGAAGCTGTATCACAAGACCAAGGGCCAGCTGCCGAACTCGGAGCGCCTCGAGAACCTCACGTGGCGCATGATGTCCATGAACATGCGTCGCAAGGAGACGGAGCGCCAAGGGTATGCTATACGGATATTGGCCTCTCCACGCGACACTGCTTTACTAACGCTCTGTCACCAGGCTCATGGCGCGCTTGAAGGGCTCCCACCCGCCCAGCGGCATTGCACAGCTGCGCAAATCCTCCGAGCAAGCGAACATCTCTCATGACGACCATATGAACTTGGACGAGTTCATCGTGCCATCTTCCATAGGCACGCCCGCTGGCGTGTCACCCGCACCGTCTAGCACAGCGGGTGAGATGGACGCAGCCATGACCACCAACCTTTCCGCGATTTCGATCAAGCAGCAGCAGCGCATTCAAGCAGAAGATCTGTCTCTGGCTCGCGCGTCCGCACCTTCGGTCCCGCCACTCGAACAGACTCGGACCAATCAGGAATTTAGCTATGTCCAGAGGCGCGTGCGCAAGACGAGCATTGACGAGCGAAGAGTACGTTCTGTACCACGCTACCGGGACGTCTGTGTACTGACTCGCTGCAGCCACCCAAGCGAAGAGCCGAAGCGTCGCCTCAAGTGCCGCCCGTGCACAACGATGCCATGGTGTCACAGGATCCAATGGAAGAGGCTGCGCTACACAACTACTCGCTCCAGCCGCCTACTCACTTTGCTCACCCACAGGCACAGCATCCGCACCTGCCCTTCAATCTCAATACCTTCGATCTCGAAAATGACCCGATCATCAACTCCGCGGGTCCCATCCAGCAGCAGTTCTCGTTTTCGCCAGTCGGCTCACCAATGTTCAGTGGCGGCGCATTCAACAGCGTGTACACACCGCATACCACCATGCCACCACCTTCGAGTATGTCAAATTTCCAGTCGCCCTTGCAATCGCGCTATCCGTCGAGCACATCGACGCCGCAACCGCGGGCGGAGACGGGGGACAACATGTTCTTCAGCGGGATGCCTCATCTCCAGCATGGACACGCTTCGATGCCGAACTTTCAGAATTATCCGCATCAGTCTCAGCCTTCGCAGAGTCAGGCTCAGATGTCACAACAGCAGTTCGTCTTCAATCCCAATGGCGAGAACATGTTCAGCGCTATCTCGGCAAGCGCGCCTCAGCACCGATTTGCACCGCCGACTTTCCAAATGCCGGGACATCTAGACATGGCACACGGCACGAACGACTTTCAGCACCAGAATGGCATGCACCTGTCGCATCAAGATCACATGTTCACGTTTGGCGGTGATTCGGATAACGAGGACGACGACGGCATGCAGTTTCAAGATCTGGGGATGGCAATGACGCAGAGCTACTCGCCTATGGAAGACCAGGCAATGGACATGCAAGGGAATTACCAGTGGGAAACGAGCTTGGGCAACCAAATGAACTTGAATGCTGCGCGATATCCGGGCGGGCCGCCAAAGAAGGGCGTCACTATCGGAGCAACCGAGATGATACCTTCTACCTCGGAATGGGATCAAAGCGGGATCAGCAGACCACATGGTTCAGCAGCTTCGGTCAGCGACATCAGGAACCGCGGAGGAGATCCGAGGACGAGGAAGATCCCGCGGACGACCTCGACGCCGAACACGGTCGGCATGGCCACGGGCATGTTCTCCATCCGAACCCAATCCTCGCCCTCGTCTCCACCCGAGTCCGCTTTCGCCTCCACGGCGCCTTCTCGGCCCGGGAGCCCTCGTCTCGGTGTCGACAACAACGGCGTGCCCACCACCTGCACCAACTGCTTTACGCAGACTACCCCGCTGTGGCGCCGCAACCCAGAAGGTCACCCCCTGTGTAACGCTTGCGGCTTGTTTCTGAAGCTCCACGGCGTCGTCCGACCCCTAAGCTTAAAAACCGACGTGATCAAGAAGCGCAACCGCGGCAGCGGCAACTCCGCGCCCCTGGGAAGCACCCGCTCGAAGAAAGGCGCGAGCCGCAAGAACTCCGTCGCGCAAGCCATGGTCACCACCCCAACCTCCGGCAAAGGCTCCAACAACGACGGCGAGTCGCCGAAATCCGCCACCGGCTCCACCGGCGGCACGGGCACGGCCGCCACGACGCCCACGAGCTCCGGCGACGCGGCGGTGGAGAAGCCGACCGCGCCGAAAGTCATCGCTATCGCGCCCGGGCCGCCGAAACCGCCTTCGCAGCCGCCCGTGTTGGCTCCGACGCTTCCTATGGCTTCCAGGAGGACGCGGAGGCAGAGTAGGGCTGGGGGGTTGATGGGGCAGGTCGCTTCGGTGATGCCGGATGCCGAGGACCATGGTAACAGCAGCCCTGGTAAGATGGTGGGCGGGGGAGGCAAGGGCAAGAAGGACGCCGGCGCCGGCGCTGCCGTTGGTGGACAGCCAGCCGCGCCATCCCAGCTCGCGCCGAGTCTGCCGGCCCTGCTGCCGGATGTCATGGCCTTGCAGCCGCAGCAGGCAGCCTCGCTCATAGGCCCGCCTTCGCAGCGAGGCGCAGCAGGAGGAGGAGGAGGAGGAGGAGGAGGAGGAGGTGCAAGCGGGCAGATGCTCCAGGGCCCGCTGGTGCTGGGTCCCAACGGCGAGTTGCCGCCCGGCGTGCATCCGGGCATGCTTACTGGGCCGCAGGAGTGGGAGTGGTTGACCATGAGTTTGTGAGGACCCCGCTCGGCAACGGCCGTCCGGGCGGGTGTGGGTGGTGGGTTGTGGGTTGTGGAAATGACTGGATGCTTTTGAACTTGACTGGACTGAATTGAACTTGACTGGAGCTGGAGCTGGATCTACATACCGCCCACCGCCAGTCTCTCGGCTTCTCCTTCTTCACGATTCGCGAATGACCGACTTTGTCGCTTTTCCCCTGGTTTCTGGCTGTGATACCCTGGCTTTGTTCTTTGTTCTTTGCGCTCCGTGGACTAGGAGCAGTGTGTGTGCGCTCGTTCGTTAGTCGACTTTGGATACCCATGGTGTTTGCGCGTTAGCGGATCCGCGTGTACTAGATGCTGGCTGGATGGATTGTAGATAGAGAACGGCCGGGCTATGCCACAGAGTGCGGATCGTGAGGGGTTGTGCTCTGGGACAGGAGGAGATTCTCTCTTTTTCTTGCGCGAGAGGGGCTGGGCGCGAGGTTCGCTCTCTGGCTATGTGGACCGATGAACGGATGTCTTGGAGTGGGAGAAGCGGGTTGTGGTGCCCCACCTGACGAGGTGGGAAGGTACCTTATGAGCAATGAGACCACCAGTTTGGAATTATTCTGAATGCCTCTCAACGGTGATTTTTTTTTTGCGTGCGATGAGCGGTATATGAACGTTACCGGCAAGAGTCTTGCGTGGCCATCTATCAAAATGCTCCCGACGTTGAAGTGGCCCACAGAGAAGCAGGTGACTGCATCAACAATGGTCGCGTCAGACAGCCAGGCCGTCTCTCGTACCACTTTCACCACGACTCGCCCTCCATCCTTGCCCGCCAGCGTCGTGGATCCGTATAGCTGATCTTCTTCCTAATAGTCTTCTTTTGTGCCTCAAGATCACCCTGCTGGTCCACCGCAAGCTCCTGGTACTCATAAGACAGCCGATCGCACGCGCACCCACAGCCCGTCGGGCACTCGAACGCCTCCTCCTCTTTCTCGTCCAGCGTGGCCATGTATTCTGCCAGACATCTCGGGTGCGTGGTGTGCAGGCACGCGGGACAAATTTGCGCGAGCCGAGCGATGAGCGTGAAGCAGATAGTGCATGAGGGTTTCCGTTGACGGGGCACGGGGGCAAAGCTGACAGCTGGGATGTACGGCTTTGAGCTGACATCGGACGTGGTGGTTGCACCGGCCGCTTTCTCCAATTCTGCGGCTTGTATATGTAGACCCCAACATCGCAGCTGTTCCGCGTAGTACGCCCGCCAGGAGACGGCTTGAGCAGCGAGATCAAGTGGTAATATAGGGAGTGTCGCGCTGCCACCCGCGATGTCGTCTGTGAACATGTCGCTGTTTGGGAGGTGCAGGACCACTGGACCTGTTCCGAATTTTGGCGTGTGCGGCAAACTGGAGTCCTCGATCGTCTTGTCGCTGTCGTACCCATCCAGGTCTTGTTGGGAAGTGTAGCTCCGACTCAGCTGGCTTTCTCGTGTGATACTCGCCGCGGAAGCGAAAGAGACGGATTTGCTCCAGCTACCGCCAGCAGCTGGAGACAAGCCTGTGGAGAGCTCGTTGAGGTTCGGGCTAGTGCTAATCTTGAGTGGCGGTGATGTACCGTAGGAAGCAAACTTCTCGCTGAAGCTTTGGGCGTATTGGCGAGCTGCGGCGCTGAAGCTGCTTCGGTGGTTTTCGGGACTTGCGGAGCCGGAGAGCCTGGAGCTTTCTCTAGATAGTGGAAGCGATAGAGGCGGAGTACTTGACGCCGAGTTGATGTGCGTTTTTAGTGATTGCGATGGGGCGCGAGAGAACGCTTCCGGAGAGCGCCTGAGCTTAGTTGGTGAGGTGTATACCAGACCACTTGGATCGCTCTCGTTGCGAAGCAAAGGTATTGGCCGAGTCCGGAGGCCCTTTGACTGCGCGCTCGGGCTGACATGATTGGGTGTTGGGCTTAGGATCGAAGAAGGGGGGTTTGTGTTTCGCAGAGCCATCTTGTCTTCTGCCTCAATCAAGACCGCAGACAGCAGCGCGAGCAATTGCACATCTGCGCGCCTCTCGGCCCACTGAAAGCACTCCCTGACTGCGAAAGCTGCGCCAAGCGGAGAATCTGCCCAGCGCAGCTTGCCATTCTGTCCAGCATGCGCTGGAAGGTCGAAAGGGTCAATGACAGGCTGACTCTGTAGCAGGCTTCCGGCGTGGCCGGCAAGGAGCAAGATGTCGGTATCTGGACCTGCAGCTCCTGCCAGACTTGGGGGCACCTTGTCTTCTAGCAACAGAGCCATCAATCGCCAAATACTAGCGGAGTCCCCGCGGCCAGCATCCTCTGCAATGTCGGCATTATGGCGGCAAAGGCCACTCTCGGTCTCAGCTCGCTCACAAAGGTTGCGGTACAAAGGTGCACCTGCACGACGCGAAGGCACAAGCCCATCCAGCTCATGCACCGACACGACGATCTTCCGCAGATCTTGACCGCCGAACGCTGTCTTCGTTGGCGAGGTGTGATTGCTCCATCCAGTCTGACTCTGGAAGGATGAAGGATGCTTTGCGAAGTCTGGCAGCTCATAGCTCTCGCTTGCAGAGTCGACGTCGCTTCCGCTGAGACTCTCCTCGTCATCTGTGCTACCTCCCAAGACCCTACGGACTTCGATGAGATTGCCGAATGTTGGAAAGAGCTGTGCGATTCTATGACCTTGATTACTGTACTCCGTACGCTCGACCGGCGGCGTCCCGTCGTTGGATACACCTGGTAGTCGAGGCTTGGGCGGAAAGAAAGTGAGCAGCTGCCCGTTGGGCGCAAAGAGTGCACCGCAAGCCTTTGGCAGCGGCACATTGACACCACCAGGCATGAACGTGGTGCTATTGCGCAGGCCTCCATGGAAGGTCTCGTCATCAGAGTCGCTATCTTGAGCCACCGTTGACGGTAGCGAGTCGAACGAGCTGCTCTGCAAAGTCGGCAGATCTATGGTGTCGTCCAGGACTGGCGCAGTGTTCGGTGAAGGCTTGCGCGCCGGTATGTTTGGGGACAAGAACGGCATTGAAGAATCGTCCTCGTCATTCTCTCGGGTCTTCGGAAGCTCCAAGCTAGAAGTCAAGGCTTTCGATGCTGGCGAGGCTGGTGATACCCAGCCATCAGCAGCTATTGTGGAGGCATGCCGATGTGCGACAGAGACAGACCCAATGACACGACGGCCCTTTTGTAGTTGCATGGATGTCGTCGGAGAACTGCCGAATTCGGTACGCAGTTGCGCAACCGATATTGGTCTCATATGTGGAGTGCGCGGCGTTGAATCAGGTGTAATAGTGCTTTCGAGCATGCTAGGAGAGAGCGGCGTTTGAATCTCCTTGTGCACAGGCTCGAAGCTGCTTGTTGTTACTGGGACTGAGATCGCATCCACCACCAGCTCCAAAGGGGCCTCTGGCACCGCACCCGGTGGCAGCGATGATTGCGTATTGCCACCGACACTTTCCAATACCGTAGAAGGAATAGGGTATGACTGCCATCCTCCGCGTGCTAAGGCGGCTACGAGCGGTTTGGCACTCTGCGGGTTGAACTTCACCATGGCGCGCCAGACTTCGTGCATCATCGTCCAATCTGCACCGAAACTGTACACGCGAAGCTCGCTTCGCAAAGGTAGCGCCACATATATGCCATGCTCGCCGATCCAGTCTACACTTGCTATCAGACTCTCAAGCTCCACTTGCGCCATCGGAGGTATCTGCATCTGTCGCCCGTGCGGCTCGCCGAAAATGCGTTCATCATCCGACTCCTCGTCGAACGACGACCGAGCTTCGACAGCGGCAGCCTCTGGAACTTTCCATATCCGGAGGATGTTGTTGATGGAGACACTGAGCAGTCTACCGCTGATAGTCGGATGCCATGTAAGGTGAGTGACGGGCGCGGTGCCAGTATCTATGCTCCGGCTCGAGTTGTGAGATTGAGCAAGCGACAGTACGGTGACTAGGCCACCGTGGGCGATAGCAAGATCATCGTTCAGGGTGCTGAACGAAACGCGAGAGCAAATCGCCTTTGAAAACTGCAGTTGCGACAAAGGTGCAGTCGGGTTCGCCACGTCCCAGACGCACACGTTCCCATCGATAGTACCACTGGCCAAGAGACTCGAGCGTCGGGAAGACCACGTGATAGTTGAGACGACTCTTCCGTTCCCGGAGAGTCCATTGACGCGAAGAACGGTCTCGAGATCGTAGATGAATATCTGATCTCGATTGGAGAAAGCGATGCGGTTCGGAGTCAAGGGCGATAGAGCAACAGCAGCTAGGGGTCCTGTGTGTTGCCCGCGTGGATTGCCAATGCGTTTGTACTCTCCAATATGGTCCAAATGGCAGAAGGAGATACCGTCCTCGCTCGAGAAAGCAGCATATTGACTGTTCACCGTGACATGGTTTGATGGAGCGGCCTCGGGGCCGAAATTCTTGACAGCATTGTCAACGTCCATCAGTGACGCACTGCCGGGTTGGCGCAGTGTCGACGCGCAACTTCATGGTGCTGGTGTGCAGTCACTGACGATAATAACGGGCCTGAGAGTTCAATACATGTATTGATGTTGATGTGAGTCGATGCTTGCAGTCACTCCCGACGCGCCTCGGCACATGCCGGCGCACGTGACGCAGTACCTCAAACGGGCATGACGAGCTTGGTTCATGTCGCAGCAGCATGAACATACATTTACTTTGTCTCCAGGATATCAACCAGACACCCATTCACCGATCACAACAGACAGCGCGAAGGACTGAGCTAGACTTACTACACTGCCCATCCTGATCTTACACGTTCACGACCGAAGTAGCAAGACACACAGCACAGGGCTTGGATCCACACCACCACCAAGCAGAGTACTCCGGCGGTCCAGGCGGGGAGAGGAAGAGGATGACTGCACCATTACCAAAAAGGATCATCAAGGAGACCGAAAGGCTGCAGAATGAACCCGTGCCGGGCATCTCAGCGACGCCACACGACGACAACGCACGATACTTCGACGTGATGGTGGAGGGGCCTGGCGGGAGTTGCTACGAGGGTGTGTCAAGCTATACACTCCGAGTGAAATGGAGTGTCTTACAGGGTCGCTGACGTTGAGCAGGCGGTGTCTTCAACCTCGAGCTTTTCCTGCCCGACGACTACCCCATGTGCCCGCCCCGAATACGCTTCCTCACCCGCATCTACCACCCGAACATCGATCGTCTGGGCAGAATATGCTTGGACGTGCTCAAGAACAACTGGTCTCCGGCATTGCAGATACGGACAATCCTGCTTAGCATACAAGCTTTGTTGGGCGCGCCGAATCCCGAGGATCCGCTGAACGAGGCTGTGGCGAAGCAGTGGAAGGTACGTCGAGGGATATGAAAGGCCTCTGAAAGCACGGCTGGTGACAGGTTCCGAACGCTAACGGTACCTAGGAGAACCAACAGGAAGCCATCAACACAGCGCGGGAGTGGACCAAGATGTACGCTCAGAAGAAATGATTCGGGCGATAACGCCGAGCTGCTCAGTTGCTCGCGCTACAGGCTGTGGTGTACGGTGAGAAAGGGCTTCCTTACGAAGCCTCTGCGATTGCTCCCAGCACACTACCCGTGTGCTCTCTGCATACCTTGCATACCGTGAAAGACCTTCTGGCTCGTAGATAGCTGCACCCTCACGATTAATGCTGTATGAATGTTCAACAATATCATTACCTCCCCGGCTGACAGCAATCGGCGTCGGTATAGGTATTTGACCGCATGCACCTCCCGAACATTGGCATGGGCGACTGAGGCGAATCGTAGTCTCATCTTCGTGATGGTCGTGAATGGGCGGCTTTTGAGGGTCAACTCAGCAAGATGGGTAATGCTCGGTATTTGTGACCTCGTGGTCAACGTCACTTCACTCATCGCAAAATCGCGGACCGGCTAATCACGGGTCTCCTGCTCAGCTCGTACTGACTTTCTCAGTCATTGCCACTCATTTGCGACTGCTCACTGAGCGCATGATCACGGCTATCGCCAATCCCTCATCATGTCGCCGTCGCAGTACATCTCGTCATTGCCAACACAGCCGCTCCCTTCTTCACCACATCCTCAGGAAGGCGTGTCACTGCCCAGAGAGGTTCAGTCCAGACAATCACCAGTGGCGAATGCCGACATCTACACACCCTCGCCGAAAGAACTAGATTCCTGCGAAATGGCGTCGGCGATCGAGCGACGTCGGCGACAGAGCCTCCCGATAGCGCGGGAGGACAGCATCTCCAGCTTGAGAGGTGAGTTGCTCCGGAAGGCTCACTTCACATGCATCTTCGCAGTCGACTGTGCATTTCACATTACTGACCTCTCACGTAGCAAACTACAATCTGGCCCGAGTACGTGTGAGAGACCTCCAGCCAGTCCGAGCACTTGCACTAGCTTTGGCGCCGAAGCCAGCACAGTCGCGGATTGAAGGCACGGATGAACACGGCTCAGCAACCGAGATTGCTACAATAGGTCCGGCGAGCGCAGTGAAGATGCTTCAATTGCAAGCCCGCAACGATGTCAATCCCGATCCGAGTAACGTTCACGTGCTGAAAGAGATGATCCAGAGCTTGGAGAACGAGGTGAATAAAGATGAGGCTGATTATATCAAGCTGAAGTCCACGATGGAGTGGGATAGCGATGACGAGGACGAAAAGCCTGGCTTGCGAAGGCTGATTGGCAGTCTGAAGCGCAAGTCTTCTGTATGGGATGGAAACGGGATCAAAAACCGCCGATCTCTGATGTTTCCGGAACCTTCGATCGCAAGCCGCCAGGGGTATGATACCGCTCAGCACAATCGGACCTCGTCACCACCGACTGAAAATGGAGGGGACAAGCCCGAGTCGCTTGACGCGCACACATGCCGCAACCCGGAGGAGCAGTTCGCTTCGAGATTCACCCGAAAGATGGAGGAGAAATCAAGACTGCAGGCCGCCACGAGGGTCACTGCTGATCGGTTCACCATCCCAACGACCGACGATGTGAAGCTTCCCGTGGATCAAGTGCGAAGCCCGCCGCTACCCCCGCGAGCATGCCAACCAGGTGCGGCTATAGACAACGGAAGCAAACAAGACAGCGACCCCTCTGCAACTTCGCTAGCACTGTACAAGCCGCTACCACTCACACCGGAGCCACCGATAGCGACCTTGCTTCAAGTACATTCTCACAGGTACGGATTGGCTCTTGAGGCATACGATGTGGCCCGAGAGTTCAAACAAAGACATCCTCCTCCCCCTGATCCAGAGACACCCACGAGAAGCGCCGGACGTAGTCTGCGATACGCGAAGTCTGATTGCTCCGTCCGCTCGAGCTTTATAGGCCCAAGACTGGCGCCTCCGATTGCGCCTGCGAGACGGACGACAAAGGTCGAGATCATCAATCCTGATGATAGTCCTGGTGTGTACATCGCCAGAGCGGCGACTGCGGCCGGCCTGCCTTCTTCGCCACTGCATCCGGACTGGGAAGCAGTCATCGAGACGGTGAAGACGGACGTCGCCAGAGAGCTGAGGGAAGCCGATCGCAAGGCCCTAGATGACGAGAAGTCGAAGAAACTAGCTACGAAGGAGACCAAGTCGCCGGAGCAACAGAGGTGGAAGGAGCTCGGCAGCAGAGTGTTATCGCCCGCCAGGTGCTTCGACTCTACGCAAAACGTCGACTACGCGGCCATGACGAACGAGGACCTGGACAGCCTTGACTGGGCACTGCAGCGGGAAATACAGCAGAGTACGTCGCCTAACGCGGCGAAGCGTCTGTTCCGGCGCATTGCTGAGCACAAGGCGAAGGAAAGTGTGATACGGCAGGCTGTGCTGGCAAAGCAGAAGTGGCTGATAAATCGAGAGCTGGAGGCACGAGCGGAGTGTCGGCGGAGGGCTGAAGGTCAGCAAGCGACTACGCACTCCAATACCTCGAGACTGGCGCTCGCGAATATCTCCAACAACACGGCACTCGTCGGACAACCTTCGCACTTGCCGCAGGAGCCGGCGAGTCAACTCGCGCCGAAGCATAGACCGGACTCGGAGGCAGGCTCCGGCGGCAGGCACGCTGTAGCACACCCGGCGGACACTCCCGATGACGAGCTGCCATACGGGGACACGGAGCCGGAATGCGACGACTCGAGGCCGTATGAAAAACTTCATAGCACGTCGACGGTCGAAGTAAGCGCGTTCCCAGTCGGTCTCGGTATTACAGGAATGGCTGCAGGTGTCATGACTAGCGCCTTGAACGCCACCACCGCCATCGACATGAAATCAACGCTAGAGCACCCGCCACATTCTCGGGTGGTCTCCACCGATCTCGTCGAATCTACCCATCTGGCCACCCCGTCGCACCCGCGGTCGCCATTCGGTGAAGAACCGCTGAGAGTCGCTCGCAGCCCTACAGCACCCACCAACCGCTTTGGCAAGCCCGTCTTCCAGCCGACGCGCAATGACTTCTTCATGCACCAGATCGCAACGGCGGCGCGCAGGGCCAAGGAGCTCCGGAGTATGGGAAGCCACCCGGCGTTGCGGGAGAGTCCGAGTAGATCTGAATTGCCACCTGAGCCTGAGGCTACTCCGATGGTCACGCTGCATGACATTTGGGACTTTGATGAGGAAGAAGCAAAGAGGGTTGACGACATCTTAGCAGGGAAGATAGGCAGCAGAGATGAGCGAAAGGACAGCGGCGCAGGGGTTGACGAGCAGATTGATCCCAAGGTCACCAGTCACGTGCCAGTAATCAGGGTGGAGAGCGACTCCGAAAGCTGCATTTCCGATCTCGACAAGGATGCTGCCGACGAGGGCGACATCACTGGGCCAAAAGATCGGCAATCCTTGTCCAGCTACTACGACATCGACGAGCAGGTACTAAGCAGACAGGAGTTCCACGACCGCCTGAGCCAGCTCAATGAGTTCATGGCCCTACAGTACCCCGGTACCCGAAACCACGCAGCAGAAGACGACGAGCCGGAGTACATCGATAACCCCGACTACGATCCCGCCCAGCACGAACCCAGCATCCCGCACGCGAACACCGACCCGCTTCCCTCGGCTCCCGGCGACCTCGACATCGACTCCGTAATAGCACAATGGGAGGAGTCCAGCTCTGGCTCCAACAGCGCCGCTTGCAGCCCTACCAGCGCGAAAGCCTGCTGCGTGCACGCGGAGAGCATCATCCATACTACACCTTACTGGCCTATCCCCAGCCCTATCCAGCCTAGCACAACGGTGCCGTCACCTCTGTCGACGCCGGAGAAGTTGGACCTGCGGTACTTCCCACCTTTCAGTGGTACAGGTAGCGAGCAGTACGGTGCTACGACGACGTTGCTGACGTGCAATGACTGCAGTCGGGTCGTGTGTCCGGAGTGCGTGCGATTTTGTGCCGAGGCGCTGTGCAGGCAGGTGATGTGTGGGCGGTGTTGGAGGGGGGCGGGGAGGCGGTGCGATATTCATGAATTGAACGAGGAGGGGATGCTTCTGCAAGATGGTGGGGTGGTGGAGGGGTGAAGATTCTGGGGGGTGAGAGTCGGGGGACGAGCGCAGTGGGATACGGGTGTGGTGATGATGCTATGAGTTGAGGTGGGCATCTTGGTGTGGGCATCTTGGCGTGGGCAATGAGGCGTTGGCGGACCAGGAGAGGGAGCCTGTCTCGTGGCAGTGGTGGGAAGGCGGCAGGACCTCTGGGAACGAAAGATCAAGGCTCTGTGAGGCTCATCTCCACGTCCTAGAGTGACTATCATGTAGCTTGGTACACGACCCGGCTGGCCTTTCACGGTGGGAGAGCTTGCAATTCACTCACAGCATCAATTCGACCCACGGCTATATCTCAATCGTTGACTCTACTCTCAGCATGATCGACACCTCACGAGACTCGACGGCATCGAGACCATGTACCTCTGGCGCATGTGGACAGACCATTAGGAACGTATGGCTATGACGCGGTCAAGCATTGATCGTAGTACCGTCTCGTTGCTTCGCGTCATACGTAAATGTAGTGTAGACTAACACGACGCTTTTCGTCCGGCCTGCAATGCCTCACGCTATGCATATTCATCGCAGCGACCGTGCACCCGAGCAAAGGAACGCCACGGCCTCCCACGATCCATATCAATCATCCCCAAACGCCTACACTGCTCGAAACCGTCCCCGAGCAAGCTCAGCACTACCGATACCCGCCCTGCAGCCCCTGCATCCCCTGCTGCTGCTGCCGCAGCGCCTGCGCCGCATTCAACTCCTGAAACCACGGGTGCGCCAGGCCGCCCTGCGCACTACACCGCAACTCGGGCCGCAACTGCAGCATCTGGCTCAACAGCTGCAGACCCAACGGATCCACCTGCGGCAGATACGCGCGCAGCTCTTGCGTCGAGTAGACGGGCCACGTGGTCTTGTACTCCGGGAACGCGCTGATGCCCGGCCAGGACCGCTCGGACGGGGTCCCCATGAGCCGGAAGATTTTTTGCAGCTGGTCTTCGTTTGTGGTGCCTGGGAATAAGGGGCGGCCCGTGAACATCTCCGCCATGATGCACCCCGCGGACCAGATGTCGATGCTGGTGTTGTAGGTGCGGGAGCCGAGGAGTACGTCCGGGGCGCGGTACCAGAGGGTGACGACCTCGTTGGAGAAGGTGTTGACGGGGATGCCGAAGGCGCGGGCGAGGCCGAAGTCGGCGAGTTTCAGCTGGCCCTGCGTGTTGATCAGGAGGTTCTGGGGCTTCAGGTCGCGGTGCAGAACGCGGTTCTCGTGGCAGAAGGCGATGCCGCGGAGGAGCTGCCACATGAAGCTTTTGATTGTGACGGGATCGAGGGCGCCGCGAGGGCCGCCGGTGGGGCTGTTGTAGGTGTCCATGTATTTCTTAAGGTCCTTGTCCATGTACTCGAAGACGAGCATGAGCTTGTTCTCCGTGTGAATAACATCGTAGAGGCTGACTATGTTCTCGTGCTTGAGCTCTTTCATGAGGGAAATCTCGCGGATGGCGGTGCTGGGCGTGCCTTCCTCGCTATCCAGGTGGATCTCCTTGAGTGCGACAAAGGCGCCGGTGGCACTGTTGCGGCCTTTGAAGACCTGTGGAGAGGGACATACTTAGCGTCGTCCAACTAACCTTCTCTCCCGATCGTTGTGCATCTTACAGTGGCATACGTGCCCTCCCCCAGCTTCTCGAGCTGCTGAAAGCTCGAGGGGTGTCGGCGGTCCATCGGGCTGACTACGCGCCCTCCGCCCAGGCTGCGCACCGAGATGCTACTATCTGTTCGATCGCCAACGCTGAGCGTGCCCGCGTGGGACGGGTGGAGTCGGATCTGGGGTGGTTCACGGGTGGTATATGTTCGGTCCCAGAGAGTCTCGCGCGCGGTCGTCAGAAGGTCGATGACTTCGAGTTGTTCTTCGGCAGTGTGTGCTCGTGTGGCTGGGGGTCGAGGGGCTCGAAGGGAGTTGGAGGTAGCCGTGGTGAAGGCCGGGGAGGTGTGACTGAGAAGGCTCTTGTCATATGTGGCAGTAGTAGCACTACGCAGTGAGGCAGTAGTCCAGTCTCAATTTGATTGATCGATACGCGATTCATTCGCCAGCGGGGCAGCTGTTTAATCAATGCAGGGCGCCTGGGACTATTAGTCGCGGGTGTAGTTCTAGGCGCGCGTGGCGTCTGCCGGAGGTGGAGGGCTGAGGTAGCACGCCGGGGCTGGACTTCCGCCGCATCATCGACCAAGCGCCAGTATCAGAACGACCGAAGTTGAACAGCCCAAGACGCGCGGTACTACAAGAGAAACGAACAGGCCGACGGAGAGTCTACAGCGTATCGCAATCCCGGAGCCCATCGACTGTCCTCCAACCCACTCATCACAGGGGGACCACAGCAGCAGCCATGCGGACGATAACCTGGGTCAAGATGGCCGTTGCGTGCGTCGCCTCGTCCCATCGTTGCCCGTCGTAAACGTCTCACTGATGAAATGGAACAGTGGAGTCACCATGTGCGTAGGCGGCCCAGCACTCATATACTACGTCACGCCCACGGAGGAGCAGTTGTTTCTGGTATGCCCACTTGACATGTCACACGAAGCCCATATGATCATCACCACTAATCAAACCGGGTCAGAAATACAACCCCGAGCTCCAGAAGCGCTCCCTAGAGCGACGCAAGGAGAAGCAAGAAGACTTTGACAATTTCGTCACGAGACTGAAGGAGTACTCCAAGAGCGACAAGCCTGGTTCGTCTTCCCTTTTCCTTTCATTATACTTCACCCTCAATGAACCTTATGGCTACTGTGACCTCGCTAACAAGAAGCAGTGTGGGCGGTCTGGGAGCAAGAAGCCGAGCAGCAGCGCAAGCTCGGCATCCAGAAGGAACTCGACCGGAGAAGAGAGGCGGCGGCCGAGGCGGAGGCGAGGAAGGTGGAGATGCGGAGTTCACTGAGATAGGCTGTTGGGTGTGTGTATGTGGTGAGTATGTTTAGCTATGTACTATAATTCCTCTTCATCTCCCTAGAAGTGCTCGCCGGCTCCTCTCGTGGTGTGCAACTCAGGAACGTGGAGCTACACGCAGACCTGCAGAGTCTTGGAGCCAATGATAAAATCACTGCCTTGTGTGCCAAGTAGCCGCAGAGACGGTGATGGTGTCCGCCACAAGCCGACCTGGAAAGATCAAGCTGCCGGAGTGTCAATACCGAGGCTCACCACATTCTCACCTTCTTCCCCTTACCCGCACCCTCCTCTTCAACGGCCACCTTCCGCTTCATACCGCGAGTCAAATTTCCGCCATGACTCTCGCCGTCGGAAGGGGGCCAGACCGTCGTCTTGCCGTCGATCCACTGCCAGCTTCTCTCGGTGACCGATACATGCGGACGGACGGCAACCGCCACCTTGGGTACGCCGGCCATCGACTCACTACGCGCAGACTCCGCAGTGATACTCTGGGACTCAGCGTCTGCAAACGGCGGGTAGACCGCCATCTTCCCCTCCACCATCTGCCAGCTCCTCACCACTCTCGGAGCTGATCCACGAACCGAATGCGATATACCGCTCACTTCAGAGTCTTCACCCGCATCCTTCGTCTTGGTATCCGATGAAAGGGCCTCAGCGCAGCCATTGCGGATCGCGAGACTGCGGTCGCATACCACAAAACTCTCCGGCCGCTTGACTGCCGAAGTGCTCGGCTCAGCTTCTCCGTCCTCGGACTCCTCGCCATCATTGGCCCGTTCATCGTGATGAACGCGAGCTCGTGGACGAAGCTGCTCCTGGTCTTTGGCAGGATTGGCTCTCCGCTGCTGCACCGCGATCGTATCGCCGATCGGAGCTGTTTCGTTGAGGTACTTCATGGTTACCGAGGTCGGCTTCTTTCCGGTCTTAGGCTGTCGCCGCTCAATAGGCTGTGCCGCATCCGGCTGCATTTGGTCCATCTTGGTTATGTTCGGCGGCGTTGGTTCTTCAACGTCCATGTCCTCGTTGGTGCGTCTACCGGCAGCTGACATACGGTCCACGGGCAGCACGGCCCGGAACACTTTCCTGAGCCAAGATTTGTCGCCTTCGGCATTATACTGCTCTGGGAAGTTCTTTCTCACTGTGGGCTTGCATTTGTCCTCCCGCTCTTTTAGTTTCTGGAGAAAGACCTGCACAAGCTTGGCCTCCAGGTCTTCAGCCGCAACCATCTGCCTCTCGGCCGACTCAAGAAACTTGTGAAGCTGTTGCTTGATACTACTACGCTCACTGCTGCGAATGTTCTCCATGGTGCCTTTGGTACGTTGGCTGTCCTTTTGCTTTGGAGGCCGATTGATGCCCTCGTTTGAGGATACCGGTGTCTCCGGTCGGGAATCTTTATAAGCAGATAGCGACGGAAGATGAAGGTCCACCCTGCTGTCAAAATTATGCTCATCTCGCATCGCGAAGTGCCAGTAAGTGCAGAGATCGTCGTTGCAGGTGAAGTCCTTCCCCTGTTCGCAACTTACTTCGCCGTGTTGTTGACGAGTACCTCGTCTGAAGCACCTCGTTCGTTTGACCTTCGTTGTTCATGAGAGCCGCTCCCTCAAGTCCAATGTTGGTTCGAGCTGTGTTTGACCTTGATGTGACGCCGGCAGTCAACTATCGTTGATGTAAATGATGAGTGATGCAGTGGACGATCCCTGCACTTTTCAGACGCGTGGCGTCGAGCCTACATGCAATGAGACGACGAGAACAATGGGGTGACTCGCTCAGCGTACCAAAGTGAATCCAACCGTCTCAACTCGATAGGCCCCATCTACTCACCACCCCCGCCATCATCCCAGACACTCCGATCGAAGAACCCTCTGATCTGCCTCCCATTCTCCCTTCCCACCAAAGCGGACAAGTCGTCATCACCAGCGTTAGCCACCTCAAGTACATTCTCATACTTGAGTATGAGTCTCTGCAACGCCTTAGTCGTTACACCCGGCACCGCCCGGAGCATGTCCTGCGGTGTCTGGTTGAACGTCCTGCCCTCGGGATCCTCGCCGCTCTCGAGTCCGATGTGCACGGCGCGTATAGGGTCGGGTTCTTCTTGCTTCTTCTTGAGCTCTAGGAAGATCTCGGCTGTTTGGTACGGAGAGGAGGACCAAATTATCCGGAGTCTCGGGAATGCTAGACAGAGTAGTACGAGCTTGCTCTGTAGGTCATTGCCTACCATGCTTGAGGTGCCGATGGTGTTCGATAGATCGGCGAAGGGTTCTAGAGTGAACGCTTTCTGGGCGTCGAACTCGATGAGCAGCATGGGGCTCTTGTAGTGCTGTAGCATAGTCTCGGCTTGATTGTACAGGCGGCCATCGGAGAACGACGAGATGAGATCCTTGATGCTTTTGCGCTCCACGGCTATCTCTGGGGTAACGATGTAGTCGCCCACCGTGAGCTGGCAAGGCACCAGTTGCATGTTCCGTCCGTGCAGGATCGATGGTAGAGTGGAACGGAACTCGCGAACGTCGACCACCACGCGTGGCGGCTCGGCGGTAGCGCCTAGACGGCCACCGCCGGCTATGCGAGTGTTGACCGTGCGGAGGAAGGACTCTTGCGGGTCAAGGTTCGCTGCGTCATGTCCGAATGTTAGAGCCATGTTGCCGCGCTCGCGAATTAGCTTGGTAAAAGCATCTTTCTCCCTTCTCACAGCCGACAAGTACCGCTGCTCTTCGACACTGCCACCGTAGTACATGAAGTACACTCGTACCTGCCTGCTCTCGTGGCTGCTACGGTAGACCTCTATTCGCCGGATGAAGGCCGCGTCTGGCTCGTACATGATCACATATCGAGGCTTAACTTCTTCCAGTAGGTGATCGTCCATGTCTCCGTCGTATGGATGGATGAGCACAAGGTCGATCATGGAGTAGAGCTCGTAGTAGTCCTCCATATTCTCAAGAGGATCGGCACCGATATCTATGGCTTTTGTCGCTGCTGTGTCTTCCATCTCCGCCGGCGCCAGCTCATGCATCAGTGCCTGGATATGCATGTCTTTGTCACCTGCAACGTGGACGCTACCATTCGCTGTTCGCTGTGCCGTAGCGTTGTTGCCGCCACCACGCATGCGTCTCCGCTTGTTCGGTGGTCCTCGGCCACGCCCGCCTTGTCCTCCGCCGTGCGAGGTGGTACCATTGATCGCTTTCTGATTCTCGGCGAACAGGTTGCTGCTCACGCGGGCAAAGTCGCGCTTCCACTGGAGATAATTGCGCAATTTTCGGCGCATCATGAACTTAGCGCTTGGTCTCTGCTCGTCAACGTCGCCTTCTCCTTCATCTGCTTCGCCGTCCGGGACTCCACCATCGTTGACATGCATCGTCTGCAAGAATTCTCGCAGCTGCCTGCACGTCCCTTGATCACCACACATGATGAGAATGCTCCCGTTACTCTCATCCTGCGGCTGCGGGTTGAAGTACATATCGCGCTCCACCTCCTCGAGTATCTCAGCAAGCAGGTCCCATTTCGGCATACCTTCCAGCACTGGGTTGAGTCCGTCCTTATCTGGCGCAGTCGTGCTCTCGGTGATCCTGCCAGTATAGACACGACGTTTCGCGGTGTCAAAGAGTGTATGTGCAGCATCCAGGAAGAGCCACGGCGACTGTGACTGCCTCGTACTGCCAGGTGGCGGCGATGAAGCTGCGAGCACGGTATCAAGATACTTGTTGAAGCTCACGGCATCAAAAGTGAGTAGCGAATGTAAGATAGTCCGAAGTAGACTCAAATCTCTTACAATCTGCTTCGTCCGAAAGCTGGTGCGATGCCACACTGGATCTAATTGCCGCCGTACTATGGTGTCAAATGATCGGTGCAGTGCGCTATCCAGCGTCCAGTCCTCCATCTCGAGTCCGGTGTTGCCTTTCCTCAGCTCGGCGATGGAGACCTCTACGCACTCCATTACAGCGTTTTGAATATCGCGCATTGCGTCCGTCATCGGCACCTCCAACTCGATGACTTCGGCTTTCCTCTTCCCCTCCAGCGACTTCGCGACCGTGACATGAAAGCGTGGATACAGCACCGGTTTCCGCAGGAACAGGTTACGCATTGTCGTGGTAAGTGGTTGATAGCCAGCGGTAAAGGGCTCCGGTTGGTCAGAGAAGGCTTTGAGAAACCCGTCCTTGTTCTTTTGCCTGAACATCCGTACGATGAACGCTTCCTGACTCGTCGCCCCAATGCGCTCTGAATGCAGTACGACCATGCCGGTCACCTTACTCGCATCCAACAGCGTCGAGAGGAAGTCTACGATAAGAATGCGACTCGTAATGCTGAATATACCGCCTCCGGTATATAGCTTCTCGCGCGTCCCGACGCTCATGAGGTCGGTATTGACAAGCTTCAAGCCGCGGCATTTCGGGCTACCGCTCACGGCGGCCTGTTCAGCCAGTGCTTCACCGATCCAGCCATTCTCGCGATCGTCTGCGCCGACGAGGAGGATTAAATTATTGCCTGCGGCATCGTATGAGTGCAGTAGATTCGTGACCAAGCGGAGCAGGCCCAGGCCACGGGCGAGGACGAGCAGGGCATCCTCTTCTCGGAGTTCGCGGAATACATCCTGTTGATACTCGAGAGGAAGCGAGAGTCGTACAGGTGGTTCAGATGCTTCCACAAGTTCGCCCGGCGCAGGCATGAAGAGCAAAAGAGAGGTGGAGAGGTGAGGTGAGGTTCGGACGAGGGTGGCACGAATTTGGCGCGAAGTCACGTTTCACGTGACACGTTCTCATCGGGCCTCTCATTGCGACAAGGTTGAATCACCACTCTACAAGTGGACATCAATTATACGTAAGGTACTACAGAACCAACCTCACAGTGTAGCTATTCGGTCTAACCACACTGATGCAAGAGGGCACGTCGGTGGGAAGGACGCCCCGTTGGCTCAAGCAGAAGATACATCGTGGGTATGACGACACAGAAGGACGTACCAGCAGTACGAACGCGAGACAACAAAAGGTGTAAGGCGCAGCGTTTGCCAAGGTATAGCAGGCTATCCGCAGTTCGGCATCGCACTAGCACTTATTGGTGCAGAAACTCAATCCCTCCCTTCGCGTTCCTCGGCAAACCACACACCTCCCTGAACTCCCCAACCTCCCTCCCTCTCCTCGCAACCCTCTCCGCAAAATCCCCAAGCGGACAACTCTGCCCTGGCCCGGTTTTGCAACCCGGCAATGCTACGATGCCATCATTGACGTTGACCCGGACAAAGTACTCTTCTTTCCCCACCGGCTCGCAGTACCGCATGTGAGGGTACCCGTACTCGGCTTTGTCCCAGCAGCCTTGCGGAGCCGGACAGGCGAGGCGTTCGAGGATAATGCGGCCGCCCATTGGTACGAGGTCGGAGGTGCGGAAGGTGCGGTTGGTGAGGAGGTTGGAGGTGGGTAGGCGTGGGGTTTGGGGTGGGAGGACATTGAGGGCGGTGAGCATGGGGATGATGTCGCCGTCGTGGACGCTGGCGGAGAGATATGGGTCAGCAGATGCTCATGTGTAATGTGGAGGGTGATATAGGTAACGTACAAGCTGAAGAATAGTGGTCCTGTCTCTGCCGGTCCCTTCGTCAGGAGGTCCACCGTAGCGTTGAGCCACAACCATCCCATGGTTCCACTGTACGGGTTGCCCGGTCCCGTACGATAGTAGTGCAGCACATCCCGAGCGTACTCGAAATGCTCCCACTGCTCGTGCGTGAAGACATCGCACCACTTACTCTTGCCCGTTGCAATCAATTCGAAGCCGCACAGCTCCTGCATACTGTACACTTCATCCTGCGAGAACTTAATTCCCGAGTTCCGCTTGTTCAGCCGCTCAACGATGGCAGGCAAATAGACTTCTCGCCACTCATTCCACTTCCGATACCCATGCGCGCGACCGTACTCGTCAGCATTATGCAGGTACTTGAAGCACGTCTTACCCGCCGTGAGTGTATTGCCGCCACGATCTTCGGTTTCAGGTATGACATGCAAGCTGGCGAGCTGCTTCCAATCGAGGCCGAAGAATCCAGCGCCAAAGTAGCCTGCAGTCTCGACGACGCGCTTCGAGCTGGAAGCCCAGAAGGATGTCTGATTGTGGGCGAGAGCTTGGTCGAGGAGATGCTCATAGCGAGTCCGCAGTTTGACGCCGGTGGCGAAGGCTTCGAGCGTGCCGGCGTAGGGGCCGGTAGAGACTAGATTCTCGAGACGTACGCTCGGGTCGCTCATAAAAAAGTCCCAGTCGTTGGCGAATGCTAGCTCGCCTGTCAACGTTGTGTTCGCTTTCTGGATGTGCTGAAAGAGCTCCAGCATGCCTTCATTTCGTTGTCAGCACTGCATCACTACAAGCGCAAGCTACATGAAGCGTACGTATGCCAGCTAATGTCGTAGGATAGCGCTCAGCGTGCCTCGACAGCTACATAACAAAAGATGGAAATGTCAGAGATGTACCTACCGTCCCAGGGCGTCCCAATAACCTACCATATGGACCTGGTCGACGACGCAACCCGGTGGTGGCTCAATGCCGCCGTCTACGGTGCCGCTGACCTTCAGGATCCATGGGCTGTTGCCGCCTAGGTGGTACCGTATATCCCAAGTATCGTCGAGCGGCGTCGGCTTGCTGCCCTCGGTTGGGTCAGATGGCGATATCACCAGCTGCGACAGCGGATTGCTGTAGAGGCGGTGGAGAAATTCGACCGCACTGACACCAGTGACCAATGAGTTGAAGAGAGCAATGAGGACTGCGAAGAGCAGCACGGCAACGGTGACTATTCTCGTCCGCCAGGCCATCAAACAAAGCCAGCATGTATCGCCGGCGGCGTTGGGTGACGCGGGTTTTGTTCAGTGGGCCATGGCTATGTAGCGTGTAGGTGTTCGACGTGCAGGCTACCACACCTGCAGGAAGGTGATCCACGCAACGTCGTCAGATGTTGTTGGCGAAGGGACTCAATTGCCATGAGGCCGGGAAGCTGCCGGTGACGACTTCGGGCCGGCCGAGCGAGCGGTCGACCCGACATGGAGAAATCCGACTTCACTTGACTGTGGACAGGCTCTCGTTGGCAGTCATGGACTACCACCACAGTAGCGGCGCTACTACCGCGATCTTGGACATCTATATAGAGGGGGTTGGAGGAAGAGTCCCAAAGATGTCAAGTATCGTTCGTCAAAATCTCGTAAAACCCACCACGACTGTGTCTACACTCAGAGCTCTATATCTTGCCGCACTGATGCACTCAACCAAAGCCCTCTGATCAGGCTCTTTCCGCCGCCGCAAGCAAACCCTTCAGATCCATACTCTTTGGCCTCTCAATCGGCAGCCCCAGCGCCCGATCCCAAACCAACTGCGCCAACGGGCCCAGTCCCCGACTAACCCCGAACGTAGCAGTGTAATACAGCGTTTCCTTGAACCCGTAATGATGGAACAGCACCCCCGAGCTCGAATCCACGTTCGGAAACGGATTCTTCGTCTTCCCGTGCTCCGTCAGCACACCGGGCGCTATCTCGCTGTTCTTCTTCACTAGCTGGAAGATCGGATCAGCGGCTATTTCCGGACGAGCGGAGGCGAAGTCCATAAGGGCTTCGAAGCGGGGGTCTGGTTTGCGCAGGACGGCGTGGCCGTAGCCCGGGATGACACGGCCGGATTTCAGCGTGGACCAGAGGTAGTCTTTCACGTCCGAGTCGGTGAAGTTGGTGCCGACGTGGGATTGCATTTGTAGGATCCAGCGGAGGACTTCTTGGGCGGCTAGGCCGTGAAGGGGACCCGCGAGACCTTGGAGGCCGGCGGAGTAGGAGAGGAATGGGTCGGAGAGGGCGGAGCCGACGAGGTGGGTGGTGTGGGCGCTGACGTTGCCGCCTTCGTGGTCGCCGTGGAGGGCTAGGTAGAGGCGGAGGAGGTCCTGGAAGCCTTCGTTTGAGGGACCGCCTTTGCCGAGCATGGCTGCGAAGTTGTAGGACCAGTCCTGGGACTCGTCGATGGTGGCAGGGAGGGCACCGCCGCCGCGGTAGGCGTTTTGGTAGATTTTGGCGGCGATGACGGGGAGTTTGGCGAGGAGAGATATGCAGTCGTCAAACGTAGGTTCCCAGTAATCGGCCTTGTTCATCCCGTTCTCGTAGCCTTTGGCGAAGACGGAAGTGTGGGAGAGGGCGGAGACGGCGCAGGCGAATTGTGTCATGGGGTGCAGATCCGTCGGGAAATTATCAAGCATGCTGGTCACAAAGTCCGGGAGCTGGGATTTCTGGGCAAGTTCTTTGCTGAAAGCGCGGACCTGCGGGGTGGAGGGGACTTGTCCTGTGAGGAGCAGCCAGAACATGGCCTCGGGGAGCATCTCGGTCCCTGTGGTGCCTTTGGGAAGCTCGGATTGACAGTCTTTGATTGTGCGGCCGTGGAATCGAATGCCTTCGTTGGCGTCCAGGACGGAGCCCTCCCAGACCATGGCTTTGAGGCCGCGCATGCCGCCGAGAGTGTTCTCAATCTTCACCTCGCCGATGGTCTTGTTGGCATGGGCCTTGACCTTCTTGAGGAGTTCACGTTTGGCAGGTATGCATTCTCGGAGGGTGGTTTTGAGATCGGGTTCAGCGGTTGCGTAGGTGCGGGAGGAGGCATGGTAGGCGAGGGGGAGGTGGGAGAGCTGGGCGAGATGTCAGTATGACAACCTAGAAAGAGAGGGGACATAATTCGGACCTTGGAAGACCTCAGCGCCCTCGTCGCCGTCCTCATCCCTCTACTCGTACAGAGAGCCATTCTGTATGTCGTTCCCAATAGCAACCCCGCTGACGCTGCCCCTCGACAGTAACACTGTCCTGCACAAGCGCCCCTTCTACCAAGCTGCTACGCAAGTCGATGAGAGTGTTTGGTGACGTGCGTTTTGCTCCAGATCTTTCCGGTAGGTAGTTGCGGTAGGTCAGGCAAGGTCCTCATGTGTCTACAAATGATCAAAAAGAAAAAGACGCCGGACGAGAGCTCCAATGCCAACATGAACCTCGGCACAAGCGCGAGTCAGGCGGAGGGACAATCTTCTCCGATCTTCGGCCTCGACACGCCCTCGATGCGCCCATTACCAATTTATTGACCACCACCTCAGACGGGAGTCTCTTTTCTTTTCCATCATACTGGACCAGTGGCGACTTCGGCTTCAACATCTGTATAAGAAAGGTCTTACATTCAAGACACAATGGAACGATAACCGGAAGCACAACCTTTACTGTCATACCAATACCCTTGAATCACCCGAACACAATGTATAGACCAGCGACTCGAGTGCTACGACGGCAAAGACCATGTGCTAGTACCGACAAGATACCCAGCTCACGAGCTCCCTTCCTTAGACTACGACCCTTCACCTGCGGCGCCTCTCACATGTCCTCCGCCTTGGCTCCAGTCAACCCCCCCTTGACCTCCACCCACTTGACCGACTCCTACCACCTCCTTCCCGAATCTGACAAAGTCGGCGCTGCTGAAGATGCCATCTACGCCGACCAAGTGAAACAGGTCAACGAATGGTGGTCCAGCCCCCGCTATGCCGGTATCAAACGCCCTTACTCCGCCGAGGATGTTGTTTCCAAACGCGGGACACTGCAACAGGTCTATCCATCCTCTCTCATGGCACGGAAACTGTTCGATCTGCTGGAAACACGATCAAAAGCGGGCGAGCCTGTGCATACCATGGGCGCTATCGATCCGGTTCAGATGACGCAACAGGCGCCTCACCAGGAGATCCTCTACATATCTGGCTGGGCCTGTTCGTCAGTACTGACGAGTACGAACGAAGTGAGTCCGGATTTTGGCGACTACCCTTACAATACCGTGCCGAACCAGGTCCAGCGGTTGTTCAAAGCGCAGCAGTTGCATGACAGAAAACACTTCGATGCTCGGCGATCCATGAACGCCGACCAAAGGAGCAAGGCGCCATATGTCGACTACCTCAGGCCAATCGTGGCAGATGGCGACACCGGACATGGAGGTCTGAGCGCAGTCTTGAAATTAGCCAAACTCTTCGCAGAAAATGGCGCAGCGGCTGTACACTTCGAAGACCAACTGCACGGCGGAAAGAAATGTGGTCACTTAGCTGGCAAAGTCTTGGTCCCCGTCGGCGAGCACATCAATCGCCTCGTAGCCGCACGATTTCAATGGGATCTCATGGGCACCGAAAACCTCGTCATCGCACGGACAGACAGCGAGTCCGGGAAGTTGTTGAGCAGCGCCATCGACGTGCGAGACCACGAGTATATCTTGGGAGTCACGGAGACAGATGTAGAACCTTTGGCCGAAACGCTACAAATGATGGAGCAATCTGGCGCCACTTCCGCCGACATCGACAAATTCGAGGCGGATTGGGTGAAGAAGCACCGACTTGTGACTTTTGATGACGCAGCTTCCGCGCATATCAAAGCGCAAGGCAAAGATGCCTCAGCATACCTCGACCAGATGAAGAAAGAACGCAGCACCCCGCTGTCTCGCCGCCGAAAGGTCGCCGCTGAGCATGCAGGCGGCACCCCCGTGGCTTTCAGCTGGGACATCCCACGCACGCGAGAAGGCTTCTACCATTACTCCGCCGGCCTCTCCGCAGCTACCAAACGAGCGATCGCCTACGCGCCATACGCTGATCTCCTCTGGCTCGAGACGGCCGATCCATCCGTGGAGAACGCTGCTGGCTTCTCCGCCGAGATTCACGAGAGCTTCCCAGCGAAGAAGCTAGTCTACAACCTTTCTCCTTCCTTCAACTGGTCCGGTCACGGCTTCAGCGAAGACAAGCTCAAATCGTTCATCTGGGATCTCGCCAAGCACGGCTTTGTGCTGCAACTGATATCTTTGGCGGGCTTGCATTCTACGGCTACGATTACTTCGGAGCTGGCGAGAAGGTATAGGACGGAGGGCATGAAGGCTTACGTAGAATTGGTGCAGCGGAGAGAGAAGGAGCTGGGGGTCGATGTGTTGACGCATCAGAAGTGGAGTGGGGCTACGTATCTAGATGGGATTATTGGGGCGATTTCGGCGGGGAGTAGTGGGAGTAAGAGTATGGGGGAGGGGAATACTGAGGGGTCGTTCTGAGGGACTGGAGGAGTGGGAGGGAACACGACCGTGATGGCGTGGGGTGTGTAAGAGTACGTTTGTATGCTTGACCATCTAATTCGAAGTCTTGTTGCTGAAGGGGAATTAATGCATAAGAAGGGGAGGTCGAGGAGCCCTCTCAGTCTTTGCTGGCCCTTTTAGAGTAATATCTGACACTGCCGGTTGATCTTGCCTGTAGTTGTCGAAGCGTTGAGATATCCGCATTATCCGCCTATTGGAAGGACTACCAATACTTCAAGATGATCTTGCGTTGCCGGTCCAAAACCTCGCAGCTGTCGGTCGGGCCCAAGAATACATGAGGCCGACTTGAGGGTCTCGGCCCGATCCTGCCTCACGTGGACTCGAAAGCCGACTTCATCTCGCCCCATCCGGTCAGCCCACGATCTGAGGCTGATCAGCACCGATCGAACGACGCTCAGCCTCACAATGTCAGGACAATACACTTCCGACAAACATACTGTGCCCAGCAGACGAGATCGAAGATGGATGCCAAAAATCTTCCCGTGCACCATCGTACAATCCACCGGCGAAGCGATAGTCGCTGATCACACGGGTGCAGCTGCTCACCAATGCAGCACGACAGCCAGCTGCAGCAGACCTGGCCTCCGGAACTACTGCGAGACCTGGATGACTTGTGGACGAAGGCGGCACCATGCTGTCCACCCGCAAGCAGTGCGTGGACCTTGGAACCATATGGACACCAAGATATGCAACCGCTTACTCTCGTTACGTCTACTCCGATTATTCGACCGACTGCGAAGGCGTTGCCCAAGCAGCGCGTGGTTGAGCAGCCACCAGGGCCCCCTCAGCCAAGCCAGAGATCGCTTGTACTTTGTTTCGACGGCACCGGCAATAAGTTTCAAGGCACGGCAGCAGATAGCAATAGTATGCTCTCACCTTTTCGCGTATCGTTGGGTCGCTTTGTTGACGCATATTTAGTCGTGAAGATCTATAGTCTGCTCGATCGTCAAGATGCGAACCAATGTAAGTGACTACGGAAAACACAGGCAGTCCTGTTGCTGATGGAATACAGTTCACTACTACCAGCGTATGACTTCCCACGTCATCTTGGTGTTGAGTTCTCTGACGACCTGCAGCTGGCATTGGAACGTACATTGAAAGCAGGTCGCTGTCGCACGAGTCATGGATCGGCAAGATGAAGTCCTCGTATGCTAAGGCGAAGGACATGGCGGTTGGGACCAGCTTTGGCGACCATGTCATGGCTGGGTACAAGTAAGCACTGCCTCCTATCGGTTCTGATTGAAATCAGTGTCCAGCCGCCGCAACGCAGACTAACACTATATCCGTGCTGCAGGTTCTTGATGCGATACTACAATCCTGGAGATGCCGTCTACTTCTTCGGCTTCAGCAGAGGCGCTTATACCGCGCGCTTCCTTGCCCAGATGCTAGGTAAGCATATCTTCATTGCGGTCGGTCTGGAGACTTACTCGGTGATACATTGTAGACTATGTTGGGCTGCTGAGTACAGGCAATGAGGAGATGCTGCATTTCGCGTGGAAGACATTCGCCCGATGGCAGATGCGAACTGAGCATACGGAGAAAGAAAAGCTGGCCAAACGGGACCAGTTCGAATTCATGCGGCGGTTCCGCGAAACCTTCTCCCGTCCGACCGAGCGGATCAAATTCACCGGACTTTTCGACTGCGTGAACAGCGTTCCACAGTTCGAGTCGGCCTGGATGAGACGCACCAAGTTCCCGTACACGGCCAAAACCTCGGCAAGAGCGGTTCGACATGCCGTCGCTATTGATGAGCGCCGTGCGAAGTTCAGGCAGGATCTGGTTTCCGAACAGACCATGTCCGTTCAGGATCATGAAGGCCTGCTGAAAGACGTCCTCAGCTGGCACCACAGCAAATCAGCTCAAGGGGCCACCCGGGAACAACCACCGGTGCGGCAAAGTCGTCCACAGCAGCCGGCTCGTCATCAGTCGAAATATCGTTGGAAACACAGCCCGTCGGGACCTATACCAGCACCGGTCGGTGAGATCGCAATAGACTCGGCAACAGCAGCACACGACAGAAGATTCGAGTCGCACCTAGTCAGCGGCAAGTCCAATGATGCTTCGGCGGAGGGTGAGCAAGACATCCTGGAACTGTGGTTTGCAGGTGAGATGCGCCCGCAAAGACATTGCCTGCGACACGTAAGTACTGACTTTACGCTGTAGGCCAGCACGGCGACATCGGCGGTGGCTGGACGTTGGGTCCTGGTGAAGACCGACCTGCAAGCGATCTGCCTCTGATCTGGATGCTTGGCGAAGCTCGCAAAGCGGGCATGCCCTTTGACGAGGACAAACTGCAGGCCTCTGAACTACTCTTCCATGACTTGACACAGCCAGCAGAGGTGCCTGTAATGCGACCCGGTGACCAGGCATTACGGCAATCCCACTCCGGAATGTCGAGTGGTCCGAAGATGTGTAGCAGAGAGGACATGGACCGCCTGGAGACTGCCACCAAGCTGCATGACTCTCTCGTTTTCGGTGGCGGATTGTCCCGAAAGAGCGTCTTATCGTGGCAACTCATGGAATACCTGCCGATGAGAAGGATGGATCTCCAGCCCGACGGCTCTTGGAAGCCAATTGCTTGGCCATTGCCGAGAGGCGAGACTCGCGACATGCCCGACAATGCACTCGTTCACTCCTCAGTGATCCACAGGATGCAGCACGATAGCTCTTATCGACCAGGGAACTTGATCTTGGGCGGTGGCGGACGAGTGGTGCGAAAGGCTCCGAAAGAGGCCGGAATTGGGCATTGGCGTGTCGCTGTAGGCTCTGATCCGCTCACCGAGGCGGTCGTCAGAGTCAAGCCGACCTGTGTCGGCTCAAGTAAGCATGGTTGAGGTAGGACCTCCTCCTCGCGCTGCCACCGGCTGAAGCTGAGAGGCGGAAGAGACTCGGAGACTGGCGTACTGGCCAACCGGAGTCGGCTTCCCGAGAGAGCCGAGTGGAAGGGCGTGTCGGTGTACTGGAGTCAGCTTCAAGCGCCTCGAGTCATTGCGTGCTGTTGGATATTACTGGAGAGCCACGCTGTGCGAGGGGTCCGTGTCGAGGCGCAAGGCCGATTAGTGAGACGATACGAGAAGGGCTTCTAGACTGCGGATGATCTCACGCTACGTGCCGGAGCGGCAGATGATCTAACCTCGATCTCATGAGAATTGCACCTATGTACTGTACGAGGTCAAGCGTGCATGTAGGTGTTTGTGTACATGTAGTCGCCGTGCAGATTGTTAGCGAACTCCGTCTTGGTGTCCGTCGCTGACTGATCTATTGTGGACTCCGAATCCATGTCCGTGCATCGGGAGGCTCAAAAGCTTGTCGGCAGCGCGCTAGAGTCAATCCCGACTTCAGCTCTTGCCTCAGCCTCTTTCATCCCGGCGAACAATAGCCACCGACCGCGGTGACCTCCGCAGACTGATACGATGTCACATTCATGCACAGCAGACCGTCTCCCCGGGGCGTCCAGCAAGCGTTCAGCTGGTCTATGCATCTCCGACAGGGCGAGTACGGGCGGTAGATGAAGTTAAAGTACGATACTGCCATCTACCTGGTCTTTTCACACGACTCTCCCGTCGACTACCTCCCGATCCAGCAATCCGTATAGGCACCTAATGAAGCCATGCTCAAGCTCGCGCGATGGAGTAGCGTACAACGGCACAGGATGTTGCCGGAGATCTCCAGCTTCCCCGTCAGCACGCAATCGAAGACACACCTTTGCGGCTGTCTTTGCTAAGCTTACGGCCTACTGCTACTGGCGAGTGAGATGAATCGACGTCCTCGCGCGCTCCGGATCTACTCCGCCTTATGGTCTATGCCACGTGTCGCAAATAGGCCGGCCCTTGTGATGGCCACCACGGCCTCTGAACACTCACTGCTGGGCCATGCAATTGCCTCTGAGTGGCTCGCTTGTGTATTCGCTTCTTGCGCAATCTCACCAAAAGCACTATTCCTCCGTGGGTTCACGGCAGACCATCTCATTGACTGCCTCACCTGGCGTCTGGACCCAAGCCCTTCTCCATTGATAGCTCTCGAGGATGACGGCTTTTGGGCACTACCCCGAACAGCTCTTTCACTGCGAAGATGCAACATGTCATTATATCACGGTGTGACTGCCACCTACTACCCTATATACTCTACCTGCCGGACTAGGTACGGAGTTGTCGATCATCTAGGTCTTTACTGACGACATCGCACCGCGATACGGGTTACTACACTTACCGTGAGTCTGCCCTAGTCCGCCCTTGGACTCCTTTGGACGCTCTGGACTATGAACGACCGCTCACCTGGCGTTTCGTCTTCGGAAGGCAGCCCAAGCCAAACGTCGAATTCGACATCATCATCTCGATTGTCGGTTCACAGCCATGGATCTTCAGCTCGCTACGGTCCGCGGCCGGAAGTCTCTTCATCCGTATCACCTCAACAGCATGGCACTCCAGGTACGTGGATCCTGACCAATAAAGAGCTGCATCTACATAGTGCTCCCCTCATCTAGGGCTCGTGTCTTTGCTCACTATACCCTACCCAGGCTATGTTTCGCCGTATCCACCATTGCCTTCGACAACGGCAACACACCGTACCGGCACCGTTGCCTTTGCCACAGCAGTAGTCGCTCATACGAGACCGCAAGCATCTTCATCAGCCGCGCCGTCCACGACCACTTCACGATCGTCAGAGGACAGACTGCTGGTACGTGAGTATACGAATCCTGCATTACCAATCCCAACTCGAGCAACCTCCTACCTTCCGGGCGCCATGGTAGACGATGCAAGGTCAACCGCACAAGTAGGTTGCGAAGTCTTGTTCTTTTATCCCCTTTCTTATCCTTTCTACCCGTTCCTGCGTTCCTCATATATCTCTCTCCCACCTTTCCTGCTTGCAGCTTACCGAACCCCGCTCTTACTGCACATCGCTCTCGCATTACTACTTCACATTAATACAGACGCCTGGATCGTGTGCATGAGCTCACTCTAATCATGTGTCCCACTGACCGCAGTGACCCACAGGCTCAGAAGCGGGCAATGATCGCCGCGCTAAATGAGCACCGTATCAACACGATTGGCGAGCTCCGCCGAGTGGAGCGGGTCTTTGCGACTCTTGGATCCCCAGACCTGACCCAACCAATGACGGCTGCATGTACGGAATGATCTGGCAACCGATGAGATCTGTCGGCCGAGTACTGATCATCGCAGGGATGTACTACGTGAACTCGAATAGCCTACTCACCGAGCTTCGCGGCCTTACCCGGAACTACCCATTCAGGTACGTCCCATAGTGCTGCTGTCCCTCTTCCACTCTCCACCCTGCCATTCGAACCCCACCCCGTCAGCACCAACAAGGAGGTCGAACCGTCACTTACACGCTGCCCCCCGGCGCCCCCGCAGCTCCGAATGCCTCGACGAAGCCAAACGCCGCGTCCACGCCGACCCGGCCTCGAACCGCAGCTGGAACTACTGCTGGCTCGTGCTCGCCAAAACGCACACGGACCGCCTGATCCCCGCTTTCGCCCGCGCGCAGGCCGTGCGGCCGGAGATGTGGGGCGGAACGGTGCCCGCGGCGCAGTTGGTCACGCAGCTTGCGGAGGCGTTTGTGGAGGAGTGGAATGCGGCTCTGGCGCAGCTTTTGCGGTTTTGGGAGGAGGCGCCTGTTAGGTGAGATGGTCGGAGTTTGTTAGGGTTGAGTGGCGCTTTGGGTGGCGCTTACGCGTTGCCTTCGGGGCACCGCAAGATACTTATTACAGTCGTTTCCGGCATGTAGCATTCGGGATTGCGTTATTTACGGACGGAAGATTACGCTTGGGTGGAAAGCTCAGGGCAAGCGCTCGCAATATACGAAGCCGGGTTTAGCGTTCGGTGTCGGAAGTAATCGTGTATATATCTAGATTACGGCGTGGACCGCGTAGCTTTCTGTACATATCATCACACACATTCTACAATCTATAATCAGCGCCTCCGCGACTCGTCATCCTCAAGTAACCTCTCCTCCTCATCACCATGCCTATCTCCTCGCTCCTCATCACCCTCCTCCTCCTCCCACCCATCCGCCTCCAAATTCGCTCCACGGATCCCAAAACTCAACAAACACCCCAAGAAAGCCACCCCGCCAAAAACCCCAAACGCCAGCGCCTCGCCCTTAGGCCGCACGTTCGTGGCATACGAGAACAGCGACCCGGACAGCAAGGGTCCCACCGCGCGCCCAGCAGCCGAAAGCGTCTGCGCGAGTCCGTTCAGCGTGCCCAGCACAGCGTGCGAGGGCGCACTATTAGTGATCAACAGCAGAGCACTCGTTAGTCCACCCACGGCCGCGACGGTCTTGATGAGTAGCACCACTCCCAACTCCACCCACAGCCAGACTTTGCCTTGCATCGTCGGCGCCCCGTCCCCGTTTGCTGTCCCGGATTTGTATCCCACGAACGGCATCAACACGAACGCGACTACGAACCCGGTCAGACTGACGCGATACGTCATCTTGTTCCCCATTTTCTCTCGTAATCGGCCGAAGAGGCCTACCTGCCAGATTATGCTGATGGCGCCCGCGAAAGCGAGGGTGAGGCCGATTTCTTCCGGGGTGAGGCTACGGCCGGTCGGGGGAGGGCTTTGACCGAAAACTGGGTAGAGGCTGTTGTAGCTTATGTTGGCGAGCTGGAAGATGAAGAAGGTGGCGAGGAGGAGGAGGGTGTCGCGGTTGAGGATCTCGGTTGTTTTGAGGTTCTGTTGGGTTGAGGGGACGAGGGTTGGACGGTTGGTGGTGTCGTCGTCGTCGTCGTTATCGTAGTCGGAGTCGTCTTCGTCTTCTTCGAGGAGGGGCGAGGTTTGGCCGGGGTGGCGCTCGCCGTTTGCTGGCTTTTGTGAACCGCCGAGGTAGGCAGGTCGGTGAGTAGCGGTGGAGTGACGAAGCCAGGTGAAAAGACCGCTTACTCTCTCGCCAAGTGGTGGAAGCTCTTGCGCACATTCCAGCGACTCTTTCAGGAAGAACATGGTACCGATCATATCAAGAATCAATATTGCTGCCGAGAACAGGTTGGGCAGCAGGTAAGGATATGTGTTCGGTCTTTCCGGATGTGACGGATCGTATCGCCTCACCATCAACCCGCCCACTATTGGGCCCGTGATTCCTCCTAGCCCATATATGACAGGCAGATATGTGAACGCTCGACTCTGATTCGATCGGTCCGTGATCTCGCCCAGGCACGTCGAGATCACCGCCTGGTTCCCGTTCACAAGGCCCATGAAGACCTGCACCAGCACCGCCTGCCAGAGATGCTTGCAAAAGCCAAACGCGAGGAAACCGCATGCTGTCAAGAAGGTGCCGGTCAAGATGACGGGTTTCCGGCCGATGCGATCCGTGAGCCAGCCCCAGGCGAAGTTTGTTGTAAACTGTGCCAGTGCAAAGGAGGATGCTATGAGGCCAACATACATCCCCACCTGTCCCTCTCCCACTTCCGGGAACGTGGCGGCCATTTCGGGAATGTAGGGAGATATGCTGTTCAAGGCCGTCTGCTCTGCCAGGGCAATTAAAGCCAGGATAGCCAGCTGGCCCTTGGGCAGTGGTGTTTCCTCATGCTTCCCATCCCCGCTTCCGCTCGACTGTGGGCGTCGCTCTGCTGTCGGTGACCGCGAGGTATGGCGCTTGATATCTCGTTTGCTCACCTGCCTCCCTGCATTGCGGGGCGGAGCAGTGGGAAAGGTCTGGTAGTGGAGCGTGGAGGATTGCCGGTGGTATACGCTGGGCCGGGCGTTGGGCTGGGGTGGCTTCCCAGACATGGCGAAAAAGATATGACAGCCTGTTCAGTCGGAGGTGGTTGTGAGACTCGTCGTCGTTGATGGCGGTACGATAGGTGGTGTGCCAATTGGTTCGCCTATTTCGCCCACTCTTCGCCCCCATCAATCCACTTGAACGCTCTATAGATCGAGGTGGACACGCCAACACTACCTGTAGCAGCTCATATGATTGTTTCATATCGTTCATGTTCACGGGTGTCGACGTGACTGACGAATGACGTGAGGTGCGGCTGTTGTTGCCTGAGGCTCTCAAGTCCTCGGCAGTCTGTGCGCGTCGACACACTGCCAAGAAAGCGAGTCGCTCCACCGACCAACGAGTGAAGCCTCGAGTAGTCGAGGTCGTTGCTAATTGTCGCCCTACACCACAGCTACACCCGCGCCGACGACGAGCACCTGTAGCCATTTTAGTATTGCGAAGGAGCGAGTTGAGAAAAGGACTGCCTGCGAAGATGGATCATGAGAAGCTGGCTCGCATGCAAAATGCAGTGCGCATTGGTATGTCGCGAAGAATCTCCTCCGATCAGTACACCAATGGTTTGGTAGAGCTAACGAGTGTGTAGGGTAAGAACAACTCCCGCTCTGCACCATCTTCCTCGAACTCGGCTTGGCGGCAGGAGCCTCTCGCATGGAAACACAGCGACCACAACCGGGCACCGCCGATTCCCCTGCCGCGACTGCCTCGTGACACCGGGAAGATGATGATTTGTGAGACTGACAAGAGGACAGAGGCAAGGGCACACCCCGGCGGAAGATCAAGAAGGTCCACAAGTCTTCCGGCACCGACGACAAGAAACTCCAGACCGTCCTCAAGAAAATGAACGTTCAGCCCATCACGCAGATTGAGGAGGTCAACATGTTCAAGAGCGACGGCAACGTCATTCACTTCTCCGCGCCGAAAGGTATTCAACCCTACACACTAGCAATCGCGGAGTGTTGCATTCCGTAATGTAACATCGGCTGACAAGGCTGGTGTGCTTAGTCCACGCCTCCGTCCCCTCCAACACCTTCGCCCTCTACGGCAACGGCGAAGACAAAGAGCTCACGGAGCTCGTGCCCGGTATCCTGAACCAACTCGGTCCGGATTCGCTCGCATCGCTGCGCAAGCTCGCGGAGTCGTACCAGAGCTTACAGAAAGGCGGTGAGGGTGAAGAGGGTGGGAAGAAGGCAGGAGGCGCGGACGATGACGATGATGAAGAGATCCCGGATCTGGTCGAGGGAGAGGAGTTCGGCGGGAAGGGAGAGGTGGAGTAGAATAACCAGGCCTGCCTGCTGGAATCGGCTCTACTCGGGGCACAAGAAAACAAAAGGGCCTCGCGATTGCAAAAGGGAACAGAGGAGATACCTTGCAGTGGTGTGCATGCGCGAGTGGCGAGCTCCATCGCAGTGCCAAATGATTTGCATCCGCCGTCGCTCGGGCGGTGCAGTGGGCGGACGATCGCGTTTGTACATGCTCAGATGAAAATGTAACATATCCCGGCATGAACGCCCAATGCATTGCGCTGAACTGGGCGATAACATACCCGTATCAACGCACCTCATATCTTGACAATCGTGTCACTACCCATTGGTTACACTCCCTTACAAAATCTAGCGATTATACATATTTTTTGGAAGGTCTTCCATTGATCGCGGGCTTGTGGTTTAGTGGTATAATTCCTCTTTAGCATTGGCTTTCTCGGTGAGAAGGCGAGGACTAGAGGCGGTCCCTGGTTCGATTCCTGGCAGGTCCACTTTCTTTTTTGTCTTTTGGGATGAACATGCGAGCAATGGACGACAGAGCACATTTTAAGCACATCCAGAGAGGCCATGCGTGCTTGTGTTTCAGTCCTCACTGTGACGGCGAGCTTGTTTTTGGACGTTTAAGCTCCAGTCAGCAGAGATATTTCCTTCCAACATGGTCGCTCGACGCAGATGTCAACATTCCAGGCCACTTCAGGCCGGGTGGAAGGCTCCTGTGCTACTCTATATATCCCGAGGATTGAATGTCGCGCAGTCCTACTTCACACCGAACAGCTACCTCTTCGCCGGTACAGTTACAACACAGACTTTCCTGGCTTCCGTGGCTACCTTACTACATGAACAGTACTCGCATGTAGAAGCTCGTTGGTTTTGTACAGAACATAGGGTATACATCGACCTCCCAGATCAGCAGCACCAGTGGCTTTCTCGGCACACCTATCACTGACATGCCCCTCTACTACCGCCCCACCCTCGCCACAAACCGCGCCTCCAACATCCCCACCTCTCGCTTGAACTCCTCGACCTCTTTCCAGCAATCCAGCGGTCGCCGGTCATTCGTCCGTAAACACTGCACCACTTTCTCCTTTGCCTGCTCCACGCTCTCTGGCACGCTCTCCACTTTCTTCCGGCTTTCCAGCTTCTGCCGGAGATCCATGATCTCTTTTTTCACGCTGTCGGAACTCCGGCCTGAGTCGGGTGTGTCTGACGGTGATGCGCCGGAGGGTCCAGAGGGGTTGCGGGGGGAGTGGTCTTGGTAGAAGGGGGAGCGGAGATGGTCTGCTAGGCTTGTGCTTGGTTGGGAGGGGGTTGATGTAGATTCGGAGGGCGAGGGTGGCGGTTTCGGGGGTGAGATGGTGAGGGCGTCGGTGAGCTGGGAGAGGTCGGTGGATTGTTGGTCCCGGATGCGGGTCAGTTCCTCGCGGACGCGGGACTGGACTTTGAGCTCGAGGTCGTGGGCGCGGGTTGAGTCGGTCTGGGAGATGTGATGTGAGTGGACTGGTTCCGTATAGACCTTTATTGTAGGCTGTACCTCAGGGTTGCGCTGTAGAGAGTCGAGGACGGACTGGCTGAACGTCACTGGCGCATCGCTGCCGCTGTGTTAGCTTGGCAAACTCTTGCGGTGCGTCTGATATAAGACGTACGCAGAGAAGACCTGTTGCTCCGGCTTGGAACCGCCGTTACCCATTGGTAGCACGCCGTACAGACAGGGTGAAGACGAGCGACGACTTGCTGTGCCCTGAATGTTGAAGTTTTGGGCCTCACAGCTTCCCCAATGGCGGGTGAAGTTCGGCGATAAGCCGGGCACCGAGCTCACTGCACGCGACGCGTCTCCACTTACATTCACATACAAGTCCAGGTTGCTCCCGGTAACATACCTGCACATATGGGCACCAACTTGATGAAGCGTCAAGATGGTGCAGTCGTCGCTGACAGCATGGCTCAACAAGCCATCGATCGCCATACAGCCTTCCAAAGTTGGAAGCCAACAGCAGAAGACGCTTCACGCACTCACAACGCCACCCCCGTCTTCAGAGAAGAAAGATGAACCCGGCGAAAGGATCGAGATACTTCCCGTGACTGAACAGAGCTGTACACAGAATAGGCCGCTCCGGACGTCGCCAACAAAAATGCCCCCGAACGTCCACTTCCGCACATGTACCACGGAAGACATACCAGCCTTCAAACGCCTGAATAGCTTACTCCTTCCTATCCCTTACCCGGAATCGTTCTACCGCGAGATTCTCGAGGATAGCCTGACAAATAATATCACCCTCCTGGCTACCTGGCTCGACGACCCGTCCACCATTGGAAAAGAGAAAGGCCGTCTTGTAGGGGCGATCCGGTGTCGACTATTCGCCCACTCGCTGGATTCTCCGGCCCTTCACAGCTCTGCACCAGACGAGAAGCCAATGCTCTACCTCTCCACTCTTGTCCTACTCTCACCATATCGTTCCCACGGGATTGCGGCGCAAATGCTGCATCTCCTGATCGTCCGTGCGATCGAGCAGTATGGGATCGGATCTGTTGGCGCGCACGTATGGGAGGCTAACACGGAGGGTCTGGAGTGGTATGCTAAGCGCGGGTTCCGCGTTGTGGGGAGGGAAGAGGGCTACTATCGGCGGCTGAAGCCAAGTGGGGTTGTCGTAGTGAGGAGAGAGGTTGGGGTGGGTGATTTACTTGGTGGATGAATTGGGCTATTGGTGAGCTACGGACTGGACTAGACTAACTGCTGGCATCGAGTCGTCACGCCAGTCAAAGGCAGTGCACGGCTACTCGACCACTCTGCTCACCCACCCGCCCAGCGTAAGCTCCGAGCAGACGTTCTCCATATCTTCAACGCTAAGCGCGAGCAGGACCTCCCAGTCCGCGCTTCCTCTCCTGCCACCCTTGCGCGGCAAGATATTCACCGCGCCTTCGTTGGCTGACCAAGTCTTACGCACCCAGTCCGGCGACGTGGAACCAGCGCCAGGTATGGCGAACTCGATATCGGCACCTTGCTCCCGCCAGTCGGAGAAGTCGAGGCCGGTACCCGGCATTCTCAGAGCGCGTTTAGCGGCTATCGGGATCTCCGCTGGGTCGAGTATGGAGCTGAATAGTGCCAATCGCCTGCGAATGTACGCATTATCCACTGCGACGACCGCCTGGCGGATCCGCGAAGCTGCGCATGCGACCCGCACGACACTGATATCTGACTCATCGGCAGCAACCAGCTGGCTGATCTGGAGAGTTGCTAAGCCGCACACGACGGCGTTGCCAAAGTACTCGGCAGGCAGAGGTGGGTCGAGCCGGTGTCGGGCGTTCACCGCGATCGCCCACTTGGTCATTGCATGTGGAAACAGGCGTTCCTGGCGCGCGCGCATGACAGCGACCCAGAGGAGGCCGCCCAGGCAGTCGGCCGTGGAAAAAAAGTCGCTGGGGTCTGCGGTTCCTTGCAGAAGACCTGCGACTTCGCTCGTCAATGCGGCGAGCTTGTCGGCCGTGAACGTGAGCACGCGGGCTGTCGCGGAGGGCGATGAAGCTCTCGGCATGGGCGCCTGACTGAAGTCGTACTCTGGGAAGTCGCTTGACTTCGGTGGCGGGGTAGCACTCCGAGAGTGTGGCAGCCGCTCGAGGGCCCCTGGACCGACAAGGCAATCTGCGGGTGCCCTTTCCGCCTTGATGTTTGCACCCAGAGCGCGGAGGAAAGTCGTCATACTTGCTCCATCGAAAACGGTGTGGTGGAAGGCGACACAGAGAATCAAGCCGCGGGGCAAGAAGTTGACTTGGATTCCCATTGCCGGGCACAATTCACCGCATGTCGGATGATTCGATAGAGAGGACAAGAGCTCCTTCTGCAAAAGACTCGGCGGCACGCCTTGCTCGCAGAGCTCTTGATAAGTAAACGGAAACCCTGCTTCGGCGATGTCCTCGACTACGAACACTGGTGGGCCGAGCTCCATGGTCGAGGGGTTGGGGGATGGTATGACAGAGGGGGCGTTTCCTTTGACAAGCATGATACTCGCCGCTGCGGACGGGTGCTGTGTCATTGTCGCTAAGAGTCCTTGGCGTAGCGCATCGCAAGCTTGTGTCCGCCGGGATTGATGTTCGAACCGGAAACCGAAGAGTTTGCGGACGTAGATGGGGCCCATGACAAGGTCGAAGGGGGACAGTATCGAGCTGATCGGGGAGGTCGTTTGGGCCATGATTGACACTGCTACGAGGGGGCCGGGCGTTTGCGAGGTCACAGGCGGGGACGAGATAGTTCGAGCAGTGGTAAGGTATGCGAACCCGAAGGGAGAGTGCATGCCACTTTACGACACGGGCTCGCATGGGCATAGTTGTGAATGCAGCATCTCTGGCTCCACGCCGCGAGAGGCAGTGACCGTATGCGCTACCAAAGGCCCCGAAGGCTTGCGCGGTAGTGTTGACTGAAAGGTCGATCGCTTGCTGATAGCATGTTGGTCGGTGGTTGAAGAGACTCAGTGACCAGAAGAGCGATCGCTCACTGGTCGCGTGTTGGACAGTCGTTGCAAAGAATCATTGGATAGAAGGGGTATCGCCCACCGTGACGACACGGTGCCCAGTCATTGCGAAGACTGGCTTGCGCATGGTCGAGAAGCTTGCAAAGACATCTGTTGACTTCTCCTATCGTTGGAGGACTACATGTACATGAGCTCATACTTGGCGACTCGCGCCGAACCCTCATCCGCACAGCCAGCGCACTCTGGGCAGTACCCTAGAAAGGCAATTCGATGGCGAATGTCCTCCTTGACCACTGGCGGCTCAACTTCCGCGCCGAGGCGTTCTCTGAGAAATCCCGTCGCGGATTCGACATAGTACCCTTCCAATACGTCTTGCCTCGTGGCCGCTTCGTAAAGCAAGACACGCCGCAGCAGCGCCCACTTACTTACCCGACATCATCTAGCCATTTGACAGCCGTGGGAATATCAACGTCAAGACAGTGGTGTGTTAAGAAGTGGTTTTCCTGGTAGATTATTGGTATCGTGAGCTTGCGGATGAGTCTGCAGGTTCGCGTCAGACCAGGCTCGTGAGGAGCATGGCCTTTGCCGGAATCCCAGTATTTTCCATCGTCGCGCCAGGTGACGCCGACACTATCCTGCCAGTCGCAGCAGGGGTAGTTGAGGAGGAGATAGGGCGAGATCAGGGCGAGCTCGTAGATTCTCAGTTGTACTTCGATGGGGAGGGCGTGGAGACAGACATTTTGCTCTTCGGGCTCCTGGGAACGGCATGTTGGGACAAGACGGTGGGCCTAGCACGAGTCGTTCCCCTTACTTCCTTGAGACTTGAACCGAGTGGTATGGTCCAGAGGGAGGGTGGTGAAGGCGGCGGCGAAGCTGATGGTAATGGTATACACCAGTTGATGATGCATCAATCTTCCTCCTCAGTGACTCAGGAGCGCTGCGAGGCTACTGCCCATAGCACACTGTTGAACTTTTACTAATCAGGATTGAGGGAATCTACCAGAAGTCGGTCGAGGACATCATTCTGCCTCGCTAATGATGTCATTAGCCGAACGAAATTGATGCGCGGTTGTCCAGACACTCTTGACCTTCTGCTAATCGTGGTAGCCGGGGCTGTTCGTCTTGGTGCCGTCCACATGTCTCGCTATTGCTATACGACTGCATTATACAATTAGATTGTTTGGCAACCCAACATAGTGTGTCAAGGTGTAGTCTAACCTAGCTACTGACCCCCTCACACTCTGGTCAACACGCAACCCTGTCTCCCAACGACCGATCCGCCAAGTGACTCTCCTGCTTAGATTGGTCCAGAATTGGAATTAACACGCTGCACTCATATGACTTGAACCTCCGTTGAGTCGACGTTGCGACCACCTACCAGCACAAAGAGCCATGGCCAGTGCAGCTTCAAACCTCCGTGCCACCGCCTCGTCAGACAAGAACAGCAGAAACAACGGCAACGCCCGGTTCAACGACGAAGCCCTGTCCTGGGACTCTCGCCCCTTCGTCCACGAAGCCAGCCAAGCAGCCGCTACAGCCATCCTCGCACGCCTCAACGAGAACAACGCCAAACATCCTAGCGATGACAAGAGCCAAACGAATCACCTGCAAGTCCTCGAAATCGGCTGCGGAACCGGCATCCTCTCCTTCCTCCTCGCTCCGCACGTCGCGCGCATCGTAGCCGTCGACGCCGCAGAGGGCATGATAGCCGTTCTTTCCCAGAAACTGCAGAAAACCTCCGGTGCGCCGAAGAACATCCTGCCCGTTGCGGTGCTGCTCGAGGACCCCGAGGACGCTGCTTTACCGTCCACTCACAGCGATCAGCCTGATGGCCTGAGACAGAAATTCGATCTGGTGACTTCGCATCTGGTGTTGCATCATATTCCCGATTTACGAGCTGTGCTCACGACTATGATCGGGTGTTTAGTTCCGGGCGGAAGGGTGATGTTGACGGATTTCGAGGATTTCGGGCCCGAAGCTAAGCGTTTCCATCCTGCGGCTAAGATGGCTGGGGTGGAGAGGCATGGGATTCAGGCGAGGGAGATGGCGGAGATCATGAGGGAGGTGGGTTTTGAGGGGGTGGATGTCAGGGCTGCGTGGACTATGAGGAAGAAGGTGGAGAAGTTCGAGGGGGAATTTGGGGACGCAGGTGCGAAGACGGAGATGGGTGAGATGATGGATTTCCCATTTGTGCTGTGCTATGGGGAGCGGCCGATGTAGCGGGATGTTTTGATTCATCTATGGGTTTTCTGCCGCAAAGACGACTTTTCGGGTGAGGATGCGCAGTGTCAGAGGAGAAGCCATCCCTACCGTCCCCATCTCCCCTTGATCCCCTTTCCACCCGCCACCACCGGCACCCCACTGGTAAAGTTGAGCGCGGTCAACCACCACATGAAGGCGAACTGCACGACGTAGCTGTAAACGAACAGAAATTGCGTGCGTCGACTCCGTTGTCCGCGGGCGATGGTCTGCATGCTCGGGTTCGACGGCGAGTTGTCGGGAGGCAGAAGGACGTATTTGAGGCTGCGGAGCTGTGGAGCAAAGACAAGATCAGTAAGACAGATTGAATGGGAATTTTTTGAGAGTTTTCACCCACCAAGAAAAAGGCATTGGCCATGAACGTGTACGCGAATACCGTCCACCCCACCCACCCCCCGGTGCCTTTCCCTCGGTTGACAATGGCGGCGACAGCGATCGTAACAATGACGCCGACGAACTTGTAGCCACTGTACGCGACCAAGTCGTAGATCTGGCTCTCCGAGCTGATGTTGAGGAAGTAGCGTCCAAGCCAAAGCACCAGCAATTCCAAAATGATCACCACGGAGGCATTACTGAACGTCATGCCCAAGAGCTGAGGCTCGAACTTCCCATTCAAGCCCGCGATGAGGGTGGTGAGGAGGACGTAGGTGATGAAGGCCATGAGGGGGATGTACATGTCCGGGCTGTTGACATCTTCGCGAGGGGGCAGAAACTGGGTGGTCGTGCTGCCGTTATGGGAAGGTGAGGCGGTGTTGGTTTGGCTGCGGGACCAAGGACGGTGGCGCCAAGGGAAGAGGACAAGAAGGGTCTTAGAGAGGACGTAGCGGTTCGAGACGTTGAAGTAGTGCTTCAGGGCGGAGACGTTGATGTAGCGGTTGAACTGGACCATCATTATCAGTCTTTCGTGCTTGGAAGGGTTGAGGATATGGACGAGTCCAGAGAGTACGCACGTTCTGCTCAACATACTCCTGCCCGACTTTCATGGCGCTCTGACCCATCTGCAGACCCATTTGCGCGGTAGGGTCGTTCATGAAGCCGCCGAATTGGGGCATATCGCCTGCTTGTCCGCCTTGACCTGGTCCCTGCGAAGGAATCTGTTGTCCTCCGTACCCATACCCATTCTGTGATGTCGGTGGGGGCGGTGATCGAAGGTTGGGGACCTGGGAGATGTGCTGTGGAACCTGAGAGATGTTGATCAGATGGGGGTTGGTACTGGGTGTGCTGTAGGGGGGGTGGTGGAGTACTGGGTGGTGGAGGAGGGGTGGACTATTCGCCGGTGGCATCTGGTATCTTCCTCGCTGCATCTTCAGTCTCTGATATGGGTGAGGTGTTGTTCTGTGTTGTTGGCTGAAGTTCACAATTGTTGTCTCGAAACAGGCGACGTCGATCATTCGCCAGGGTCCTCCGTTTCACAAATGTGGCATGTGCAATCGATCGTCCATCGCGGCTTCCATTCCCATCAACCCACCATCCCTCCTTCTTGGCGACCACACACCTCTGGAGGACTTGACTTGACCTCACCCCATCGACAATAATGCTCGACGGCTTCGAGATCCTCACCACGTCCGGCATCGTCCTCTGGCGACGACACTACACCCCCATCTCCTCCAACCTCATCGACAGCCTGGTCCGGGACGTCTTCATCGAGGAGAAGCAGAAGTCGGGTGGTGGCGAGACCGGGGCGCCGTCGTACAAGAAAGACCGCTATACCCTGCGATGGACGAGTGCCAAGGATGTTGGCTTGGTGTTCGTGGTAGGTGAGGCCCCCCCAATCCCATATGAGTGGCCTTGCTTGGGGTTGGGCGAGAGAGACTGATCTCGATATAGGCCGTCTACCAGAGCTTACTGCATCTGAGCTGGATTGAGAGTCTGTTGACGGCGGTCAAAGGCTTGTTCACCAAGGCGTACGGGCAGGAGTTGAAGACACCGCACACACTAAAGGTCAATACTGCACAATGGGACCCGACATTCGATGCGTTGGTCGGCAGGCTGGATACGGGCTCGACGCGGCGGCAAAGCGATACGATCGATTCGGAAGGGCCGACGGAGCTCACGCCGCCTTCGAGCTCGGCCGGAGACGATGCAGATGAGCCGCCGCCCGTGCCCGCGCCGCTTTTCAGGCAGCCTGCCATACCGACCAAAAGAGACGACGTGGTAGGCGATAGCACAAGCACAGATGCCACGCCGATTCCGACCCCAGACACCTCCCGCCCCGCTACACCCGGGCATCCGGCATCACACCTACTCACCGCGAAAAGCGGGCCAGGCAAAGCCAGTAGGAGGTCGCGGAAAGCGCAGACGTTCAATACGTCAGCACCGGTATCATCCGGCGACGAGAGCTCGGCAGGTCGTAACTTGAAGGGTGGAGCGAAGACTGCCGCGAAAGGCAAGCGGTGCTGGGATGTTGATGGTATGGCTATCGAAGGCGACGACGACGGAGTACTGGACTACAGCGCTTCCGCCACTCCCGGACCAGAAAATGCAGAGCGCGAACTCGATGTCGCAGACGTCAACACGTCAGAAATGGGTAGTCGGACCGGCAAAGGCCAATTCGTGCTCAAAGATCTTGATGACGAGGTCGATGCCATCCTCGCTTCGTCCTCCAAACCCAAACAACACAGCAATGCAACCGACGACTCTACCGGCTCTGGACTCCTCGCTTCCGCCTCCTCCCGCTTGACTTCCCTCTTCCGCAATGTCGTCGGCGGAAAGACACTCACCAAAACAGACCTCCAGCTCCCTCTCCAACAAATGCAAACTCATCTGCTCAGCAAGAATGTCGCGCCTGAAGCCGCCACCCGCCTCTGTCAAGCCGTCGAGACCGATCTACTCGACCAAAAGACCGCTAATTACACTTCCATCGAAAGCACGATCCGTGACTCGATGACGAAAGCTCTGACGCGCATGCTCACGCCAACGAGCTCGTTGGACCTACTGAGGGAGGTCACATCTGTTACCTCTGGACAAGGAGCTCCGGCACGGCCGTACGTGATCTCGATCGTGGGTGTGAACGGCGTAGGGAAGAGCACCAACCTCAGCAAAATCGCCTTCTTCCTCCTGCAAAACCACTTCAGAGTCCTGGTCGTGGCGGGCGATACTTTCCGCTCTGGCGCCGTCGAGCAATTGCGCGTTCACGTCCGCAATCTCAGTGCCCTCTCCCAGCGAGAGGGCGTGGGGAAGGTTGAGCTCTTCGAAAAGGGGTACGGGAAAGACGCTGCGACCGTCGCGCGGGACGCCGTGGCTTTCGCGACGAACAAGGGAGCGCAGGCGATGGGTGCGAACGGGCAGATGTTATACGATGTGGTGCTCATCGATACAGCGGGACGCCGGCATAACGACTCGAGACTTATGAGCTCGTTGACGAAGTTCGGGCAGCTGGCGAATCCGGATAAGGTGTTTATGGTTGGTGAAGCGCTGGTTGGCACGGATAGTGTGGCGCAGGCGAGGAATTTCGCCAAGGAGTTTGTGGATACTAAAGTAAGTCGTTCTCGAATTGGACGCTCACATGGCAGATTGAGCGACGCCGCGGACCCGTGTCGTACGAGTGAGAGCAGAAAGCTGACATCTCATCTTCAGGGCAAACTCCGCAACAACGGCGTCGGCATGGACGGCTTCATCATCAGTAAATGCGATACCGTTGGGGATATGGTCGGGACGCTGGTCAGTATGGTGCATGCTACGGGAATTCCCGTGGTGTTCCTGGGCGTCGGGCAGCATTACGGCGATCTGAGAGGACTGAACGTTGGCTGGGCGGTTGACAAGCTTATGAAGTAATACAAATCACACGATTTGGTCGGCAACCTTGAGTCTTACATTGCCGCGTGAGAAAATTGTTTCTTCGGCAACGACTTAATTTTTCATTCGGGCTAGGACGCTATCTGCGAAGCGACCTGCTGCTGTCGTGACGGCCAAAGCCAATGCCTAAAGTCGGCATAGCTTGTCTTCGCCGCATTCATGACTTCGTCTTCAACCCGATGCAGCGCACTGCTCGGAGCGAACTTGATCTTTGCTTTCACGCAGATCTTCGCGTCAAGCGTTTCGAGCGTGGCTTCGTACTCGTGACCACCTCGTGGCTCCGGTGGAGTGACATGCTCCGTCTCTTGATCGAGATCAAGAGACGGAGATACGCGTATTACGTAGAAGTTGTTGGCGTGTGTCGGTTTCACATAACTCAAGCTCAACTGTGCCGGCTCTCCATGCCGCTCGACGGGCGCGAACATCTTCGCATGGCTGCCCGTACCCGGCAGTCGCTGCGGAACAGCCGCATCGGTAGCTGTCGATTTATTGCCGTCCGTGAGCGCGGCAGCGAGCCCAGCTTTCTCCGCCAGCACCGTCGCGATGGCCCCTCCATGCGTGACGCCCGGCCATCCGGATAGAGCTCCGCCGAACCAGATGATGGCTACTAATCTCTTCTCGCTTCGGTCCCAGAAGAGGCGCTCGACACCTAGGCCTCTGGCACCTTGCATATGGCCTAACAGCTCGTCGTCGCTTCTAGAGCTCGTCTCTTCGTTGGCAGGGCGAGGGACGATCTCCGCCCAGCCTCCTGCTTCGGAGGAGGAGCCCTTGAGCTGCTTGGCGACGCCTAGGCATTTGCCGCGCAGGACTTTGACTTTGAAGTCCGAGTCTATGCGCTGGTTGAGGTCGGCTATCAGGATGCCGTCTTCGTGGGTGCCGGGTTCGGGCATCGGGGGTGGGGCGATGATGTGCTGGGTTGTGTTGCCGGCTATGAGGCCGAGGGTAAGGGAGAGGGTGGTCCATATGAGGAGTGTGCGGTTGCGGCGGAGAAAGGCGGGTTGCGGTGGGGGCGGAGTTGAGAGTGGTCCGGTTGCGGTCCCTGGGGTTGTGGAGTTGGAGCGGCGGAGGTGTTGGTAGCGTTGAGACAGGTGGGGACGGAGGAGGCGGGGGCGGAGAGTTTGGAGGGCGCTCATCGTGTGTCCTGGACGGGTAGGGTCAAGGAAGTAGAAAGGGAAGGTCGGTGGTCTCCGTGTCGTGCGCGGTTCGATCTCAACCCGGTCGACGCCGGGTCGGGTACAGTAAGTTAGGTACATGTAGAAGAGCGACGGGAGTTGCCGCTGTCAACTTCACCTGAACCTGGCCTGGATGGTGACGATCTGTACAAGTACAATAAGATTGTCCGAGGTAGATGTCGCCCAGGAATACATTACGTATTACCAAAAGATTACAATCCTAGAGGTGATTGCCGGCGTCATGCCTTTTGAGGCTTCAATTCACTGCTAGGAGCAAGATGTCACCCAAGCCATCGCTCGATATGGCCAAGTCGGAGTTTGATGTAAAAATGGACGCCGAGGGTTCAGATGAAGAATGGGCGGCAGAAGATCGCTTATGCACGCAGCTTAACCACGCAGCAACTGAGGGCGATCTGGGTACCATCGCCCAATTACTGGATAACGTCGCAATTGAGGCACCTGCAGGAGCAAGGCACCCATTGACCCAGCAATTGCGAGGCGCCCTCTCTACTGCAGTCGAGTCTCGGCGCCACAACATTGCGGAGTATCTCCTTAGGAAGGGTGCAGTTGCAGAGCCAATCCATGGTAAATCGGCGACGATCAATAGAGACGTGGCCATGTTGGAACTCTTACTGCAAGGAGGCTGGGATGTCAACGAAGCAATCGCATGGAATGACCCGCCAGCCTTTTGGTGAGTTGTCTGGTATTACAGAAGCTGGTATCTGAACTATATCTCATGGAGACTCCATAGCCGTGCGGTTGAGGCCGATGAGTTAACAGACTGGTTCCTCCTCAAAGGCGCGGACCCAAATGCGAGGTGCGGCGTGGACCTTACACCGCTGTCGATCGCTGTACGGGATGCACCCTTGGCAACGATACGCAAGCTCTTCGAGCACGGAGGCAGCGTTGCGTCTGGCCAGCTTTTACATCACGCAGTCATGAACAACGTGGCGGAGCCGACGGAACTCATCAAGTACCTCGTGGCTCAAGGGTCACAAATCAACGCCATCATGTACCAGAGCTGTCCGAAATCGTACGATGTGCTGCTGGGATTAGGCTTCGTCCTCGGTACTCCTCTGCATGAAGCAGCGGAAAGAGGAGATCTGAGCATTGTTCGTATTCTTGTCGATATGGGCGCTAATGTCTCGATCAGAGACTCCAATGGCGATCTTGCCGAGGACAGAGCACAAAATGAGAGGAACACGGCTGTTTGCACGTTCTTGCGTTCACTTCCCAGATCTTCAGCACTTGCACGCTTGTAGCATCTCCACAAAGGAAGTCATTCAGGAACTGCACGGTCATGGTCACGGGTGCGCGAGAGTGGGTACTGCTTGGGTAGACCTTTCCCGGCGGCTGTGTGCGCAAGGAGGGGGCTGAAAGTATTAAACCTTAGATGACATGCGCTTCTGTAGGATGCAGGTCTTGAGTTGTGGAAATAAGGGCTGATACGGAAGCCGTGGGGTGGAGGGTGCTCGACTGGATTTGATCTCCACGCATTTCTGTTCCTTCGTCTGCGTGCTCGAGCAGTGTAGTGCGCCACTTGAGCTCACCAAAAGCCGTGCCTGGCAAGTATTGCAACTCGTCCAGAGCCAGTGAAGCTTAACTTCGCTGTAGCATCCATTACTGGCTAGCAGAATGGTTTCGGTGGTTTGTTGTCGCAACAGTGGCGCCAGGGTCACCACCAGATCCAGAATCACTCAGAGCTAGTACCCGATTCCTCGCCAGCTTTGCATCCAATGCTACATCACGGGACCTGGGGCACTTTGGCGAAGCATAGTACCTGTACATCTGTACACGCCCGAACGCCGTTCGCCCAGCACCGGTAACCCTTCACTGCCGTCGCCAAGTGACGATGAGCTATTGCGCAGCCCCTTTCACAAGCTCCGTGACCTTGTCCTCGATCGCCTTGTCGTCCAATCCTATTGAAAGCACGGTCAGCACGGAGTCAATACACACACCCACACAGCTTTGCGAGATGCTGGGAGCATTCTCTCCTGACCCCACGTACCTCTCAAGTCCGCCATCGTCTCCCGCCCAAACTCATAACGCGCATACACTCTCGGCCCAATATCCAACGCTTCTCGTATCATAATGGGGGTGTGTGGGTTGAAGCGCTTCATTGTTGGGTATGCTCGGGTGAGGAAGGATCTGTCACGAATTGAAACAAGTCAGTAAATGCCACAATGGTCGCTGGGATGTCCGAGTTAGGTGGTGTTGCGTGGGCGTACCGTATGGCATTGGAGTGGTCGCTCGTCTGGCAGTGGTGGAAGCGCAGTTCTTTCAGACCCTTGGCGAAGGCATATTTGCTGGACGACATCGTGTCGTGTCTCTTACACTGGTCGCACCCTCGGATTGTGATGCTCACTACTGTAATATCTCCCGCGGTTCCGTACACGCGAGTCTTGAGTGGAAGTCGAGCGTTTGGAGGCTCAACGGGAACATCCGCTCAAGCACCCCCCGGCCTTCCCCATGTCCGTGGCCGGCAGCTCTCCGACCTCACCCCCTCGGCCCTCCATTACTATTACCGCCGGCACCCTCTCCACTCCACTCCGCTCCACCACCCAGTCTACGCTGTTCCAATGGCGACCCCGACCATGCGCCTCGGCCTCCGCGCCTTCCGCCAGCCCCAGCTCCTCCGCCAACCCATCCGCTCCACCCAGCGCCGCACCGTCCAAACCGCCGCGGGCACGATCGAAGCCCCAGTGGTACAGGAAAGCGCCTTGACGAAGTTCTACAATTCTCCCATTGGACCCAAGACGGTGCACTTCTGGGCGCCGATCATGAAGGTATGGAGATTACGGCAGCTTTGATACACCAAACCGCGCGAAGATTGAGGCATGCGGCATGTATGTAGAGCGGCGCTGACATAGTTCGTTACAACAGTGGGGCGTAGTCCTAGCCGGCGCTTCCGACTTCCTTCGCCCGGCCTCGCAGCTCAGTATCACGCAGAACATGGCTCTCATGGCGACAGGCGCTATCTGGACCCGTTGGTGCTTCGTTATCAAGCCCCGCAACCTGTTCCTGGCATCCGTCAACTTCCTACTGTTCTCGGTCGGGGCGGCGCAAACGGCCCGGGTGCTGTCGTATCAGCGGTCATTGAAGGGAGAGACGATGGGGGAGGAGATCAAAGACGAGCTGAAGAGGGAGGCGGGGCTAGTGGAGGAGGTGGTCAAGAACCCGCAAAGCGTAATTGATGCTGTCAAGGGGAAATAGAGGTGGATCTGTTGATGAGGGGCTGTGGGAGACGGTGCGGAACGCCTAGCATGAGACCGCTGGGCTGTACGGTCGCGCAAGGGAGTATTGCATATCATCCTACTTTCGTTCTAGGGTTTACGGGTCCCGTGTACAGTCATCGAGCATGCCCTTCGTCAAGCTAGAGCCTCCTAGTCTCACGTACTCGTTAAGACGATGCTGATGCTCCACAGGCCGTGATTGTTCATTAACTATCGCTACTGGCGTCTACCTACCTAATCCTACCTATCACACCCATAACATTGCCGGCACGTCCTTTCTCAACAACGTCCTGCGCCTTAGACGCTGCCACCATGACCGCAAGCATCTGTGAAGATAAGCCTAAGCATCCTCATCCTCCTCCGCTCCCACCAGCTCCCACGGATACTCGCCATCCTCATGCTCGATCACGACCCACTCGTCGTCGTCATCACCGGAACCCTCATCATAGTCGTCGCCGTCATCGGAAACGTCATCATAGTTGTCGTAGTAGGCTCCCACCATGATCGTCTCGCCGATGTACCTCTCACTAGCGCCTATGCACCGCTCGATGGCTTCGAACAGCATCGGCTCCAGTGCTTTCAAGTACGGCGGGTTCCGGAAAGAGATTATGGGATAGTGGCCTCGTTGAGTCGAGCGCACCGGCTCAAGGGGGATCCTGCGGAAGGGGGCATCCGCGATCGGAGTCGTACTCATCACGGGGCTAGCGACCTTCTCACAGTCAGCAATCGCTTCAGTGCGTGCTCGGGGAATCTCCAGCTTACCTCTGGGTAGTGGGGTTGGAGGAAGCCCATCGAGTTGACCCGTTGGGGGTTCGGTGGAGAAGACACCCGATACGGCGGCATCTCGAGGGAGTGGGTCATTGAGGAGGTGCAGGAGGCTTCAGAGTCCGTGTCCGAGTCTTCTCCGTGCTCGGGGGTGGGTACAGATTCGCACCACGTCCTAGCGTGTGTTGACGAGCCGAGCGCTTTGGCGGGGCGGATGAGGTCGTAGGAGCTCATGGCCGTGCTGATAATCTCACGGGTGTGGCCGATGTTGTGGTGTTGACCGAAGGGTTGGAGCGTGTTGAGTGCTGCTGAAGAACCGAAGAGTGTCTGGGGATTCTACTTGGCTGAGGTGAACGAAACTTTAACAGAAGGTCTGCGACGGGGGTCGGAATCGAGGCGATCACGCTGCACAGGACAGGCTCGCTGTCTAGCTTGCACACGGTGAATGCAGGTAAGCGACGCATGAAAACGGGACCGGGGTTGTCAGTGAACTTCGCCGGCGAGTGCGCTCGATTACGTAGTATGGAGTGCTGGTATCTCATAGAAGCAGCAAGCGTCACGGCCGAGACCGCCGAAAACTGATACACGCAATGCAGGCCTGCGGCGCAATCCACGCGTACCGAGTATCGTAGAAATCAGCAAATAAACGCCTCTCAGTGCCCTCGTACTCGATCCTCCAGAACACCAGGCCATATCCATGTCTATCCCAGCCGGGACCCGAAGAAGCGGCCCGCCAACCTCCCGCCGAAAGAGACCTTTGTGCGCACTTCCACCTCCGGGCGATCGACCACCTCCCAATCATCCTCGTCCTCGGAGCGGCGGTTCTCAGCCTCCGGCTCCGGGTCGAGAGCAGTGACAGCGAGATCCTGCGTTGTTTTCTTCACAGCTTGCTCGATCTTGGCCTTGCCCGCGTCACCGGATTCAGTAGGCACCTGGTGAGGCACTGCAGTGCTCACGGTCGAGGACGGCATGACGTGATTATCAGCGGGGCCAGGCTTCTCGAGCGCAGTGTTAGCCTGGCAGATGTCAGCATGGTACTGGAAGCCTTCTTCTGAGCAAAGAGGCACTCACCGTGATCGTGCTGATATTGTTTCCTTTCGCCACATGGACGCGGTACTGGTCGAGGTGCCACTGGAGAGTCTCCTCAATGGAAGCACGAAGGTCGGCGGCGGACTCACGTGGGACAGCTCTGGACTGGGCTGGCGCGGCCGCGGCAGGCTTGCTGACTGAGGTGGCCTTTCCGGATCCGCCGACAGGAGTTGCACGGCTTGCTCGCGGCACTGGCGAGCGGCGGACATCAACCCCGGGTAGAGCACGTGTCGGGGGCGCAGACGACTACGCTCGGTTGGTCAGCAGCCACCATGAAAAGTTCTGGTGGAAGGTAGGTATACCTTTGACCGTCTTTGTGACGTGGATATGGCCTGATCCACCCGGCGTTTTCCAGCGTCGAGTTCGTAAGCCTGCTCCCGCGCATCATTATCAGCCAGGAACCTGCGTGATGAAGGCGTCGCGGCCTGCATGCACAGCCTCGTTCTCGCCGCCGCAATTGCTGGCGACGAGTCCAAGTGGACGAGTGAGTATTGGGCGTCGGCTTTGAACACCACTATGCGCTTCGGGACGGTGCATGCGGTGATTGCGCGCCATTCGGTGTGGTGCGAGTTATCACCGCAGAGGCCGTTGGAGGCCCATTTTACAGCCGCGTCCTGCGACACTGGCGCGGAGTGGAAGGGTGCGGTGCTGCTCATCGTTGACGAGTATGATTGGTAGATGATTGTCGTTGTTTGCGGTGGGGCTGGAGGCTGATGAAGGAGGAAACTACAATTCAGAACGGTGTTGTATGAATAGGGGCGAGAGTAGCGGGGCGGCGCCGCAAAGTGTTTTGAGGTGCACGTTGCTAGTGAATAAGAGTGAATTTGAGTGAGTGAAAGTAATTGCATAGAAGGGTATCATGCGCTGCAAGCAGGTGCCTCGGACTTCCTACGGAGCTACACTGCACTGCGCATTGTCCCAAGCAGCATGTAGCAAATAATGATGCAGCAATTCCTACGAGCAACCGCCGCTCCGATAAGTGCTCGGGCATCCAGGCTACACAATTTGGTATCGCGAGGCTGACCAGAGACGCCGTGCAATTCAGTAGCCCACCGAGATATGAAGGCCGGCATCGATCGTTCACACGAGATCCAACTCGATCGAAGTCTCGGAGCCGCAACTCAAGACAGGCTCAACAAACAGAGGCTGCTACTCTTCGAAGGTTGCGTAACGCTCATGAGTGGCCCTCGAGGTGTGCGCCTCCGAGTGATCGTGATGGGATCCCCCAACACCGAGCTATGCTGCAGCCGCAGGCGTCGCAGAGTCCGGCCCGCGACAAGCTCTCAAATCTCCTTACACGGTTTCAATATACCTCTTCACTTCCCTAGAAGAACACAGAGTCAGCACACAACACGGCCACTCCCAACGCCTTCGTCGAAAACGGCTCAAAGGACGAGGCTCTTACCAATCCGTAACCGCTTCGTCCCACAATCGAATCTCATGCTCTCGGGTGCCACAGAAATGATCGACGAAATCATCCCCGAACACCTCCCTCGCCACACTTCCTTCCTTCTTCATCCGCTCCGTAGCCTCTTTCAGGTTCTTTGCTAGCCTCTGTCCCTTGTCTGCATCACCGCCGACATCTTGGCCCTTTCCCAGAGGCGGTATTTTGATGCTCATCTTCTTCTCGATGCCTCGGTAGCCGAGCGCCAGGATCGCCGCCATGACAAGATGAGGATTGGTGTCTGCTCCTGCGACTCGGACTTCGAATCGTGTCCCTTTCGGAGGAGCGGTTGGAGGAGCGATGAGTCGGATTGATGCGGCGCGGTGCTCCAGACCCCAAGACACCGTTACTGGAGCCCAGAAATTTTCGACAAGCCGTTTGTAGCTGTTGATCGTGGGAGCTACGATGGGCATCACATCCGGCAGGCCGTCCAAAATGCCCGCCAGAAACATTCGGCCGAGATCGGAGAGGTGTCTCACGTCCTCGAACGGCGGGTTCTTGTCGACTTTCTCCCGTGCGAACAGATTGGCGCCCGTCTCCTTATCTGTGAGCGAAACATGTACATGCCCACTGTTTCCCGGTAGACCCTCGCGAGGCTTGGCCATGAAGCAAGGCGTGATGCCGTACCGACTGCTCGTGTTCTTCACGCACAGCTTGAACAGCGCCGCTCGGTCGGCCATTCCCCGAATCTCTCCATACTCCAGCGCAGCCTCGTACACACCCGGCCCGGACTCGGTATGCCAACCCTCGATATCGCAGCGGAATTTAATGCAGTTGTTGTAGATGCTGTAGTACCAATCCTGGTTGTGAGAGGGCCGGGTGAGAGAGTAGCCGAACATTCCTTGCTCCAAGCTTGGCAGGTCATTGACGGGGTTGCGTTGGAGAAAGGTCGCGGTTGCCGAGGAATTCCGGGAGGCATCGTGGGAGGACGTGGTCGCTGCTTCGGGTGCGCGGAAGGTGAAGAACTCGTACTCGGCTGTGCGATGGATGGGGTCACTCGTCAGCGGCTACCTGTACGATCTCAGATCGCAAACCGCATCGATGCCGGATCTTCTCGTGCAAGCTACTAGCAGCACGCCGTGCAAGTCACCCACTCACCTCCTGCCATTGCCCCGTACCCCTTCGCATCGATCTTTTCGCACTGTCTCTCCAACAAGCTCCTCGGACACGCACTCAGACTCTCCCCTTCAGGTTCCCGAAAACTGCACAGAAAAAAGGGTATATCCTTCTCCCACGGTATTCGTCGGAAACTGGTCAGATCCACATGGGCAACAATATCCCGGTAGCCATTCTCCTTGTTGCTGATCTTGAGTTCCTTGAAGTAGGTCTGATCGTGCATGTCCCAGCCGAAGATGACGGAGCAGAAGCCGAAACCGGACTTGGCGATGGAGAGGAACTTCTTCTTGGACATGAGTTTGCCGCGGATGATGCCGTCAACGTCGACGCCGCCCACTTTGACCGAGACATCGTGGTGGAGGAGGGCGGGGAGGTGGTCGAGGGTGAGGTGAGCGGGATCGTCGGGGACGGGCATGTTGGCGGTGGAATGGGGTGGGGTGGGGTGGTGTAGGGTAGGGGTTCGGTAGGGCGGTGGTTTGGGGAGTGGTGGTGTCGTTGTCGAAGCGATTAAGAAGAGCACACGAGCAAGCTGGGAGCTTGCGGGCGACTGGAGCTTCAAGCTGCCTGCACGTCGACGCCATGGCTAGCCACGTGACGCCCGATTCTCGATCATGCAGCACCTCCACTCCTCGTCTGCATGTCCTTGCTTCTTCTTGCTCTCCTCGCACTTCACTCCATCCTGCTCCGCCCTACAAGGCCTACTGCGACCCCCATCACCGCCGTACGCAGAATGAATGCCGTGGGTACTCCCATACCGCCGCCGCCTCCATACATGTAGCCTCGTCTTGGCGAGTGGCTGCAGATACATGAATGTCACGCTCATGTGAAGTCGTCGACGACGGCCACCAACTCTCATACCTGATGGCCCACTGCCAACATACCCAACGCGCCCCACGCCCGACGTGATCCCCGCCGTCACCGTCGTCACATCACCGATGATGAAGCCGCCGTCTCGTAGTCACCAACGGGCTGTCACGGGACATGATCAGCTCATCACGTGATGCGCGGAAGCGGAATGCGGCTGCCAATCTAGGTTATCGCGTGGTGGGACGATGAGTAAGAGACCAAGACGGCACTTTCAACCTCACCGCACTCGTTCATTCCTCCCCAACCATCACTCCCCCTCTCTCACACTCCTCCCCACTCTGTCCATCGGTCTGCACGGAGTTTCACTATCAAATCATCTTTCAGACAGACTCCCAGACTTGGAGCGACGCGCTACTCGGCATTGACGCTGCGACAAACGGCGAGGGATTCTGTTACCGCATCGGGCAATAACCAACCGCAACCCTTCGAGACCGCAACAATAATGGTGAGCCATCTCACCCTGAGGCAACAGACCGCCACCGGATCGGGGCTGACTATACTAAGCCCGACATGAATGGCACGAATGGCACGAATGGCCACTACGAAGCCAATGGCTTCGCATCCCGTGGCCGCTTGGCGGGCAAGAACGCCATCATCACCGGGGCAGCTGGGTGAGTAGCACGTAGCAACGACGGCAAGTCAGAACCGTGATACAGTACTGACGCCCGATAGCGGTATCGGTCTCGAGACTACGATCCTCTTCTTGCGCGAAGGTGCCTCGGTCATGATGTGCGACATCTCCGAGCCTGCCCTTGCCAAAGCCGTCATCAAAGCCAAAGACCTTTCGCCACACATGACCGGCAAGATTGCGACCGCCAAGTGCGATGTCGCCAAGGAGTCTGACGTCCAGGCCGTCGTCGAGCAGCTTGATGCTTGGGGTGGCGTGGACGTCATGTTTAACAACGCTGGCATCATGCACGGTGATGACGCCGGTGAGTCATTCAAAGCACTCGTAGTAGCAAGATGCTCACGCTGCTAACTCTCGTCAGACGCCATTGATACCCCGGAGAAGATCTGGGACCTCACACAAGCCATCAACGTCAAAGGCGTCTGGTACGGCAGCAAACACGCCATCCTGTCACTTCGCCGGCACCACAAGACTGTCGGTAGCATCATCAACACCGCCTCCGTCGTCGCCCTGGTCGGCTCCGCAACCCCGCAGTTGGCCTACACGGCCTCCAAAGGCGCCGTCATGGCTATGACGCGTGAGCTCGCCATCGTTCACGCACGCGAGGGCTATCGCTTCAATGCTTTGTGTCCGGCTCCCTTGAACACGGCGCTCTTGCAAGACTGGCTGGGTGATGACGCCGAGAAGAGGCACCGACGCGAGATCCACTTCCCGACCGGCCGGTTCGGTGAAGCTATCGAGCTGGCGCAGGCCGTACTGTTCCTCGCGAGCGACGAGAGCAGCTTCGTCAATGGCACGGATTTTGTCGTGGATGGCGGGATGACACGCGCGTATGTGACGCCCGAGGGGCCGGCTACGAAGCCTCCAAAGAACTTGGCGAGGTGAAGGGCACTAATTTGGGCGGGCTATCTATGATGGGCGTGGAGGTTTGTTTGCGGCGCAATCGTGTGTCTTCGCCGGGATAAAGGTGGCGGGTGTTTGTTCTATTGACGATGTAGGAGCGGTAGGGTCTTTAATGGCAGCGGGATGCCTGCGCTCTGGACCTGCTTCCTTCCCCCTGTGAATGCAACACGTCACTCACATTCACTCGCAGTATAAGTTCGGACCACTCCCGTGCCGCTCGGCCCCACATCGAACATATGATACATCTTTATTCCGCTTCCAACTTGACAATCGTTCCTGCCAGCCTCCGTCGTATCGCACTTTCGAACCCACTTCTCACTGTTCGCATGCTTAGATCAAACTGTGGCATCCAGATCGCGCTTGGACTTCCACCACGCCCGATCTCGACCCACACAACGGCCGAAATGGACTGCGCAGCTCGCACCTCCGACTCTCCGAGTACCCTGTCTGCCAAAGCATGGCAGAGTCCCTTGCCACCGGCAGTTTCTGCGGCGACATGACTCATGTGAAGCCCATCCGCATCACCGAGTGCAGCGTCGAGAAGATGCTGGTGCTTTACATGAGTAATGCTTCAAACTCGATCGTCCACGGTAGCGACGTGGCTCCTTGGGAAGTCATTCCAGAGCCGAAGCTGGTGTCGCCACTCGTTCTCCCGTCGTCCGAGTTTTCGAGGAGCTTGCTTGCTCTGCGCGTCGAGAACGAGAACATCAACCTGACCACGAAGTCTGCGCGAATGCTCGAGGAGCGCAAGGTATGTCAAGGAGCACGACAACGCTACCTCTGCTCCGGCCGACTGATCGTTTCACAGGCTGCGGGCGAGCCTACTGACAGCCCGGTGGTCACCGTCAATTTCCATCACCAGGACAGATTCACGTCGCTGGCTTCATTGACCGGCAATGCCAAGGAGACCCACGAAACGGGCAAAATCATGGAATCGATCACCGCGCAACCGAGCACCGACATCGTAGAGGGCATGGGTTGCCCAGCTCCCGTGGGTACCCTACAGTCGTGATGGTGGTGAAGATACGCTGCTAATCCTGTTCAGGCATCCAACTCATCAGAGCAAACGTCTACGGTTGCGTACTCAGGCGACTTCGAGCCGCTTTGTGACGCCACCGAAGCCAAAGCCGGCAAGTCGGCCACGACCGTGGGAGAAACCTCGCACTTTCCCACCGGTGGCTCTAGGACGAGATTGGCCGACAGATCCCTCGACTATGACAGCGACTGGGTCGAGGTGGGTTGCGACGAGGGTAGAGACCAGGAGATTGACGGGACGTATGTGCTCGTCACGCTTGGGAAGAAGGCCTAGATGTGCCTGCGCTGGAAAGGACTGCGTGCTCTGGCTGGAGTCTGGAAGACTGCTACTCTGCTGCTTAGCTTTTGCCGAGGAGCTATGCTGTCCCATAGAACATCGTCACGTACACATGTCCGATAAAGACGGGTTCTACTCCCTGCGAATTTCGACCCGGCATGAATCGAAGCGATGGAGCGGCAGGGTATAGAGCGTGAACCGCGCCTTCTCAAATACAATGCTCCCCCAATATCGATCTCTACTAGCCTGACTACATCATTTACGTTTGCTCGCAGTATACCCAAGCATCCTCTGCAGTGCGCGCAAATTCCACAGTGCTCTGCTCATGGATTCGCGTTCGCTTGAGTGACATCGAGCTGACCGTGTGTAGGCTGCGTCCTCTATCATTGCGCCGGCGGGGACCATCCTGGTGAAGCACGACTTCACGAGAACATTGCGGCGCCTGCTGAGGCGAAGTGATCGTACCGGTGAGGTGTCTTTCAAGTTCCAACGCCGGCGTGCGCACGGCGTGAGGCCGGATCAGGGCTCCGAGTGCGACCGCGCCGAGCGAAAATCACGACGATGCTGAAGCTACCGAGACGTATCTTCTATGTTTGTCATCTACGTTTGTAAAGTATTTCACTGACCAATAAGCCGCGAACAAGTGGCGACTGTCCTCGAGACGCTGAGCAAGGCGGTGCGTGTCGCCAAGTCCGCCAAGGCCCGGATGTCCTCGCCAAGCCCGCACAAATGTCCTCACCGCGATTACCACAACGACCGTGATTACTGAACAGGATTAGCATGTTCTCAAGCATTCTGGATGACCACGACGAATGCGAGCTTGAACCAGTGCCTGTTTGGGACCTTGCGTGCGGCTCTGCGGAGGAGACGTGGGTACCGCTCCGGATCGCGAAGATTCGTTTCGTGGGCGTTTGCTTTACGAAATGAACACGATCCTGGTATCACGGCCTCGGGCGCATGAGCCACCAATCTGGGTCGGTTCAAAAGACTTGCCTCGAGGCCGGGCTGTGCGTCGGGCTTGCTTGCTCGTGAGAGCACGGCCTGCTACTCGCTGGTTGAGATGCTGTGTCAGTAGGGCAAGGGTGAGAATCTACGATACATACTTCGCACACTCCCACCATAATAAGACGAAGTTGTCTTCTTATAGAACAATCATATTACTGACGTTTGATCGCAGTGCTCCAATAGGTAATCATTAAGCTTCCGACGTCCCAACCAGTCCCAATTGGTTCTTGCGCTAGTCACATTGTTTCGTTTGAGTTGTCTTCAGGACTCGTTCCCGATATTCTGGAGCCCATATAACATCGGACGCTGCCCTCCAGTTTGCTCATCGAAACACTTCCAAACACCAACTTCCATCAACCAACTTCCAACTACCGACCATCCAACCACCAACCACCATCCACCCAAGTACCAACCATCCAACTATCAACCATCCAACCACCATGTCTACCTTCAACGGCCCCTACGAAGAGCCGATTACCCAGGATGAAGCACTCATGCACGCCCCCGACGGCTGCTGCGACGACAAGTCGCACATCGACCCCTGCCTGATCGTCTGGTGCAACGAGGCCAAGATGCTCAGCATCAACAAGCACGACGCTTCTTACTCCATCGTCCACGACATCGCCGACTGGGAGATCCCCGCCGACACCCTCCACGCTCACATCGACCGCAAGGCGACGCCCGTGCTGCAGGCCCTTGCTTGGGACGCAATCCACCCGCTCGTACGCGCCAAGCTTATCAAGAACATCGCGACCGGCGGAATTGAGAAGGTGAGTTTACTAGCTACCCGCTGGACTCGCTGCCAACGATGTACTAACACCGCTTGATTTTAGGGAACCGCCGCCGAGAAGAAGATGGCCCACCTCGTCGCGAAGATCGCATGTACCGCCGACATGTCCTCCGCCTCCACCCAGACCATGCCGAAGCCCAACATCGCCCTGGCTTTCAAGAGCAGCATCCCACGCCCGATCCGCAAGGCTCAGGTTTGAGAAGCTCTGTCGAATTGGCTGGCATCCAGATGCTCGATCTCCCCGGTACGACCATGCCTCGTGCAGCTTTATGTCGTTAGGGCGATGCTATTGGGTTTTGTACACGGGAGAGCGTGCCACTGCGTGCTGCTGTACATCAAGAATTAAATAGATAGACGTATTGAAACGTCCGTCACCACTCGTTTCTGACTATTCATGTCGCAAGACTGTGCGTTCCCGGTCAACACCACAGTCCCAGGGTGTCTGCAAGCACTCTCGCAGCCGTACATAACTGCATCCTCGATCCATTCCGTACCCTAGGGCTGAGATGCATGTAAGGATGGCAATGAGTGCTCAGCGAGCTGCTAATAGCCGACCCCATTCGTCGTTGTTGCGATCTTTTGCGCTATCGCTGTGCCAGATCTGTCGATGTACTTCACCGACGTCGAGATCCATCTAGTCGGGAGATGGGTGGGAAGTACGAGGGTTAGGGGGGCGATGGACGCTGCGAAGCGTGAGACATACATAGATTGAGCAAAAGAACCCGAACACATACAAACCGTTTGAGATCTGAACCTCCTGGAGCACCGGGATGCAAAGGATGATGCTTTCGTCGGCCTGCTTCGTGATTGCCCATGTCCCGGCATATCTTAGATAGCGAATGGAAGCGTCCTCTCAATGAGTTGCAAGCGTCCAGTGCCGTCGACTCCTCTACAGATAATCTACGTTTGTGATCGAGTCTCCGAGGGTATACTGGTCTCGGCTCGGTCATAACAACTTTGCTTCTGTGATGAGAGTGAAGACGAGGAGAGGCAAGCCCAGAGAGTCCGCAGAGCCCGAAGGTACATAGCTCCATGTGCTAGCTCGAAGATCGACCCCTTCAACTGGCGGAGCGGAGCGGAGATACTCACGACTACTACATGTACCTACCTGTTACATCCATGTACAGATGTGATCAGCACTTCGCCAACACTCATGCTGCCCCAAATCCCGCAGTGACCGAAGTACTCCCTCTGCTCGCATCATCATTCCCGTTTCAAACCTCTCACTCGCTCGCTCTCGCACTCTCTCTCTCTCTCTCTCTCCCCCTTTCTCTCACTCGTTGACCATATTCCTACCCTCGCAGTAATGGCCCAAGCCCCGTCCGATATGCCGGTGCTGGAGACGCCTGTCCTCATCATCGGCAGCAGTATGGTCGGTATGACACTCTCTGCCCTACTAGCTCAGAAAGGCATATCGGATTGCCTCACCATCGAGAAGCACAGCAGCACTGCCATCCACCCTCGCGCCGCCCTATTTCATCCTCGAACCATGCAGATCTACCGCGAGCTGGGTCTCTACGACGTCATGAAGACCGAGAGCTACAAGCACTACGACAAGCATGCTGGTTTGCATGCGGTCGAGACGCTCGCCGGAAAGAGTCTAGGAACGTGGATGAAGGACATCAACGAGGGGTTGGAAGAGATCAGTCCGACGAGCCGGCTGTTCTTGACTCAGCAGATGTTCGAGCCGTTGCTGAGGGACCACGCCGTGCAGCATGGAGCGCGTCTAAGGTTCTCGACCGAGCTGGTCGACTTTGAGCAGGATGCGGAAGGTGTGACGGCAATAGTTCGAGATATGGAGAGCGGCGCGGAACAGCGCGTGCGAGCGAAGTACATGGTTGCTTGCGACGGGAGTCGCTCTTTTGTCCGTGGCAAACTCGGCATTCCGATGCAAGGGCATGGGCTGCTATCACATAGTCTGACGATCTACTTTCGTGCTGACCTTTCTCGCTTCGTGGAGGGGAAGTACAACGGGGTGATTTACGTCAACAACCCAGTAATCCGTGGTTTCTTCCGGCTCGACAAGACTGGCCGAGAAGGCTTCCTGGCTGTCAATACTGCTGGAGTGAGAGGGTCGGAAGCGAGCCGATATCCCGGAAAAGACATCTCAAACGAACAAGCTCGCGACATTCTGCGGGCCGCGATCGGTGCTGACGTCGATTTTGAGATCACGTTGTTGAGTCCGTGGAGCGCTGTCTGCGATGTCGCGGAGCGCTTCCAGGACGGAAGGATACTGCTAGCTGGCGACGCAGCTCATATTGTTACACCCAACGGCGGGTTCGGCGGCAACACCGGCATCCAAGATGCGCACAATATCGCCTGGAAGATCGCCCTCGTTCTCCAGAACCAAGCTCACCCGGATCTAATAAGTACGTACGAAAAGGAGCGATGGCCAGTGGTGAAGAAGACGATCGATCAGGTTTTCGTTCGGTACATTGTCCGCACGGCTCCCGAGCTGAAATCAGAAGACTTGGAGATGGAAGACGAGGTCCCGGAACCGTGGCTGGAGCTGGGCTATCAGTACCACTCCCGCGCTCTGACGACTACCGGATTCCCGGATGGCAGTGTTATGAGAAACCCAGCGACTGCGAAAGCTGCGCCAGGAACTATGGCGCATCATGTCCTACTCTCCACAACAGACTCGAAGTCTAGCAGTGGTGTTGACCGAGAGGCATCGGAGCCAGTTCCCATCGCCGATCTGCTTGGCCACGGGTTTGTTCTTTTATGCGGCCACAAAGCGCTGCGTTGGATCCGTGCAGGACGAAGACTGAAGGGCGAGACTAGTACTGGACCTACTGGAAGCTCGGCCCAAGATCTGCCAAAGGTCCAGGTGCACCAAGTGTCGCCCGCCGTTGCAAATCACCACTTCTACGAAAAGTACCAAATCACACCGCATGGAAGCGTTCTTATACGACCGGATGGGTTTGTCGCCTGGGCCGATAAAGGGCAAGAAGTGGGAGATGACAATGAAGATCTCGCAGAAGATGCTGTGGCAAGGTTGGAAGGCTTGATGGTTAGAATACTGTGCAAAAGTGCTCAGGGACTAGGGAGCGCTGACAGTGACAATACTGCGGTCAAGCTCAGCAAGCTATAACATTCAAGAGAGAACGCAGCGCCGTCCATCGGTCCATTGTGCGTGTTTGAATCTAAAACTGCTCAAATCATACGGCGACGGCAAGACATCAACAAGGCCAGGATTGTTTCAGGAGACAGCAAGGGCTTGCTCTATGATATCTCTGACCTCGCCCGGAGAACCACGTCGAATCAGGTGCGCCTCTAGACCGAGATCTCTAGCCTGACATCCCCAAGCCTCGCCAAATCGCCCTTCAGCCTTTCGCTTTGACCTGCGCATACCAACGGACTGGCATGACGTCCGGCGAATAGTGCTTGACATCTTCCATCACCTCCGGGATGTTGGCATCTATGGCCTTCTGGAATGCTTCCACGGACTCCCAAGTCATGATCGCTTGGACATTCATTCCTAGCCAACCTCATCAGTCCCCGAAAGGGCAGAGGCAAGCGATGCAAGATCTAGCCATGCTAGCGGGCTACTGAACGCCGGAGGGATGACTTACCGGAGGTGTCGCCCTCGTCGAATTGCACCACCGTCCAGTCTTTCATCCCGAATGGAGTCCAATGCTTCTCTACGATGTTCATGTGCGTGTTGAGGTAGTACTCCATGTCGAACTTGGCACCTTCGCGGCGCGGGTAGGAGACGTAGACGAGGGCTGGCATGATCACGCTGGGCCAGGGAGTTCTTCTGAGCTTCGTCTTTCTTACGACACTGCTTCCGGCACGGTGTAGTGGATACTCAAAGATCTGTACAGTGTCGGGAATCTTGCGATCTACAAGCTACGTGACACTGATGTGGAGAACCCCTCTGATTGAACCGCTACCTTAGGGTCATCTCACATATCTACCGAGGTTATAGGAATGCCTCAAGGTCTCCTGCGGGGATCGAGTCGCATGCTTAGCTTGTCCTGTTTGAGCTCATCTGCAGTTGACCGGTCGGACTGCGCCGGCAGCATCCTCGTTCTATACCGCTGATGAGTCATGGCTTATGCGAAAAGACCGAAGCCGAATACATCAGAGCGGTCGGTGGGCAGCGGGCAGCCGACGCTCATCCGCATGCGCGTGGCATAACAAAGTGCTCCGCAAGCTTCGGCATACTACAGGTCCCATATTCCACGCAGCTCATGCATCAAGTCGGAACACCGCTGAGAATGCCTTCTACAACACAGAGTCGGTCCAGACAGTCCTCCCAGACGCATCAGATCTATGGGGCCGAAGCGGCCGTCGACGAAACATTGTTCCAACTCCACTTGAGCTTTCTACTCAAGCTCGAGTTATAAAGGCATGTGGGATGGCCAATACCTCCGGCCTTCACCTGGAACAGACTCTCTCTAGGTCAAAAGCCTACACATGCCCAGGCTCATCCGAAGTGGGTTTAAGGCGGGATCGAACCCCGGTCCACAACCCATTTCTCGGCCGTTTGGTCGAACAACCACTGCTCGTGTGGCGTCTGTATCTAGAACCCACTCAAGTGGTCACACTTTCTCCGTGGTTCAGTGCCAGGAAGCACGCCTCACTGTCCTTGCCGTACCGCCCGAGTTCTCTTGCAAATTGCACATTATGAGCCTCGCAAGCCCATTCCAGCTGACCTAGCGTCTTGAGTACCTCCACTGCATCAGTAGTGAAGGTGCCCCAATGCATCGCGACCGCTACCGGCCGTTCACCCGGATCGCCACCGGCTCTGGTCATGGCCCTGAGAACCCGGACGGCATCCCAAGGTGGCATGTGATTGTGCGCAGTCACTCCTGGGCAGTGTCGCGGAATTGGATTCATTGAGTCCGGAACAGGAGCCATGCTTCGAAGGTAATCGAAGGTAGCACCAACGGCAATTGGCAGCATGAGCAGATGCGGCGAGCCGAGCCGCTTGGCGATCTCATCGAATATGGGACAGATCGGGTGCAAAGCTTGTGGCGAGTCGTCGTCAGAACGTGCGGCGACTTGATTCCGCCCTGTCATCGGAGGTGCAGGTGGCCAGCCAGGAGATGCGTGGAATTGGTAGCCGCTGTCGCCAGCGAAGAATACCCGGTAGGGCTCGCCTCGTGCGCCCGAGTGCTCGAGGTACCATGAGGACCACAGCGAAGCATTTGCATCAGTACCCGATCTGCCAGAGCCATGTTGCGAGGGCGTGCACGTGATCTTGAGTGAGCTACCCTTCTCCTCACCCTCCAATTCACCAGTACCCGGTGCAGTGAGGTGAACCTCGTCCCACCAGTCCAGCTCGACGACACGGCCTGGGTCTATGCCGCTGTCTAGAAACCACTGTCGATTACCAAGGGGAACCACGAAGCGCAGGCGCCTCGTGTTACGCTTCCATAGAGCCATGGTTGTATCGAAGTCTAGGTGGTCGTAGTGGTTGTGGCTTATCATCACGACATCAATCTTGGGCAGGTCTTCCACAGTACATGGCGGAGGGTACGATCTTATAGGTCCTGCTGCCTGCGTCGGCGAGCATCTCAGCGAGAAGATCGGGTCAAAGAGGCATCGGACTGGTCTGCCGCCTTCGTTCAGAGGCGGAAGCTGGACAAGCATTCCCGCATGCCCAAGCCATGTAGTTTTCGCCCATCTGTCTTGCGCATCGAAGCTGAAGTCCGGCTTCGTTACACGAAGAAGCTGAGCAGCAAAGCTGTCAGCTGACTCCGATGATACTTTCGCGCTGACCGAGCTGGAAGAAGATGGAGATATCCCAATCTTCTGGAGGTGCGTGACGTGAGACTGTGCCAATGCAATACACGGATCTCGATCCTCACCCCACTCAAGCGCTTGCCAGACCTCTAAGCTCGTCGGTTTGTGCCAGCTCGGCCAAGGGTTGCGGAAGCCAGTGATCTCCTGCGTTTCCAAGCTTCGTTTCCGTGTGAAACTGCGAGTAAGACTGCGACCGCCACGCCCAGTCTTCTTAGGACCCTCGGTGCTGCTTTCCGAAGCGCTGCCTTTTCCTGCACTGTTGCTCCATGTGGGGAGCAAGGATGTCCAGGATGATCCAGCCTTTGCTGGGACGACGTGATGGTCAGGTCGTATCTGATGCTCATGCCGCACAACACGGCACTCGAGCTTCCCTGACATAGCACACGCAGCTGCGCAAGCTGGCTAGCTGCTCGTTCAGACCTCCAGCCGTGAGGAGATCTCGACGATGTCGTGGAGGACAATTAGGAGTGTAAAATGGAGTGGTAAGAGGTGGCCAGATCTCCTGTAAGTTGATTTAGAGTTTGATGTGTTGTCAAGCTACCGCAACTGCGACACCCGTAGAAACCCGCCTTAGAGGCCCTCTTAGAGCGTGCTGCTTAGAGCCATTCCTTTTAGGGTTAGGGGTTCTGTAGTCTATGCTGCACAAATACAGCTTACTCTGCAGACTACGGAATTTATAACCTATCTACGACTAGTTAGCTATCTCTATAAGCTGAAGACGCGTTACACTATAGCGCTCCACCTAACTTAGCCTGCATAGAGTGCACTCGTTCGCTATAGTAGGACCTTCCTAGCCCTTAAGAGGACTAGCAGACATCTATTACCTAGTGTAAAGGGCGAGCCTTGTGTCGAAGCATAGGCTGTACCTATGCGAGCTCTTAGCGTCTTAACGCCTGCCTCTTCTTTATTAGAGCGTAGTAGAGAGTTATCTCCCTCCTAAATCTAACTTCTTAAATCTTAAACTATAACGAACCTCTATATATACGTTGTTTACCTATAATATTAAGTTAGATTAATTTATTATAAACTTAGATTTATCTTCTGCAGGCCTTACGCTAGCTACTAACGTAGAACCTATAGGAAACGAAGGCTCTAAGCAGGAAATAGTAAGTACTATAATATAACATATTATTAAAGAGATATACTCTTACTAGATATAAATAGAAGCTAAGTTAGCAAGTGTCAGGAGTGCCCAGTTACAGGGTCAGAGGGGCAGGGACCTGTAGCGCTAAAGGCGCTACGCAGGCGTATATTAGGGTTTTCCCTAGGCCCTAGGCAGTTGTTCTTCTTCTAGTATAGAATAGTTCCTATATAAGAGTATAGGAGAGGCAGCGCACTGCCTGCTCTACGACTTTGCGCTAACATCGCTATATAAGCGTAATATACTACTCTACTTATATACCTAGTCCTTATAGTTCTATTTTATGCTCCTTTAAGGGAAGTAGGCTAGATATACGACTACGTTATAAAGGATATCTAGCAGCACGAGAGGACAAAGCTCTATATAGTTAAGGTCTTATAGCAGACGAGCAGCGATAAGGAACTAACTAGTTAGGCGTAACCCTATTAGGGGCCTATCAACAATTAACGAAGACTTAGCTATAGACTAACAGAGAGGGAGCCTAGCAGTATCGCTAGAAGAGCTAGAATCGACGCCTCTTACTGCTATTAAGGAACTAGCAGCACTTAAGGCGCAAGTTAACGATTTAATCGCTGCGATAGGCTAGTTAAGTACTAAGAAAAGGGCGCAGGTTAGCAGTAACGATAAGGACGTTATTGTTATTAAGAAGGACAACGTCGTAGCAAAGGATACGATTAAGGAAATACCTGTTAATAAGTACTACTATAATAGCGAAGCACTATATATAGACATTAAGACTTAGACTGCTAAGATTAATTTAGAGAAGGCTATACGCCTAAGTAACGCTAAGGAGTATACTAGAGGGAGCGTTTAGGAGACAAGGGATTAGACCCGTCGCATTAAGCTGTTGTTTAGTGTAAGGACTGGGTGCACGAGTAGGGTAGTATATTACGCTTGTACAGCGATGTTAGCGTAAAGTCGTAGAGCAGGCAGTGCGCTGCCTCTCCTATACTCTTATATAGGAACTATTTTATAGGGTAGGGTTAGGGTTAGGGGTTCTGTAGTCTGTGCTGTACAAGTATAGCTTACTCTGCGGCCTGCGGAATTCACGACCTATCTACTGCTATCTAGCTATCTTTACGACCTAAAGACGCGTTATACTGTAGTGCTCCGCTAACTTAGCCTATATAGA